>JAADKA010000013.1:0-600000 GCA_009982855.1 Lizonia empirigonia | reverse complement strand
AGATTGGTGAAGACTGTCGAGCGTGGGAGGTCCAGCAACAGAGGAGGAAAGAGATCAAGCGCCTTGCACGCCAACTAGACGGCTCGCGATCTGGGTCAAGTTCTTTAGCCCCAAGTACCACTAGGGCCAACTCTTTCCGGAGTCTCAGTTCGACTACGCAGTTCAACTCGACGAGCCGAATCAACTCATTGAAACACTCGGAGACTGGGAGCACAGTCAGCTCAGCCCCTTCCTCGACTTCCGCCAACTCTGGTGATTCAGCACAGTCTAGCAGACGCTCGACACGACTTCACGAGGTAGTAATAGTCGACAAGGATGATCGAATCACTACGGGATATGAAGCACAAGAGCAGCAGCCACGAGAACCTAGCATTGGAACGAACTGCAAACAAGATACTGCATCGAATGGAGGACAAAGCCAGCGAGGATTCTTTGGAAGGCACAAGAGCAAGAATTCTCGGTACGTATTAGACAATCCACTAGGACCCTGACGCTGATGGTGTGCAGCGAACGCTCGAGCGATCTACGGCCCGAATCGATGTCTCGACGTGATAAGTTTCGCTCCAGCTTCCTCGCGAAAGACTGGCGCCGCCATAGTCGAACACAATCCAATGAGTAGATCGTATATCCACTGTTCGTCGGCGAAAGAGGACTCGCGGCTTGCTGCCTACGAGCATTTGCTGGTCATCACCGAGGATTTGCTCCAGCGCTTGCTGGACACGGAGGGCATCAGCAGCAGCGGATGGCTTCCAGCAACACCTCAGTCACAACATGCAGCGACTTACAACGCCGCAAGCGTTAGTGGAAGTCTGGCGGGCAGCGTGCCTGCCAGCCGGAGGAGCAGCGTTGCGCCGCAGGAGTCAGACAATATTGCTTGATTCCTTCCAACATACTTACAGAGTACAGGATGGTCATGGCGCCGCCTGAGCGTTTCGTCAACGACTTCCACTCACCGTACTCATCGCACCACATTCAAGGACCCCCTATGGGCGCGAACGCACCGCAACTTGTCCGTGGCAACAGTGATACAGCATTTGGAAACACCACTCCACAGCCACCTCCACAAATCATTCCCCGTACAAGCAGCGACGTGGTGATTCAGCAGCCAAAGCCATTGCAGGCAGGGCAGTATCTAGGTCCTCGCCATGGTCGCGTCCAGTGGAACCTCGGGTCGGAGAGCTGAGCAAGAGAGAGCGAGGACTGAGGCTAAGTTTGATGTTATGTGCTTCGCAATATTCTCTACTCCTAGTTGTCTTATGAAATGCTTCCAACTCTTGCCGTGTGCAAATGACGACGGTACATAGATGTCCTCTTGTGGCTTGATCCTGTACGCTGGTCATGGTAGGCAGACACTGCGGCCATGACTCACGATTCTCCAACGATGATCATTTGCTGTCAGTCGGGTGCATTATCAAAGACATGTGAAAGGATTGCGAAAGACGCCTGGAAGGATGGCAAGACATGGGGTGGTGAGTCGAACAGGCGCTAGGCGCGGCGCTAATGATTGTATCGCACATTTGTTGCTGCCCCACACGCCACTCCATGTTTGAATCGCAGCAGCACAAACGACGACCGGCCCACCCACACACAACCACCAAACCACTCCCACACCACACACACGGCAGCCATGTCTCGAGTAGCAGGGTGAGTCCCCCGCGCGCTCTGTCGCTGCAAGATACTGACAGACGCAGCCGCACCGACTGGGCCGAAGAGGAAGACGAGAACGACCTCGCGCTCCCCAGCAGCAGGTGACCAAGAACAAGGACGGAACCGAGACGATTGTATCGTACCGCATAAATGAGGACGGCAAGAAGGTCAAGACGACGCGCCGCATCAAGAAGACAGTGATCAAGCAGGTGGTCAACCCCCGCGTGGCGGAGCGCAAGTCATGGGCAAAATTCGGTCAGGAGAAGGGCAAGCCCGCAGGCCCGCAGACGGATACGGTGTCGGTTGCTGAGAACATCCTCTTCCGCCCACAAGCCAACTGGAAGGCGTCGACAGAAGACAAGGGCGACGAGGACAAGAAGAAGCTGGAGCTCAAGAACGCAAAGATCAAGTGCCGTATCTGCTCGGGCGACCACTTCACAACCAAATGCCCGTTCAAGGACACCATGGCCCCCGAGGGCGCCGACGCGCCGGCCGACATGCCCGACGACGCGCCCGGCGGCGCGGGCGGCCTGGGCGCGGGCAGCGGAGGCTACGTGCCGCCGCACATGCGCGGCAAGATGGGCGGCGGCGAGAAGATGGGCGGCAAGTTTGACCGCGACGACAGCGCGACGCTGCGCGTGACCAACGTCAGTGAGATTGCAGAGGAGCAGGATCTGCGCGAAATGTTCAGCCGATACGGGCACGTCACACGAGTCTTCCTCGCAAAGGACCGTGAGACAGGGAGAGCAAAGGGCTTTGCGTTTATCAGCTATGCGGACCGCGATGATGCTGCCAAGGCGTGCGAGAAGATGGATGGATGTAAGTTGCTCGCTGTTAATTTTCCTGTTTTGTTTCGTTACCACCCCGGCTAACCCATCCCCGCAGTCGGTTTCGGCCATCTCATTCTGCGCGTCGAGTTCGCCAAGAAGGCGTAAGCGCCCGCATGCTGAGGCACGGCATAGTGTACGCCGTTGAGCACGCGGTTTACGTAGTATGAGGCTCGCAGGGTTGGGCACGTCGCAATCAAGGCCATGACAGCAGGCGGTATCTGAACGGCAGACGTCGATACATTGGTATGGCGATATGTCGATATGGCGATATGGTAGACATGCGATTGCGGCGACGGGCTTATGACTAGCAAGTAATGCAATCATGACGACTTCACCCCCGACCCGGGCTTGTGAGAGAGAGAGGAAGTGTGAGTGTCTGCATCTCGCGAGACGTGAATCCCAGACCCGGTGACGAAGATCCGGTGGCTCGGTGTTTGGCTCGTCGTGGCGTCAGGAGGTTGCAGGAAGAGCTCACGCAGACATGGCATGTGTATAGTCTATATGCAAGCACAGCGTGCCGTGCACGCGTCTATATGCAGAACCAGCGTCCGCTCCAACCACGGCGCAGGAGCTCAAGAAGAAACGACAAAGCGAAGCAAACATCAACGCCGCAGCTTACACCATCCCCCACAGCGGCATAGGTAAAGGACTACACACAGCGCTCCCGCCACTGCGCATCCGCGCCTCCTTGATCCCCACATACGCCTCGCGCCGCGCGGGCTCGCCCACGGTAACCGACCACGTCGTCAGCCCGTAATACACGCCGATATGATGGACGAGCCAGCGGCCAAACGCGCCGCCGTGATCGCCCTCGGGCGTCTCAAACAGCATGAGTTCGCGCTTGAGCTGCGCGGAGGCGGCATCGTGGTCCTCGCGCGTCTGACCGTTGCGCCCCACGAAGACGATTTCCTCGTCCTCGCTGTCCGGATCGGCGGGGAGGCCCGCGGCGAGCGCGGCGCGCGCGCTGTCCTCCCAGGAGCGCACGAAGCGGCGCACTTCGCTTTCGAGGTCCATGAGCAGGCCTTTGGCGCCGCGGCTGCGCTTGAGCTTCTCGCGCAGCTCTTTGGGCACGACGCCGGGCGCCGTGGGCGCCGTGGCGACGGTGCGCGTGGCGTTCTTGGAGGCGATGGAGGAGGCGTGCCGCGCGGCTGATTGGCGCTTGAGGCCGGCGTCCCAGAGCGGCGCGAGGTAGTAGGGCACGTTGCGCACGCGGTAGGTGGGGTGGATTTCCCAGTCGTGGGGCGCTGGGGTTTCAGCGTGGGGGTTGTTGAGGAGGCGGTCTGGGAGGTTCAGTTTGAGGGATTCGAGGGGCAGCACTGTGCAAAGGGTCCATGAGGTGGCGTGAGTCAGGACGTACCGTTCTCCCACCTCTGTCTGCGCCGGCTGCCCTCCTTGCCCTTGAGCAGGGCCTCGCGCCTCTTCAGGCTGTCGCGGCGGACGAGCTCCTTGCGGCGGTACACTGTGTGGACCTGCGAGGTTGTGATGGGCGCAGGACGGGCCGGCGCATCGTGCTCGTCGAGCGGAATGTCAAAGCCCACCGACGTCTCCTGGACAATCGCAGCAGGCGCCGAGATGGTGACAGAGCCCATGGCGGCCGTCGCCTGCTCGGTCCACGCTTCAATGTCAATGGGCTGTGGCGCCGCCGCTTGGGGCGCGGTCAAGTCGTCGATAGCCATGGTGGCGTTGGTGTGCAGCGAGCGATAAGACGCTTGAGGAAGGAAGGGGACGCAGGAGAAAATGCAAAGATGGGCACGACTATCCTGCAGTCTGGTATATTCAAACAGAAAGCGACCGAGGCAGCGACGACTGAGGCGAAGGTGTCAAGGTCGAGGACGCGATGCCCGCCGCGATAGCACAGTGTAGCGTGTAGTCATGCACGTCATTGCAGCCAATCAGCGCACAACGTGGAGTCACACATTCATGACTGTGCTCCGTGCACGTGAAGCCTTAGGACCTTCTCAATGCACGTCATCATCGTCCTCATCTGACGAGTCGCTGTCACAACCCTCGGTCTGATAGTCTTCGTCTGTCTCATCTTCCTCAAAGTCTTCTGGCCTGTAACCAGGCTCATTCTCGTACATGTACTCCCTGTGCGCTGGGTCGACATGCGGTAGCTGTAGATTGCACATGTCAGCTCTGTTCCCCAAGAAATGCATGTGAGTACCTACGCTGTCCATCCAGTCTGCCACTTCGCGTCTCCAGTCCGGCCCTTGGTTTCTGATCATGTTCACCAGCGGTCGCCAATACTGGTTCGGTACGGAGTCATCTTGGATTCCGTCATAATTCCACTTGATCGTAACCGTGGCGCCGCACTCCTCAAAGGTGCTCAAGATCGGTCGCAGCGCCTCGAACCACTCGTTCCACATGTTCAGCCTGACGCGCTGCTGGGTCAGCTCGATTTCGAGTTCGAATCCGCGCTTTTTAACAACACGCAAAAGCGCTGAAAAGCTTCTTGTGATCTGCTTCAGAGAGTAGGACCTATCGTAGCACCCGTCATGTGCCATGAGCTTATCAATGTGGTACTTGATACTCATTGACCGCAGATGAGTCGCAGGGTCGAGTCCAACGCCGAAAGTGTCGTCGCAAATAAGCCGCCTGAGAGTGTTGGGTGAGGTAGCACAGAACACCCGCTCACCATAGAATGGGCCACTGCCGCAGCGTTCGTTCTGGTAGAGTGCCTCAACAACCTCGCGTGCCATCTCAGTCCCAACGTAAGACGGGTCTATGATATGGACTTTACGTGTCCGGCGTGTCTGCTTGCCTCCATAGAGGAGGCCCGTCATTACCATCATGTCATAACCAAACTCATCCGGCCACAGGTAAGCATACACCATGTCGCGCACCTCCCGGGGCAGTCGAGCGAGCAGCTCTGCGGAGAGCGCTTGGCTGCAGGCTTGCGAGTAAGGAAGGACCGTTTTCCTAGCAGCCGCAAACAGCTCGTTCTTAGCTCGAACGGCGAGTCTGCGCTCATTTTGCAGCTTTCTGATTGCCATGTCGATGTCTTGTATCCTGCAGAGCGGTCAGGCTGTGCGTTTGAAAGTGGAGTAGTGGCTTCAACTCACTTCGAGTTCGCGACGCGCACCCTTTGTTTGGCTCTGCTCTGAATCAGCACAGACTCAGCTAGATTCCCGGCTGTGCACTCACTTGCATAGCTGTTTCCGCGTTGACCGAATTTCTGCCTCGAAGTCGTCTTTGCGTGACCTCTTCATTTTTGATCTTGGTAATGGAGTTGATGCGAGATGCGAGGAGCGTTGTTGACAGTGCTGGTCGCATAAGCGCTGGCGGGGCCGCCATATGCAGGCCCTTGTACACCTGCTTTTGTTCTTCCAAAACGGCCAAGTATTACCTCATTTGTACCTAGGTACGTCGCAGGGTTCCAAAAAGGTGGGGCATAAGCTTTCGTTGTTTTGGTCGGGAAAGTTAGATGAATAGCGACCCATATCCCATCTCGTCCCCCTTCTCCACATCTACTTCCAATGTCTGCTCATACACCACCCCTCTACTCATCTCGCCCTCAGATACAGACAAAGGAATCTCTGTCCAGGCAGTAGTCTGTATTCTCTCTGCACCCCTCAAAAACCTCTCCCGTAGCGCCGCATAATTCTCCGCCGTCAACTCCCCATCCCCTCTTCACAAAATGCCCATTCACTGTCCTATGCTTTACATCACCTACACTCGCATGCAGCATGACGGCTGCAACAGGATCTCTCCAGCCCACGATAGGCCCCACGATGTTCAGTCAGGCATTATGGGGCCAGGTATAGTAAAGGCCCTAGTTCCATCCGCAAAGAACCATGGATCAAAGCATTTTTGGCTTGGCCAACGTCTCCGCAAGCAATGACTATCCATTGCCGGGCATCGGTGACGACGTGTTGCCAAGCTGGACATGTGCACTGGTCCTGCCAGCCCCACTTCCCCACGACTCCATGTTGTATGTTGTTGAGCAGAATATCGCTTTTCACTTGCAGGTTGTAGCGGATAAACTTGGATACTCTATATGTAAGTACATGTGAGATTCGGGAGATGATATATACCTCGAAACGCCATCCGACAAGAACGCCGAGGATAAATCAAGGTCATGTCAACGAAGCACCTCTGCAGTAACACCAACAACGTAGCACACAGCACTGGCCCAAATAGCAGTCTTGACTACGCTGCCTACTGCCCCCCTCCTCTTGTTCTTCGGTACACCATCGTCTCTGGGTTGCTGCTTGCTCTTCTTGCTCCTCGCCGCTTCGGTGGCAGCAGCAGCCTGTCTCCTCTCCTCAAAGTCTCTTTCAAGCTGCTCCTGGCTCTCTTCCACTCCGCTGTAGCCAGTTGGGCTGAGTCGGGTGGTGCCGTCGATAGGATTCACCTCACTGCTAAAAGGTTCTGGTGTCTGATCTGCCAGAGATGTTGCGCTGACAGTCTCGAATCCTCGTGTTGAGGAGGTAGAGTCGAGAGCGTCGCGCAAGACTAGCATGTGCCGTTTGGCAGTGACGATTTCGAGGCCAGGAGTGATGAATGGAATGAACTTTGCAGGGAACTTGAGCGAAGATAGTGCCTGGTGAATGGGCACAGCCGTGGTGGTATCACGTGGAGGTCCACTTGTCGAGGTTGTGATGCTTAGAGTGTCGGTTTGAGGGTCATGAACGAGGATCGTATAGTGTGTTGGCATATCAATGATTGAACCATCTTGTGCCACAGCATCAGTAGATGTTGTGTCTGAAATTGATGGCGCGCTGTCAGTGGATACAGTGCTGGCCCCGGTTTCATCAATTGACACTTCTGTTGCTGCTGCAGAAGCGGTTGTGGAAGGCTCCGACTTGGGCGTTTCGCTTGTTATAGATGCCAGGGCGGTCTCGGGCTTCGTGACGGCTTCCTCGGCTGTAATCTCTGTCACGATGGGCTCGCTGGTGACTGTGGTGTCAGAAACTTCAGTCTCTGTTGGCGTGGCCGTATTTGCCTGGCTGACAGGGTCGTCCTTTCGCATCTCAAACGCCTTTTCGTCCCTCGACTCAGCATTCACGGAATCCTCAATGGGCGACAACTGTCGATGCTCGACCGTAATTGGTCCATAGACGTCTTCGCACGCACTACGCACTTCTTGCACCAGCTTCTTGTCTCCCGTTTTCTGCTTGAAGGCTTCCTTCAGTTTGTCTGCTGCCTCCTCACCTTCGGTTTTATTGCCAAGGCTCTCCAGTTGGAGATTGAACGGTCTAAAAAGGCTGTGTGCAAGAGGGTTCTTCTCTTCGAATGACTTGGTAAGAGTCTGCTTGGGAGCTCTCGCGTATCCATCGTCAGATAACCCTTGCATGGCTGCCTTCTGTATCTCAATCTCGTCGGTAAGATGAGCTGCGGCGACTGTATCAGTCACTGACTTTGCTGAAGCTTTATCAGACAATGCAGAGTTCAAGTCGGTAAGAGTTTCGGTTGCCTCCGGCTCTCTGTTCGTCACTGATCTGGAGAGCGCCTCATCTGCAGGCTTGAGTGACACCCTGTATATTTGAATGGCATGACCCATCAATCGGGCGAGAGCCAGTTGAGTGTCCCGAAGAGTGGCCAAACGAGTCAGGATCTCACTGTACAACTCTGTCTTGCCACGTCCATGGTCTGGTTCGTCGAGGCGCGCCTGTGCACTCCACGTGAGCATTCTTGTTAATGTGTGGTTCTTGTGCAGAATCCTGGAGGCGATACCAAGTCGCCTCTTGAATGCATTTGTAGCTTTCTGAACTGCCGTGGTGTCCAATTCACGCAGACTTTGGCAGGCCGATTCGAATTGCTTCTCTGTCCTTTCATAACTGTTACGCAAACGACGCTCCCTGATGGTCCGGAGGTTCTTCGACATCTCAGCACCTGGTATCACCTTCCTATGAGATCGCAATAGATAGACGGCATGTTCGACTCTGTTCTCGTCGTTTCTCAGTCGCTCAAGTAGTCCTTTGCACATTGGAAGGCCATTTTCTAGATCATCTGAGATGTGCTCTCTGGCACGGCGGCCTTTGCCGAGGCCGGCCATTTGTTTGGCGAATTGTAGATCGGCCTCTGAGGGTACATCTGCTTCGATGGGATCTTGCCAGAAGTGCTTTGAGAGAGACGCGCCACCCTCTTCGATCCACCTCCTCATACGGTCAATGCTGGACTCAATTTGAACCGCTTCGGATGGTGACTGTGACGTGTGCTGCGCGGCCTTGACTCTTTCCACCTCAGATTCCTGCAAAGCAGTCTGTGCCCGTTCAAGCTCTTGTTCAGTCCGACGCACATAGTAGTTGTTCACGACATGTGCTTCAACAACCTCATCAAGCGCCTCCGGTTTTGCTTCTGCGTAGCCTGTCTCAAGTTCCTGCCGAGTCTGTTTCTTTTCGTCGCTACTTTTCAGACTACTCTTTCTTGTGCCCATAGCGGCTCGAATATCGGCTGCACTGAGGAAGTCGATATCGTCCTTGGGCAGACTCTCGAGTACTGAATGGGTTGATCGTGTGAAGGTCGAGTCAGCCTTATGAGCATCTACTTCCTGAATATCTTTAATCGTTTCTGGCACTGACCAACCAACTTTCTTTTCGTTCAGCTGAGGCTGTTTCTCAATAGATTGGGTGGCTGCAGCAGAGTTTCCGGTTTTTGGGTAGGGGTAGTTGTCAACCAGTGCCTGCGTAGAAGGAATCATAATGGCATCTCGTACGGGGGCAGATGTGAACTCTTTCGCCGGTTCCTCCGCTTTCGCGACTAGAAAAGTCCTTTGCTTCTGTCGTGCTCCAATAGATGACCCATTCTGTCTTTGCAGAGCTGTCTGCCTCCAAGACTTACTGTTACCGGAGTCACGATCGTAAACGCTCGAATCTTTCGCAAAGAATGCGTCGATAAATGATGATTCTCGATCCGAAGCCTCCTTGGCTGTGACTTCACGGTCTTCCAGTCCAACCGGAGATTTCGACAGCATTAGTCTGTTCGCATCCTTTGAATCCAAGGCCGATCCAGAAAGACCACAGTTTATTTTTGTTCGCTCTGAATGACTACCAGCAGTGTCGTTGCTTTCAAGCACGGTTGTACCCTGGTGCTTGCCCGCTACCTTCACGTGTGAAGCCTCCTTCGGTCGGCGCAGATCAGATGGAGACACGATGCCAAACTCATCGCGTTCGTAATGTGTGGTCTTTATAGCTGGTTGGGCAAAAGTTGGCTCACGTTCGTGCGAAGGCAGCTTCTCTTGTACGTTTGCTCCTAGCCCATCCCCATATCTTCGTCCTGTATCTAGTCAGCTTTGATATCAAGAGAGATACCGTGAGGCCTACCACGATCATTTTTGTCCACGTTCTTTCCCTGGTCCGCCCATTCACTCGCATCCATCTCCTGCAACATCCATTTGGGGAATGTCTTATACACCCACTCCCAATCTGTGAGTCCTTTTCCTCTTAGCATATCCTCGCTAGCTCCAAACAAAGCTTTATAGGGATGCTCCTGCAGTCTCTTCTTCCACTTCATGTAGTGCTGCAGCTGCGTCCACTCCAGGTCTGACATGCCTTCTGGGCGTCCGCCACCGTCATGATCCTGGTGCTGGGCAGCGTTCGAAGGCGTACGGGAGAAACATCGTGTGCGAAGGAGAGCTTCATGATCCCGAAGGACTCTCTGGGCGTAGCGATGGGCCGGCGATCGTGCCCAGAGAGATGGGTCGCGGCGCCACCAAGCCATTGTGAGTGCCGAAAGTGGTTACAGTCGCAATGATGTGTCTGGTGTGGTAAGGGTAATTCTAGAAATTCAATATGAGCACGAATGAATGGGTGTTTGGATAGGAGCTTCGAAGTATACCTGAAGGCTTGAGGGTTGTCCAACTTGTACACAGTAGCCAGCTCCTTGGAGTTGCCTTGTCGTTCAGTGGAGGGTGTACTGACACGAAAGGCAGGCGCTTAACTGCAAGGTATGCGCAACCGATGCGGCAGGCGGTTCCAGCACATCTACCAACAGATAGAGTAGAAGGGCACTGATAGCAAAGCAGTAAAGAAGATGCGAGACACTGTGGTTCATGAGCTGGGTTGCGCCATTCACCCCCGCGCACAAGCTCCCACCTATCATCCTACGCGGGGTATATCAGCTGCCGCTTGACCGCGGCGTTCACGTCACGACTTCCCCCTGGCGTGCTTGATACATTCAACTGACAACATATCGCACATCACAGGTGAACTCGCGTTTTCGACTAAAGTTCGCGCTGATTCATGTCGTGATGAACGCGTCGCCTTGCTCGCGTGTCGACCTCGACAGCTACCACTGCGATAAGGCGATAAGGCGACCACGCTAGCTTCACAACCGGCCGAGGGTGGGCCCTTCATCCTTAACACCTAACAACGATGATACAAGCTTGACAGCAAACTCAAAGCCACATTAAATGGCTGCGCTCTCCGATGTTTCAATATTACTGTAAAGTTATTTTTGAAGTCAGAAGCGGATATACAGGCTAAATCCAACCGTCTCAAGATGGCCCCTGAAAGATGGATATCGTTCATTGTCGGCCAGAGGATCGCAGGTGTGACGACAAAAGTCTCGACCCCATAATTGAAAGGTCATTGTGTGCTCCTCAGAGTAACCGCTTGCCACTGATGAGAGGGGTTTTCTTTATAGACGAGCTTTCAGACACTCTCGATGTGTCTCCCCCTTTCGATCGATCTTGTTCAACAGCACTTGCAACAGTACTGCTAGCAGAATTGACAGAAAAGGCAGGCACCTTTTACTGTCTGTCATTTTACGTCAACAGCGTAGAAATGTCATTCTCATACAATGTTACAAGAAACCGAGGAACTATCAACAACATAACTACCGACTATAGCGACGCCGCGAAGCTTAGCATCACCTCGACACCGAGCGACAATACGAAATGTTATTTATACCGGCGATCAGAACAATACCGATAATAACAACCATACCAAGGGTTGGGATTGTGAAAGATTCTCAGAACTACACCACAGAGTGAGACGACATGTCCAATTGCAGTTGCAACGCGGCAGTACCTGATAAGACTGATTTTTCACCGCTCATCCAATACGCTTAAGAGAGATAGGTGGTGTCGACCCAATCCTTGTAGGAGCTACCGAGAACGGTAGAGATGCTGACAGCAGAAGAAAGCTTCTTAGCGAAACTAGCTCTGGTACCGCTTGCACCGGCGCCAGTGTTGCCGTACTCGCCGAAGGTAACCTTGTCGGTGCGGGGGTCACTGCTGCTCCACTCTGCCCAGCCCTTGGAGTTGATGACACTGGACAGAGCGGTGTTCTGGAAGACGACGCGGGCGTAGTTCCTCCAGGGACGGCCAAGGTAGAAGGCGCCAGCGTTAACGGTGTTGCCGGATGCAGCAGAAACAGTTGACTTGTTGATGACATAGTAGGACGGGTTTGAATCAGAGTCGCGACCGTTGGCCGTGAGATAACCAAGGGAAGCAGCAAGGACACGAATGTCGACGCCATCGAACCAGGCGGTAGCCGTCTGTCCAAAGATAAAGTCCGTAGCACCCTCAATGTACGACTTAGCGTAGATCTGGTTACCAGTCTGGGCAAGAATGGTGTCCTGGAAGCCCTTGAACTGGCAGCCATAGTAGCCCTGCTTGTCAGCGTAGGCACTGAGCGCAAGAGCCTGAGAGCCAGATCCACGAGTGTTGACGATGTTAACGTTGTAAACCTTCATGTTCGGGGACCAAGCCCTCAGGGTGGCAGTGAGATCATTGTTAGCAGAGTCGTCCTGGCTCTTGCCCTGTGTGATGGTAACCGTGTTCGATGCGAAACTGCTGGTGTCGGTAGTCTCTCCGTAGATGGTGAGAGCGGACTTCAGAACAGGGACGTAGACCTGCTCTTTGTATGTGCCTTTAGACAAGCTGTCAGTTTGATACACTTGATTGAGGCGTACCAATGCCTACCCTTGTAGATGAAGATGCACTGAGCAGTGGTGCTGGAGGTGCTGAGCTTAGCAACAGCAGCCGAGACAGTCTTATAGGTTCCTGAGCTGCCTACTGACAGACAACCGGAGGTAGGTGCTGCAACAGCGGCAGCTGCAAGCGAAAGGACCAGCGCGAGCAAGTGAAGCATTTTGAAGAAACGAATGGATTAATGGTCGAAGCGAATGAGAATTACCCTTTCCATAGACACCATCTAACATATATGTGCATCGCATGCTGATATTCATCCCGCGGTCACTGCACTCGTGGAAATTGAGGACATGGGAGTGAATACTTTGTTTTTGCACCAAACACTGTGAAACTATGTTTTGCTTGCTGTTGACGTAAAAGAGTCCCCGCTTGGAATGCTGTGAAAAGAGTATTAGGACTATTTTCCAGACTATAAGCCGCATCGGAGGGTACGAAGAAGACTGCATCGTTGCCCGGTTGGTGGAAGTCCCACATCATCGATCCGTGCGGGGCCCTCGTTTTGATTAAGGCGTGTCCCAGGAAGCAAATGAAGAACTGTGTGCCAAGACCGGGGTGATGATCCGCTTGTTCGTTCAAGGTGACGCGCGGTCGATGACAAAAGCTTGTATCGTGTGAGGTGGAGTCAAACCCTAGCTGCTCTTCGAGCCCAAGGGTTGGGTATTGCCAGTCACGTGTCGCGAGTAGCAACGGTCCCGGGGTGAGAGACGCGCTAAGTTGCGGCGGAAAATACGAACAAACGACAAACATGCGGCCGCCGGATAACCCACTCAATGGCATCTATCCACACCACTGGTCCAGTTCCATATTCTTTAGCATCTACACCACAATTGAGCGCAGTATTTACTAGGCTCATCGCTAAATAGAATGGGTCCGCAGCAGGGCCAGAGCAGTGGTGATGCGCACGTAGAGGCCATCGACCTCACTCTCTCATCATCACCGGAACCGGAATTTAGGCCTCATCAGCAAATAAATGCATATGCTCGACAACAGCAGCCTATTACAAAACCCAAGCAAGAGCCCAAGACTTCGAACACAAGTATACACGGTGGCAACACATCCACGCAACGGCAAGGTTCCACCCGGAGCGGCAATGTTCCGCCGCCGCAGCAGCCTCGTCAAATCCACCCGCACCATGTCAAGCAAATCATTGACACCAGTAGCCCTCGTGCATTACGGAAGATCGTGTTGCATTTGTGCCAAACATCGCCAGCGCTTTCTGGTGCGGTTGTGCGGGGTCTCGCGCCTCACTCAGCGTACGCTCAGGCTTTGATCCGCGGGCAACAGGCTAAACCGCGAACACAACCGACACAAACAATCAAGACTGAAAACAGATCCAACGAAATTGATCCAAATGACCGCATGAAGCAGCGCCTTGCGCCTAGCGCTAGCACGCAGAGCTCAGCCCCAAGGCCTTCTAGCAATCGCCCATCTGCGGTTGCAGGAAATCGAGATCATCTAAGCTTGCCCAGCTCAAAGGCTGCCCCAAGAGTGAAGCGCGAAAACCGAGCTAGTTCTACGGATTCAGACGATAGTACCGATATTGTCGACTTCCCTAATTCAGACCGATACAGTGCCAATGCACCCCGACCGGGCATGCAAATGCCCGCTGGTAGCAGTCACAGAAATTCTTCAGTCGCGCATCTGGACGCCGAAAGGCTTGCCGTTCGTCAACGTCCTATGCAGGAGTCCGTGCCGGAAAAGTTTTGCGGCCGGTGCGGTAAAGAGCTCAAGGAAGGAGAGAACAACTGTTATTACCACCCTGGCCCTTACTACCACGGCGCAGTTGCGTGCTGCGGAAAATCCGCAGACGAGCCGGGGTGCACTTTCGGTCAACACGTCAGCAGAAGCGTTGGAAGCCTGACAAATTCGAAGCGACCGTCACCATCTCCTAATGGTAGCACACAATGGCTGAAGAAACCTAGAGTTCTGTGACCTAACTCTGTGCGACTGTGCTGCAGCCATCCCTGCAGCCCCAACTCACTCTTCGACAGCGCTCCCCATGACCATCTGCAAGGGGTGGGGTTGATTTGCTACTGTCATTGAGCAAAGGACAAGTCGAAAAACTTGGACTGGATGGACTTCAGCATTCGGACAACCTCAGTCTCCTGCGCTTCGACGTTGTTGGCAAACCGTCTTGTAAGGCCCAAAAGTTTTGGTACGCGCGTTCGGTTTGGACCTTCCAGTTCTCCCCTGGCGGAATCGACCTCATTCTCACACTTTGATTGGGTGAAGTTCTCAAAGCTAGGGACATGCTTGTTTTTCGTTGGATGGGTTTGGTGGTTTGACATTACCTTGCTTTTCACCTTCTAGCCATCTGAATAAAGCGTGTCCTTCTGCTTTCCTCATTCTGACTCTTACTTCGACATCTCTGAAGCCATTTTTGCGAGACAGTCGCGGCGCTACCTGGAGTTTATCCACTCACATTAGCAAGCACAGCTTTCTTTTAGACGCCATCTGGGCTCTTTCTGTCACCTGGGCTTTGTCTGACACCCGGAAAGAACTAATAGAACCTCGACTTGGGTGCATTTCGCCCCCAGCAACCTCATTTCCAGTACCGCACAGCACCTAACCCACAATCAAAAGTTATGGCGATATCTCGAGCCGTCCACGTCACCTTCGCAGTCGTTCTCGCGATTGCCTTTGTGGTTAACGCAAATCCGGTCCCACAGACTTGGGTTTTGCGAGATAGCCAGCTCTACATCCTTCGCGCAAACTGGTACGTCAATATTGTCCATTTAAAAGACAGAACAGACTGACATCTCCGTAGCTCACGTGCACCATGGGACGGACGTCACCTTGTGACAGTCCCATCCACCAATACTCTAGGATTTGAGAACTTTACCGTGCACCCACAGACGCCACCAATCAAGTTCCGTCCCATACGCCTCCATGATGACGACAATATGTACGCCCTCCAGGGAGACAGTATGGGCGACGATCTCTCCAGAACGCCTTACCTTGCAGCACTCACCAACAATGCGACTCGCACAGTGAGCCTGAAGATTGTGTACCTTCCTAGTCCCTTGCGCGAATCTTTCGAGACGCAGACCGATGCCTGCCCAGAGGGCTACGATTGTACTGCAGACCAATGGGAACTTGGCGAGAATGATGATGGCATCTACCGCGATCTCAGATTTGGGGGCTTCAAGGGCAAATGGGAACCCTTCAAAGACGCTGGCAAACATGGTTGGCACGTATACTGGAAAGGCAATGCCGGTTTCCAACACCCTGTGCAGCTCGACCTAGTTCCTGTCGTGCAGGACGACGATCTTGCCGACTGACTGCGCGAGGGTGGCCAACCCGGCTAGATTTAGCTATGACTTGTCTTCTTGGTATCTTTCTGCAAGGACCAAGTCTTGTCGAATTCCGGTGTTTCAATTCGAGTTGGCACGACTCTCTGAATCTAGCAACCTTTAGCTAATGCCGAAACATGTTCCAATCACCTTGATATCAGCCACCTACAAATTTCCATGACTTATTTTTAAGGATCTAAGTTGGTGTTCTGATCACTTTCACGATAACCTGATGCACAGGGAAAAAAACTCCACAGATTTGAACACCTTCGAGCTACACGATCTCTTGAGGAGAAAGATACTTCTAGTGTTGCAATACATCCTCTCCATCGAAACAACATGAGCGCAATAAAGCCAGAGGTCGTGAATCAAAAAGGCTATCTGAACACTCCAAAGATATTACTTGATGGGTCGCGACGTTGAACATGCATACAGCCGATTGTGGTGAACAAGCCATAGCCTATGCTTGCGGTTACTGTAGAAGCAATTATTGCTAGCGATCGGGGAGGTGTTGACCAGAGGAAGTGTTCCTCAATGTTTACGGAACTTGTCTCGCTGTGGAGTTACCTCGGGCGATCCCTGCTATAATGTTTTGCAAAATACCTGTGGCATCACCCGCGATGGGTTAGTGCGAGGGGTAAGCTGCACCTCAGCCGTCATTGATTCTCATACAAGTTTACTATATAGAGCTGTGCAACAGCGATTCTGACGACCTTGTAGCACTTATGGGTTGCTTTCTAGAGCTCAATTGAGCTATCGCAATCGCTTTTCTGGTGTTGTTGTTGCGGCCACGCCTCCTATCGCCATGGGGGGTACTGGCCACCGCCTCGAGCCCACAGTCACGCAGTATATTACAGACCATATAGATGCCGGCGAATCGAATAAGACTATCGCCAAAACAACTACAGTCAATCGTAACTGTGTTGCAAAGATGAGGCAGAGCCTGAGGTGGTGGGGAGCGCCATACTCGCCCGCCTCTGTCAAGCTCGGAAGACCTGTCAAACTGCGGCAGTCCCACATCGACGACCTCATCGCATGGCTCAATGGGTACCCACAAGCGCTCCTGGAGGAGATGAAGGAGTATTTACTTGAAGAGCACTGCGTTGTAGTGTCGTTGAGCACTATTTGCCGCACTCTCCAGCGTGCAAACTGGAGCCGGAAGATAGCAACAAAGCGAGCCCGAGAGCAGAGTGAGCCACTTCGACGAGTATTCCGCGCCCGAGTTGGTTACTTATACAAGGCTGAGCAGGTAGTCGCGGTTGACGAAACTGCTTGCAATGAACGTACTGGCGATCGCAAGTACGGCTGGTCACCTATCGGAGAGCCATGTGAGCTGATTTACAGCATGAAGCGCAGCGAGCGATGGAGTATTCTACCCGCGATGACAGTCAACGGCTACCTCGACTACCTCATGTTTCAAGGCGCCGTTACTGCAGACTTATTTGAGCACTTTCTGGTGTACAAAGTGCTGCCATACTGCACGCCTGGATGGTCAGTGGTTGTCATGGATAACGCCTCTATCCATCGATCACCTCGCGTTGCAGACATCTGTCGTGAAGCAGGTGTTGAGCTGGAGTACTTGCCTCCATACTCACCCGACTTCAACCCGATCGAGAAGAGTTTCAAAGTACTGAAGAGCTGGATAAAACGATTCTGGATGATCGCTGAGTTGTTTGAAGACTTTAGCTACTTCCTACAGTTTGCTGTAGAACAGAGCTGCTTCGGAGTTGATGGCCGTAGCTGGTTTGCAATAGCTGGGTACGGCTTGAACTCGGGATGAGCTAGACGGCCGATGGGAATCCTCTATGGCGGAATTCGATCGCGCAACAACAAATCGCGATTTTAAAGTTCTAAAAATTTGGCAGAAGCTCCTGTATATGCTTGTTAGTTCTTTCTAAGCTAGAATTAATTTTTTATTGTGGCGTTGTGTTGTGGTGTTGATCAATAGAGCTGGAAATATTGGACGGATGGACGAACCTCGTCAAAGTTCCGTTAAAACACCATCATCAGATGCATCCTCCTCCTCCGCGCGCTCTCTCCGAAGCCTCGCTGCAGCTACAAGTCGATCAACGTGATCCTGTTGCTTCTTGTGAAGGCCGGTGTAATACCCCTGCCATACTAGTACTTCTTGTCGCAATCGCAGAAGGTCACCAGGTTGGAGCTTGAAGTGATGTACCCATACTCCCATGCCGAGCCCGTTCTCTCCCTCACTCTCCATCAACATATTGACATCCATCCGAGCTTGCATAACTACCTTCTCTTTTATCTCGTCAACTATATCCTCTCGCCAAACCTGCTTGAAGTGGCGGAGGAAGTTGCGAGTATGGTAGTGTAACTCAAGCCAATGCTCGCACTCGATCGGATGCCACACCATCGGCTCCTTCTCAACTACCTCAGGTACTCTAGCTGCAATAGTAACAGCTTGCCGACGCGGCCTTGAAGGTGTTGACTCCGCCGATCGAGTTGTAGTTGGTGACAACTGAGTAGGCGACTGCTGTGAAGAAGCTTGCATCTGCTGCAACTGCTGCATTAACACCATCTGCTGCATCTGTTGGATCTGTTCAACCACAGATAGAGGCCTACTAGCCTTCTCTTCTACGCTATCTCGCTCTCTTTTGTATGTCATTAGAGCAAGCCTGACGCGATCGCTCGGCTCGTTGATAGTACAGCGACCTTCTGCAACATCTTCCGCCCAGTTCGACAGCTGCCGACTCAGCACTGGATGATGACTATCGAAGCGCGGCGGAGTACTCAGCTGTGGTACCCAGCACGTCTTTAAGTAGTTATGACAGTGCCTATTATCACAGCGCCATCTGTCGATGATGGCGAGTACCATTGGACTAGCGGCTTGCTCTGTCGCTACAACACCAGGCAGAGCTCTCTCCTGCAGCATCGTCGCAGTGGCTGCTCGAACGCGCGACGGCTGTACCTGCTGTACCTGCTCTTTCTGCTCACTCAACACCAGGTCAAAGTCGACGTTGAGGGCTTCGCTCGATTCGAAGTCCAACTGCTTGGCTAGCTGCTTGAATTCACCCCAGGCTAGGTACCCATCGCGCTTTATCGTTTTCTGCCGTCGCTCACTTTTTGCCTGTTTATTTGGGTACACTACTACAGTCAGGCTTGTAACGCTGATCTTTCTTGGAGCCAAATCTATCACCACATCATCTACCCACCCCCACACATCTAGCAGCACCATCTCGTCAACTTTGACACCCATAAAGCTGTCAGAAGCCACCAGCGGGTGCCTGGTGAGATCACCAAGGCAAGCGCGGTACCTTACACTTGCAACAGCTTCAAACTCTTCCCAAGAGACTCCTTCATCGCCGACAGCACCAGCGACGGCGGCGACAGCTTCCTCATCCTCCGGGCACGGGTCAACCGATTCTTCGAGGTCGTTGTCCTCATCCTCTACGCCTTGACCAGTTATCACCTCCTCCCTAAACACTATATCGCCCGCCTGTGCCTCAGCGGCAAACTGGCTCGCTTCTGCTGCCTCCAGAGGCTCGGGTTCGACGCGCACGCGCTTCTTCGGTCGCTTATTACGAGCTGTAGACGGTGAAGGATTCTCCCCTCGTTCGAATGGTGTAGGACGCTTCCGCTTCCGTTTACTAGTATCTTGTGTAGATGGTGGAGCAGCTGGCTCCTGTGTGGCTGCCGCATCAGCGGAGGTCTTCTTTGAGCGCGTCAGAGGCATCACAACACCGAAAAAAGCCACGATAGGCCAAAATTGAAGCCTTAATATTGATTAGAACGATTCAGAAGGCTGATAATAGCCTCAGTATCTTATTTGTATGAGGTTTTGGTGAGCAGAAGATCCAGTCGTCATCCCGAGCCCTGCCCCGCACGCTAACCAGATGCCACAGGTATTTTGCAAAGGACCCATAACAATGTGGTTTCTACCGTGGACTAGTAACGTGCCCGTGCGCAGTGTGCCCGGATTCACAGTGTGCCCCGCAGAACACCAACGCGCGTCTCAACACCACAACTCCAACGCGCGATAACTCCACGACCATGGCTCCGATTGATGAGGCGATAGAGGATCTAAAATCGCGAGGTTCAGAAGAACAATTTACATTGAAGGAAATTGCTGAAAAGCATGGCCTTGACCGGTCAACTCTGGGGCGGCGATGGAGAGGCGTGACAGGGCCTAGGGATGCTGGGCATGCCAGCAGGCAAGCTCTCAACCCAGAACAGGAGTTAGAGCTTGTACGATATATCACTAAGCTTACTAAGCAAGGCCTACCTCCTACGAGGGAGATGATCAGGAATTTCTCATCAGAAGTAGCCCGTCAGCAGCTCAGCGAGAGCTGGGTTACTCGCTTCATCAACCGGCACGAGATCCATCTCATCTCAAAGTGGACCACCGCCATGGATCGTACGCGCCACCTGGCTGATTCTGAGTCAAAATAGCGTCTCTACTTGGAGCTACTGCATCAAAAGATCACTGAATATCACCTTGAGGCTCGAGATATATACAATATGGATGAGAAGGGCTTCTTGATTGGCTTGATAGGCAGAAGTAAGAGAATATTCAGCAGGCGTCAATGGGAGAAGAAAGAGGTTCGAGCATCTCTCCAGGATGGATCACGCGAGTTTCTGACACTCCTAGCCTGCTGTTGCGCCGATGGGAGCTCACTGCCTCCAAGCCTCATATACGCAGCTGCAAAAGGAGCTATACAATCAAGTTGGGTAGAGGATATCAAGGCAGGAGAACATGAGGTCTTTGTCTCATCATCTCCAACAGGCTGGTCAAACGATAACATAGGCCTAGCTTGGCTTGAGCAGGTGTTTGATCGCTGTACAAAGCAACGATCAGGTAGATGGAGATTACTTATCCTTGATGGCCATGGATCTCATGTCACGATGGAGCTTATCGACTACTGTGATCGCCACAGGATCCTTCTCATGGTCCTTCCACCCCATTCAACTCACACGCTCCAGCCGCTCGATGTAGTGCTGTTCAAGCCACTCTCTCAAGCCTACTCCAACGGGCTCACCAACCATCTCCACAAGGCTCAAGGCCTTATTCCAATCAAGAAAGGGGACTTTTTCCCACTCTTCTGGAGCGCCTGGATATCCTCCTTCACGGAGAGCCTCGTATTGAAGGCCTTCGAAGCTACTGGGATCTGGCCGATGGATGCCAACGTTATCCTTCGTAGATTTGCCAGCACGCCAGAAGCTGAGAGAAGCTCATCATCAGGGCTCTCTGACAATGATTGGAGAAAGATGGATCGATTAGTTCGAGCTGTTGTAAAGGATACCGAACAGACTGAGTCAAAAAAGCTGCGTTCAAGCGTTCACCATCTCTCTGTGCAGAATGAGCTTTTAAAGCATGAGAATGAGGGCTTAAAGGAGGCTCTTCAACACAAAAAGAAGCACAAGAAGAAGGGCAAAGCTCTTGACCTTCAACAGCGCCAGGAGTATCACGGTGGCGCGGTCCACTGGTCTCCTCGCAAGCTGCGTGAAGCTCGAGCTAGAGAAGTAGTACGGGAGCGAGATGAGATGGAGGAGAAACTCCAAAAAGCACGGGCCAAAAAGCAGCGCGAGGAGGCTCAACTGCAGCGTCAAGTTGAGCTCGAGGAGAAGCGTGTGGAAAGGCAGAGGCTCAAGGACGTCAGGGAGCAGGAGAGAGCTGAGAAAGCAGCTGAACGCGCGCGCAAAGTTGAAGCTCAACACCAAAAAAAAATCTATCCAACAAGCTCAACAACGCAAGCGTAAAGCCTCACGAGTAGTCTTACCAAGTAACAAGCGTCAAAAACGCGCTGGCGCTGCTCACGCTGGTGTTCAAGCTGGAGATGAGCTATCTGCTACTCCAGCCAAAGTCACATCACGTGGCCGCAACGTCAATCTCCCACAAAAATATAGATAGTACAAGTTGATCGCAAGCATGTAATTACTACAAAACTATATTTCTATCAATATTGAGCTACTGCGTGGCGCTGTACAGCCTCATTTTGAGATTGGGCATGTGGTGTTCTGCGGGGCACACTGTGAATCCGGGCACACTGCGCACGGGCACGTTACTAGTCCACGGTAGAAACCACATTGTTATGGGTCCTTTGCAAAATACCTGTGGCATCTGGTTAGCGTGCGGGGCAGGGCTCGGGATGACGACTGGATCTTCTGCTCACCAAAACCTCATACAAATAAGATACTGAGGCTATTATCAGCCTTCTGAATCGTTCTAATCAATATTAAGGCTTCAATTTTGGCCTATCGTGGCTTTTTTCGGTGTTGTGATGCCTCTGACGCGCTCAAAGAAGACCTCCGCTGATGCGGCATTGAAGTGCGCGGTTTGGTAAGGCCTTTGTAAAGGCGTCTGCAGGGTTATCGTCGCCGTTGATCCAGCGGATCTCTGTGATCTCGCGACGCTCATACGATTGGCGCAGTGCCATAATATCAATCATGAGGCGCTTCTCCTTCGTCATCCCAAGCTTTACGAGGCAATCATACAGGGAGTACGAGTCTGTACAGATGACCAGTGGAATTGCAGGTAGTCCAAGTCGTTCAGTAATCATCCTTAGAGTGGTAGCAATAGCGATGCCTATGTCAAAACCGTTGACCATGCCATAGATCTCTGAGGCCAGTACACTCCGTGTGACGCGCTTGCATTTTGTAGAGCTGTAGTGGATCACATTGCCCTGGATTGTGAAGGTGTTGGCGTCAGTAGACTCGTTGACGAGCATGAGGACGAAGCCTAGCTGTGAGCTGAGGTCCTTGTTGTTGGCAAAGGAGCCGTCCACAAAGACCATCAGCTTTGCCTTTGTGAGGTTGACAGTAACGTAGCGCAGGCCACGATCGAGGTTCTCCATCTGCCATTTCAGGCACCTGTTGAGCGCCTTGATGTCCTCATCTGACGGATGCTGTGCTTGTGCGGCGACGGACAGATCGAATGATGCCTCTGGTTGGCACGTTGATGCGATATACGCCCCTCGGGCGCGTTGCTCTGTGTACTGTTGCGCGCGATCGGGTGACTTGATGTCCACCAGCTTGATCTTTCCTCCTTGTCCTTTCTGCCTGAGGTCCAATACCAGTCTGCTAGCATCTGGTTTGCTGGCGTCCATCGTGAGTGTACATCCATTGAAGTCCAATTGCATCTCTGGTGTCAGTATTACCTTTGGCTTTGATCTGAACTGTGCCTTTTGGATCTTTTCTCTTCAAGTAATGAGAACGCGGCTGTCCCAAGCATGAGAGTATCGTCTGTCTGCATTCCGACGATGCCGAAGGCGTTGGCGCCGCTATTTGTGATCAACAGGCATGGGTCGTACGTAGATGTTGCCATATCAAGTTCCTTGCAATGGTGCCCATGGTACGTTGTCCACCAGTGGACTCCTGCTTCCGCGATTCCATATAGCGGCTTAATCACATGGAGTAGCGTGCCTTTTGGATATCGATGTACCAGCTCAGTAGGAAGATGTGCGAGTATTGTCCTCTTCAGCGTTGTCTGCGCCTGTGGATACGCCTGCGTAATATCACGTAGCTCGACGCTCATCCCGCCAGCGACATGATCAGGCGCTGGCTACAACGTTGGATAGTCGGAGATTGCGTCAAGATAGCCTCCTTGCCGTGGTCCTGGTATCCTTGGATAACCAGACGGGATTTCTCATACGGCTTAGTTGTCTTCCCTTTGACCTCACGTACTAGACGTGACTTGAAGATACGGATCTTGCCGTGTAGCCTCTTGTCGTATTGCTCAAATTTGAAAACTCCACGGCCTACGAGGTCGCTAATTTCTTGGTCATCAGACGCTTCAAAAGGTGCGCCTGAGGTTGTGATCACTCCATCGTTGCGTAGTTTGATAGCTAGTTCAAGGTCATCCTCCTCTTTCTTGGTGATGTACGCGTGCGCCTTGCGTTTGTTCTTCGATCCTGGAGGGCGGCCTCTCTTGCGTGGTTGCGCCGCTAGAGGTACTGCTACCTCTGTATTAGGTGGCTCATGCGGCGCGTGCAGCGCGTGCGGCGTATCAGGATCGCTCCAGAGGTGATCTGGTCTGTAGTATGGCTTAACAACAGTTGATCTGAATGTCATTGGGCCATTGACCATGTCGACAGTGATGTTGTGGCAGTCTATACTAGCGACCTTGTACGGGCCGCTCCAGCCATCACTCTCTCTCCAGACTAAGACTTCACTCTGCAATGGAAGCGCAAGCATGTCTGTAGTAGCTGGTCCGTTGCGGGTGTTCAGAGCATCTGAGACTTGGCGCTCTGCAGTGAGCTTGCGCAGAGCTTTCGTCGCCTTTTGAATAGCCTCGCTGCGTTTGACCATTGATGGTGATGGCGGTGACTCTGCGGTCATACGTGGGTATGCTCCAAAGACTAGTAAGGTTGGGACTAGCCCATCAGGTCCAGCGGTGTCATTGACAGCTTTTACGGCCATCTGGAGTATCGCTTCATCAGACATAGCGTCTGAGAGCTCAGCATGTAGTATATCCCATGTTCGGCGAAGAGGTGCGTGGTATCTCTCAGTTTTGCCCACTGACCAGTGAGCCTCTGTAGGCACTTGCTTGCATGTGACCCCCATGATCTTTGCCTCAGCACGGAACTCTGCGCTTGCAAAGTTAGTGCCTGCATCATGCGTGATGATGTCTGGTGGTCCTTGATACAATCGGGTGCCAAAAGTCTGTTCGCGTTGACGCATGGACCACCACAACCACATTTGATTACCAACTTCAAAGCAGTATAACTCTCTACTACATAGACCAAATAAGACAATTAGGGTTGCAAATTAATCGCATTACGCTTAGTATCTAGTCTGGTAGCCCTTTGCACGTCGCACAGCGTCTAGGCGTCGTGGCATAGACCTAATAAGGCGTTTGATCAGTGCGTCAGGTATAGCAGCCCATGCCTCAATCAACCCCAATTCGAACGCCTCCCACTCAGCTAGAGAGTCTCCCATATAGTCAAATTCAGGATGCAGCTCATGGAGCTTCTTTTTAAGTGCCCACCACATGTGTTCAATAGGGTTAAGGTCAGGTGAGTATGGTGGCCATTTGATCGTAGCAACACCATGAACCTCTAGCCACTCCTTCGAGACCTGGGAAGTGTGGATAGGTGCGTTATCCTGCATAAACCACTCGCCTGGCCTGTAGCTGTCCTGGAGACCTTCCTCAAGTGCTCGTATGTAGCTCTGAGCTGTGTATCCATTGCGTTTGGCTGATGTGTCGCGATTCATAATTACTAGACGACTACGCCTTGCTCGGCCACCTGGAGTCATCCATATTGAGCCCCATACCATACGAGCAGGTTGGCGAGCAGTGGTGACCTCCTCAACCATCTCGTGCGACCATTTATCCTCAGGTAGTCGCCATACCCAGGGCGTGTTGTGGCCAGATCCACGAGCAACGCTGCACTCGTCACTGAACCTGATAGTACGCCTCCCAAAATCAAACCCCAGCCATTCATTAGTAAGATTGAGG
Organism: Lizonia empirigonia; assembly: GCA_009982855.1. NCBI lineage: Eukaryota > Fungi > Ascomycota > Dothideomycetes > Pseudoperisporiaceae > Lizonia > Lizonia empirigonia. The sequence goes on along the minus strand of JAADKA010000013.1, from coordinate 574,938 downwards.
CGTTCCGCAGCTGTTTTCTTGTTGATTTTTGGCCTACGTCTCGCTCTGAACTTGCGGTATCCCTCGTCAACCATTGCGCGCTGCACAGTACGCTTAGAAACGCTGGGGTAGGTAGTATTGGCGTCCCACAGTCCAGCCTCCTCCATAAGCTTGTGGTACTCACTACCTGGGTTTTTCCGAGCAATCCGTAGCAGCCGGCGATGGTCTCTACTAGTCAATGTAGGTGGCCGGCCTGTCCGAGGCTGCGTTGTGGTGCTGCAGCTGGTTGTCCATCGGAGTACTGTTTTCTGTACGCACCGCTGCGAGCAGTCCAGCGCGTCAGCAACTTCGCTTGTCGACACACCAGCCTCAACCTGGGCTAAGCAGTATATCCGTTGGGCTTCTGATAATTCACCTCCGCGCACTCGATTTGATGAAATTTTAGTGCTAAAAGCTCTCATATTGATGTAGTCGTGTGTAGTTGAAGAAGATACCCCTCTTTAGAGTTCGCGTTGTTGAAATGGTCTGTGCACACGCGCGAACAGACTAAAGTCCTAGTACAGTAGGTGTCGATCCATAGCATCCGCAGTGCCTGCCATGTCTCCTTAGTTGAGATAGCGCTGAGGAATTTTGCGCCTTGGAAAGCGGTTGAGGAATCAACCACATGCAATACCGGCTTGCTGCTAAGGTACATCACGTCCACTAGGATCTCATAGTTGAAGTAGTGATCATCCTTCAGAGTGAATTTGAACCGGCGCGGCGCGGAGCTGTGGAGCTGGCAGTGGTGGCAGAACTTAGTGACTTCCTCTAGGGTCCTTTCTTCAAAGTCGTTATGGCCAGCGTCCTTCAAGAGCTTGACAAGGCGCGTGACAGCTGGATGTCCAAATCGGCGATGGAGTCTTCTCAACTCTGTCTCTGTCAGGAACACGGTTGCTCTCTCTCTCTTGTTAAGATGAAACCATGGGTGTCCCCATTTGCGGAGGACAGGGATGCGCATCTTGTCCTGGACAAGCTCATCTGTAGTGTTGTTGAAGTAGACCTTCAACCTGTCCATGTCTGCAAGGCACAACAAAAATGGTGTAGGTGCATTAAGCACCTCAAAGTTGATCGTCCCAATGTCGGTAGAGACCTGTGCAGTGCCAATCGACGCTGTCGCCTCGCCTTTGCCAAATTTGATAGATGCCTTCCCTGCTGTAGATGTGTCTAACTTGACCGTCGGATCTTCTCTCGTAAGTGCGAGGTATTGCTCCTTGCCAACTGTGGATACGTTCGCAGCGCCTGTGTCAGGTAGGATTCCTTGGTACACAGATCGTGTGTAGCGGTCCTCGAGGAGGAACTGTGACGCTGGTGCGCACGGCACACTTCGGCTGTATATATCGTCGCCAGAGATGTGGTGCAAGAACGCCTGGTCTGCAAGGCATTGCTCCTTGAAGAACTGGTGTTCAGAGTATGCTTCCGCGACGTCGTCGTCGTCATCCTCGCAGTCTTCCTCCTCTCTCCAGCCTCTCTGATTGTACTGGCTGGTGTGCTCGATCCCTTCGTATTCTGCAAGATGTACTGAAAAATCTTCAGGGGGCTGTGCACCTGTAAAGTACAGCGTAGAGAAGAACTGCGCGCGGGCAGCTTTGCGCTCTTCGTCTGTGTGGTTGGTAGACCAGCATCCCTCCTTCTGGCAAACAAAGCATTTCTTCCTCCAGCGTGGCTTGAATCCACGTCCGTTGTCGGCGCGCTGCTCGCCTCCTCGATATGCTCCTCTGGATCCGCCCCTGAATCCTCCTCCACCTTGAGATCCACCTCGGATTCTTCCATTGCCGTTGTATCGGCGGTCTAAGTAGTATTGGTCTTCTGTGACCATCTGAGCGGTGTGTTGCCGTGCAAGGTGTGTTTCCACTGCGGATCGTAGATCTGAGAAGAGTCCTTCGCAGATAGTAGCTGGTTTGAACAGTGCCATCTCAAGTTCTGGTACTCCTCGGCAGGCATTAATAACAGTGGTGCGTAGAGCGTCTTCACCTTCAAAGTTCTTGCCAAGGGCGCGCTGGCATAGCTGCAGCTTGTCAAGGAGAATCTGCAGGACCTCATGTACTCCTTTATCAGGGTTCTCTGCGCGGGTGCGGGCGAAGGTTGTAGTCGTCCAGTCCGTGTAGTAGTGCTGGTGGTGGACGTCATGGTCAAAGTGGTTCTTGATTGCCATGTACGCATCAGCAAAGCTGTCATCTCTCTCCACAACCTGTATGTAGAACGTTTCCGCACGCCCAGTGAGGATGCGGGGAAACACTGCGTGGAATTGCTCTTCTTGGATATCTACCTGCCAGCAGATGCTAAAGAAGACCTTAATCTTGTCATCAAGCAGGTCGTACGTATTGCCTGTGTACTTGCTGCTATTGTCCCAGAGCTTCGAGAATTGTGTGATTGTGTTGGCGTCGAGCCGATCGTTACGTGACCATCGCGGCGGCAGCGTCTTATACGGGTCGTGTGGCAGGTCAGGAGGTCTGTTAGGTACACGGTTTGTCGGTTGCTGAGGGAAGGGCGTGACTTCGCGATATCTGTGAGGAAGCGGTGTTACTTCGCGATACGTGGTCTCTAGTGGCTGTGTCTGTGGCTCTTGATATTGGATGTGGCTTCGAACGCCTTGTCGTACTCCATACTGCTCGCCTTGTCGATCGCCTTGTCGCTCGTCGTGCGACAGTCGTTGCAGCTGCAGCGCTTGCGTAGGAGGCGGTAGAATAGTCTGCGGCATTTGTCGTTCGACTGCAAAAGCTGTGTGCTGTGACTGCGGCTGCTGCAGTAGCTGAGGCTTTGACTGTGATTGCAGCGGCGCTTGCGGTTGCAGCTGTGGCTGCGATTGTTGTCTGTCCATAGGAGCTGCCTGGTGTGCGTTCTGCTGACGCTGGTAAGCTTCAGAACGTTTGTCAAACTTTGCAGCTTGGAACTCCACAGGGTCCCATTCAGGAGGGTTCTCTCCACCCAGTAGGTTAAAGAGAGAATCAGCTACTCTAGCGCGGACGTTGCCAGTGTATACTCCCCTGTGCCGTAGCACAGTCTTGAGAGACTTCAGTGTATTGCTGTCAACCCTCTGGAATAGCTCTTTTGTCCATCCCTCAAATTCCCATTGGTAGTCGAAGTATAGATTCTCATCCCATTCTGTTCCTTCATGGTAGTCATGGACAGTCTTCGCAACCCAGGTTGTCGCATGTGTTGCATCTGCATCCTTTGGTGCAGGTATACCCCAGAGAGAGGTGTCGATGACCTTGAGTGCGACTTTGTATGGACAGTCTTCCATAAGTTCCTCCGCAGTATACTTGGCCCATGGAGAAACAGCTTGTGCGCGTTCGCTTGTGTTGCGCTCTAGTGGGTCGTTGAGCAGTTGCTCTTGAATAGCAATGTCAATGTTGCTAGAGTTGCTCTGGTTGTCTGCCATCGTGCCGGCGTGTGTACGTGATCGGATCGTCCGGGGACGCTCGTAGGAAGTCGTTGCGTTGCTGACGCGCTGTGATCGAGATCAACAGCTTAAGAGGGAGGTTGAGAGTGCTTCTCTGCCTCGCTCTGTTATTAGCACAGATGTATCGTCCTGAGGTTCCCAAGGAATGTCAGGGTGTCAACAGTCTGTCTCTTATATGCGTTGATGACGCGCTGTGTCCGCGGATCGGCCTGAACCAGCAGCTTGAGAGGGAGGTTAGGAGTGCTTCGTGTTATCTCGGCCTCGCTCTGTTCTTAGCACATATGCATCGTCCTGAGGTTCCTCGGAATGTCAGGATTCAGCAGTCTGTCTCTTCTTCCTTGCTGTCTGTGATCGCCTAAGCAATCACTGATCAGTGTTGGTAGGTCTATAGCACTAGTGCTGAAAGGAAATAACGATAACTAGGAATGCATTCTGTTTGATGATGGTTCTTGTTGATTGATGTACACACACTGTCATTGTGAGTGCCATTGCCCACCAGGCAGTGCCTGCCACAACAGCATATCATGTGACTCCCGAACACCTTCCACCCTGGACTGAACCCAGTTATTCTCAACACAAACTGTATTACTTTTATCTACTTAGATTTTTTATATACTATATACAGAGTACAGGAAGTAACTGTGAAGGTAGAGATTCTAAAGCTTTAACCAACACAATTATTATACTTCGTAGGCTGCACCCCATTAAAATCTTAAATCTGCAGTCCTCCACGTACAGTATAAAGCAGTACTTTAGGCTTGCAATCGATAGAGCAGATTGAGAGCTCTTGTTTAAGCTATCAAACAGCTAATTTAGACCATAGGTGGTAGAGATATAGGGGGTTGAAATTCGGCGTTGTTCGTGGAAAAAAGTATTTGCACGAAGTTAGTTACTAGTCCACGGTAGGTTTCAGGCCTGGTAATGATCGCCGCCAGCGCGTTTACGATTGGCGGATGAATCAACTTCAATTAGATTCGAAATGAAAGGCCAAGCATAATAGCTATTCTTGATTGCATCCAGCACGGGATTTCTTCTAGATTAGGGAATGGCCTGATTACGACGAAACTACCACATCAGTCCTTCATACGAGATCCTTAAAGACTACAAAGCTGCCGTGTTCGCATTCGTCTGCATTTTCTCTCGACTCCCACCATCTCAAGCATGCGCTTCCTCTCCTACCTCCCACTGCTTATCGGAACATCGTCTGCCCTCGCCTTTCCCGGTGCTGAAGGCTTCGGTAAAGATGCGATCGGCGGTCGCAACGGTAAAGTCTATGTCGTCTCCAATCTGAACGATTCCGGCACCGGCTCCCTACGCGATGCAGTCTCAAAACCTGATCGCATCGTCGTGTTTCAAGTCGGTGGTCTAATCAAGATCAAAGAGCGCATTGTCGTCTCCAAGCGGGTCAGCATCCTCGGCCAAACCGCGCCAGGAGATGGCATTACAGTGTACGGAAATGGCTGGTCATTCTCGAACGCTGACGACACTATTGTACGATACATTCGCATCCGGATGGGCAAAGGGGGAACAAGCGGTAAAGACGCAGCTACAATCGCCGAGGGCAAGAACATGATCTTCGATCACATCAGCGTATCATGGGGTCGAGATGAGACCTTCTCCATCAATGGTGCCGCTTCCAATATCACGATCCAGAACAGCATCATCTCGCAGGGTCTAGAGACACATAGCTGCGGTGGTCTCATGCAAACCGAGCTCGACAATGGAGTTAGTCTCTTCAGAAACTTGTACATCGACAACAAGACGCGCAACCCGAAAGTCAAAGGAACCAATGACTTCATCAACAATGTTGTGTACAACTGGGGTGGTGGCGGTGGCTATATCGCCGGCGACTCATCCGGTCAGTCCGAGGCGAACATCATTGGCAACTACTTCATCAGTGGCCTAGCACGGGCGTGACTGCTTTCACGCGCGGCAACGCCAATTTCAAGGGTTACGTCGAGGCCAACTTCTACGATTCAGACAAAAATGGCGCACTCAGCGGTACCAAGCTTGGTGTTACCAGTTCAAACTACGGCGGCATGGCTATCCAGACTACCAAATTTGCCCACCCAGCACCGGCAAAAGTCCTGTCTGCCGCCGATGCATTGACCTACGTTGAGTCGTCCGTTGGTGCCAGCAAGGTGCGCGACGCCGTTGATAAGCGTCTCATACTGGAGCTGAAGAGTTATGGCAAGACTGGGCAGTTGATCAGCGATGAGAATGCTAGTCCTATGAATGGGCCAGGCACCATTGCTGGAGGTACCCCGTGGACTGATGCAAATGGAAACGGCATTCCTGATAATTTGGAGGACAAGTTTGACAATGTGGAGGATTGGGCGAACTCGCTTGTCTCAAGTGACTACTAGAGCGCCTTCGGGTCGCGCATAGTTTTTGCTGTGGTATAGCTTTCTGTGTACATATTTCTAGGTCTCAATCAAATCCATCGGGTATCTTTCGAGTCTGTGATTGCTGCTAAAGAAGTTCGTAAAGTTGTAGGACAACGACGGTAACGTACAAGACAACTTGCCTATCTCCATGGGCACAGTGACACACCTACATGCCTCTCTGATATGCTGAAACGCCAGATACGTGCTCAGTGAGCGCAATTCCAGCGCTATTTGATCATCGATGCACATACATTAACGCAGACTTTGACCAGGACTCAGACAAATCTTCCAACCTTTCCATGCCAACTGTTCTTCATTAATCCACCCCGCCAGCCGAATACGGTAACATGTATACGACCTGCTTTACAAGGAAACAGGCGAAAGTTTACAAGGAAACAGGCGAAAGATGTGGATTAAAGCCCTCCATTTATCTTCGGGGCTGCCCAATTCAAAGAATTTGACGGAGCAGCATGCAAGACACGCTCCAAGTATGCCATGCGATGTGTCTTCATTGCGTTCTTCGAGCGACGTTGTTTTGGACGAGTTCCTAGCTTGCAATTGCGGAGCGGCAGTAAATTCTATAAGCTCCTCTTTTCTTCCAAATGGGGGATAATTTGTCAAGGTGGTGAGGGCTTGTTATTTTTTCATCAAGATGTTCACCGCACTAACATACGCCGCAACGTGGCTTGGAGCCGTACGGTCACGTTCGTATATCGGGCGCGGTGCAAAGCTCCTTGAATAAAGCAGGTACTGAAAGCTTGTTGTGCTAGTCGAGTGCATTTGGTTTGGGCGAATGAGCGCATGTCGTATTCCGCATTCCGTGTTTCGTTTCCACATGATGGGTGTCATTGATTTCACCGTAGCGTACATGTCTGGGAGGTGAATAGGGCAATAAATCCAGCGATACGATGCGTGACTTACCAATCATGTTGTTCGCGCGTCCCTCAGTCTGAATCCGAGACCTTCCTTGTGCGGTTACATCTGTGTTGCTCGTCCAACCGGTCGGACACCGTACTTGAAAGCTGCGTATCCGAAAACAACAGGAGATAGATACCAGATCATCCTAGAAGAATTGTATCAATAAGATCAGATTTGGAGTCCTACGGCATGTTTAGGCCAATCCATCCACGAGCTCCAATACGGTCCCAAACATTCATCAACAGCGCCGACAATACTCTTTCCGCAACCCTCAGCCCACCAGTAGCTGTGAAGTTGATGGAGCATGACACCGTAATACGCGAAAGTGACTAGAGCGAATGGCTGCCGTTGCTGTTGAAGGACCAGATACTTCTCTGGGGCGTTGAAAAGCCAAATGAATGGTCCAGAGTGGAATCTGTTGTAACCCCAGGATGGTTCGACATCGGCGTTTATATGGTCAAATTGAGCCATCCATGCACTGCATTTTCGCAACGATCGTAATGTCTCGTTGTAAATCTCGGCATGCTCGTCCGCGATCCAGATCTCTTGTATTTGCGCAAGCCAGTCGATGTACGGGCTGGCGTGAACTTCAGCTATCGGATCTAAGTCCGTGAATTTGTAAAGTTCAAGGCAAGGGCTGAGCGGTCCCTTTCGAACGTACTCGTAGCTGTTGGATTGTAATGAAATTCAGTTGATTGTATATGTCCCAAAACCTAAGTTCTGGCTGGAAGTCTATTTAACTTGTAAACACGCTAAGGGATGGTTAACATGCAGATCGGTGTGGCGCTCGGCTCGGCGTAACGCTCGAAACACCAGAATTTGCCCACCCACATCACTGAATTGAATCGCCACATTTAGTCGCTGCACTCTTGTAAAAATAAAGAAGGTAATTAAGAAAGGCAATGCAATAAATCTGTTTTATCTAAATTTGCTAGGAAGCGTGACGTTGCGACCGCGTAAAGTAATTTTGGTTAGGGGTGATAGGGCAGCCTCTGGGGCAGCATCCTTTGATGCACCGCCCCTAGATTGTTTCTGACGCTTGTTCTTTACATAGGGTACTTGGGGAGCTTTTCTCTTCCCTTGTTGGGTGTTTTGAGTCGCTTTGGCAGCCTCTTTCTCTGCTTTTTTGCGTTATTGTTCAGCCTGCTTCTTAGCCTTCTCCTTCTCCCTCTCCTTCTTGAGTCTCTCTCTCTTATCACGCCTCTGTTCAAGCTCAAGTTGCTTCTGAATCCTCACATCCTCCTGGTCTTGTTTCCTCTTAGCCTTGTCCAGTTTCTCCTGCGCTGCTTGCTGCTCCATGACTGTCCTTCTCACTCTTGCTTCTCTGCCCTTCCTTGGGGACCACATCACAGCTCCACCATGATACTCTTGACGCTGTTGAAGGTCAAGAGGTACGCCCTTCTTCTTTTGTTTCTTCTTGCTCTGAACTGCCTCTCTTAGGCCTTCATTCTCTTGAGAAACAAGCTCATTGTTGGCTTGAAGATGGTGGAAGACTTGGGTGAGAGTTTTGGCCTCTTTCTTAGCCCCATCCTTCACAGACTCATTAATGAGCTTTCTTATCTTTCTCCAATCAGTCTCAAGAGGAGCTGCAGGGTTGTTTGTAACCTCAGCTTTATTAGTGGTTGTATGGTGGAATCTTTTGAGAACTGCTTCACTGTTCTTTGGCCAGATCCCAGTGGTTGAAAAGGACTTCAAGATGCGATCCTTGATGAAGGAGGCCTTCCAGGCCTTCCAGAATAACAAGAAGAAGTCTCCTTTCTTAATGCGGGCATAGCCTTGGCTCCTTTGGGTAAGGTCTGTGAGTTCTCTTGTGTATCCAGATGAAAGAGACTTGAACATAACCACATCAAGTGGCTGAAGCGTGTGGGTTGAATGGGGAGGTAAGATCAACAAGAGGATCTTGTTCTGATAGCAATACTCGATGAAATCCAGCGTGACATGAGATCCATGACCATCAATAATAAGAAGGCGCCAAGATCTTCTTGCTTTAACCTTGGTATAGCGGTCAAATACCTGTTCAAGCCAGGCTAATCCAACGTCATTGTTAGACCAGCCTGATGGAGCTGAATTGTAGAAGACTTGGTGTTTATCTAGGTCAATATCTTGCACCCAATCTGACTGAATGTTGCCATTTAAACCCTGGAAAATGAGGCCAGGAGGAAGAGCATCTCCACCAGCTCCCACACAAGCCAGGACAGTAATCCATTCACGTGAGCCATCTTTAAGGACTTCAGTCTTCCTTTTCTTCTCCCAAGTCTCTCTGCTAAAGACTCTCTTAGTCCTTCCCACCTGTCCAATCATGAAGCCTTTCTCATCCATATTGTACTGTACTAGGACTTTAGTCTGTTCGCGCGTGTGCACAGACCATTTCAACAACGCGAACTCTAAAGAGGGGTATCTTCTTCAACTACACACGACTACATCAATATGAGAGCTTTTAGCACTAAAATTTCATCAAATCGAGTGCGCGGAGGTGAATTATCAGAAGCCCAACGGATATACTGCTTAGCCCAGGTTGAGGCTGGTGTGTCGACAAGCGAAGTTGCTGACGCGCTGGACTGCTCGCAGCGGTGCGTACAGAAAACAGTACTCCGATGGACAACCAGCTGCAGCACCACAACGCAGCCTCGGACAGGCCGGCCACCTACATTGACTAGTAGAGACCATCGCCGGCTGCTACGGATTGCTCGGAAAAACCCAGGTAGTGAGTACCACAAGCTTATGGAGGAGGCTGGACTGTGGGACGCCAATACTACCTACCCCAGCGTTTCTAAGCGTACTGTGCAGCGCGCAATGGTTGACGAGGGATACCGCAAGTTCAGAGCGAGACGTAGGCCAAAAATCAACAAGAAAACAGCTGCGGAACGCCTCAATCTTACTAATGAATGGCTGGGGTTTGATTTTGGGAGGCGTACTATCAGGTTCAGTGACGAGTGCAGCGTTGCTCGTGGATCTGGCCACAACACGCCCTGGGTATGGCGACTACCTGAGGATAAATGGTCGCACGAGATGGTTGAGGAGGTCACCACTGCTCGCCAACCTGCTCGTATGGTATGGGGCTCAATATGGATGACTCCAGGTGGCCGAGCAAGGCGTAGTCGTCTAGTAATTATGAATCGCGACACATCAGCCAAACGCAATGGATACACAGCTCAGAGCTACATACGAGCACTTGAGGAAGGTCTCCAGGACAGCTACAGGCCAGGCGAGTGGTTTATGCAGGATAACGCACCTATCCACACTTCCCAGGTCTCGAAGGAGTGGCTAGAGGTTCATGGTGTTGCTACGATCAAATGGCCACCATACTCACCTGACCTTAACCCTATTGAACACATGTGGTGGGCACTTAAAAAGAAGCTCCATGAGCTGCATCCTGAATTTGACTATATGGGAGACTCTCTAGCTGAGTGGGAGGCGTTCGAATTGGGGTTGATTGAGGCATGGGCTGCTATACCTGACGCACTGATCAAACGCCTTATTAGGTCTATGCCACGACGCCTAGACGCTGTGCGACGTGCAAAGGGCTACCAGACTAGATACTAAGCGTAATGCGATTAATTTGCAACCCTAATTGTCTTATTTGGTCTATGTAGTAGAGAGTTATACTGCTTTGAAGTTGGTAATCAAATGTGGTTGTGGTGGTCCATGCGTCAACGCGAACAGACTTTTGGCACCCGATTGTATGTATTTCCAGGCAGAACTCCGTACTCTTCAATCTTGCTGTGGACCAGATCAAAGTATAGCTTGTATCTTGCTTCTGAATCAGCCTGGTGGCGTGTGTAGTCCATCCCAGATGTCCAGCGTGAGGCAAGTTTGTCATGGTGTTTGTTGATAAAGCGCGTCACCCACCCCTTTCCCACATGCCCCTGAGCTATCCCTGATGCAAATCTTCTTATCATCTCTCTTGTGGGCGCAAGGCCTCTCTCTGTGAGCCTCTCAATATGCTGTATGAGCTCTTGTTCTTGTTGTGGGTTGAGGCGTTGTTGGTTGATTGCCTTGGCTTGCATTGGAGCTTGGGTGCCTTTGCATCTTCTGGCTAGTGTGTGTCTGCTCACATTGTATTTTTCAGCAACTTTTGTATATGAGAGTTATTCTCCTTCACCCTGCGTTTCCATCGCTTTAACTGCCAGGTCAATTGGGTCCATATTAGTTGAGTTGTCGCGTGTTGAAGTTGGCGTCACTTTGGTGTTCTGGTGTTTGGCCGAGCGTTACGCCGGGCCGAGCGGTACACCGATCTGCATGTTACCCAATTGGAACCAAGGTTCCTGCCACCACACCGGCGAGGTAGGTACCTCTCAACAGTAGCAAGGCTCCAGCACAGCGCCAGTACCACAAACAAGAGGGATCCATTCAGCGCCTAGTATTCGAGTTGTTCGAGTTTTCTGATCAAGTTACATTTCATCGAACATGGTGGAGAAGGAAGTGAAAGCGTAGAGAAAAGTCAGTGTCGCGTTGGCGAAAAGGGCGGTACTGTTTTCCGGGCCGACGTTGAGAAGATCTTCCGTAAATCCTTCAAGAGCTCTACTGCAATGTTGCGCTGCAACTAGAAGAAACTTTCTCCTGTCCAGGGGATTTGTATAGGCAATGTGTAGAGCCGAGATACTGAGCACGCCGTGAATTACGTATTGATGCTTGAAACCAATCAAGGGCATGACTGAATGCCAGATGTGATCAATGTCGTGTAAGCCGAGGATACTGTGGCCTGCAACAGTGATCCAATGATGCAAAAGAGCCATGTCGCTCATCTCAAAAAGGTCCTCTGCTATAAACCCTGTCGCGCTGGCGGTATTCGAAGACACGTGAGCAAAGTCGCTGGACCCAATGCATTGCCATGATGAGTCAGACTGAGGTGAAACATGCTCAGCTGATGATGCATCTCTAACAGTCCTTGATATTTGACGATAGATGCAGGTCATTTCATGGCGCACGCAGTGCGAGCACTCAGGCTTGTCTTCGTCACACTGGACACTTGGGGTCAACTATCGTCTATCCTAGAGCAAGAAGAACGTACTTTGATATGGCGGCGTTTACATTCGGAGCAACCACCCCGGGACTTCCTATGCGCACGTCGTTTACTCATTTCTGCGTGCGATAGGTCACTGTGGCCAGAATGCGTTTCCTTGCGGTGTGAGGAGAGCATAGGCTCAGCGCGGCGAGCGCGAGCTTATGTACGAGATACGCATTAGTCTCGTACATTTGGGAAGGAACCACGTTCTCCACGGTCATCTTTTCCCACAAACCCGTTCTTGACGACGTTGCGGAGGATTGTAAACGAAATACACATCGGGCCGAAATTAGCGCGGATTGTAGCGTGCTGGTGAGATAAACACTGGCTCGAGGAGGAACGAAGCAACAAGCACCAAAGTATGACGTTATGTATCCTACGTGTTTAAGAAGCCACGCTAGAAGCCATCAAAAATTTATCCCCAGGATGTTAACATGGTGTAAGCCATCCTATGTAGAGCGAGGAGGGTCTCACTTGAAAAATCCGCCACTGCTCAAGAACGAAAAGAGCAAACTCGATAGTTGCAGACGATCTTCCATTCTAAACTAGTTCAATTCAGAGCACTTTTGAACCTCTAGCAGTGGAGTGCTACGCCCTGCTCTCAGAGCGTATCTCGTACGCAAGTACGGTCGAACTCCGACTTCCCAAGCGGGAAGTGCAGCAGTAGACGCCGAGTAAAATCCCAACATGTTTATGCAAATAACAAGGGCTGGAAACTTCCCCTCAACTAAAATCGTCGTTGCTGAGTTGTATCATCGCGCATCTGAGTGTCAAACCCCTACGTGAATAACATGGCAGAGCAGTATCGACCTTCCTTGGACGACCTCGACGTTTGGGTGCCCTATCGCTACCATCCATCGCGGACTGCAGCCATCATCTTCGTGGTTGCCTTCGCTCTAACAACTGTCCTCCATACCTTCCAAGTATGCAAGAGGCGGACGTGGTACTTTATACCTCTGGTGGTGGGCGGCATCTGTAAGTACTGAATCTGCTCCCATGCACTGGAACTAACGACTCGGATCAGTCGAAGTCGTCGGGTACGTCGGTCGGCTCCTCAGCACAAACGACCTGTGGGCACTGGGCCCGTTCATCATGCAATCACTGCTGTTGCTGATCGCCCCAGCACTTTTCGCTGCGTCTATCTACATCGTCCTGGGCCGCATAATTCTCCTGGTCGACGGCGAACAGTATTCTCTGATCCGGCGGAAGTGGCTTACGAAGGTGTTTGTGACTGGCGACGTGATCAGCTTCCTCGTCCAGGCTGGAGGCGGCGGTATCCAGGCAGCGGGCTCTCTGACACTGCTCCATGCTGGAGAGAAGATCATTGTTGTTGGCTTGTTCCTTCAGCTTACTTTCTTCGGGTTCTTTATCGTCGTAGCGGGGCTCTTCCATTACCGATTCACCGAAGCCATGACCAGAGTGGCAACCAGATCCATCCATGGATCAACTACCAAGCAGTCTTCCAAGCGCCACATGCACCGTCAGTCCTCGAGAGCATCACCATGCTATGCTACTACGCAAAATCCAAGCATGAACACACAAAAACTGCCATGGAGGCACCACATGTACGTGTTATACATCGCATCTGGTTTGATCATGGTAAGGAGCGTATTCCGCGTTGTTGAATACCTGCAGGGCAACAACGGGTATCTCCTGCGACACGAGGTCTATCTTTACATTTTCGATGCTCTCTTCATGTTAGTCGTCATGTGCCTGTTCAACTGGGTTCATCCAGCGCAGATTACAAATTTGCATGAGAAGCGGGGTTTGGAGGGCGAGATACATGCGATGGGTACGCATGACGAGTATATGCAGCATGGAGTTGTCTGAGGCTGGACTCTGGACACACAACAAGTAGCACTAGGTAACCCTTCTCAGGCTCTGGTGACCAGGGATGTGTGTGAGGATTGTAGAGGGCATCTAACAATAACCTTTGTGTATCACGCCATCATGGCAACAGTGATCGTTATCTCAGATCATGGTGCCTGTGACTTCACCGCAAATTGGGTGAGTGGCGGAGAGTTGTAAAGTCGAGAGCAGATGCTCGAGGGTTTGATGGCTTGAAGCTGGGGCTAGAGCTGAAATCTTCGTGATTAGAGGGGAGTGTTGTGTGTGGTTTCAAGCCTGCAAGGCTGGCGCTAGATGTTTACCAGCGTGGAGGCGAGGCTGCCGCGTCCTCGCGAGTTGGAGAGCTTACTGGGCACCATTGGTGCTCGAAGCTTGCTGAGCTTGGTCTGCCTCACTATGTTTTTGTATATAGATGCCATGAAGCATGAGCTCGGTTGCTTGGCCGATCTATTAGATCGAGCTCTTCCGCAATCCCCTCGCTCAGTTCTTTGACTATGGTCATACTTATGCCTGCTCAGCAACCAAGTCTTTAGTGTGGTGTTGTTCGCAGGAGTGTGGGTCGGACCAATGCGAGACCTCAGTGTCGAAAAGGTTGTTGCCTGTTAGACCGGATTACAGCCAAGCATGGCGTCTCTTGGACAACTACACTGCCTCGTGTTGCTACCCTATGGCGGCAGCTCTTGTAACGAGCACCGGTCAGAAGCACGCAGGACTGCTCTCCAAACGGCGCAATGTCCATGTCGCGTGCTACAGGGCTTGGTGCTCTGCAAACAACATGTGCACACGAGAAATTCAGACGCATCAGCCTATGAGAAGGCCGGTGGTGATGCCGAGGTTCTTCGCGTTACAACATTCGCTCTCCGCTTTCGACATGGTTTTGTTGATGGATTTGTAGATTTGGCGATCCCGCTCGGAAGATGGGGCTTTGAGCTAGTGAGAAGGCCACCAACACTGCTTGGCTGCCGGCTGGGTACAGTGACCGTGCACGCCGTGCACACCTTCGCGCCGTGCACACCTTGGCACCCTCCTGCACACCCGAAAAATGAGGCTGCAGAGCCACATACAATAGATATTATTGCGAGGTTTTTCGTTATAACAGTCTAATAGGTCCTACAGTGCATGCACTGCTCCCATTTCTTATTTGGCCTTGTTGCGCGGCCGCTGCGCGTGGTAACTGGTGGAGGTGCTGGGGACGGCGACGCTTCAACTACAACGCGAGTTGCACCACGCTTACGCTGTTTTTTGGCTGCAGGCTCTGTACAAGGCTTACTTAAAGCCTTGCGCTTGCCTCTTGAGGGCAATTGGATAGCTTTGGCAGCGTCGCTCTCTTGTTTCTTTTGTTGTTTCTCAGCCTTCTTAGCAGCCTCCCTGTAGGCTTTCTCTTCCCTCACCCTCTCTCGTTCTGCCTTCCTCTGCTGCTTGTCCTGCTCATCTTGAAGCTTCTTCTGGGCCTGAAGCTTCTTCTGATGAGCCTTATCTACCTTCTTCTGCAGCTCTTGCTCCTTGTTGGCTTTATAGCGATCCTCGGCTTGGCGGATCTTGTGAGGGCTCCAAAGAACAGCTGCACTACAGAACTCCTTATCATGCTGCAGGTCAAGCCTCCTCCGCTTGTTTTTAGAGGGCTTAAGCTCTCCAATTACGTTGCGCAGGCCTTCATTTTCAAGCTGTACAAGCTGAGTGTGGGCGGAGAGGTGAGAGATAGTACGCCGCAACCGCTGCACCTCCTCTGCGTCCTGATTCTCTACCACCTTGCCCAGAATTTGGATAGCTTGCTTCCAGTTATCTGCTGCAATTGGTGAAGGTGTACGAGGCAGCTGCCTGCGCTTATTCCGAAACCTATCGACAATTACAGCTGCGTTGGGTGGCGATAGGCCTGTGACTTCGAAGGCCTTGAGGATGAGGCTTGGGGTAAAGGTCTCCGTCCAGGACTTATAGAATAGGTGGAAGAAGTCACGCTTCTTCACGCCTACTAGGCCTTGAGTTGTGTAAACGTGTTTAGTGAGCTGGTTTGTATAGCTTGTAGCCAGAGGTGAGAAGAGTGCTACATCAAGCGGCTGCAGCGTGTGGGTACTGTGAGGAGGGAACACTAGTAGCAGTATCCTATTCCTATCGCAGTACTTGATGAAGGACCAGGTTATATGCGAGCCGTGGCCGTCTACTATAAGTAGTCGCCAACTTCTGCGCGCCTTCTCTCGAGTATAGCGATCAAAGATTTGTTCCAGCCACGCAAGGCCGACCTCGTCGTTCGTCCAGCCTGAGGGCGTTGCAGTAACAAATACTGAGTGCTTTTCTGCTTCTATATCCTCTACCCAGGTCGATTGTATCTCGTTAGGAGCGCCTGGATAGATGATGCCTGGAGGCAGTGCCGAACCATCAGCGCAGACGCTTGCGAGTATCGACACCCACTGCCTGTTGCCGTCTTGCATAGGCTGGCGCCTTGTTTTTGACTCCACAGAAGCCCTACTGAACACTCGTTTGGTGCGCCTATTGAGTACGCCAATTGCGAAGCCCTTCTCATCCATATTGTACGTGTGCCGTGGCTCAATCGAGTATTCGGTGATCTTGGAGTGCACAAGCTTGAAGTATCGTGTGTACTTCTCGCTGCTATCGGCGTGGAGGCGCTGTGCGTCGATAGCGTTGGCCCATTTGTATAGGAGCTGGTCGCGGTGACGGTGTAGGAAGCGAGTAACCCACGAGTTGGAGACCCTATCTGCAGCCAATTCAGAAGCCATGTTTTGTACCATCTGCCTTGTAGGAGGTAGGCCTCGCCCAGTAAGCTCAACTATGAACTCACAAAGCTCTCGCTCTTGTGTAGGGTGGAGTTTAAGCAGTTGTTGATCAGCGTTAGCACGCGACGCAACAACGTGTCGGTGGTGTCGCGACAAAGTTGTGCGGCACACATTGTATTTTTTTGCAACCGCCTGGTATGAAAGTTTGCCTTGTGCATCTGCTACATCTGCCTCTTTAAGCGCTTCTTCTAACGACATCGTGGTGTTGAGTTATGGGGTTGAGGAGTATAGTGGATTTTTGCTGAGGGTGTGCACGGCGTGCACGGTCACTGTAGCGCAAAGCAAGTATTCGATCGACACATGGTCGCGTGGCTGTATAGACGGCATCTTGTGCTGCTGGCCAACGGCACGAACGAGCATCACGAAGTTTGCGCGATCTCTGGCACAGAAACGTTTTGTCGGACGGTCCGCTCGGTCGAAAGCCAGGCTAATCTCGTATTCGTATGGCAGGTTCTTGGAAGCCAGAAATAGTGGCCGATAAGGCCGACTTGGCATCCCCGCGCTCCTGAACATGAGCTTATCCTCGCCGCCTCAAGGATATTCAAAAAGTAGGTATACCAAGGCTGGGCAAGTAAATATTGATAAATCAGAACAACTTGGCCTATTCAGAATTAAAACTAGTGCTGTGGTTGTTGAATTATGGCGTTGTGAAGTTCGGTCCTTATCGGCCACTTTCACTGTCTTCCAAGAGGCAGGGCTGAAACAGCGGGACGTGCCCTGCGAATTCCTTGGCGGCAATAATAGCTGGCCCACAACGCAGCACTTCATCTCAGATTTGTTGTCAGCAAGACTCCTGTCAGCACAGGATGGCTTGGCGCGCTGCCCGAGCATAACACCGAGGCATAACTGGAAAACAGATTCTGGCTTGCGACAACACAACGCCCTGAAGACGCAATTTCGCGACGTAAGGATGGTGTGCACGTAAGTCGCATACGCAGTCTACGGTTAATTTGTTGTCCTTTCAGGCTTTGATTGAGCTGAAGGCAGTTCAAGACTAGCGCTTGAACGAGTTAACCATGAATCGTAGCAAGTCAAGCCTCCAAATACTCCGTACCATGGCGCGCGGGCGCATAACCGCTGCTTGGCCTGCGTCAGCGGCGTCAATGCATCATCTGCGAACTCAGGGAGGGCTGGCGGGTGTCGCGTGACAGCATTGGAGGAGTCGCTGGAAGGAAGGGGATGGTGGACAGAAGAGATGCAGCTCCCCGCAATCCTCCGCAAGGCACTGTGCAAGGCTTCCCGCGCCCAGCAGCGATCAAGCGTGCCGGACAGTGACGCGGCGCTCCATGCCAAACCTTGGGTCTGACGCGTGGACCACGCCAAGACCAGGAAGAATCGGGGCACAGGGATGAACAGCAACCGCACGTCCTCCGGTGCTGCTCCACTTATCTCACCTCTCCTTTAACTGTTGCCGCTTTCTTTGGTCCTTTACACGCTCTTTTGCTAACGTCGTGGGCATCCACGAGCAAGAGACGCACTGGGCTGTGCCTACCTCGACATACCTACAACCCCGACGTCTGCTTGATCGCAATCTTGGCAGAGCCTCTTGCACCCGGCACACTCCTCACTCGCCCGTCACGCGACACATAGACAGCAGCATCTTTTCTCAGCTATGAACTCGACGCTCATGGCCAACGAGCCAGAATGGAGCAGCAAGCCTGCGTGGAAGCTACCGGGCTGGGCCGAGCCGATTGTGAGTGTTTCGAGGCTGCCTGCAGGCCGTCTGAACAGACATGGGACGGTTCGCTGACGCTCGTGCAGATGGTAGCGAGCATCCTCTTTGGAGCAATGGCTCTGACGCGCCGACGCAACTTCAGAATATTCGACAGGTCGCCGAACAACAATGTTGGCTATCTGGACAACGATTCGCAGGGCTCCTCAGATGCACTCCTCTCCTATCCCTCCGACGACGACAGCAACCTCAGCGACGTCAACACAGCCAAGTTCCCGCCCAAGATACGGAAGTGGTGCTGCACCAAGGTTGCCATGCCAAACACATCGCGCTTCAGGAACAACATTCACAGCCGCATCCTGCAGCGCTTCCCGTTCCTGATCGAAATGTTCTACTGGGTCATCAACTACGCATTCTACCGCATGACTGCAGTTCTCTCAGCGAAGCTGTTTGCAGGAAGGGGGATCTGGGATGTCTCACAAGAGCACGGAATCGCAGTACTGGAGGCTGAAGAGCACGGCATGTTGAGCTTCCTCTTCCCCATTCGCGAGCAGAACGTCCAGCAGTGGTTCATGCACGGCCACCAAGACGCGCTCACCGTCTTGAACAAGTGCTATGCTCTCATTCACATTCCCGGCACTGTTGGGTAAGTACAACGTCTATTGAAGCGAATGCGCACCCTCTGACATATCATAGATTTATCTGCTGGTACTACTACGTTGCGCCATCCTTTGATACGTTCGCCATTGCCCGCCGAACAATGACGTTGACCAACTTTTGCGCCTTCATCACCTTCGTCATCTACCCCTGCATGCCACCTCGCCTGCTCCCCTCGAAATACGGCTTCCTCGACACTGTCCGCCACGACGACGCGCAGAGCGTATGGATGAGCGGCAAGTACGTCAACCAGCTCGCAGCCATGCCCTCGATGCACTTTGGATACTCCTTCTGCATCGGCATGACTATGATCTACCACTCTGGTCTTTTCCGTCGGACTCTGGAGCGCGGCGAGGTGCGCAAGAACGCTTTCTGGAAGCTCTTTTTCCTGCTTGCCGGTCTCGGATATCCGACCTTCATCCTGATCACGATCGTTGCGACTGCCAACCACTACTTCATGGATGCCATGGTAGCGACCTCATTTGTTCTGCTGTCTTTCTGCTGCAACAAAGTCTTCTATGTCTTCATTCCGCTTGAAGACCTTCTGCTCTACGTCATCCGAGCAGACAAGCCCATCCCCACGACTGGCGATCGCTTTCACGAGCGCGGCGAGCGCCTGTAGACGTATGAGCGTTATTAACTTCTTTTTCCAAAAGCCTTGGACATACTTTGACATTTATCAACTTTCCACATACTTTGGCTCAATTTTGGCGGCATTGGACAGGCGTTGATTAGAGCGACTCTATATCCCCATGACTTTTGCATACTGGCTCGTCTGTAGATACGTCACTTGCGTTAGAGTGTCACATAACGATTATGCTACTTGACCTGCTACTCCTACTTGCACCATGACTAGCCTAATGTTCCCTGCAAATCCTGTACCTTACTCAGGTAGACCCAAAACGCATCTTTTTTCTATCAATGCAAAAGCAGTAAGAATATACCCAGCAGCAGTGTCGTTCACTTGAGCAGCATGCGCGATGGATTCACGGGTGGTGATGTTGCTCGTAAAACGCGCTAGCGCTGTTCCTGCATAAGCTCTAGGCGCCCAAGCTCTCACCCAGCCGTCCCACAACCACAGCCGTAACTCTACACCTCCGACCCCTCACGCGTCAAAGTTCTCACACACATACACAGCCGCCATGGCGGACTCGGAACAGTCCACCCCTATCGAGGGCACCCCTACTGCCGATGTCGAGATGGGAGAGGAAGGCGCGGCAGACGTCGTGGGCGAGGAGCAGTCAGGCTTGACGCAGCTGGAACCTGAGATGCCAAAGCTGGTGCTGTTTACTGAGTGAGTGTGCGTCTCTTTGTGCTAGAAGACGAGGCGAGGGCGTGACCGAGGCAACTACGATGCGCGACGTGTTCTGCGATTCCTTTGCACGCGACTGACTCTGGCCAGCTTGATGAAGAGCCCGATCGTTGAGGTTGTTGTTGGAAGCGGCGAATCCAGGACCACATACTCTGCCCACGAGGCCGTTATCCTCAAGTCGCCAGAGTTCGCCAAGCAGGTCGAGCAATTCGCGCCAGGAGGCGTAAGTCCACAGCTCCTCCCGCTGCAACGAGCGTGCGTACTGATTCCCAGCAGCCCCGCCAAATCGAATTCTCCGACTGCGACGTCGACGCCATGGGCTCCGTGATCGAATATCTTTACACAGGCGAATACTTCCCCAAGAAGACGTCGTCTGCGCGCGACGCTCCCCTCGAGAAAGATCCGCGTCAACCTGTCCCCGACGATGACGGCGCCGGCCTCCTCGTGCACGCCCGCATCTACACACTCGCCGAGCGCCTCGGGCTCCCTGAGCTCAAGTCCCTCGCCCACAGCAAAATTCACCGCACAGCATCGACCGCCAAGGGCGAGCTCGCCTACGCGCGCTTCGTCTACAAGGAGTCCAACCCCGACGACTCCACGATCCGCAAGCCTGTGGCCGCCTTCTGGGCGACAAGAAGCTACAGTCTGCGCCACGACGCGGAACCAGAGTTCAAGGCCATGTGTCTCGAGTTCCCCCAGTTCTCGTACGATGTGCTGCAGTTGGTGCTTGACCAGCAGGAGAAGAGCCGTGGCAGGGGTGGTGACGATGGGCCGGGCCGCGGTGGGCCCAGTGTGATTCCCGGGAGCAGCAGGAAGAGGGCTAGAGTGAGTCAGCTCTAAGAGTGGTGAATGTATTCACACTTAGCTTCTTGACTTTCGCTCATGTTTGGTTTAGTAAATGCATCGTGGCAGTCGACTAATCTTGTATAGCCTGAACCTAGAGTCGAGGTCCGTCTTTCTGATATACCGAGCGAGGTCTGAGACTATTTATCGTACACTTCCAGCTTCGACGTGGACGTCACAAGGTCCCTTTTGCCAACAGCAAGGCTTATGTACGTGTGTCAGCTCGCTATGGCAATTCGAAGAAGACGGATTTGGTGGCAGATGTGTGAGACGAACACGAACAGTACAACTTCTCTCCACAACACAAACCACCTTCCCCCTCACAAAGCCACAGATTCCGCGACTAATAACGTACTCCACGGGCGAGCCGATCACACGGGCGAGCCGATCACTCTGCCAAGACCACACCAAACCTCTACCTTACCACACAATGCCTCAACAACAACACAAACCTAAGCCCTTAAAAGAAGCTGCGATACAGCTTGCGCTCCAGGCAATTAAACAAGACGCGACACTTACATTGCGGCGCGCTGCAGCTATCTATAACGCGCCTTACACCACACTACACGATCGATACACAGGACGACCTGCACGAGCTGATTGTACGCCGAATCAACGGATTATGGATCAGACTGAGGAGAATGTGATTGCTGAGCACATTCTTGAGCTAGATGCACGAGGATTTGCCCCTCGGCTGGCTGCTGTAGCTGATATGGCCAATTCTTTGCGTGCTGAGCGCAATATGGGCCATGTTGGCGTAAACTGGCCCAATACGTTTGTCAAGCGCCACCCTGACCTCCAAGTAATGTTCAATCGCAAGTACGACTACAAGCGAGCCCTCTGTGAGGATCCAGAGATTATACAAGGCTGGTTTGGGCTTGTAGCGAATGTCAAAGCCAAGTATGGCATCCAGGACGATGACACATACAACTTTGATGAGACAGGCTTTATGATGAGCCAGATATCTACAGGAGCAGTTGTCACAGGTTCAGAGCGTCGAGGACGGCCCAAGGCAGTGCAGCAGGGCAATCGAGAGTGGACCACGGTCATACAGGGCATCAATGGCACGGGATGGGCCATTCCACCCTTCATCATCTTCAAAGGCCGCTACCACCTCTCTGCCTGGTACAAAGAGCCTGATCTGCCCCAGGACTGGATTATTGCAGTCTCTGAGAACGGATGGACCACCAACAAGCTTGGTCTGGACTGGTTGAAGCACTTTGATGGCCATACAAAGAGGCGCACCCGAGGAGGGTACCGGCTGCTCCTTATTGACGGCCACGAGAGCCACAACTCCCTTGACTTCCAACAATACTGCAAGGAAGCAAACATTATTACACTGTGTATGCCTCCACACTCATCGCACCTCTTACAAGCACTAGATGTGGGTTGTTTTGCCCCTCTAAAGAAGGCGTATGGGCGCCAAGCCGAGAATCTCATGCGCAACTACATTACTCATATTACTAAAACTGAGTTCCTACCATGCTTTATAGGCGCCTACAAGGAGACATTTACTTGTAGCAATATCCAAGGAGGCTTCCGAGGCGCTGGATTAGTCGCCTTTGACCCAGAACGGGTCATAATGGGTCTTGATGTCCGCCTAGGTACCCCACCGCTACCTACTGTGGAAGATACTCCCTGGCAGTCCCAAACCCCGAGCAATACCCTGCAATTAGGGTTGCAATCAACGCTGGTTCGAGAGAGGATTCAAAGGCATGCAAGCAGCTCACCAACTTCAATGGTTGAGGCGCTTGAAAAGCTTGCCAAAGGCGCAGCTATGGTAGCGCACAAACTGGTGTTGGCTCAAAAGGAGATTACTGGGCTTCGAGCAGCAAATGAGGCCGCCACGCGACGTAAATCGCATAAAAGAAAGCAGTTACAGCAGGAGGGGGTCCTAACAGCTGAGGAAGGCCTTCGATTAACTACTCTAAATGAGTTTGGGGCGCGTGGTGATGGTAAGAAGGCAAGGAAGCGAGTGCGTGTTGAAGGAGGTGAGGCAACCCAAAGACGCTGTAAAAAGTGCCACAAGGTAGGGCATAACTCGCGCACGTGTAAGAAGGCTGTAGAAGGTGTTACTGAATGATATTATGTGCTGTACTACTGTATACAAGGCTAACATGGGCCAATGCGAGCCATAATAGGGTGGAGGTTTGGTGTGGTCTTGGCAGAGTGATCGGCTCGCCCGTGTGATCGGCTCGCCCGTGGAGTACGTTACACCCCAATCCCCCTCAAAAACGGCATCACACTCCCCTCAACAACATCCCTCACACTCCCCCCTCGCCCCCCAGTACCCCTCCCAGCACCAAGTCCCGTCTCCTGAAACGCAACCTCCACCGCCTCCACCCTCCCCCTCGCCTCCGTCGCATTATACGCATTCCCACCCACGCCACCCAGATACTCCAGAAACACCCGCCACCGCTCCCCGTAATACGGCCCCACCAGCCCGCCCCATTGCTTGCTCGCGTAGTCGTTGATCTCGCCCCCGGGGCCCCACAGCGTGATCTGGTTCAGCGCTGCGAGCGCGTATGCGGCTGCTAGCTCGGTCTCCGGACTGGCGGAAGCGCGTGCTGCGTCGAGCCAGGAGGCGAGGCGGAATTGGGGGAGCGTGAGGAGGAGCGTGTCTAGTGTGGCGAGGTTGGTGAGGAGCGAAGTGGATAGCTGGGCTGTGTTTGCGGCGGAGGTGGTGGTGTTCCAGGTTTGTATCAACACGGTGTATGTTTCTAGGAACGCGTTGGCGAGGACTTGGCGCGTCGTGTCGACGAGGTCGTGCTTGTAGGTCGGCAGGTCCCATAGTGTGGCGTCGTGATGCGCGGCGGCAAGCATCGCGTTCCATGCTAAGACTACGGCGGTGGTGTTGTAGTTTAGCTGCGTGGGGTGGTGGCCGGTGCGGTTCACGAGGCCCGTGATGTTGGGTGCGAGTTCGAGGATTGATTTCGGGACGGCGTTGGACGCGAGGTTGGTGTTGTTGTATGCGCTTGTGCGGAGGAGCTCCCATGCTGTGTGCAGCGACGACGGGGCGCTGGCTGTGCAGTTGGAAGAGTGTGCGTAGCGCGTTGTGGCCCAGTTGTGGAAGTACTGTTCTGTGTCGATGGGTGAGGCTTGCCATGCCTGGTCCAGGAGGAGTGCGTACATGATCTCGTTGCCTTCCTGGCCTTCGGGCGTGAGGCCGAAACCGACGAGGGACGAGGAGTTGCGCAGAGCCTCGATGGGATTGATTGTGACGTTGTCGATTTGCCCGTAGAGACCCATGTTGCCGCCGTAGTTGTGCAGCTCGTTCCAGATCCATGGCTTGCCGTAGTATGAGTTTGTACGCTGCCATTGCGGCTGCGATTCGGAGAACAGATCGAGAATGAGCATGTCGTCATCTTTTTCTACGCCGGAAAGATATGCTTCAATACGCTCGTTGGTCCAGAAGTCTTCATTGGAGTAGAAGAGCCAGCCCTGCATGACCCATACCGCGGCGGGATTCGCAGCTTTGAGCGATTGCCAAGTTCCATGGGTGATATTGCGGAGATAGGACAAGTCGCCTGAGTATGGATCGTTCTCATTGTACTGATCTAGTGTGTAGAACTGCGTAATGTTGCCGTAGTATTCGATCTGTTTCGAGATCACGCGGTTTTGTAGGTCGGCAAAGAGGGGATCTGAAGGCTCAAGGAACGTGGTGTTGGTGTACTCGAATGGAAAATCTTCCCAGCGACTGCCGTTGACGACTGTTGCATTGGGGAACGAACTAAGTAATGCTCTTGGAACAAAGCCGGTGAACGCTGGGAGAATTGGAGTCATGCCTAGCTCGAGCATCCGTTCGAGGATCTGCTTCTGCATTTCAAACTGTGACTCGATCCACGACAACGGTAGTTCACCGCCCCAGGACCCCTGGATGTTGCCAAAGCGGTTCCATGCCTGGAACGCAGGCCCGGAGAAGAAGGGTAGGATCTCATTATCCGTAAGGCCGATCTCACGGAACACTTCCAAAAGAACCTTTTCGAAGCCTACCCAGGCCAGAGGCAAATTAACACCGTGAAAAGCAAGCCAGTCGAGTTCGAGCTCCCAATCTTCCCAGTTCCAGAAGGGAGTTGTGTAGGAGAACGTTACAGTGTTAAAGAAATATCTCCATGGCACAACGCTCTGTCCTGTTATCGTGCCATTGATCCTGGGTGGGGGTGATACGATATCTTCCAAAGTGCTGCCGACGAACCAGTAAATGTCGACGTGGGCTACATCTGTCAAGTAGCGGCGAAGACCAGTGGTCAAGGCGCTAGGGCTGCTTCCAGAGACGATGATTGAGCCGTTTGAGGCTGTTGAGACGGTATACTTATCATTTTGTGCTTTGGATGTATTATTGTAATGCACAGGCTCCAGGTGAAACTCGAGGTGACTGCAATGAGAAGGTAGACGTCGTTCGACAAAGCTGTACAGTCCACTGGTGGACGTCGTCAAAGCTGTGGTCCATATACAAGCCCAAAGACCCAGTCTCGAAGTCCGCATGTTGGAGGATGATAAGCCTTTCCAAGCCTCGGAAAGCTGTTAGATACCTACCAGCCATCTCTACTGATGAGGTTGCAGTTTGATCGCGGGTTGCCTACCTGGGTTACTGTGGTAGCCCCCTGAAGTTTTTGACCGCCACCATTCAGAGCATCATTTCGCCACAACCCTGCTACCTGTTTTAATGGATTATTATGCCTTAGCAATCCCTTCATAGCGTCTGTGCAGGCCACATTTGCTTATTATAAAATACGCTAGGTAGGAATATCCAGCTAAGAACTCACTAGCCACAGTAATCTATCCAGTTCAGGGGGCTACCACAGTACACTCATCAACTAGCAGCAGCCCATGTTGGCACTCTAGCGATGCGGGCTGACGTCAGTGTGCCATAGCGGCCGCTCAGCGCAGGAACGGGATTGTGTTATCTTGATCTGACCCTACGCTACGAGGCAACGACATGTTGTTGAGAAGACGGTGCAGAATGAAGCGCCCTGTACATGTAACGACGGATCATCGTGCGTTGGTCAAGTGGATGCAAAGACGTCTCCGGTCTTGATGAGGAACGGCTGCAGTCTTGGCTCGGCTAGGATATGATACCAAGTTACCCATGCAGTCCTGTATGCAGTAAGCGTCGACTGTGCATGCGCAAGAGTGTGTCGTAGTGGCCCCGACAACGACTTCCGATTGATTCACAGCGCATGCACGTTTTAGTCCGACTTCGCCAAAGAACCATCGCTTGGATGTGGAATAGAGGTTAGAATCACGCTACCTGAAGATACAGACATCGTTCCCAAAGACCACCTTTCGAAGAATGCCCCATGACGGCCAATCGAAACTCGTGTTGTACGAGCACTAAGTTGTGCGCTTTCGCAGCAATGGAAAAGAATGCCCTTGGCGGCTTTCGACCCGGTCCGACATGCCCTCCAGTGGCAGTAAGCCATGTCAGGGTCAAGTAGGCACTGGAGTTGCTGTACGTACAGCAAGAGCGTCACAGCTATTCACAGTGCATTCTCCATCGATTGGCTGCAGGTTGTGCGATCCCCAGATTGATAGCGCCCGGCCGCGCTGCACATCGACGTTCTGTAAGTGGCTTGCCCGAGGGTGTACCGGAGGAAAATGCCGCTGGTCAATTGAGTATGGAATGTCGTCCCCCCCGGGACAGTGGTGCATTAGCCTTGCGCTGGCGTACAGTCATCTCTGTCAAACGTCTCGTCAGGTTCTAGCAGCCGAATAGAATTGCTTTTGGCAGGGCAAATGGAGACCGGTGTTGTAGAGGGGTGGAGGGGACCGGCCGACGCATAGCCACGATCAGTAAAGAACGCTCCGGACCCTGATGGTGATGGGCCGGCCATATTTGTGGATGCTGCAAATCTAGCCCATCGTCCCTCATCTCCCTCACACGCATATTCTCCACATGCAACCACCTGCAACCCACTCCAGCGTGTCTCTTGTTTGTTGTTTCGGTTGTGCACTCCCTGGCAGTGAACACTTCGCTATACTGCACCCGATAATCCTCGACCGACCAGCGTCTGTGGGGCGCATACCCGTTGCAAGGGGCATAGCACCTACTACTTTGCAAAAAAACCATGCATCTACAAGATACAACAGCAGTAGGCAGAAGAGGCTCGCCGGGAAATTATCATTAAATTTTGACGTTAAGATCTTACGTGGTTGTTGAACTGTATGTCCCTTCAAACATAGGGCTGAATCAGGCCTCCCATATGCTGGTCGGTCGAGGATTATCGGGTGCAGTACGGACCTCCTTCCGCTGCAAACACCACATGCAAAACGTTTGTCCTTTTGAAACTCAATTAGCCGCCAACACGGCTTCATCTTCCCATTATCAGCAACTTCTCTCACGTGCATGCGGCGAGGAGGTGTCGGTACCGAGGGCCCTTAGGGACTCCTTTGGCCTTTAACCCGCGGGCCGTCTGCCAGCTGGGTCTAGCCTTCCTGCATTGCACGAGACCTGACTTGGGCTTCATCTCTTTTTGACGCAACTCTGCAGCCTTTCCACGTAGACTTCCTCTATCGTGGCGCCAACACATCTACAATTTCCCACTGCGTACGGGTCCGGCCTGAAGCCGCGTCGGCAGTGAGCGCAACTAATTCAGCCCCAATACGCTACCGCATGGCCTCCAATGCTATAGTAGTAGGCATCTGTGCTCCGGGAACGATCGTGAAGTATCGTCGACCGTCTTTTTCGAGACAAGAGAAATCTTCTTAGCGTCATTTGACCTCTTAAACGGCACAACCCCGTCTTGCACCGTTTCCTCCGCCAAATAAACCTCCGATCAACTTCTCTAAGATATCCTCTGACCGGAATCGCCCTCCAACCTGACGCTGCGTAACAACACTTCACCGCCTGCACCCAATCGCTGCCTAACCAGTGCAACCCACCCACGTCTAAAACAATTACTCGTCAAGACTCATCACAATCCGTACCTATTTGAACCACTTTTGAACGCCATTGCCACACTGGAAAGAGTACCAACAGTTATCGATCTGAAGAGTCTTATCATCGACACCATAACTTCGCTTGTATTAACCTTGCTCCATCGGTCAACAACATCACATCACGTTTACCAAATGCTCCAAGTCTGCCACCCTACGCCTCATACCTTTCCTCAAGTGCATCCTGAGCACTTGATCTATCGATTACGAGAAGTGCCATCCACAAGAGCCATGGAGCCCCCGTCCGCACCAAATCCAGCCGGCGACGCTGGTGTCCTGCCAGAATTTGGAAGTCTGACGCTGCAAGAAGCGCCATCTCCGCCTGCAAATGAGGAAGAGCTGGACGTTTGCACCATGTCACGAGAATCAGCGATGAAGTTGATTGCACGGGCAATTGTTGCCATGGCGAATGCAGCAGGTGATGTGCCTGCAACACCACCATTGACACGGACCATCTCCAAGGACAATCTCGCTGCACTCAAAGGCCATCGTCGTGTAGCTTCCAGACCTGCCACACCCATTCCTGTCGAGAAAGAGATGCACCAACCGACACAGCTTTCGCCAGCAGAAGCTGAACACGACGAACCCACCATTACGCAGGACATCGGCGCGGGTGCGTTGCCCGAGCACCTTCAACGGGCAAACATGGCAAGAAAGTTCTTCTCAAAAACCGTCCCAAAAGTGGGTGTTGAAGAATACATGAACCGCATCCAGAAATACTGCCCACTCTCAACAGCTGTTTGGCTCGCTGCGGGGTCCTATATCCTCCGACTATGCGTCATAGACAAGGTCGTCCCCCTGACCTACCGCACCATGCACCGTCTTATTCTCGCGTGTGCACTGGTCGCAATGAAAGCGCTTGAGGATCACCGTTGGCCACAGAAGCGTGTTGCTGCCGTGGGAGGTGTTGACGAAGGCGCACTTTGTCGACTAGAGCTTTGCGTGGAATTCTTGTTGTCGTTCAATGTTCAGATCTTCTCGCCCGAGAAGCTGAAGGATCTGACAATCTCCCTACAGAAAGCCGGCCAAGCAGCCACCATTGCGAGTCGGCTGCCAACGAGCTTCAACTTGAAGTTGGGCAATCCCAAGCTTCGACGAGAAGTTGCAGCTTGACCATTGCGCGACGTTGTTTTGGTACTCTCCTTTGTGAAAGCGTCTAGGATATCCCCATCGAGCATGCGACGGCGTTCAAGCGGTAAAATAGCGGTGTTTTGATAGTGTGTTGTGCGAGAGGCCGTACAGCAGCCTTTCTGAAAACTTTTGGGAGCTGGCAACTGACCACGCGCTTTCCCAGTCCAGTTTGGGCCGCTACCACAGTTTGGATATCTTAATAGGGCTATGTAGATAGAAACGACTCGCCTGAAATGTAATGTTACGAGCACCCATTATGCCCGTGAAGAACAGTACTCTCCTCGCGTGTTGGCTTATGATAAAACCCATTAACGAACCGCTAGACGCTCTTGATTCAAGTCTGACAGGTGCCCGCCTGAGTCGAAATGGTGTACTCCAAGGGATAATTTTGCCCCTAGCACAGTGTGTTCTGTGGTAAGCACTGAAGCTCCTCAGGGTGCACGACCCCACAATTGCTGAACTGCTGAACAACGGAACGCGCGCGTCGTGCATCGGGAATGGCACATCCCTGCCTTATCTGTGCTAGGCGATCGTCGCTGCCGCAATCGTGCCCCTGGCGGCAAGCCACCTTCTAGAATTCAAGCTCAACGCTCATAACTTTAACCACCTCGACGATACCTTGGCGCGCTGCAATTCACTGCACGGCACAGCGCGACTGCCTTCACAAGCCCGCACTTTATCTCCGACGTCACTCGTACCCCGCGCGCCGCTCCTTACTGTCTCTCGCTTCACAACACACACCGCCCTCGTAATGACGCGGTTATTATCGCCGTTCACTGCCTTCGCCGCCCTCGCGCCTCTCGTGAGCGCGGGAATCAAATTCACAAGTCCCGCTGCTGGCGACAAATTGACTGCTGGCACAGCAATTGAGATTGAGTGGGAGGAAGGTGGCACTGGCCCCAGCATTAGCGACCTTACCACATACCAAGTCATTCTGGTGGCTGGTGGACAAAAGTCAGAGCAGCAGCAGGTGGTCAAGGTCCTCACAACGGCCGGCAACTTCGCCCTTGGAGGCAACAAGGCTTCTGCTATGGTAGAGACTGGACTGCCCGGAGCGAGCACACCAGCAAATGCCTAGTAGGCCTCACAGACGCTGGCGCACATGCATGGGCCGACTTGCTGACACAACCGCACAGCTTCATCAAGATGGTCGCCGTCGGCAAGACTGGAGGCGAACTTACTACCTACTCCGACCGCTTCTCCTACTCCGGCATGACAGGCACATGGAGCGATGCAGTGCAGAAGGGACTCGACGCCCTCGATGGCACCGACGGACCTGCGACTGTCGATGCCACCACCGATGCTGCAGGCGGAGGCTCCAGTGCAGAGGGTGACTACGGCGTCGCGTACACAATGCAGACGGGCCCCACGCGATATGCGCCAATGCAGCCCGTACCGCCGACCAAGGTCACCGCGAAGAACACAAAGCCATTGTACCCCACAAGCAGCGTATCGATCGCGACGACTTTCCTGCCGATTCCCAGTATCCAGACAACTATCACGCAGAGTCAGACATACTCGGTCAGCAGCGTTGAGAACACAGTAAGTACCATTCATCATTCTGGTGGCTGTTGGAATGCATACTGATTGTTCCCAAGGTCGCCGCCGCCCCTCACCCTACAGACGATATGGCGAAGTTTCTGAACAGGTGGAAGGACTAGATTATTAGTTTGAGGTATTCCTGACAGATGTTGAATTTCTTGTGGTCATCTTATTCGGGGCGCGACATGCCCATCTCATGCATGCACTCTGTAAGGCGTTGCTGGCGAAGACTTTACGATTTTGATAGCGTTCAATACATTATGATATCAGTTTTTTATACCACCACGTCTGTCGTTGCACTTATACCCACTTTCAACAAGCTTTGACCGAGATGACTGCTTCGCACCTGCCTTTTGAAGCTCGCGAATCATGAACCGGCGGTACCCGCAACGTCCGACTCGAGCTCTCCCCCACCACCCCACCTGTCGTTCGGCACCCAAACAGCCACATGGGCAGCTGCAGGAAGCTTGCGCGCGTTCTCTGGCAACCATTCTCACGCTGTGGAAGAAGCTTTCTGCCTCGACCAAACCGATTCTTCAATCCCGAAATTTTTGCAGAGCGTTTCAGCAAGCCTCGTGGACTTGCATCGATCGTCAGGATGGGTATCGCAGAAAACTACGATGATGTTTTGAAGGGTAAGTACCCGGCCAAGGAGCACGCGAGGAAGGTTGCGAAGTGGATTGTCGAGAAAGGTGGCGACAAGAATGGAACCATTTACCTCGAAGCGCAGAAGCAGAAGTTGAATGAGGACAATGATGGGGAGGCTCCGTTCAGGTGCGAAATGCTTTAATACACCGTAGTATCACGAGACATGCTTACAGCTGGATCAGACAACGACGCTACTTCTACTATCTCAGTGGATGCGAGCTACCAGACTCGTACCTCACATACGAGATCAGCACCGACAAGCTTACGCTCTTCATTCCCGGCGTTGAGCCTGATGAGGTCATCTGGTCTGGACTTCCCATGAGCCCCGAGGAAGCAAAGGCAAAGTATGATATCGACGACTGCAAGACCACGGCCGACGTGAACTCCTTCCTAGCAAGTTCCACCGAGACATCGCAGTCGACCATCTACGCTATCCCAGAGCAAGTCTCGGACCACATCACGTTCCTCAACTTCAAGGACAAGGAACTCAAAGAGCTCAAGCCTGCAATCGAGTACTGCCGCGTCACCAAGACTGATTACGAGATCGCGCTCATCCGCAAAGCCAATGCCATCTCGACCGTTGCGCACGTCAATGTCATGAAGGCTGCTGCTAAGGCTCAGAACGAGTGCGAGCTCGAAGCCATCTTCTTGAAGTCATGCGTCGAGCGTAACGCGAAGAATCAGGCCTACCACTCCATCGTAGCAGCTGGCGAGAACGGCGCGACCCTGCACTACGTCAACAACGCCGCGCCCATCAACAAGCAGACTCTGTTGCTGCTTGATGCCGGATGTGAGGTTGACTGCTATGCATCTGACATCACCCGCACCTTCCCCATCAAGGGCCACTTCGATGAAGAGAGCCGCGCCATCTACGACATTGTCCTTGACATGCAAAAGCAGTGCATCAACGCGCTCAAGGCCGGCGCCGTGTGGGACTCAATCCACGAACTCGCTCACAAGATCGCAATCGCCGGTCTTCTCAAGCTCGGTATTCTGAAGGGTGATGCTGATGAGATCTTTAAGGCGCGCATCAGTGTCGCGTTCTTCCCCCACGGTCTGGGTCACTATCTTGGTATGGATACGCACGATACTGGTGGCGATCCAAACTATGAGGATAAGGACAGCATGTTCCGCTACCTCAGGAAGAGGGGGGCACTGCCTGCACGGAGTGTGATTACGGTTGAGCCGGGTATCTACTTCTGCAAGTTCATCATTGAGCCCTACCTGAAGAACGAGGAGCAGAAGAAGTACATCGACGAGAAGGTACTCGAGAAGTACTCGAGTGTTGGTGGTGTAAGAATTGAGGGTAGGTCTTTTGACATTTTCGAGCCTGTGTACGGCGAGGCTAACATCGTACAGATAACCTTCTCGTCACCGAGAACGGCAGCGAGAACTTAACGCCAACACCGAAGGAAGTTGATGAGATCACACAGCTCATCAAGGGAAGTCAGTAGGTCGCAAGACCGCGTCATGGTCACCTTGAGTGGCGGATACAACAGCAATATAACAAGAAGATCTTCCATCATTCTGCGTACCTCTAATTCCGTTTCCATTGTACGGAGGTTGTCAAGTTCACACTCGTTTTCGCCAAGCACTCGCTGGCAGCTTCCCACCCCTGTTTCCGCCACCCTCTCAATCTATCTATATTGACCCGGGGCACACTAAATTTCTAGGAATCGTACCTCGTCTCCACCAAGACGTTTCGAAAACCTCTGAGTGGTATACGACCCTGCAAGATGGATCGTACCCCGGATTGGGCGGCCGACATCCACAGTGCCTGCACTTCTTCATCTACTTCGGTGCGGAGTGTCAAGACCGTGGTAGATTGAGCATCATGAGTGGTGAAATATAAGCTGTTGATGGTTGGTCTAAATTGTTCACTGTTACTGCAACGTCAGATTCTCATTCAAGATGTTCATCACCAAACTAGGAAGTATTGTAGGTCTTTTGGCCAGTCTAGTGACCGCTCAAACTACCACACTTCAAGCCGAGTCCGCGACTCTATCCGGTGTCACTGTTGCTACTGCAGTTGCAGGATACTCTGGTGCGCCCAAATACTCGCCTCATCCATATTCTACCTCACACACTGCTAGGTTCCGGTTACGTAGAAGGCTTCGATACAGCCTCAGACAAGATAACGTTCACGGTCCCCGCCACAACTTCCCAGCTCTACGATCTCAAGCTTGTCTACAACGGTCCCTACGGCGACAAATACACCTACGTCGTTCTCAACGGCGCAGGCGGCTCGCAAATCTCGCTCCCAGCCACTACAACATGGACGACCGTTGCCGCCGGGCAGGTCCTACTTAACGTCGGCACCAACACCATCGAGATCCAGAACAACTGGGGCTACTACCTCATCGATTCCATCATCCTGTCGCCCAGCCCGAAGCGCGGCGCGCACAAGATCACCACGACGCCCGTCAGTCCAAACGCCAACACGGACGCCAAAGCGCTACTGAAATACCTAGGCAGCATCTACGGCAAAAACATCCTCTCCGCGCAGCAAGACCAAGCATCCCTAGATTAGGTAACTTCCAACGTCGGCAAAACGCCCGCCATCCTAGGCGTCGACCTCCTCGACTACACGGAGAGCCGCATGTCGCACGGCGCATCCTCGACCGACGTGGACAAAGCCATCGCCTTCAACAAAAACGGCGGCATCGTAACCTTCTGCTGGCACTGGGGCGCGCCCGTCGGGCTGTACGACACAGCTGAGCACCCGTGGTACTTTGGTTTCTACACCGACGCAACCGACTTCAACATCGCGACCGCGCTCAAGGACACGACTAATGCAAACTACACGCTGCTGATCAAGGACATCGACACCATTGCCGTGCAGCTGAAGAAGCTGCAGGACAACGACGTGCCCGTGCTGTTCCGCCCGCTGCATGAGGCAGAGGGCAAGTGGTTCTGGTGGGGTGCGCAGGGGCCGGAGCCTGCGAAGAAGTTGTATAAGATTCTGTTCGACCGTCTGACAAAAGTGCATAAGCTGCAGAACCTTGTATGGGTCTGGAACAGCGTTTTCAAGGACTGGTATCCGGGGAACTCTTACGTCGACCTGGTGTCTGCTGATACGTATGCTGAGGGGGATCATGGGCCCATCAGTGCTACGTACAACAACCTCCTCACCCTGACGGGCGATACCAAGATTATCGCGGCTGCCGAGATTGGAAGTGTCATGGAACCCGCGCAGCTGAAAGCTTACCAGGCGGACTGGGTGTACTTCTGCGTCTGGAGCGGCGACTTCATCTCTCTTGGCGTGTGGAACTCCCTCGAACTGCTGAAGCGTATGTACAACGATGCGTACGTACTTACCTTGGACGAGATCCAAGGCTGGCGAAACAAGGCGTGAACATAGTGATGGGTACCGTGAACACGTCTTTCATTTTCGTCATAAATATCGTTAAGCTCTAACAAACAAAACGCCACTGCTGTGAGGGTAAACTTGCGCTACCAGGGTATGTGCAGAAGTGAAGTGAAATGCGCCAACATCGAGTAACGCTCAGCGTGAAATATGAAAGTAAACACCAAAAGATCGAACATATGCGACAAACATGTCAAACGCTCAGACGGTAATGCAGTAAGCGTACCCTGCCCAAAGATTGGTGCAATCCGAGTTGAGTTGCGTGTTGAGACCACGCAGGGTGGTGAGGTCAACTGGAGCAGAGGCGCAGGTGTCACCAGACTGGGGAGTGAAGTAGTTCGTGCATCCAGTTGCGGCTCCGGTGATGATGAGCTCAGGGGCAGAAGAATCGGTGTCAGGCTCAGGGTTGTTGACCTCGGCCACTGCGGCACTGGTAGGAGTAGGTGCGGTAGAGTAGGCGGCGGGCGTAGTAGTGGTTGTTGGAGTCGCATCATCTGGGACACCGTTGACCTCGGCGACAGTACCTTGGGCGCTTGACAGGGTACCAATGATGGCGCTATTGCACGGACTCCAGTTGAAGGGGCTTGTAAGACGATTGGCAATGTCAGAAGCATAGCAAGGAGTTGGGCCAATGCCAAGGTTGTTGTCGGTGATCCTTCCAGCGTTGTACAATCGAGCGGCTTTGTAGTATTTGCTGTCATCAGACGTACCGGCGTCTGCAAGACACTGTTGAAGGGTGGTCTCAAGACCGTCTCCGTCAGTGCCGTCGTGAACCATAAGGCGAATGATAGTTGCAGGGCATGGGGTCGTAGGGTTGCCGTCTGGATTGCAAGTTCCCTTACCCTGAGCACTCTGCATCAAGCCTGGGTTGTCGTGGGACCAGCGGGTAGTGGGAGCTCGCACGCAGCCCTTGGACTCCTGCATCACAATGGCCAGAATGAACTCCTGGATCTAATTAGCAAAGATCATCCTATGGAGTAGCTTTAAATCTAGCTTACCCTAGGAATACCAGTGGAGTTAGACTCCCCAGTGATGCTGTCTTTGATGGCTTGAATTTCATCCTCGCTGTTGTTCTCGCCCCAGCCTTCAACCTGGCATGAATTCTGAATAGTGTCGAGATTTGCTTCCCTATTTAACGTGAGTTTGCTGGCATTAAAACAAGGACAATGAAGCGTACCATGCATCGTCGAAGCTCAGCCATAACTTCCGGGACGGCCAGCCAGTGGCCATAGTCCCGTCTCCACCAAACATGATGTACGAGTCTCGTGCGACCATCGTGCGAGTAACGGCATTGTTAGGAATTGGGGCAGCGAAGGAAAGAGCGAAGATGCTGCATGCAGCGACAAAGGAAGTGGAAGCGATCATGATTGCGGTCCACGTGCGTAGGGAACAGACAGCGTTCAGGAGCGAGTGTACGATGGGCAAGTGGAATGAATGAAAGTGATAGCGAAGGAGCTTGCCTCACGCAACGTATAGTGAAAGGAAAGTAGAGAGCACAGAGCCGTACGGAAAGAGTGTTACGAGCAGTTGTACCCTTTATATTAACATGAGATGAAGTGGGGCTTCCTCTGGTGGGCGTTTGCGCCTGCTGTTGCCCACGAGTGTACCTGACAGTTGTGCCAGATGTCGAGAGCCGCCGGATCTCGCATCCCTGCCACATGTAAGATGTCAGTCTGCATCTGTGCCTGGTACTT
This sequence comes from Lizonia empirigonia, assembly GCA_009982855.1. Taxonomy (NCBI): domain Eukaryota; kingdom Fungi; phylum Ascomycota; class Dothideomycetes; family Pseudoperisporiaceae; genus Lizonia; species Lizonia empirigonia. Next base: position 538,771 of record JAADKA010000013.1, on the reverse strand, counting down.
GCCCCTCTTGGCAGACGTGCATCGATGAAACAGAGTTGCACAGTCATGAGGTCCACCACAACAAGTGTGGCTTTGATCACACAGACACACATTGCTGTGTTCGAGCCCAGGCTCGATTTGCGTCGCCGGATACGAGTACCTGGAATCTGGTGCGAATGTCTGGCACTGGTGACACAATTATGGTGGTGTTGACGTCCTGACTTGCTCTTGCTAACACTCGGCTTGTGATCTGGAGGGGTAACTACGCTGAGACCGCTTGCCCGTAGTCGCGCGTTTGCGCATCACGGGAGATGTTACCTCTGTTGCTCGAGGAGCGGAGCGACTTCTAAAAAGGAATGACGAGGCTCCGAGCAGCTGTCAGGATGGGCGCCACGCCCGGAGCCAGAAGCAAGTTGACGCGGATTGACGCAGTGAGTGCTGAAACTTCTGTGCGCCGCAGTCAACACCATAGCTGAGCGCGTACCTGTCATCTTGAAAGCGGAGAATGGCGCTTCGGCGGGCAGGGGTGTCTGAATCCCCGTAGATTCTCGGCTGTGCTTTGTTCTTCGACACAAGCAGGAGACCAGATCGAGGCGACGACGGCGTGTCCGCAAGGGCAGGAGAACGGCAGGACCTAGATGCGCAGAGTGAGACCTGCGCTGCACGCGTACAATGCACGCAACGCCATCCCCTACACAGAGCGAACAGAAATCATGTAGACCAGAAAGCATCGGTCTGCGGATCTTTGTGGGTAGTCCCACGCCTGCAGCTGCAGGTTGTTGTGGATGCTGCACGCGAGATCTACCAATAAGCATGAAGCCGCACATGCACTTTGCCGGGTACAGCGCTTCGGGTGACACTCGGATACTGAATGTTGTGGTCATAGAATTAGATTGTAGTTGACACCCTCTGGCGACGGTACGAATTCTCGAGGACGTCAAATATACTGCGGGGTTGACGGTGCGAGTCTCTCAAGAGCACGAAGAGGGGAAGGAGCGCACAGGACTGTCCGTATCTTGACTTCGTCATGCATGTGAATGTTCACCTTCCAACCAACGCATTCTCCATCTCTGGATACTCTCTCCACAAATTCACCAACGGTAAGAACAACTGCTTCTTGACCTCTCGTCCCTCGTCCTCGGCCTTGGCCTGCTCCCCAGCCCACGTCCACATCTGACTCCACGGCACCCACTCCCACTTCGCGCACTTGTGCGGCTCCATTGCCTGTGTCTATTAGCCTCATCTCCATTATATTACCAGTTGTTTTACTTACTCGAGCGACTTTGTTTTCCCCAGTAATCTCCGCCGTAACAAAGATAGTCACGTAATGCTTCCCCTCGCCAAACACATCATTCGTCGCAACCAAGAACTTGACATTCCCAATCTCTAGACCCGTCTCCTCTAAGCTTTCCCTTGCTGCTGTTTCGGCGAAGGACTCGCCGTATTCGAGGTGACCGCCTGGGCACTGCAAGGTGCCTGAGACAGTTAGTAAATGCCCGATTGATTCATCGTAGCTCTGAGAAGCGATGATTACGAATAAGTGAGCAGAGTTGCAAAAGGAATTAAAGTCGTGGTTGTGTCATGTTCACATACCTGCGCCGTGACTCCCAGCTCTTTCGCCCATGATAATATTGCCGGCGCCGTCGTGGATGACGACGCCTACGCCGACTTTGGGACGTTCTCCTTCGGACATCTTGACAGGTTGAGGAATCTCACGGAAGTTATGAGACAAAACTTCAGTCGTGATATGCGGGAATGATCAATGTTGGCTTGAGGCTGTGTGAATCATTCAAGATGGGTGTGAGATGGGTTAGTCGCGCTAGTGCCGTATGTGGGGCAATTCTGGCTCGACATTTGCCTCTTTGGGGGGATAGGGCGTCGATGCAAGAAAGACTGTCGTTGAGAAAATCACTTTTGTTGACTATGTAAAACCATGAGATGATCGGGGTTATGTTCGCAAAGCATCGATGATCCTCCCAAGCCCAGTGAAAAAAGACTGCAAAATGCACAATCATAGCATGTAGTGGGACTCGCCTTTCCCGCACGTCTAAAGCCAGGCTCGTCGTGACTGGCTTGTATCGGTACCTATGAGCGTTCAACCTTCGAAGGAAGTTCAAGATCGTAAACCAGTCTGTACGGTTTCGTGATGATTCCTTGTGAGAAGAGCTGGAGCTCGGAACCCATACTCGCGGTGGTGGTCGAGCGCTTACTTGGGATTGTCAGCGCGAGCCTGGAAACCGACGAGCATGTTGTAGAAGTCCAACTTCCAGTCGATACATTCGATGTACTCCCACCAGAGGCGTAGAGCAGGCGGATCATCCGCATCAGCCTAGCACAAGTCAGCATCACATCATTGCAGTGTCTCGGATTTCGACAACTCACAGCATCAAAGGCCTTGAGGATGAAGTCCGGTTTGATCATCGCAATCTTCATGCTAGCCTCACGCTCCCACTCAGCTAGCTCCTCCACGTATTCCTTGATATCCTTGGTCAACTGCTGTTGGTGCTTCTCTTCGTCAATAGAGTTGATGGTGGTGCTATCGCTGGTAGGCACAGATAGAGGTCCCTCGTATTCGGGCTTTGGGAAGAAGTGCTTCTTGAGCTCACGTGTAACCCAGTCATCGCGAAGCTTAGCGGTGAGCTCCGATGCCATGTAATCCTTGACGTGTTGAGGCACTCGGGCCTTCATGGTGTCATTGTCGAGCTTATCAGACCACCGTGTCTGCGAGTAGTTGCCGTAATAGGCGTAACGACCTGGCGAGACTTGGACGAACAAGGGGACGTTAGTGTACGAGTTGGTGCCCTCAGGGAGGTTGTCGAATTCCTCCTCAGGGGCCTTGTTGAAGAAAGCACTTAACTTGGCACCATGTTTTCCAGGCGCTTTCGGTAGATAGGGTTCGTTCGTTGGGTCCAGCATATAGTAAGTGCGGTTCTGCAACAGACATGCGCCGGTTGTGTTGATGTACCTCAGCCCTGGAGACCAGCTAATGCCACCGAACAGGTTTTGCAACATGTCGAAGGTAAAAGTAGCCATGTTCCGTTGTGCGGGTATTCTTGCACTGACGTCGGCAGGCAGCGCTTCCAGTGTAGTGAGGTAATAAGGCTGCCACTCCTTCAGAGAGAGGCCTTCAACTCCAGACAAGGGGGTGGCACTCTGAACAGTTGTGATAGGAGACAATGGAGGGCTGGGTACTACTGTAGGAATCATTATTTGCCGAACGACTGTGTCAACTGGTCCATCCGTGATCAGAGGCTCATGCTTGTGCTTCGTTGCGTCGACCATGAGTTTTCGAGTCCTACAACTTAGTTTAGCAAGATTTGTTGTGACTCACTATGAGGGATTCGACATACCCATTACCATTGACTGTAACAGGCTGCTTCGCTCCTCGTAGGTGTGGTGGTAGCGACTTCATACCCGATCCCTGACTGGTGACTCTTGCAGCTCTCACATGTGGAGGATCGCTGCTTTTAGTCTTTGAGCTATCAGGAACATTGGCCTTCTGCTCGTCAGCATCCCCGTTCATTGATTCACGGACCTCGCGGCTCAATTGCTCAAGCTCATCCTTGAATTGCATCGCACTCTGGCGAGACTTGTCAAGGTCAATGTCTGAGAGAGAGCTATCAAGGGTAGGCCGACCAATTTGCTGGACCTTGCCAAAGGAGTTACAGAGATCATGATATAAATCCTTGAGTGTATCGACTTCGCTGCGCAGATCTGCGTGCTCCTCCTCCAAATTGAGGACTCGGGCCTCGAGGTATGGAGATGGAGGAGCACTTACCTGATGGGCGGTGCTGCCTCCCTGCGAATCATCCAGAGGTCTCCCGTTAGGGTTGAAGTTACGAGCACCAGGGTTGAAGCCGTGATGGTTCATGATGGGTGTCGTAAGATGTCTATGACAGAGATACTAATGAAGTGCGTTTTGAGTGTCGAAGTGATACAAGGGAAGGGGAGAGGGAGAAATGGCTTTCGGGGAGTACTGCGGTAAGAACCTAGAAAATGGATGTCAAAGCTGGGTTCAGCTACAGTGAAGTAGGAATGTACCTTGCGAAGTTGCTGCCTAGAGCCTACTTGTTGAGTGTCAAGGTGAGAGAAGCATTCGTCTGCTCCTTCAAGGCAACGCAGAGGTTTACAAGATATATAGGCTGCCGTGTTGTCTTGGTTGTTAGGTGTCTTGGTTGTTAGGTGTCTTGTACGTGATAGCTTGGTGCGCTGTTAACTGCGGTCTGGGATTGATTGGTGGAGGGGAGATGGTCTGGTTGGTGATAACTAGGTTTATATACGCGCAAGAGATATTGTGCCAATGTGAAACTGAAGCGGTGAGTTTGCATTGTAGTCGATGTAGGTGAGAGAATCTGTCTTCCACCCCAGCAGGCAAGCTGCGGGTGATAATGCTTCTGCCTACTCGAATTACTGGGTTCATGTCTGTTTAATTGACCCTGTTTCGTTTCCCGATGACACACTAGGGCGTTGTTCGTGACGATCTGGGTCCGTGGTGTTGATGAAGGTCTCGAGTATGTATTATCGCCGCTCATCCAGCCTGTGTGCCGGTCTCGCTCATCGGTGTTGCTATTACCATACCATTGGACTGTTCTCGTGCGACGGTCTGTTCGAACATTGAGTAGACAGGCTGAACAAGCTCATTTGCGTGTTTCTGCAGATACGGCGGGGACACGGCTGGTCGAATGCACCAGAACGTGAACTTTCGGAGTAGCGCCGATGCATCTCAACGTCCTCCCCACTCACGATAGCTCCTGCCGGTCCAACTCGTTTCGAAGTTCAGGAACGCATCTTTCACGAATTCTCTGCCTCGTTCGCAGCATCCCGTTTGCACATCTACGCTGGCCTCGATTCAGTAACAAGCCGTATTTTTCGCAGCCGACTGCGAGGGCCGAGTGCTCTGTTTTACTCGAGCATGACGCGGCGTCCTGCCTGATACTGTCGAAGACGACATGTTCAATCGGTATGCAGTCTCGAAAGGTCGCACTCATCGTGTCATCACGAACGAGGGGGTCGCCAAGCCGGGTGGGATTGGAGTACGTCGACGCGTACGCGACAATGTGCGCCCATCGAGTCGGGAGTACACCAACAGCAAGCGCAAGAACAGCGAGGTCATCGTTCTGCCATATTTTCCATGTTTTCAGACGCGTCCAAAGCAGCGCGAGGGTTGACTGCAGGGGAGAGCGAGACGATGCGGTTCCTGGCATTAGACGCGCGATTTCGGCAAGCGCGACTGAACCCTGAGAAACGTCATGGGCTAGTCCGTGCCCGCTCCTGCATTATTCAATTTGCGAGCCTCTCCTCACCACCTCGGACGATCACGATAAGTGTACGTGAGCGGAGTACGTCTACGGCCTGGGATCCATCCTACGACATCTATGAGCCTCTTTCATCCACCACCACTCTCCAATTACTCGCTTTCTTGACTTCACGATGCCGCCGAAGCGCAACGCCGAGGACGTCCAGACACTCAAGGAGAAGCTGCAGAGCACCAACGCCCGCGGACGTCGCAATGGCGGCGCACACCCTGTGAACGGGAGCAGTCTGAAGGAGGTGGACAATGCCTCTACCAACAGTGGCCAGACGTCGAACGACCTCGACACCTCGAATGTCAGTCACCGTCTCACTTCCCTCCGCCCACACTAGTGTCCTCCGCTCCACCCCAATGCGCGCCCCGTGCTGACAGCCACGCCCCTCTGCAGATGAAATGGACATCGCAAGAGCCTGCCGTCCTCCAGAGCTACCGCCGAGCCTACCGCCTCGACACCCCGTCGACGTTCAAGAACCCACTCAGCCACGTCGTCCTTAGCCAGGGCATCGGCCGCATGTCGCCTACCATGGCACGCGCAAAATCGAAACGACGAGTACACAAGGGCCAGCTGGCAATGGCCGTGAGGAAGAACTTTAACGCTCTTGGGGTCACCGAGAGCGACGTCATCGTCGACTGGCTCTACAAGACGAAACACCAAGGTGCGCACGTTGCGTCTGCAAGCATCGCACAGCACAACCGCTGACAGTCATGAGCAGACAAGGAGTTTCGCGTACGATTTACGCCGCAACGCAAATGAGCCCCGAGTCAGCTCGCACTACGCACACATACATTCGCTTCACTTTCGAACTTTTCGTCGATACCCAGTCGCGGCACAACAGCCAGCGACAACTAGACATAATGAGCATGAGCATTTGGGAGGCGTTTGGGATACAGGCACGCCCTCGGCCGGGTGATGGATGCCATGGATTGAGCTTACCATGCTCTGGCGCTCGAGATTTGGATGAGTCAATGACGACTACACATACAACGCAGCACACGGGTTGCAAACGATACTGTGTATGGAGAACTATGTTATAATGAGTATTAGGTACTACAAGATCTGCTGAATGGTCCACAAGACTCGAGATGCTTACCGAGAGCTTTCTGTTCCACTGTGCCACTAGAGCCTCATTCTGCGCCCACAGCCGCACTCGACGTGAGACAGTGACTTTGATTTTGCTCGCATGCAACACCCACATCACGATTGCTCACCTTTGTAACAGCATCTATATAACGACCTCCTTGCGCTGTCGCCGCGCCTGTTTCGAAGGTGCTGGAAGACGCGCCCACTTGCCGAGGGCCAAAGCTCGTCGCGCGTCATTGGCTGCTGACCTTTCAAAAAGTTCATCCACTCCCCCATCGACATCCAGATAGCAGTGACATATCACAACACCATCACATTCATTTTCAGCGCTTCTTTCAACAATCCAGGATGAGTTTTGTCGGTCCTATGCCGCTGAGGGCGGTAGCTCCTGCGCGCATGGTGTCCGCCTCTCGACAATGCCAGAGGAGAAACATGTCGCATGCATCAAGAGCGCAGATGAAGAGACCAGCGGTTACTGCGCAGTCGCAAGCGCAATATGCGCCATCAATACGAGTATGTCATGTCATGATGATACTTTCCCAATGGATCAATTCACTGACGTATCTGGCAGTTCTTCCATACATCACCCACCTCGTGTGCGATCGCAGATCCCTACAAGACCCTTGGTATTGGGAAGGATGCATCGGCCGCCGACATCAAGAAGGCGTACTACGGCCTTGCGAAGAAGTACCATCCCGACACCAATAAGGAACCCACCGCGAAGGAGAAGTTCGCCGCCGCCCAATCCGCATACGAACTCCTTTCCGATAAAGAGAAGAAGGCAGCATATGATTCCTATGGCTCATCAGCCTTCGATCAGAACGGCGGATTCAACCCAGGCGCAGACGCTGGAGCCGGAGGCAACCCATTCGGCGGAGGATTTGGAGGCTTCGGTGGATTCGGCGGAGCACAAGGCGGCTTCGGTGGCCAGGGAGGTTTCCAGGACATCAACTTCGAAGACCTGTTCGGCGCGTTCACTGGTGGACGACGGCCACGTGGAGGTGGTGGAAGGCGCAACCCTTTCCAGGAGGAGATTATGGTTGGCGACAACATTGAAGTACAAACGAACATCTCCTTCCTCGACGCAGCGAAGGGCGTTAAGAAGGAAATCCACATCACGCCACTGGTGGAGTGCGGGACATGTGAAGGCAACGGCATGAAGGCTGGGGCCAAGAAGGCCGAGTGCAAGGGCTGCGGTGGTACCGGACAAAGAGTCACAAGCATGGGTGGCTTCCATATGAGCGCAACGTGCTCCCAGTGTGGAGGGTCCGGATTTGCGATACCTCGCGGCTCATCCTGCGGAACCTGCGGCGGCGATGGAGCAGTCAAGGAACGCAAGACTATTCAGATCGATATCCCCGGCGGCGTAGAAGATGGCATGCGCCTACGCGTCAATGGGGAGGGTGACGCAGCACTTACAGGACAGGCCATGTCCGGCGGCACAGTACGAGGACAGAAAGGTGACCTTTACGTCCTCATTCGGGTAGCAGCCGACAGTAAATTCAAGCGCAACGGCTCCGACATTCTGCACACGGCAACTATCCCCCTCACAACGGCTGTTCTCGGAGGAGAGATCAAGGTGCCAACCCTCGACGGCGAGGTCATGGTCAAGGTTCCCACGGGCTCCGGAACAGGCGATAAAATCACACTTTCAGGTATGGGCATGAAGATCCTCTCCACCGGACGCCGCAACCCTGGGAAGGGTGACTTGAAGGTGGAGTTCAAGGTCAACATGCCAAAGTACCTTTCTGTCAACCAGCGCACGATCCTGGAAATGCTGGCCGACGAGATGGGTGACAAGAACGCAAAGAGGATCATGAACCTAGGCAAATTCAAGGAAGATGCACAAGCGGCAGCAGAGAAGCCATCGACTGCATCGACAGCGGCTGAGCACAAGAATGAGGGCTTCCTCAAGAGCGCATGGCACAACTTGACCGGGCAACACAACAATCTCAAAAAGGACCAGACGAAGAACGACGAGTTGACGAGCGGGAAGAAGGACGATGAGAAGAAGTAGGGCTCTCGCTCAGTATAAAACTGAGTAGACGCTCGTGTATATTTGTCATGTTGTATAACACTTAGACTGGCGCATACGGCGGTGTCTACAGTCCGCAAAAGGACGTTTGCAAGCATTTCTGGCGTTGAGTTGTGGTCAAGATGTATAGAAGTACCGACTGTAGTCGTGGGCCTCTCGACTCTTCTGACTTGTATAGTATATATAGTATAGGATCCACGTAATAGCAAACTGTATTGACCACGGATTTCCACACCAGTTTGTGTAGCTCAGCGCTTCCGTATCTCTTGAGGCCTTGTGACTACGGCTGTCTTCCATGGCGCTTCCGTGTCGTGAAGTCAACTCCACGGCCCTCGTCACGTACGGGAGAAGCGCACACAACGCTCCGCACCGAGCGCTTCGGGGAAGCCATGCTGCGGTCTCTTGAACACATGATTGGTCGGGGCGAGCCGCACGGCTGGGATCACCCAGTATTGGTCCTGAAGCCTAGCGAAGATGTGACTGACTGGAAAGGAGACGTAGAGACGACTTCATGGTGTTGAGCGCCTAGACTGCTCGAGTGGGCGTTCATAGATTGCATAGCTCGAGTGCTGGCGTGCTTATGTATGCGTGTGCCTGCAGTGGCCCTAAGTGTCGACCAGCCGTTGTGTAACCCCGCCTACCACTTGAGCTCCAACACCACGACTCGACCTGCATCTCACCGCCATTGCATGCTTTTGTTATATCTGAAGGCCCCTCCCCTGCTACTTGTGAAGGAAGAGTGAAGCAGAACAAGCCCAACGCATGCAGCGCCACGAGACGCACGCCAGCTGGTGAACAGCACAAGGCCACGCTATCCTTGTAACTCCGTCATCCCGCCTGACAATCGATTGATGCCTGCAACGCGACCCACGCCCGCGCGACTGCCATAACACCATCCATTCTTACAGAGCGTCCATAACTACTTCGTCCGAGTAGCAGCTCAATTGCACCCGCGACTCCATCATACCACTCACCAAACCCAATCCACTTGCCGCGCACGCTGCGCCAGGCAACATCATGGCAACCCAAATTCCCATGATCTCGGTGCCGCTGAAGCAAACAAACGAAATCGACTGGATCCAGCCATTGAAGGGCTACATACGGCAAACATACGGCGACGATCCCGAGCGCTATGCAGAAGAATGCGCAACCCTCAATCGATTGCGGCAGGACATGCGGGGCGCAGGGAAAGACAGCGCGGCAGGGAGAGACCTGCTTTACAGATACTACGGGCAGCTGGAATTGCTCGACCTCAGATTCCCTGTTGATGAGAACCACATCAAAATCAGCTTTACATGGTACGCTCAGAACATAACTGACGTGAATTGGGGTTGGGCTGAGAGATACAGGTTCGATGCGTTCACACACAAGCCTACTTCCCAATACTCTCTCGCCTACGAGAAAGCCAGCATCATCTTCAACATCTCAGCCGTTCTATCCTGCCATGCCGCGCACCAGAATCGTCACGAAGACGTCGGGCTCAAGACCGCGTACCACTCGTTCCAGGCATCGGCCGGCATGTTCACGTACATCAACGAGAACTTCCTCCACGCCCCTAGTCAGGACCTAGGGAGAGAGACGGTCAAGTGTCTGATCAGCATCATGCTGGCTCAGGCACAAGAGGTCTTTTTGGAGAAGCAGATTGTCGATGGCAAGAAAGTCGGTCTACTTGCTAAGCTGGCAAGCCAGGCGGCCTTTTTGTACACGCAGGCTACTGAGGGCGCACAAGAGAATGTCACGAATGCAGTGTTTGAGAAGGTTTGGCTGTTGGTTTGTCAGGTGAGCACACTCGATTGAGGGAACAAGCATGATATTGACATTGTACAGATCAAGGCGAACTACATGGCTTCAGTGGCGCAATACTACCAAGCGCTGGCTGACGACGATGCGAATTCCCACGGCGTAGCTATCTGTCGATTACAAGTCGCAGAGACGAGCGCAAGAGACGCCAACCGTGGAGCGAACAGCTTCCCCAACTCCGCGCCCGCGAACTCGAACTTGACATCAGAGACGCACTGTATACTGGCTGAGATGACGAAGAAGCATCTATCAAACGTCCAGGAGAAGCTGGCTGAGTTTATGAAGGACAATGACTTCATCTATCACCAGGGAATTCCAAACGAGGCGTCTTTGACAGCAATCCCGAAACTCCCTGCGGCGAAAGCGATACCTGTTTCTGAGCTGTACCAGGGTCAAGATATACAGAGGATCATCGGACCTGACATCTTCCAGAAGATAGTACCCCTCGCGGTGACGGAATCTGCAAGTCTGTACGATGAAGAGAAGGCAAAGTTGATTCGTGCTGAGAGCGAGAGGGTGGAAGTTGCGAATGATGAGATGGCTGCGAGTCTCGACTACCTGAAGCTCCCAGATAGCCTGAACGTTCTGCGGGGAGGTATGGACCAGGATATGATGGTGGACTCGGACTTCCGGAAGTGGTGCGAAGATCTTGCCGGTCACCAATCATTCTCTTCGGCTTTCGATCAGCTGAGTCGCGACAAGGCAGAAATCACCAGCACACTAGATGCAAGCATGAAACAGCTGGATATGGAAGAGAGCGTGTGCGAGAAGATGAGAAGCAAGTATGGACCGGAATGGACCCAACAGCCTAGCTCAAGACTCACAGCGACATTGCGAAGCGACATCTGGAACTATCGAGGAGCGGTTGACGAGGCGAGTACAAGCGATGCGCAGTTGTATAACACTTTCCGACAGTGCGAGGCGGACTTTGATGAGATGCGCTCAGCTGGCGAGACTGACGAGGCGGATGTGCTATACCAGAGAGCAATGATCAAGGCAGGTGCACAGAAGGGCAAAAGTCCGAGACCTGCCGAGGGGAACCTCATTGATGACGACTTCGACGATGGGCCAACCGTGGCAGACCAGATTGGGGCGGTTGAAGACTTGCTGCGGAAGTTGAATCTAGTTAAGAAGGAGCGAGCCCAGATACTGCTCGATCTGAAGGGCAAGGTATGTACATCGGCGTTGAGTTGCATTCCCAGGCACTGATTTGTGCAGGTTCACTCCGACGACATATCGAACGTTCTCATTCTCAACAAGAAAGCAATTGCGAACCAGGAGTCGCAACTTTTTAAGGCTGAGCTTGAAAAGTTCCGGCCACACCAGAATCGAATCCTGCAAGCTAACCACAAACAAGCATCTCTACTCAAAGAACTCACACGGACGTACTCAGATCTGCTAAAGGACAAGCGCGTTCGGTCTGAGCAGAGCAAATATGAAGCATTTTCAAGACAGCGAAACACTGTAATGACCAAGTATCGGAGAGTCAACCAGAGCTTCAATGACCTTGTTGCTGGTCTCAACCGGGCTCAACAGTTCTACTCGGAGATGAAAGAGACAGTATCAAGCCTGCAGAAGAATGTCGAGACCTTCGTCAACAACCGAAGATCAGAGGGTGGCCAGCTGCTCGCCCGCATCGAGCAGAGCAAATCTCAGGGCGCGGATCATGAACAACAACGCCTGAAGGATCTCATGGAGCGCATGTCCATGGAGCCGTCCGGCTCTCCTGTCTCAGCCGGCAGCGGCGGACGTAAGAAGTCCGTGCCACCACCGCTATCCTCAACGCCTGGCTTCTCCAGTACTTCATCCGCGGGCCACATGCAATACAATCCCGCTGCATCCCCCCCTGTAACTCCCCGCTACCCACCTACGACACAGCAACCCTTCATGTCCCCGCAGCAATCCTACAGTGGTACGCCATCGAACTCATTCCAACCTCCTCCCCCTCGCCGCGAATCCTACCAACAGTTCGGTCAACCTCAACATCAGCATCAAACGAGTCAGTCTTACAACCCGGCTCAGCACCAATACAATCCCACCTCTCCGCCCGCACATCAACAGTTCTTTTCTCCTCCTCCAGCACAGCAGCAACAGCACCAGCCCTGGGGCCAGCCACCGCAGCAGCCACAGCAGCAATGGGGCCAAAACGTGCCCCAAGGTTACGTGCCGCCTCCACCGCCGCCGGGCCCGCCGCCGCAACAGCAGCAGCAGGACTACAGTCACTTTTCGCAGGGCTCGTATCCGGGAGGCCCGGGCGGGTATGCGCAGAGTGGGAGACTGCAGCAACAGCAGGGTCAGGGTCAGGGGGGGAGTGATCCTTGGGCGGGGCTGAGTGGGTGGAAATAGAGTGGAGGCGTGTGGTGAATACACAGAGCTCGCCTGGCATATTGGTGTGGGAAATACGGGTTGGGCAGGTGTAGATACAACAGATGCAAATTAGTAGTGTACATGCAGCGTTCTTGCGTTAGCATGGCTTGACAGTGTACCTTGCGACTATGAACGAAGATAGCCTGATTCAGCTGTGCGTGATACTGTCTGTACGTATACCCTCTGCCTGGACTGGTTTTGATGGCCCGGTTTTGGGTCACGACTGTGCCATGGCTTTGCTCTTTGTTAAACATTCTGTTCACGACCTGCACCCACTGATCCTGGTGTATACTCGTCCCTCGATTGTGATCTACAGTGAGTGCGCACCTTGGAACTGAGACTGGCTGACACCGCTCGACAACGAGAAGATCACAGACGTGTGTAGTCCGAGGCCCATCGCTCACTGAGCACAAGGAGCCGAGCACACGCACGCCTCGTCCTAGCACCGCTTCTCCGCTAGAGATTTGACAAGAGCTAAACCATGACCGAGAGTCCCGCAGCACAACAGTCTCGATCCCGCGACGCAGCATGCAAGAGCGTGTATCCCCGTCCATGGAACTTAAATCGCGCAACAGCTTTGAAAATCTTGGAATTCACAACCTCGACCACTCACTCCCCGCAGCCTCCAGCCCCGCCTCCCCATCAACAAGCACACACCATCCCTCACCCCCTCTCCCGCCATCCCCCGCAATCGCAGCCTTGAAATTCGCCCGCGCATACTCGAGCACATCATCATTGAAGCTACCGGGCTGCAGCCACACAGCCGGCACACCGGCCTCTTTAGCTTCTCTGAGCAGCTGCTTGGTGACAGCGGGTGGCGTGATGACCGACAGCGAGTACGATGACGCTGGGGGGTCTGAGAGCGCTGTTGGCGATGGGACGGTGGTGTGGTCGCGGCGCAGCACGGATATGGTGGGGGAGCGCGGGTTGATGGGTGTTGCGGAGAGGGAGTGCTGGAGGTACCATGCGAATACTGGTCGTGAATATTAGGAAATGTTTGAATGCTTGGAGTGGGAAGGGCGGCTGTGAAGGATGCATACCTCTGTGGCCGAACTTGGAGGGGTCGGAAGATGCGCCTGCCACGGCGAAGCGCGGGGATGAGAAGAAGGTCTTCAGTGCGGCCTCCATTTCTGCGTCGCGCTTCTGACCTCTTGTTGTTGGCATGTGTGTAGCGTTGGTTGTATACGGGGAGGAATGGCGATGTGCTGAGCTGTGATTCAAGTGCGAGTGCTGGTGATGAATGGACCAAGGTGCGCGTCACGTCATCGCTACGCGCCTCGCGTGCTATGTCGAGACAGCGAGAAACAGCAGGTGGTCTCGTTTCGGTCGACGAATGCAAGATTAGAGATAAGGAAGCATTGCCCGTTCGCCACATTATATTGAATTAATCTAAATTGTATATGCCTAGATATTTACTTGAACTCAGCAAATGCAAGCTCGTAAGCCAGACCAAGGGTCAACTTCGCGTGCTGGAGCATGTGATCGAAGCTGAGATACTCGATCTTATCCTCGGTAGTGTGGATCTTGTTGTCAGAGTACTTGAAGTCTGACTCGATGACGAAGGCAGATGGGTAGCCAGCTTTCGATGCACTGGCATGGTCTGAGCAAGCGTAGCCGCACTTGGTCAGAATGTACGGGATGTCGCAGTACTCAGTGATAATCTCCTTGATGAACTCAGTTAGGCCGGGGTCGACGAAGTCAGTGATAACGCCGACGGACTCTGGCTCGCCGTTGTCGAGTGTCTTCTGCACGTAGCCAGTCATGTCTTGCTGCAGCATAGCCTTAACATCCCGGCGCTCTTTCTGGTATGACTGGAAGATCGCCTGACTGCCCAGAAGTCCTCCTTCTTCAGCCGAATACCAGTGAAACTCGACTGTGTTCTCCGCCTCGCCCTTCAAGATTTCCTGTGACTTGAGCAGCACTCGTAGGGCCTCCAAAATAGTCACTGTGCCGCTACCGTCGTCATCTGCGCCGGGAGCAGCAAGGATGGAGGGAAGGAAGAGGTTAATGCTGTCTTGATGCGCTCCAATTACGACTGTTTTGTTGCTCTTGCCGGGAATGGTGGCGATGATGCTAGACTGGCCCCAAGGGTGAGGGAACGCCTTCACGAAGGCGTCATTCGCGCCTGCATCTTTCAGAGTTCCATCCACCTGTTTCAGCAGCCATGCCGACGATTGAGCGCCATACTGCGACTTGTAGTAACGGGTATGGAACGACGTGAACGTCTCGAGATGGCTGCGCATGTTGTCCTTCTCAAGTTCCTTAAGAAGTGGGAGCACGGTCTTGTTGTGGGCGGGTTTCGAAGGGTAGGTGACCTTCTTGGCACCGATCTCGAGGCTCAGAGCGCTCAGGTCATCACTGTGTGTGATGTCGAAGAAGTTGATGTTTTGCTATCGTAGTGAGCACCACTCCATGTCGTGCTATACGCGCATAAGCAAGGTTGAATACATACGCGTCTCAAAGCCCACTTCTCGTCCTCGGTCACCCATCGTGTCTCACCAGGTGACAGCTCAATCAGGTACTGGTCCGGCTCATCGATCGTCACTTGAGGGTTTTGTAGGACGATCTGGGGGTCCTTGGGGGTCGCGACAGCTGCAGCAAGGGCTACAGCTGACAATGACAACAGTACTGATGTTTTCATGGTTACAAAGGTTCAGCTGTTGTAGCTGTCACAGTATGGATGCTGTTTGGAGGGTGCCTGGAGTTGACGCGGCGATTAGATAAGCTAGTCTATATAACGTGTTTCACCACCTTCCCGGCCACACCACCATCCCGTCCACCCCACCAAAATCCTACGCGTCGCGCCCACGTCAACCCCAATGACTCAACAACCACAGCCTCAATTGCCTCAAAAAGAAGGCAGACTTCTACTTGCTGCACAGGCCTATCAAGATAGACGCGTCAAGTCTCAACGCAGGGCTTCAAACCTCTACCATGTTCCACGAACAACGCTCCGCGACCGCCTCTCCGGCTCACAGCCAAAAGCTGTTGCCCACCTCCACCAGCGAAAGCTACAGACAAATGAGGAGCAGTCTCTTGTAGACTGGATCCTAGACCTTGACCGACGTGGCTTTCCCCCCCAGATTATTGACGTGCGACGTATGGCGGACACTCTACTCGCTAGCCGCGGCCAAAATCCACCTCCACCACCTGTCGGCAAGAACTGGGTGTCACGATTTGTCAACACCCAGCCTACACTCAAGACCAAGTGGAATAGGAAATTCCATTCACAGCGTGCTCGCTGTGAGGATCCTATTAGGATTGGCGCATGGTTTAGGCTAGTAGAGGAGACACGCGTCATGTATGGGATACCTGATGAGGACGTCTACAACTTTGATGAGACTGGGTTTATGATGGGTGTCGCCTCAACGTCTAAGGTCGTCACTAGCTCTGACACAGTTGGTCGTGCTACTGTTATTCAGCCAGGCAATCGCGAGTGGGTGACGACGATTGAGTGTATCAACGCGTCAGGTTGGTCTATCCCACCGTTTATTATACTATCAGGGAAGCTCCACCAAGCTAGCTGGTATAAGGACCTACCACTTACCTGGACTCTTGCAGTCAGCGACAACGGCTGGACAACAGATGAGCTAGGTCTTGACTGGATAAAGCACTTCAACAGACATACACAGACTCGCTCGTCAGGGGCTCGTCGGCTCCTTATCCTTGATGGTCACAGCAGCCATGCTACACCTGAGTTTGATCAGTACTGTGCAGACAACCTGATTATTACTCTCTGTATGCCTCCTCACACCTCACACCTTCTTCAGCCATTTGACGTTGGCTGCTTCTCTCCTCTTAAGACAGCGTATGGACACCAGGTAGCAGAGCTTGCCCGCCAAAGAGTCTTCCACGTTGACAAGCCTGAATTCCTAAGGATATACCCACAGGTCAGGCTGACAACACTGTCAGAGCAGAATATCAAGGCTGGTTTCCAGGCGACAGGACTTATCCCACATAGTCCAGAGCGTGTCCTATCTAATCTGACTGTAGTAGTCAGGACACCATCACCACCAAAGACACCTACAGATAACGAATGGACAGCAGAGACACCACATACAGTTAATCAATTACAGAAGCAGGCTCGTCTTGTGCAAGACCTCCTTCAGCGACAGTCACAGAGTCCAACTAGTCAAGCTATATCTCAGCTTGTTAAGGGTTGTCAGCTTGCAATGCAGTCAGCAACAATCCTAACTCAAGAGAATGCTAAGCTACGTGCCTCAAATCAACGTCAACAACATAAACGTCAAAGGCGTAGACAGTATATAGCACGTGGGGGAGCTCTACAGGTTGAGGAAGCTCAATTGTTGATATTACAGGCTAATAATGTGGTTGAAGAGGAGGCCCAGGTTAACGCTGCCCCACGACGTCAGCGAGCACCACCAACGTGTAGCAAATGCCACGTGCAAGGCCACAACAGGACTCAATGTAGAGCTATCTAATCTATCTTGCTTGCAATCCTCACTAAATTTGACTGCGTGGTTGTGGAGTAATTGCACGCCAAATGGAGCCGGTTTTGGTGGGGTGGACGGGATGGTGGTGTGGCCGGGAAGGTGGTGAAACACGTTAAAGTGTTTTATCGGTAAGCTGGCCACATCACCATCCTGGCCACCCCACCAAGGCGCGTGCGAAAAACACGACAAACAGCGAGAACTCAATTTCTGGAATTATCGTCACAAAGGACTGCAAATACACCCGCCAAAGGCCGCAACGGTCTCTACAGGCCATCGTGCGGCCCCCCGCGTCAGTTTGGTACCTGTAGAGCTGCTGTTGCGGCCCTGGCTGGCACAGATAGCAAATTCTGCGAGCAAGCTACTTAAAATGACACATCTACCAAATGCAGCGGCAGCCATCTAGCCACGACACAGCAACGCAAGGCGCGACGACGGAGCCCAGACACCCTATCCAGCATCATGGTTACGATACACACACACACAGTCATTGATGGGCTTTCTGGCTAGCCTATCACCATCCGACAAAGTCTGCGACGTCCCGCATCGACGAGCCGTCGAGCTGAACGGCATCACCTCTCGCACGAATCTCTTCACAGACATCCTGGCATGCTACTATTGGTGCCATAACACTTACAGATCACCAGACAGCCTTGTCCACTGTCGCCCCACGTGTTGAAGGAGTGGTCTCCCTTCGACACACCTGACAAGGTCTGAGGAGATTCGCGCAAGAGCTCTCATGCTCAGTAGGCTCGACGGCACGCACGAGCGGAGCATCGCTTCTGTGAAGCTGCGTTACGACGAAATGCTGCTGCCGCTGCGCCCGGTGGCAGGTCACACCACAAAACACGGCCACATAGGAACCTAGTGGACGGCATCATAACACTTGAAGAACACCAGAGATCGGGGAACATATTGTAGGCCCTGGGGGTATCGGGGCAAGCTAGCACACACGACAGCTGAACGCTAGGGGGAGACTGAAGGTATTACGGACGCAAAGCATGAGACAACCATGCCTCTACGAGCCTTGAACAACGCTGCACATACGAGGCTTCGAGTACGGCATACATACGGAAACATAGTTCGCAGAACACAAACACAGGCAAAAGACGTCACTTCTGGAGACGAAATGTACATAGTCGTAGATAGAAGCCAGACAACGCCAGGCCTCTGGGGACAGATGGCTCTTTCGAGAGTGAAGTGGGGCGGTGCAGACTCACGTTCGCACCGTGTCGGCTGTCTGCCACGTCTGGCATCCGGGCATAGCTGCATTTAGCGGCTGAAACCGTGTAGGAATCAACCAACCAACCAACCAACCAAGGCGCGTGCAGCTCAGCGCGCGATAGCTCAACAACCACAAATTCAAATTGTCTAAAATCTTAACAAAGGATAGACTAAGTCTGTCTACATTGAGTCCTATTATGGCCTTGTACATGGCATTTGCTGCACGTTGGTGGTGCTCTTCTGCGCACCTGCGGGGCCTCTGCTTCATCACCTTGTTGGACACCTATTCGAGCTTGTATAACCAGCGCCTGACCTTCCTGGCTTTGTAACACCCCTCCACGTGCTATATACTGTCGTTGTACTTGACGCTTTTGTCGCTGGCGGTCGTTAGCAACCCGTAGCTTTGCGTTCTCCTTAGCTAGGATTGTCGCTGAGTTCATTGCAAGCTGACAGCCTTTGACAAGCTGAGCAATTGCTTGACTTGTAGGACTCTGAGATTGGCGCTGCAGGAGTCGTTGTACGAGAAGGGCTTGCTGCTCAAGCTGACTAGTTGTACGTGGAGTTTCTGCAGTCCAAGGGCCTAATCTATCACCTGCTGTTCCTGGTGGAGACGGCGTTCTGACGACAGTAAGGTTGGATAGGACTCGATCTGGACAAGCTGGGATGAGCCCAGTCGCCTCAAAGCCAGCCTTGATATTGCGCTCTGACAGAACTGTCGGCCTGATCTTCTGGTATATCCATAGAAAGTCAAGCTTGTCAACGTGGAAGACGCCAAGGCGCGCAAGATCAGACACCTCATGTCCATATACTACTCTGAGAGGAGAGTAGCAGCCAACATCAAGAGGCTGGAGGATGTGTGAGGTGTGGGGAGGCATGCACAGGGTGATAATCTTGTTATCCTTGCAGAATTGATCAAACTCTGGTGTAGCGTGGCTGCTATGCCCATCAAGGATGAGCAGTCTATACGCGCCTGCTGCGCGCGACTCTGTGTGCCTGTGGAAGTGCTTTACCCACTCAAGGCCAATAGTGTCATCTGTCCATCCATTATGGCTGAGGGCGATAGCCCAGTCTGGTGGAAGGTCCTTATACCAGCTAGCTTGGTGGAGCTTGCCAGCCAAGATCATGAAGGGTGGAAGACACCAGCCAGACGCGTTGATACACTCGATCGCTGTTACCCACTCTCTATTGCCTGGCTGTACGACAGTCGCTCGACCAATCGTGTCAGCGCTCGTGACAACCTTTGACGTTGCAGCCACTCCCATCATGAATCCAGTCTCATCAAAGTTGTATGTATCCTCGTAGGAGACTCCCCAGGTCTGGCGCGTGTCCTCTACAAGCTTAAACCACGCGCTAATCCTAACAGGATCCTCACATTTTGCGCGCTGTGAGTGGAATTTCCTATTCCACTTTGTCTGGAGGAGTGGCTGGCCTTTGACAAAGCGCGTCACCCAGCACTTACCTACAGGCTTAGAAGGAAGATCTTGGCCACACGCAGCAAGTATTGCGTCTGCCATTCGTCGTACGTCGATGATATGAGGAGGAAATCCACGGCGATCAAGGTCAAGGATCCACTCAACAAGCGACTGCTCTTCGACAGGGCATAGCTTGCGATTGACAGGCGTTGTTGCGTTCTTAGGGAGGACACCTTGAAGGCGCGTCTCAAGTGTTGATCTTGGCACGCTATAGAGCTTTGCAAGCTTGCGATGAGACTGAAGAGGATTAGATCGATAGGAGGCAATAGCAAGGCCTATTCGGCCTTCTCTTGATGGCCTTGGAGGCCGTTGGCGTGGTGTCATGGTGGATGGTATGAGGCGCGCTGCACGCGCCTTGGTGGGGTGGCCAGGATGGTGATGTGGCCAGCTTACCGATAAAACACGTTACTTTCCGCCCACCTATAACGTGCACGGTCACCGTATGCGCGCCCGCGCCGTGTGCGCGAACATCAAAATAACGCCAGTTTTCAACGCGCCACCACTCCACCAATATGGACCCTGTTCAAGCTGCGATCGAAGATTATGAATCGCAAGAACCTGGAGAACAATCAGTACAAGCGGTGGCAGATAATCATGGCGTGTGGCGGTCTACCATGCAGAGGAGAATGGATGGCCAAACAGTCCCACGAACAGAGCACACAGCCAACACTCGAAAGCTCAGCCTACAGCAGGAGGATGAGCTTGTCCTGTATATTGAGAGTCTTACTGCTCGTCGTCTTCCACCCACAAGAGCTATGATCCAAAATTTTGCCTCTGAGATAGCGCGCGAGCGAGTCTCAGAGCGCTGGGTTTCACGCTTCTTGATCCGACACAACAACAGCCTTACACCTCAATGGACCGACGCCATGGACAGGGATCGCCACCAGGCTGATTCAGGACACAGATACAAGGCTTTCTTTGAAGAGATATATGATCAGATAGCCAGGCATGAGATTGAGCCCCGACAATCATACAATATGGATGAGAAAGGCTTCCTTCTTGGAAGGATTGGGAAGTCAAAGAGGATCTTCAGCAAGGCCTTGTGGGAGCAAGGGGGGATACAGAAAAACATGCAAGATGGAAGCAGAGAGTGGATAACTACTGTAGCTTGCATATGTGCTGATGGAACTGCTATCCCTCCAGTCCTCATCTTTGCCTCAAGAAACTCTACTCTTCAATCTACCTGGGTGAAGGATATCAAGGCCACAAAGCACTCAGCTCATATTGGATCATCACCTACTGGATGGAGTAATGATGAGATGGGCTTAGATTGGCTCAAGAATGTATTTGATCGATATACAAGGGAGAAAGCTCGAGGTTCCTGGAGGATGCTTATCCTTGATGGCCATAGCAGTCACCTTACCTCTACTTTTATCGCCTACTGCTTCGAGAACAAGATCCTCTTGATCATATATCCACCTCACGCTACCCATACCCTCCAGCCACTTGATGTGGTCATGTTTCGGTCCCTTTCCTTCAACTATAAGGAAGTTCTCTCTACCCAGGTTCAGGACAGCCAAGGACTCCTGCCAGTAAAGAAAATGGATTTCTTTTTGATGTTTTGGACTGCCTGGACTGTCTCATTCACCAAAGAAAATATATTACAGGCATTCAAGTCAACTGGGGTGTGGCCAATGGACCCAGAGCCAGTCCTCAAAAAGTTCCCTCCACCAACAACAGATAACAAAGAAGATCCAGAATTTGAACAGCTTGAGAAAGTACTCTGTTGGAAAGACCTCCAAAGGTTGTTTAACAAAGTTGTGCCGGATAAGTCTACTAAAGAAGCAAAGACTCTGTCTTCATCTCTCCACTATCTCTCTACCCAATTTGCACTCATATTAGCTGAGAACACAGGACTAAGAGCCTCTCTTCAAGGCAAAAAGAAACACAAGGTCAAAGGCCAAGTCCTCCCCCATTTGACAAACAACAGCGGGTCTTTGACTCTGTCTCCAGCAACAGTAGAAAAGGCTCTTGAGGCTTTGGCACAGAAAGACCGAGAAGCAGAGGAAGAACTAGCTAGAAAAGCCAGATCAAAGGCTGCAAGGTAGGCAGCCAAAGAGAACAAGCTTGCCCTGCAAGCAGTAGCAGCTGATAAGAGGAAGGCAGACAAAGAGAAGAGGGAGAAGGAGAAGGAAGAGCGGGCCCAAAAGATAGCTCAAAGGAAGAGAGAGAAAGAAGAAGCTAGGTCTATCCCAGCATCCCCAAAGAAGAGGAAACAGGCCTCAAAGCCAGCATCAAACAGGCCCTCCAAGAAGCAGGCAATCAGACAACCAGGTGGCGGTGCATTGGGTGTGGGAGGTGGAGGTGTGGGCTCAGAAGCAACACTGGTATCCCCACCCAAAGTCACCAAAAGTGGGCGCAACATCAGCCTTCCAAGTAAATTTAGATAATATAACTTTGTCGCATTGATCCTGTGAGCCACCTCTGAGAGTTGCATGTAATTTGGCCCAGTGGTGGTGGAGAAACAATTCACTGGAGTTGGGTCATGGATTTGGTGTTCCCGCGCACACGGCGCGGGCGCGCATACGGTGACCGTGCACGTTAGTTTCCGCCCACCCCAGTGCTGGCAGAAATTAATTCCGAACCAATCACAACCAATCGATATCGGTAATTGCTGATATCGGGTAATCACCAATTAATTGGTCCGGAAATGCTTGGCACTAAAAAATTCTTACTGTACGACTCTTTACCTTGTGTAAATACTACAAGATGTCTTTTATTATAGACGAAAGCGAGAGCTTATCTCTTCTATCCGCAGATTCTTTAGCAAAGAAATCACGAAAGTCATCTCCTGTTCATGATCACTGTCGTACGCCAACAGCAAAAGAAAAGGAGGAAAAGCCAGACAAAAGATGGCTATGGTGCAAGCATTGCTCGTACGCTGTTCAGTCTACAACGAATATAAAAAACCACCTGCTATCAGTCCATGATATTAATGTCCTCTTGGCCGCATCAAATCGTACAAGAGCGACTGAGACAGTTGAAGCCCTATACGACAAACTTCTTCTTCAGCTTGGAGACAAAGGCAACGTTGACCAAGAGATCCTCCGGCGCACTGTGTCACAGCCAGTAGTTGACAGTACCCTTCTGGATCTGGTTGTTGTACGACGGCTTCCATTCTCATGTGTAGAATGGCCTGAATTCCATTCCTTCGTCCGAGCATTGAATCCGGAGGCTAGCACCTTTATCCCGTTGTCCCACAATACACTGAAGGCTCGAATCTCTTCCTGGTATATTCAAGCAAAGGACATCGTACGAAAGCGGCTTCAATCATCTCAGACAAGTATCCACCTTGCTCTAGACATCTGGACATCTCCAAGCAATGACCTATTGCTTGCAGTCTGTGCAAGCTTTGTTGATAGTCAGGGCTCCTTTCGCAATATCCTTATTGGGCTTCGAGTTGTACGAGGACATAGCGGTCTAGATCAATGGGAGGCTCTGCTTCCAGTTCTTCAAGAGTATGGAATTGAAGAAAAGATCGGTGCAGTTGTGGGTGACAATTCTGGTACAAACGACACACTCTGTCGTACGATAGCCAATTATCTTTCTGCAGAGAAGAGAATAAACTGGACTCACACACACTTGCGGCTTCGGTGTTTAGGTCATATCTTAAACCTAGTTGTTCAAGCCTTTCTTTTTACAAATAGTGAGGATGAGAAAGAGATGGAGTCGTACGATCAAGAGAACATAGAAGAGCAGGAAGAAGGGGAAAGGGAGAAGTATGCAAGAGAAAGAGCTGCAAAGATTCGTACAAAGATGGGTGTTATGGGCAAAGTCCATAATATTGTCGTACATATACGCGCTTCACCACAGCGTATCTCTCAGTTCAAAGCAGCTGCTGGAAAGACAATTCCTCTAGACAATCGTACAAGATGGAATAGCTGGTTTCGAATGCTTCAGACTACATTAGAAGAACCAGTCCTGAATGCTGTACGAAACTACACTGAAAAGCACATTGCTCAAGGAACACTTGACAAGAAAGATGACCTAAGCAACACCGACATTGCTCTCCTTCGTACGATTGCAAACTTTCTTGGAGTTTTTGATGGTGCATGTCTCTGGCTTCAAGGTCAACATTCAACAATTGAACGAGTTCTTGAGGCAATTGACATTATCAAAGAGCACTTAGAGGTATCACTAGTATGTTGTACAAGTAAGGGTTTAGCTCGTATACTAACTTATATAGAAAAACGCACGTCAACTAAAGCCCCGAATTGAGAACTCCAAAGCAAAGCTAGAATCGTACGTAGTTAAGCTTGACCAAACACCGTATTATGCGGCTGCTCGCATTCTCAACCCTGAGGCTCGTACAGCATGGCTGAAAGATACAGCATACAACCTTAAGGTTGGAAATCTTTGGGAGAAGTACCGCCGAGAGAATTGCATGATTTCGTACGATGCTACAGTTGCTCGTGCTCAGAAAGAGCAGTCAAAGCCAATCAATGGATTTGAGCAGCTTCGTCAGAACCTGAGAGTGAAACACGGTCGACCGCAGAGTCAAGATGAATTTGAGAACTACTGCAATGAACCTGTCTCGTACGATCTCAAAATGGCACCGATCAATTGGTGGTTGCAGGACACACAGAGGGAGAGATGGCCGCAGCTATCCTCATGGGCAATTGAGATTCTCTCAATACCGTCTATGAGTGATAAGCCAGAGCGGATCTTCTCAGGTGGTCGCCGTACAGTTTCATGGGACAAGACTGCGATGTCTGCAGCGACACTTGAGCAGCTTGAATGCGGGCGAGATTGGAAGAGAGAAGACTTGCTTGAAGAGAACTTTTAGTCGTACAAACTAAATCTCTATATAATTCTTCTTGTGACTGTTCAAGATAGCGTACGAGCTGAATCGCTGTAACTGCTAGAGAGCTATCGCAACTTTCCTTTACATAGCTTGGCGCGCCAAGTCTAACACAAACAACATCTCCTCTCTCACTCTCTCACTCCGCAACACCACACCCCACACACTCAGTACGTACTGCTACGTCTTATTGCTTTGTACAAGCACTAACTGTTGCACCAGCACCAGCACCAGCACCAGCACCAGCATCAGCACCAGCACCAGCATCAGCACCAGCATCAATACCAGTACCAGCACCAGCACTACAATGTAAGCTTGCCCCACTATCTCTTAATCGTACGAAGCTAAAGTTCTTTCTCAGGGCCCTTGTTATCTACAACGCCGCTGTCGCCGCCGCCGCCGCTGCCGTCGCCGTTCAGGCTAGTGGCAATCCCAACCCCATTCTCCGTGTCGGAGGGCAGCAGATGGCCCCATTTGTCCACAGTCCGCAAGGACATGCAATGCTAGCTCTTCTAGGGCAGGATGTGGAGATCGTCCAAGGCAACGTACGTCCAGATCAAATAGCCTCGCATCGTCCTTCGTACATCAACGCTATCCTTATACAATCTCGTGGACAGGCTGTGGCTGACGGATGTGGTTGCCTCAGCTCTATACGCCCAGCCTTCCTAGAGTGCCGCAGGGTAGCTGGGCACTTTGATGGGGCATGTGCTAATTGCAAATGGAAAGACCATGCAGCGCGCTGCTCCGTACGAGGGAATGGTGGTGAGCATGATGGCGGCTCTCTGCGTCTAGCTCCTCAGCCAGATAGTAGAGATGGGATAAGACAGCGGCCGATATTAATTAAGGATGATGATGATGAGCCTGGGGCTGGGCTCCACAATGCTATTGTTTTGTTCTAAAGGTACGTACTATTACGTGGTGTCTAGGATAAGTAGTCTACGAGGCGAAACTAAGACAGGCTTTTTTATGTATCTATTAAATTTGAAGATTTTGAGATGTAGTTAACTGTCCGTGCACCAATAATTGGTAATCACGATTGCAAATTACAATCGGGTGCCAAAAGTCTGTTCGCGTTGACGCATGGACCACCACAACCACATTTGATTACCAACTTCAAAGCAGTATAACTCTCTACTACATAGACCAAATAAGACAATTAGGGTTGCAAATTAATCGCATTACGCTTAGTATCTAGTCTGGTAGCCCTTTGCACGTCGCACAGCGTCTAGGCGTCGTGGCATAGACCTAATAAGGCGTTTGATCAGTGCGTCAGGTATAGCAGCCCATGCCTCAATCAACCCCAATTCGAACGCCTCCCACTCAGCTAGAGAGTCTCCCATATAGTCAAATTCAGGATGCAGCTCATGGAGCTTCTTTTTAAGTGCCCACCACATGTGTTCAATAGGGTTAAGGTCAGGTGAGTATGGTGGCCATTTGATCGTAGCAACACCATGAACCTCTAGCCACTCCTTCGAGACCTGGGAAGTGTGGATAGGTGCGTTATCCTGCATAAACCACTCGCCTGGCCTGTAGCTGTCCTGGAGACCTTCCTCAAGTGCTCGTATGTAGCTCTGAGCTGTGTATCCATTGCGTTTGGCTGATGTGTCGCGATTCATAATTACTAGACGACTACGCCTTGCTCGGCCACCTGGAGTCATCCATATTGAGCCCCATACCATACGAGCAGGTTGGCGAGCAGTGGTGACCTCCTCAACCATCTCGTGCGACCATTTATCCTCAGGTAGTCGCCATACCCAGGGCGTGTTGTGGCCAGATCCACGAGCAACGCTGCACTCGTCACTGAACCTGATAGTACGCCTCCCAAAATCAAACCCCAGCCATTCATTAGTAAGATTGAGGCGTTCCGCAGCTGTGTTCTTGTTGATTTTTGGCCTACGTCTCGCTCTGAACTTGCGGTATCCCTCGTCAGCCATTGCGCGCTGCACAGTACGCCTAGAAACGCTGGGGTAGGTAGTATTGGCGTCCCACAGTCCAGCCTCCTCCATAAGCTTGTGGTACTCAATACCTGGGTTTTTCCGAGCAATCCGTAGCAGCCGGCGATGGTCTCTACTAGTCAATGTAGGTGGCCGGCCTGTCCGAGGCTGCGTTGTGGTGCTGCAGCTGGTTGTCCATCGGAGTACTGTTTTCTGTACGCACCGCTGCGAGCAGTCCAGCGCGTCAGCAACTTCGCTTGTCGACACACCAGCCTCAACCTGGGCTAAGCAGTATATCCGTTAGGCTTCTGATAATTCACCTCCGCGCACTCGATTTGATGAAATTTTAGTGCTAAAAGCTCTCATATTGATGTAGTCGTGTGTAGTTGAAGAAGATACCCCTCTTTAGAGTTCGCGTTGTTGAAATGGTCTGTGCACACGCGCGAACAGACTAAAGTCCTAGTACAGTATCGGCAATTTGCCGATATCGAATTGCTTCCGATTGGCTAATTTCTGCCAGCACTGGCCCACCCCACCACATCACAGTACTGGATTGGAGTCGTGATTTTTCAACAACGCTTATAATTGCCACTCTGTACACATAGACTGAAGCGTAAGTGCTGCTGCTGCTGCTTTTTGAGCTTCTTTTTCAGTTGAACGTGATGCCTGCTCAGCTTGTAATGCTGCTGCCCGATCAATAGCAGCCTTGATCGCTTCAACGTTACTATAGCGCTCATTTGGGTTAACTTGAACACGCTTTCTTGAGCGGGTAACCCTAGTACTATCTAGTTGATATTTGAGTCGTTGACTTTCAGATTCAAGCTGAGCTGCGCGGGTGTTGGCTCTGGCAATAGCCTTGCCTGCCTTGCCAAGCATCAGACGGGTGCTCCGTAAAAGAGATTCTGATAGAAGGAGCTGCTGATGAGCCTTGCATAGGTCCTGTGAGCTTTGAGGCGTGCTAATGATCTGATCTGAGACCTGAGTAGGTAGTGGGGGAGTGATAGGCCGGCCTGATACCTGAGATGAGAGCAATACTAGCTCTGGGTTGTATGGGCATAGGCCAGCAGCCTTCCACCCAGCTCGTATGACTCTCTCAGATAGTCCTTCCTCTCTTGCCTTGTTGTATGAGGTAACAAAGCGCTCTTTCTTGATAGGTGCTGCGTCATCAAGTGCTGAGAGAGCTTGGATCTGACTACGGTAACGTGACTTGAGTACAGAGAAAGGAGCCAGATCTAGCGGCTGGAGGACGTGTGAGGCGTGAGGTGGGAGGTATAAGAGATAGATCTGATGCTGCCGGCAAGTCCACATAAAGTCAATAGGGGTATGAGAGCCGTGGCCGTCCAATAGTAGTAGCCGCCATCCACCTTGTGAAGGTCTAGTATTTGGTATAAATATTTGTTGTAGCCACTCAGATCCAATTGAGTTTGACGTCCACCCATTCTCTGACGTAGTATAAAGCCAATCAGGTACCCCTTGTGCTGGAAACCATGTGGTTTGTAGATGCTTGCCCTTGAAGATGACTAGGCATTGAAGCTTGACGCCGGTGGCGGAGATAGCCTCCAGGATTGATACCCACTCACGATCCTCTGGTGATTTGATATAAGCCTTCTTCTTTGATGAATTGGCAACCACTCTGGTATTAGTACATACCCCAAGACCAACGCCAGTCTCATCCATATTCCATATATCCTTGTATTGTATCCCTAGCTCAATCCGAATACGCTCAAACAACTCTAGAAACGCGCGAATAGTCTCATAGTTGGCTGCTGTAGTCCTTGAGCTCTCAATTGTTCGGCCAACCATAGAGGCAACGCGTGGGTTGCGCGTGATGAAATGGAGTACCCATAGATGCCCGAGTGGCTCGTAGTCGCCGTTCATGTGAAGGATTCGGATAGCCATCTCTCGTACACGTGGATGAGATGGTGGCTGTGCGCGTGAGTCCTCTTCAAGTATCCACTCTACTAGAAACTCCTCCTGCTCCGGCGTCAAATGTTGTTGATTTGAGTGAGCTATCGCGTGTGGTTGTTGGCCTTGCAGTCGACCGCGTAGCGTGGATCGGGGGATCCCCCACGCCTCAGCCGCCTGCCGCTGGCTCTTAAAAACACCAGAATTGAGATCGTGGATAACGTAGTTTATAAGCGAGTGAGCCGTACAAGCGAGTGAGCCACCCCACCAACTTTGCGCACCTCTACGATCGTATATCTCAACAACGTGATGATACAATATATAGATATGTATAGAGTGAATTAAGCAGTATCTAATATATCCTTTTTACATGTACGAGAGTTATGACCAGTCTCTCTACACCTTGTGCAGCGCGCTAGGGCCTGGCGGTTGCGGCCTGATCGCTCTCCTGTCCGACGCTCTTCACGAGCAATCTGCTGATCAGCCTCACTTTGAGCGAGTATATCCTCTCCAGCTCCCTTTGTTAAGACTCCACGCTGCTGTATACGCTTTTTCTTACGCTGTTTGCGCGCTGACGCTGCCTCATTAGCCTTCTCAAGGCTGGTAATCCGATCGCGCATCAGCTCAGCTGAGAGCATTACTACCTCTGCTCCCTTCTTAAGCTGCTTAATTGCTTCAATGATTGAAGCTGGTGATGAGCTCTTATGCTTTCGAACGCGCTCACTTATCAATGTTGATTGGGCTTCAAGCTCGCGTACGTTGCTCGGGGTACAAGCCTCCCAGACAGCCTCTGGGAGAGCAGCTGGAGAAGGTGTACGTAACTGCACGTCAAGCTTTGATAGTACAACGTCTGGTTGGAGAGGCACAAGGCCTGCACCTCGAAAGGCTGAGCAGATATTGACTGAGGTGAACGATCGATTGAACGCTGTCTTGAAGGCTGGCAGAAACTCGAGCTTGGTGATATGGTTGATGTGGTGGCGGATTAGGCTCTCAACCTCACGGCTGTACGCGCGCTTCAACGGCGAGAAGCAGCCAACGTCAAGCGGCTGCAGCAAGTGCGATGAGTGAGGCGGCATAGAGAGCGTGTAGATATTGTTCTCCTTGCAGAGCTCTTGAAACTCAAGAGAGTGGTGGCTCTCGTGGCCGTCAAGGACGAGCAGGCGACGCGCACCAACGACGCGAGTCTTTGTGTGAGCGTTGAAGTGCTTCAGCCACTCTACTCCTAGCTCGTTGTTTGTCCAGCCATTGTCGCTGACTGCGATCACCCAGTCGCGTGGGATCTCTGCTTCCTCGTACCAGGCAGATAGATGATACTGGCCAGCGAAGATGATGAACGGCGGGACTGACCAGCCAGCAGCGTTGATCGCAGCGATCAACGTCACCCACTCGCGATTGCCTGGCTGGATAGCCTTTGGCCTGCCTCTTCTTTCTGACCCTGTCACGACGAGCTGAGTCGTGATCTTGCCCATCATAAAGCCAGCCTCGTCAAAGTTGTAGACGTCATCATCGCAGATGCCGTACTTGGCCTTTGTCTCCTCTACAAGCTCAAACCAGCTTCTGATCAGGGCTGGATCCTCGCATAGAGCTCTCTGCCTATCGTACGCTCGATTGAAACGCGTCGTGAGACTGTCTGTACGCTTGACAAAGTTGCGCGGCCAGTGGACGCCAACCTGACCTGCGCCGCGCGCAGCGAGCAGCTTATCAGCCATATCACGTACAGCTGCGTACGTAGGCGCGAATCCACGTGTATCCAAGTCGAGTATATGTCTGACAATCACCTCCTCCTCTCGCTGAGAGAGCTTCTTTGAGTTGGGCTGGCAATCGCGTCGGGTAGGCTTCCCAGCGCGTCGGCGGTGGAGCGTTGCTCGAGAGACTTCAAACGTGCTTGCAGCACGTCGCTCAGTCTGGATTTTATTTGTATCAAGAGCTAATATCGCAAGACGTATATCAGCCTCATGAGAAGCGTGTTGAGAAAGAGTTGGTTGAGTCATAATTAATTCAAGTGTAGAGGTGCGCAAAGTCGGTGGGGTGGCTCACTCGCTTGTACGGCTCACTCGCTTATAAACTACGTTAGCGTTTTGGATAGCGTTTTGGATAGCAACTTCCTTAGGATCCATTTTGACAGCGTTGTGGTGCTGCGATAGAGCTTCAAAAACTGGGTAACGCGTTTGGTGGGGTGGGCGGAAACTATAGGTGGGCGGAAAGTATATAGACTAGCTTAGCGGGTATCCTAAAATGGTTAGATGCATGTCGTCATCGACTACTTACTACCACCTCGGCCCGTGGACGACTAGTCTCGAGAATCAATCAGCGGGTATCTTGTTGAGCTCTGCCTACTGTTAGACCATATATCCTTCTGCTGCGAGCATGTCGTATTTACATCAACCAATGCAGGATATTATATGGCGCAAAGACGAGCTGTTCCTGTACAGGTATGACAACATCATCCAAATACCGCTCTCTAGAGTGCACGCCGTCAACGCCGAAAGGATTGGTATATGAAACTTAAGGCAATGATCGACTGCATCTGCTTATTCCATCCTGAAATGCTTCTGTAGTTCAAAGTGTCCGCACTATTTGCATTAAGTTCTGGTTCTGAATTCGAAATCGAGGGTGATGCAGCTTTCACTATAGGGAAGGGACATGTCGCAAGCGCTACCATGCTGAAGTCTTCTGCCTCAAATTTTCCGTTGTCTACATCAATTACAGGCCCTCACAGCAAAAAAGGTTTCTCTGCTCGAAACACCTCTAGCTGCATGTGGGAACGAGACGCTCGACTGCCAATGTTTTCATGCAGACCTGGTGTCTCGACCAATGCAAGATCACTCAGCTTGGAGGTATCGCGTGTTGTTCTCGCAATACATTCAAAAAGTTTTAACGAAACAATGACAAGTTTGGAGTACCAAACATGGGTATGGACTACGTACAAACATAAATATGGGTATTAACTTTGAAGCACGTCAGAACAGCGCACAGCAACCACGACGTGAAGCCGCCACTACCCATATAACCGAACTGCTGAACTCTATTTCCGTACACCTTTAAGTCTTGCAAGGGCCGCAGTAATCTTTTGGCTTATGCACCGAAGAAGTTTCTGCCAGATTCGTGGTTGTCCAGCATGTCTACCGTGCCGAGCAGACCTCTTTGGATTCAATAAGGGCGCGGTTTCGTCATCAGTCGGAAAATGAGTTGAGAGAGGATATGGTGACGCCACATCGTCTCGAGACGTTATATGTTGTAGACTCGCAGGCTCTGCATCCCCGGAACTGGACAGAGGCAAATTCGGATTTGTTCGGTAAGACTGGCGGCTTTTCCTCCTCCAAATTATGGCCATGTTGGCGGCCGTCACAATCCCTGGCCAAGTGGGGTGATGACGATGCTGGAATCGTGTCCAGTCAATATTACATAGCGGAATATTCGCGTTGTTGAAAGCACCAGGCAGCTCCCGAGCCAAAGCCTCTATCTGGTCATGTTTCATACTGGCGTTTTGTAACGAAAACCTCAGCTCTAGGTAGGCTTCTGCTTGCGGCTGTTGATCAAGAACCCGTTGTTTTTGCTCTGCGGCTTGACCATCTAATCGCGCAAGTTGGATGTGTCTGTGGTGGAACTTGCTGAGACGGTCATGCAACATCGCTGGTGGACTAGCTCCAGTACTGGGTGTCTTGCGTTTGTTGTTGATCCTGTCTAGGAGCTTGGTGGTTGTGAAACTTCCGTCTTGATGCTCCTCAAGTAGTTCTCGTAGAGAGGTGATCAGGCGATTTGTGAACGAGTTCGGCCCCGGTCCTGGCGTTGTATAACCTCTTGGCGATGCAGCAAGCAGTTCGTATATTCTACGATCCTCTGCAAAACCTTTGTGTGCGTTACTTGCATAACAGCAGTCGAAGATCGCGAGCACATCAGCATCAGCTGAGCTCAACAAAGAATGCTCCGCTTTATGCCAAGTCGCAGTCGCGGTGAACCGATTAGTTTTGTTGCGGTGAGCCTTACGACTACTGCTCAAAGTCAGCTTGCAATTTTTACACACTCGACAACAGTCACTCACGCAGACAATTCCAGTTGTTGGTCACCCTGGGGTCCGTGTAGCACCCCATGTCCGGTATAGTAGATGATGAGAAGGCCGTGAGGATCATCAAATTCGTCAACATGTTGTGCAATAGCAGCGTTGAGTGCATTTTGAGGCTTCTTGGATGTCGATGTCTTGAGTCTCTTTTCCCGAAACTCAAAGCCAAACCCGTCCTGTAGGAGACACCGAAGATCTGCAATCTGGGCATACAGTATCAGCATAATATCGCCGCTAATTATCAGAAGGACATATACCTCTGTGTCATGACCAGCCTTGTAGCCATCACTGTCATCATCGTCTTCCCATCTAATCACCAACACAGCTACTTTGACGTAACCGCTAGGTAAGTTGAGAGTCTCCTTGATAGCATTCTCAAAGTACATTTGTCTTTCCGACTCTGTCTTCCTCTCCGCCTCATCTCGCATCGTGACGCCAGCCTCAACGCGCTGGTTCGTTGAAGTCGAACATGGTTGAGCCTCACATGCGTGCAAGGCTGTAGCGGCACAGTCAGGCAGTTGGAGTGACAACTTGGATGCATCGTTCATGTTGGCAGTTATTGAGTGGATGACTGCGACGCAAGGCAGCGCTTTGCGCCTTAAGAGGTGTTTTCAGCAGCTGCATTATACACCAGACAATGCATGGAGAAGGACCTGGTGGGCTGTGTTTCCAAAGGCTGAGTATGAGGGGACGCACCCCAGTCGCATGCAGCTTGATGTGAGTCTCTTATCGATAGTTCAGCTGACTTGGGACGGATGAATACCTTTGGAACGCAAACACCTTGCATAACATATCGCCAATCATACGTCAAACCACTCCACCCTTCCGCGTTGAACTGGCGCCACAGCGCTAATTGATACGACACGCGGGGCCGTGAGGCTCAAGTCGTTCAGTAGGCAAAAGCTGCCTTAAAGAAGCGACGAGGATGGTAACGATATCTTGTGTGCTCACCTAAGGCAGAGTACGGTCTCAAAAGCGAGCCTCGCGCTGTGTCCATCCACGGAGAGACCTCCTGCCAGAACAGTGATACTCTTGATACCATAGGCCCAGCCAACAACGGAAAACACTGCTCAGCCCCCAGGGCGACTCAGCCACGCACGGCTCATAATGACGACCGAAGCGAACGAGGTGGGTTAATGAGGCATCAACATCGGCTGCTGCAGGACGCGACTGACCGGAGCGCTTGGCTTCTCATGCAGCAAATCGAGGCGGTGTCGATTATCGAAGAAGGCTGTAAAAGCGCCGTGAAACTGGACCCAAATGCGCCGGTAAGCTTCGCATATACCACACTACTATGGGTTCCACTGAGACAGGTAGTTTGAAGCCGAAGCGGCAAACTTCGAGGTCGGTGATCGCGTCCAAATGGAGGTCAAAGATGAAGACTATTCAAATTGGGAAGAATTCAAGATTCGAGCAACAGGGCAAAATGCGCAAGGAAATTGGTTCTATCAACTAAACGACGAAGCCGGTCAGCCGTACCAGTGTGGCATATGGTTTCCACAAGCGCGGCTTGTATACGCATGATTAGCCTAGCTGCGTAAGCCCCAGAAGAGGAATGTGTCTCCAGCATATCAATGTTTTCAACCAGCCAGCCTTTTGCACGAAACCCGGAAGGGCAACTAACAAGGCTATCTGGCGCAGTCATCGGAAATGGCATTAAAGGCGGGAAAGTAGACGCACGTCAATTGATCACTTCTGTTCACAATCTTTTCCAACCATGTCACACACAGTCACATTGACGCGTGAAGATATCATGATTGACTTGGAGAAGCAGCCGTGCTTCGATACAGCAGAATCGAATGATGTCATCATAACGATGGATACAGGTAGCCGAGCAACAACAGCTGTTAGTGCAAGCACCAACAATGGTAGGAGGATCTAAGTACTGCGAAAAGTACTTTGCTAATATGAGTAGGGTCTAAAATATCCCCGACGCGGACTAAGGAGGAAGAAGCCGCTGTTCTTAAGGCTGCAAAGCGCGAGACGGAATCGACTATCACAATGGCGTGTAAGTTGAAATCCATCTCTGATCATGTCCTCCGTCTAAAGTTCCATAGTGCAGAAATACCCACATGGATACCCCCTGTTAGCAGCTTTCCAGTCTAGCGAGTCTAGCTTTTCCATCTATCGGTCTTTCGATTATCTACACTCTCGTGTCATCCTGGAGCTTCAAGATGAGCTCCGAGAGCTGGAGGATGGTCTTGCGGTACTTGACAAATCAGACGAGAGACCGGAGAGAAAGAAATGCTTGACGTCTCGGACGGCAGATCGTAACTTTGCCAAGCGTGAGAACCTGCCTTGCAGCAAGCGATCAGGAATGCTCGCAACCATTCGCGAAAAACTGGTCAACTACGATGAATTGATGATCAAAGCCAGGGAACTCAATGCTTTCCAGCGTCCGAGCAAGCGAGACTATTTCAGTTTGAGAAGGTGGTTCTTCAATAAGAAGCCCTTGAACTACCATCGAGAAGAGGAATTCGTCAAGAGGAAAGAAGACTTGATCACATTGAGACACGGGCGAGAATGGGCTGGCTTCGATGGCTGGGTTGAGGACTGCGTTCGCAAGCTTCCCAAAACGATGTCACGAGTAAGTTACCGTGCAAAAATAAGGATGTGTATCGTCTAAGCAAAACAACAGTGGCTCTTCACTACCCCTGAGCAACGCGACAAAACTGATGATGAGTGTATTACCTACTACTCACCTGCTCGCATCGAGAGACTAGTTGGTCTCATTATCACCTTCATCATATTCATATTGCTAGTCCTTCCAGTCGTGGCCATGTACAAGCTCACTTCTGTCGGCGATCGCAACTCAACATTCGACGCCGTCGGGATTCTGGTCGTATTCACACTGCTTTTCTCAGCAGCAATGTCCCTTATGACTAAAGCGAAGAGACAAGAGCTCTTCGCAGCAAGTGCTGCGTACTGTGCTGTGCTGGTAGTTTTCATCAGCAATTTCGGAAGTAATGGGGCGTCCTTTGGCGGTGGTCGCGGTAACTAATCGTGACTTTCCCATGAGCCATTAATTCTTCTTCTTCTGCTCGCCTATTCTCTGTATTGCTCTTTTTTGTACGCATTTCTTGGTTTCTTGTTTCACTCTTTGGTCCATCTGATCCTGATCCTATAGAGGGCTGTTAAAAAATTGTGTTGTCCATTTGAAAATTGATCATTGCAAGCTAGGCACTGGTTGCGAAGCTATTCAATTGGTATATCCTATATCCCGGCTTATTTTAGACTCTCCAATATTCTGCGGTAACGGACGATAAACGTGAAAATTAGCGAAGCAGGTTGTCAAATGAATCGGGTCGCATTGTGAACACGCTCTCTCGGGTGGCCGAATCCCCGCGCACCAAGCCAGGTACGTATCGTAGCAGCAAGACGGCATTGAATATGATGATTTTTGAGTAGGTAAGAGTGCTTGAGCCGGATAGGGTGAAGGTTTTTGGGATTAGTCCGGGGTTTGTGGCCACGGGGATGGGTGGTTTGGGGCTGGAGTTTACGAGGAGGTTTCGTGCGGGGGAGCCGCGTTTGGGTGGGGGTGGTGGAGGGGAGGAGGGAAGGTAATGCTGGGAGAGGGTGGATAGGGATGGTGGGCTGCCTTGGTAGGGTAAGGGCGTTTTGTGGATCTGGATGAAGGAAGATGCATTGAGCTGTGAGGCGACCTTAGAATGAGAACAGCAGTGTAAAGCACTTAGATTGAAGGGCTATGCATTACCACCTCGGGAGTGAATCAGGAGAGGGACATAAAGTCCTCACTTTCCAACCACTACCTTCACCCAGAATCCGACCGATACCAAGCACCCTCACGCGATCGCCCGTTGGGCTGCTGGGGAGGAAGACGACGCACGACGACGAAATGAGTAGAGACCATATGCAGAAGCTGTTTGGGAATGCCCGAGCGCTGCTCGATGCTCGATGCTCGATGCTGGATCTGCTCAGTGTGCTATTCCAGGACGCATGACTGGCGTATGATTGTAAAGAATTGTGGTTTATGATGCGGTCGTAGAAACGATTGTGCAGCATGTTGAGCCGTCGGTTGAAGATGATAGAAAACGAGCTATGCGCGCTGTGGTTTTGTAATTATTGCCATGATTCTACCAAGTAGTCTTGGTCCATTATGGGTTGAAGCCTGACA
Organism: Lizonia empirigonia; assembly: GCA_009982855.1. Lineage (NCBI taxonomy): Eukaryota > Fungi > Ascomycota > Dothideomycetes > Pseudoperisporiaceae > Lizonia > Lizonia empirigonia. The sequence continues at coordinate 502,216 of JAADKA010000013.1, read as the reverse complement.
CCTTGCTCTCCAAATTCGGTGCTGATTCCCGCTCAATAGGGTAATTCACCGGCCTGGGTCTGACTCCCGGAGGGTATACAAGACTCCCGGAGGGTATACAAGACCTTTCATACGGGTGACTTGACAACGACCATCCTTCTCGCTCCCGTGGCCTTGATGCCAATGTTGCCAATACCGCCTTGCACTCGACGATCAAAAAAGACGATCTAGCCCATTATCAACAATGCTCTGAAACTCAATGCGGCGTTTCCCCGCGATGCTCTTCTCATGCGGCTTCGCGTCCGCAGCAAGGTAATGTGTCTCCACCTTAACACTCGCATCGAGCCCAAGGAACCCCATGAGGACATCATTCATCAAATCCACACTCTCGTTATCTCGGGCAGAGTCATGCCAGTGAATCACGACTTCGCAGAGATGTGGCGCTTGTGCGAGGATGCGGACCACGAAAGCGGCACGCTGACGGAGGAGTGCTGGGAAGATTGCACCTGCGAAACCGGCCTGGTCGGAGCGAAGCCAAGTCGTGTCCCAGACGAATGTGACTTCGACTTTGCGGATGTCTTCCATGGGTGAGAAGGCGGCTTCTGTGATTTGGCTGAAGGCTGCCTCGAAGAAGCTGGTGTGCGCGAAGCTGCCTGTCGCTTCGATGCGGAGGATGGCGACGTCGTAGAACCAGCTCTTAGCCTCGTTGTTTAGTTCTTTAGAGGCGAGGAGGAGCTCGACGGGTGGTGGGCAGTGTGTTATGCGCATGAACTGGTTGTCCGCGTCCGAGTTAGCAAACTTTCCCGTTGATGTATAGGCAAGTGCAGTACTTCCAAGCAGACTGACACTTGACACATTGTTTAGCACGTACCTGTGGAATGTGACGCCACTTCCTATGGGCACTAATGACGGGAGCAGGGGGAGGTTGCGCTGCTTCTGCAGCAGCGTCTGCATCACCGACCGTGTCCTCGTCGGTCTCGCCGTCGCCATCCTCGTTGCTATCGTCGTTGCCTTCTTCGTCGTCATCTTCATCATTGTTCTCGTCTCCATCCTCTTCAACATCCTCCGCTTCATCCTCTTCATCCTCCTCTTCAACATCCTCCTCTGCGTCAATGTCCTCGTCTCCCTCCTCCGCCTCCTCCGTCTCCTCCGCCTCCTCCTCTTCATCCTCTTCATCCTCTTCAACATCCTCCTCCTCCTCAGCCTCCCCCCCCTCCTCCCCTCCCTGCCCACTCACCCCCTCATCCTCTGCCACCAACTCCTCCATCTTCGCCCTAACCTCCATCCTCTCAAACCACCGCCTCAGCAGCATCTCCGGCTCCGCCTCGCGCCGCGCCACATGCGCAAAAACGAGGTGCCGGACCTCGAGCGGCAAATCGATGAGCGTTGGCGGCTGGTCGGACGGCATTGCAGGGTGTTTGGGGTTGTGCTGGGTGTGGTTGTGCTGGGTGTGATTGATGAGGCGCTGGGTGGCGTGCGGAGGTGGTTGTAGCGTGGAGATTGCGGAGAGGGTGCGAGATGTGGGGTTGTGTTGTTGCGCTTGCGCGCGGGTGGGTCTGGTGTTTGAGTGAAGTGAAGGCGTGGGTGCACTGCTGCCTGGAGAGAAGCCTTGTGGGGTAAACTGGGGTGAGGGCTGATTTTTAGCTGTGCAAAATGGTCGGTGCGTATTTCCAAGAGTGTGGAGCAGGGTGTGTAGATAGGTTTCTGGGCTCAAGGCTGAGAGTTGCGTGTTACTTGGAGGGCGTTTAAGTGGGTCGTGTTTGCTGTCTTTACCATAACGGGCACTCACCGGCGGTCGGAGAACCACGTGTCGGAGCTGGGATCAACCTGATATTAACATATTGATTCATACAGTCATATATACACCTTCTAGCATCTGCTCCGTCGTTTATCATACACTCATCTTCATCGCAATTGCACCGTGGGGTTTATACCCAAGAACCTCCAGCTCTTCAGCCTTCCACCCATCGATGCTGCCTCCTGGCTCTCGATTGATCTTGAGCGTGGGGAAGTCGCGCGGCTCTCGCTCGATCTGCACTTTCACTGCGTCGACGTGATCGCAGTACACGTGTGCGTCGCCCATGGTGTGCGTGAAGGTCCCTGGTGTAAGATCGCATACATGCGCCAGCATGTGCGTCAACAGAGCATATGATGCAATGTTGAAAGGCACACCCAGGCCCATATCGCACGAGCGCTGGTACAGTAGCGAATGCAGTACACCCCTCGGCTTCTCTGTCGCCCCCTCTTTTTGCCGTGGGAACGAGACGTAGAACTGTGCAAACATGTGACAAGGTGGCAGAGCCATCTTCTTGAGATCCGCAGGGTTCCATGCGCTCAGGATGATCCTCCGATCGTACGGTCGGTTCTTCAGCTTGTCAATAACTTCTGCTAACTGGTCGACACCTTGCCCTGTGTAGTCGGCATCATGGTCTTTATATTCTGCCCCAAAATGCCGCCATTGGAAGCCGTACACGGGCCCAAGATCTCCCTCTTCATGGTGCGACAAGCCTACGCTGTCGAGGTAGGCGCGCGAGCCGTTGCCGTCCCAAATCTTGATGCCAGCTTCTTGTAGGGACTTGTAGTGGGTAGACCCTGCCACGAACCAGAGAAGTTCGCCGATTACTGCGCGCAGAAACACGCGTTTGGTTGTGAGGAGGGGTAGGATGAGCTCAGGTGGTGCGGTGGGGTCTGAAGAGGGACGAGACAGGTTAAACTTCATTTGCGCGGGCGCAAAGATGGAGTAGGTTCCTGTCCCTGTACGGTCCGGACGGTGCTCGCCATGCTCGAGAATGTCGCGAATCAGGTTCAGGTACTGGTACTCATCGTGGGAGGGGTTGGCCTTGGGTGTGTCGTTGGCTGGTATGCCGTTCTTGATGTCTTTTTTGGTTTCTTGCGGAGGAGTGGCTGAAATGACAGGCTCGAGGACTGAAGGGGCCATCTTGTCTGTGTCTTCAGATTTCATGTGTGACGGAAGCGTGCAGCAATGCTAAACTGAACAGTCGCGAGACGCGTCAGGGTCCAGCAAGCGCGACTGCGCGAATGGTCTGTGTCGCTGCCCGAATCAAGTGGACCTAACCGCATCGGCTTCACCGCAAAACAACTGGGCACCAACAGGAGCGACCAACGTTGAACATGTCAGAAGAGCAAGCCGCCCACCACTTGCTGAACGTTCTAGAAGAGAGGGGACTTGATGTTGATCTTGACAAGATCCTCCTGGGCTTTGAGGACGAGCAGACCAAGCGAGAAGCTGCGGCATGGGTACATGAATACCTGCACGAGGAGACACTGTTGACAAAGGAGGAGCTGGAGCTGTGGGTATTGTTCATTTTTGTAACTTACAGGGCTTATTTTCCACAGATATCAGACGCTGAAGCGGAAGGGCCTGTCACACCAATATGAGAGCGAGGGTGAACCAACCCGTCCTATCCTTGATCATGAGATCGCTTCTGCTATCGAGTCTTTGCAAAGCTCAACGACTGCCATTGAAGAGCAATGCAGAGTACTTGAAGCACAACGAGATGCTCTCATGAGACTGAAAGCGCTCGATAAGCTCAATCTGGACGTTGAGCATGCACGCAACGAAAAGAGGAGGAAAGAGGGGCAAGAGAAGACACGATTGGACGTGGCAGTCGAGGATGTCTCGACAGCCATTACCGAACAGTTGACTGATGCACAGCGAGAGATCGATTTGGAGAAAGCAGCACTGAAGAGCTATGTCGCTGAACGTCTTGCATCTGATGACCAAATTCTGAGCCGGCTCCCAAATATTGTCTCGACGATCGTCTCAGAGGTGGAGAGTAGTGAAGATGAAAAGTCGGTGGAGCAGTGGTGCAAAGCTATTAGCTCTTTCCGAACAGCTGAGATCAAGGCTCGAGTCGACACAGTTTATCTGCAGTCATTGGCCGAGAGGCCCGACCACAGTATGTCGAACGAGTCAGATGCCGAATTTCAGGGGCGCAAAGAGGCGTTGCAAGCTGAGCTGGAGGAGTTGCACGCAGAAGTAGCTTCCATCGCTGAGATGGTGGTCGAGCACGAGCTACGGAAGCCAATGGTGGATGTCAAAGAGCGTAGGGAGAGGGAACGCACGCTTGCACGAACTGGCTGGTTGAATTACGTGTGTAATTTTCTGTCATGTCCGATCTATCCATCACTGACCATTGCAGGTCCTCTCTACGCTTGATTACATGAGCAAGCGTCTGAACATAGCCAGCACGTCAGCTGCGGATGTCGATGCGTTCCAGCAAGCCATTGCACACATCAGCGAAGCAGCCTCGAAGCGTATGCCAGATGTACACGCCCCGCGGCCAACACCAGTCAAGAGACGAACATCATCTGTGCCTCTGTCGGCTTTCACGCCAATGACAAAGCTTAAACCGACGCCATCCCTAGACCTTCCTGTAGCACTCCAGGATGCCCTCCGCCATGCTGGTATTTCGTTCAACCATGACAGCCTCGAGGCACTTCAAGATACACTGATGCAGGCTCGATCTGAGCGAGAGAAGAAAACCGGAGAGCACTTCCAAGCCACAGCTATAGCAACTCATGAGCAGCTTGCTGAGCGCTCAAGCAAGGCCGACCAAGACCTGCGGATCATCATGGGCGCTCTATATGCACACACGCCGTTCCAAGAGGTCAGCCTGACAGATGCCAAGCTGGACGCACAATTGAAGGCTATCCAGAGGGAGCTGGATGACAGAGAGGGCGAACTGCTGGAAGCCGAGGGCAACGAACTCAGTCTTGGCGATGCGCGGGTGAGGGCGTTCATCGCAAAGTACGGGAGGCAGGGGAGATGAAGTGGTGGTGGTGGGGAGCTAGTCTAGCGGGCAGGGTACTGGGGTAACCGGAGCGGTAAAAGCGGAGTTCGCAGGTAGTGCAGGGCGACGGCGTCTGTAGAGCAGCCTGGGAGCGAATGGAGCAGCAACGCATGGACAATTTCCACATGCAGAGCCAAAACCTGGTAGGACGCAGCTGGAGCCTCGGACGGGTCGTATGGAGGATAGCTCGACGTGTTCGCTGCGACGTGATAGGCTAGTGTCATGCAGGTCATCATGGACCATCCCCCAGCCATCTCCCGAGCAAAACACAGGAGCAGCTGAGGTGGCAGCAGAGGGCCTTCTCCACGACACCCACCGCACATCGCCCCCAGACGTGCACGGGATGCACCCGCGAGGCCTCTGCAGCTCCCGAGGCAAACACACGACCCATTGAGCCCTTGCTGGCCCTGCCCTGACATCCGCCCCCTTCCCTACCCGCCCACACCGCCATGGCGAAAGGAGAGCTCTTTGCCTTTGGCACCGCCGCGGCAGCCCTCGGCGGTGCATACAAGCTCAGCGAGTTCCTGTACAAGGCCAAGCGTCTGCGCGATGTCGGCCCCTCCAACGCTGTCTACGTGCGCATCATCGGCCGCGTGCGCTCCGACCTCGACGAGGTGCGGCGCCTGCTGTCGGTCCGCGAGGTCCACGACGCCCTGGAGGCGAACCCCGACAAGTCCAAGTGGGTGTACGGCGTCATGCGCGACGTGCGCGGCGCCCTGGAGAACATGACGCCGCACACGGAGCGCGTCGGCTCCGACATCGAGGACGGCCGCCGCATCGGCGTCCGCCACCGCGTCTACTGGCTGCTCAGCGAGAAGGAGAAGCTCGAGAACCGCGAGAAGGAGCTCGCCATTGCCCACGTCAGTCTGACCGAGGTCCTGGGCTTCCTGACGGGCCTCGAGCCGATCGAGGCGCCCAAGTCCAAGCACAAGCCGCAGCCCGAGGAGACGGCCAAGGAGACGCACATCGACATCGACATCCGCCGCGAGGCCCCCGCCAAGCACACAGAGCACGTCGAGCGCGAGGTCTGGGTCGAGCGCGACAACGGCCCCCGGCGTGTCGAGGAGCGCGATGTCTGGATCGAGCGCGACGGCCGCGGCCCTCCCCGCTACGAAGAGCACCGCGACGTCTACGTGGATGAGCGCGCCCCCCGCCATGTCCAAGACCGCGGCGACCAGTACCAGCGCGACCTCGACTTTGAGCGCTACGACCCGGCCGACCCGCGCTACCAGCAGCAGTCGGCCGAGCGCTTCGAGCAGCACGACACGTACGAGCGCCGCGGCCCGCCCCCAGACGACCGCCGCTACCAACCAGCCCCTCTCGGCCGGCGCCCAGAGTCGTTCGAGGACCGCGTGCCCGAGCGCGACAGCTGGATGCAGAGCGCAAACCGCGCGTACGGCGCATACGGCGCACCGCAGTACCAACGTAGGTTCCAGGGCGACGCCGGCTTTGGAGATCAAGAAGTACTGAACCCGCAACCAGTCCCGCCGCCGCAGCAATACGCCCCGGAGCGCGAGGTAAGCCACCGCCACCACCCTCGCTCCAAGATGTAGGCTGCAGTCGTTGGCATTTCAGCTGATTGCGCGCAGGTCTGGGTCGAGCAGAAGGAAGACTACCGCTTCGACGAGTACGGAAATCGGATCCCGGACCGCTACTTTCAGCCCCAGTATGCCGCCGTGCCGCGCCCGTACCGGAGCAGGATGTAGCCCGTGTGGGGGGCTGCTGTTGTCGTACATGTATTAGGATTTGCGCGTTTTTTTGTATATGCACCCGAGTCTGAGGGCGGGATGGTGAATAGTCGTAGCTACTCAATATCCCCTGCTGTCTTTTCCGCATCGGAGTCTGGTTGTGGCGAGTGCTGATGCTGCGGAGGTGAATGTGCGCTAGTGGCGCGATTGATTTGTGGGATTGTGTCGAGCACTCCCGAATCTCACCCACTCCCCATCACATTCACGCCCTTCGCCGGCGCTGGTTGAAGTTCAGTATCTACGTTTAGCTGCAGTGAGATGGTCTAGTTCGTGGCACCGCAGGATGGAAGAGTAGTCGTAGCCAGACGGTTTGAGTTTCGATATGTATGAATATGCATAATTTCGTACCTTCCTGAAGTACATAATCCAGCAACCCCCCTTCCCCATCAACACACCCCTACACTACACCCCCAGCACCCCCCGCAAGCTCCTCTCGAACCCCTCCTGCCCAACCCCCCTCCCAATAAGCACCAACTTCGCCCCATCGTGCTCGCGGGCCGGCTCGCTCGCCTCATTCAACTCGTACAAATTCCGGACCCCCTGTAGCAACAACACGCGGCCATCCGAAACCGGAATCCTGCCTTTAAGCCGGTGAATCTCAAACCCCTTATGCGGCGTGGCGAGCGGCAGCGTCTCGTCCCACAGGATCGTGCGCAGGAAGAGATCAAACGCATCGACCTGGTCCGGGCGCAGCGCGGGGAAGCAGAGCGTCGATGTGGTGATTGTGGGGTCGAGGTGGCTGTGGCCTTTTGTGGCGAATGTGAGGTCGGCGGGGGTGACGGCGGCGTAGGCGTTGATGTCGAGGATGATGCCGGAGAGTTGGGGGACGGTGGAGTTTGTGGTTGTTTTGAGGCGCGCGAGGCCGTTGATGGAGCGGATGCGGTTGGTTACTTTTTCGAGCTCGGCTGAGGTGACGAGGTCGGTTTTGTTGATTAGGATGACGTCGGCGTGGCTGATTTGTAGGTGGGCTGTTGTGAGCAATGGTCCATCGTGCTTGTGGTCGTGCTTCCTCTTTTCCATCTCTTCTTCACCGTCGCCGTAGCCCTCGTCCAGGCTCTTCAAGACGTTCTTTGCGTCTACGAGTGTCACGATGCCGTCCAGGAAGATGGTGCTGCCGAGTCCGTCATCGAGCCAGAAGGTGGGCGCCAGGTTGCCGGGATCAGCGAGGCCCGTGGTCTCAAGTAGGATGTAGTCAAAGAGGCCGCCTTGGTCCATGAGGTTTTCAATGGCAGCGACGCCAACGTCTTTTGCTGAGCAGCATATGCAACCATTGGCGAGGGGAACGAAGGGTGGGGGTTTGGCTTCTGTGGAGTTGGAGTCGGACACTGTGAGTTGTTTCTCGATATCGATTGCTGCATCCTTAGCTGGAGTGCATGGTTCTGTAGGGAATGTGATACGTACAGTCACCGAACTCGTTCAGAATAACAGCAATCTTCTTGCCGTGTTGCGCGGTGAGAATGTAGTTCAACAACGTGGTTTTGCCAGCACCCAGGTATCCAGTCACTATAGTGAGAGGGACCTTTTTCGTTGGCAAGGCATTGGGATCCTGGACGAGGCTCGGCACCTCGTCGTCGTCGGCCAGCACTTCGGGCTCAACAAGAACTGGCACTTCGTCGTCTGAAGCCTCAAGATCCATGGCTCCCGTGATGTTTAAGTAGGGTTGATAAAGATGAGTCAAGGCGGGATTGCTGAATACGAAAGGCTGTATGGCAAGTTAGTACTCTGGTTAGAAACTGTAATGTTGGACGATTTATCAAGACTCGGATGTCAGGTCAAAGGCTTGAACTCCGTACATGCAGGACGGAATTGCGGTGTTGGCAGGACGCATACTGAAAACTACGCTGAACTATGCAACAGGTTACGCGTAAACGACTTGCCCTACAGAGCTCTGAAGAGCGTCGAGAATGTGACGTAGTGTTCTAGAAAAGAAGCCTTTGGAGAGCCCCATTGCGACTAACTTGGTCTGAGCTAGCGCCGTGGGGAAGCGCCAACAGGGCTGTCCCTGCCGTGCATCGCAAGCTCGCGGCTGGAAACTTGACAGCTCACCACAACCCGCCGCCGTCCATAGCCCCTCTCTCCCTCGTTCTGCGAAACCGGCAGTCCTGACATGGCCGCGACAGCAATGGCATCGCCGGCTTCTCCCCGCCTGCCGAGCCCCCGCCCATCGCCGAAGACCAGCTGTCGCCCGTCCCAGCCTCACCTGAGCAGCAGAAGTTCTTCAGCAACCTGGACCATGCCGCCGCGCGCCGGATACGGCCAGGAACGAAGGCAGAGGATATGGCAGAGGGGCCTCCGCTGGTGGAACTGTCCGAGGTGCGCACCCGCAGGAGTGCCTGCACATGTCAGGAGAGCATATGCTAAGACGCGCAGATCGACTCGGCCTTCCAGCTCACCGAACACCTCAAGGCCCTCCACAGCTTCCTCACGCACCCGATGGGCGCAAACAGCATGATCGCAGTGGACAAGGACATGGCCCTGAAGCTGGCGCAACCACCGGAGAGCGTAGACAGGACGCTGTGGCTGTACGAGTTGTGTCGTTTTCTCACCCAGAAGGTCAACTCGATCATCGTCGCCCTCTTCTCCGACACCCTGCCATGCTCGTCCATCACTTGCCCGGAGATGCGCGCGTCAGAGTGGCAGTACCTATGTGCTGTGCACGACCCTCCCAAGTCCTGCTGCGCTATCGACTACTGCTGCCACACCCTTGACTGGGCCGCGAATACGCTCACATCGCCAAAGCACTTCCCCTCGCGGCTCGCCCTGGGCACCGACCAATCCACACAACACTCGCAGATACGCCAGTTGACCAACATCTTTAGACGGGTGTACAGGATATTCGCACACGCATGGTTCCAACACCGGGAAATGTTCTGGAAGGTCGAGGGCTGTACTGGTCTGTACATCTTCTTCAAGACAGTGTGCGACGTCTACGGCTTAATTCCCGAGGACAACTACACGATTCCACCAGAAGCTGAGGGCATCGAGCCTCCCACAGACAGCACATCATCCATACCACCCCTTATACTCAAGAGAGGGCCATCTGATTCAGGACCACAAGAAAAAGAGAGCTCTGCGATTATTGAGGGTCTATCAGAGCACACGCTGTCCACAGCCGGAACCACCAAGCGCCACCGACATTCGCCTTCTGTGAGCGCAATGTCTGTCACAACAGTTGTTGAAGAGGCCGAGGAAGAGGAAGACCATTCGGCAAAGGACAGCTTGCGGCCGGTCACACAGATGTTCGAATCAACACCAGAGGAGGCTGATGAGGTTGAGGCTGAGCAGCCTGAAAGCACAACAGAAGCCGCCCGTGAGTCCGAAGCTGCCGAGGAAGCGGCACCGCAAGACTCGCCTGCTGCTGACGAAGTGGAAGAAGCGAAAGCGGAGAGCAAGGATGAGGCGAATGCTGAGGCTGAGGTTGAGACTGAGACTGAGGCTGTGGCGGATGCTGTGGCGGATGCTGAGGCTGAACCCAAGGCTGAAGCTAAGGACGAGGAAAGCACGAGTGGGGAAGCAGGTGCCACAGAGGAGCCTGCCACGTCAGGGTTCCTGGCACTGGTCCCTGAAGAGCACCAGCCGACCAATGACGAGAATGAGAAGCCTACGGGGGCGGCGGAGAAGGCGGAAAAGAGCGAGTCAGCATCAGAAAAAGAAGCGGAGAAAGACGACGTTGGTGTTGAAACAGCTGACGAGGCTGACAAGGATGTTGAAGACAAGGAGAAGAAGGAGGCAGATGCATGATGACGAATTCACGATGCGCAACGAACGGCTTGCATTGGCAGTTGGACTGCGAATGTTGCATTGCAACGGTTGCACGGCTATTTCCCCTTTCTTTCACCATGTATTTATATGTTGGCACCGCAAGGTGGTGCAGATTTCGATATCAAGAATTGTAATGAGCAAGGGCATTTGCCGCATTCGCGTAGGATAACTACGGAGAGTGCACTGAATCGATAGCGTCATGTTATCTCCGTGCAGCAGGGCGGCTGCAGACTGAGGCTGGCACGCATGGCTGCAAGTGAAAATGGGCACCATACAAAAGCAAAAAGTGCCAAGGTCAGATCCGGGGTAGGCCTTGGGCGCGCGCTCGCAGCGACCAATGGGGGGTGGTGGTTTGCACGCACGTGTGAGGAATGGAGAGGTGTTATGGGTTGAGAGGGCAGGCTGGCAAGCCACGGGCAGGAGAAATGTACAAAGTACTGTGACAGACGAACAAGACACGCATTGGCGACGGCCGAGTACGCAGAGACTCGATGCAGCCCAAGTGTGCACGGCAGCGCAGTGCGTGATAGATGTGCGTTCATAATGCACGACTATCTCACGAGCAGGTGCGGCACGGATTGAACCAGCGCACGCCTCAAGATGTGCAGGTGTTGTTGTTTCAAGCTTCATTACGAAATGGGTTCGCAGGCAAGGAACAGGCGCCCAGACACTTTTCTCCGCATTTTGGTGCTCCCTGCACGGCGCCGCAGCTCGAGGTCTGAGTCGCGCAGCCGCCTGCCACAATGTTCGGCCACAATGTTCGCCTGCCGCCTGCATGTCACTGCGACGGGGCGGAATGCTGGCGGCCTGCGCCGATGCCCCAGTCGCGTGCACGGGTGGCCGGGGTCGTTATCTGCTGCGGGACCGTCTTGCGCTCGGCTCGTCGCCCGCTCGGTCACGCACCGAGGCCCTCCCGCTCGCTGACATGGGCCCAGCCGCCGCCTCTTCTCCCAGCTGCCAAACGAGTCTCCCTCCCCCCACGCCACCAGCTCACATCTCGCACACGCTTCGTCTCCTTCCAGCTTGGTCGTGCTGGTGCCGCAGTCCGAGTCCACAGCTGCCCGTCGACCCTCTGCAGATCGCCGTGTATAGCTACAGACCACCCCTCGCCTTGTCTTGCCCTCGCTCACTCTCCAGTTCACGCTCCAGTACACTCTCCACTACACTTTCCAGTCACCCTCGGCCTGCCTCTCGCCGCCGCCGCGAAGCATGCTCGCCGCCCTCCCCACGCCCTAGCTGCCCTGACTAACCTCCGACTGCCCTGCCACCGCGCACACGCCCACACCAACCGTCTATGGCGCAGGTCCTGCAGATGCAAGCAGCGCCCGAGCTGGGCAAGTCCCAATACGAACACAAGATGGAGGCCACCAGCGACCGCGAGCCGCCCACGCCTGCGTCGCCAGACAGTGGCGACGCACGAGGACGCCGCCGCGACAGAGAAGACTCGGGCGACGAAGGCCCAGACGGCGACACGGGTAGCTCGAGAAAGAGGAGGAGAAGCAGGAAGGGGCTCGACAAGAAGTTCGAGTGCCCGCACGAGGGCTGTGGGAAGAGCTACTCGCGCGCTGAGCACCTGTACAGGCACCAGCTGAACCGTACGTCCAGCTCTGTGTGCACGTCTACAGCAGGACGCTCAATCGCTGACGCGCTGCAGACAACCCCAAGCAAATCTACAACTGCGACTTTCCAGACTGCCACAGGTACGTCCCCTCACCAGTCGAACATCCACGAAACGTGCTGACTGGATAGGTCTTTTGTTCGCCAGGACCTGTGCGCACGTCACAAGGAGCGTCACACTGCACGCGGCAGCCAGCTTCTCCGCAAAGACACCTTCAACACGCATAACCTGAACCCAATCGTCACGGCAGCACTTGGTGCGAAGAACACCCCAGGTCAAAAGCCGCTTAGCGCAAAGGGCCCGACCCAGTTGCAATCACCGCCATCTGCCGTGTCAAGCATCACAACGGGAAGCCAGATATCGCCTCCCAATTTCCACTCTCCCGCCCCAAGCGTCAGCAGACAAGATTCACTAAATAGAATGGGAAGCGTAGGCAGCGAAGAAGTCTACCGCACCAGCGCTGACACTAAGCCCTACGACTTGCAGTCCCAAGGCTCTGGTAATTTTGCTCCACCACCGCGGCCAGCCGCATTGAGTAACTACAGTGGGGGTCGCACTTCGCTCCACAACTCCCCACATGTGGGTAACAGCACCTTCCAACGGCCCGAGCTGCGAAAATCAACGTCAAATCTCTCGTCGTATGGTACAGCCAACTCATCATACAACTCAGCAATCACGCCGACTCAGTCGTACACGCCGTCTGCAGCCTCGACAACTTATCAGAACAGTTCAAGTGGGTTTCAATCCCAGCAAAACTTTCCTCCTTTCCCTTCCTTACCTCCGCCAGAATATCCTCAGCCGACAGGCACACCTGTATCACAAGCTCAAGAGAACCAGTACTACAATGGTACTTCCGGGCAGACATCAATGAACGGTGTCGAGTCGACAGCGCAGTTGGACGCGCGGATGAACGGGGTTACAGATGCCATGATGGATCAGACACCATCATACGCCATTCCAATGTTTGGCGGTGAAGGCTACAGCCGTTCTCCATTCGCCATGGCCGATGACTTTGCTGCATGGTTGTTCAACGACAATCAGTCCATGCCAGGGGGAGGCTTGCCGATGGGCTACCCGACCGGAGTAGTGCCCGCAGGGGGAGCCTCAGCCTCCATGGGGCCTCTGCAGGCACCGTACTTCAACTACGACGCAACAATCGCAGGCTACACAAACGCGCAGCCTCCACCAGCGAATCCCATGGCCGTACATAGCATGCTAGACACCTCCTTACCGGAAGTAGCCCTGTCCGAAGAGAAGCGCAGAGACCTGATGGACCTAATCATTGGACGCTTCAACGAGACCGACCATGCGCCTGTCAAGAAGCAGAAAGAGGACCTCCTCGAAGGCAACAAAGACGACGACCACCACGTTCTCAGTTTACACATGATGCAGACTTACATCAGCTCTTACTGGAGACACTTCCATCCCCAGCTTCCGATCCTACACAAGCCCACCTTCAACGCCAGCACTTGCCCTGATCTGCTCCTGCTGGCCATGATGTGTCTCGGGGCGTCGTGTCTCGAAAAGTCTTATGGTCACGAAATGACACAGGCATGTGCCAACCTAGCCAACTTCATGGCGTGGCACCTCCGGTGGGCGATATTCATGGATGCTGACTTCCGTCCTCCGGCCAAGCTGTGGATCTTCCAAGGTCTCCTTCTGTTGGAGTCTTTTGAGAAGATGTACTCCACACGCCCTCTGCACGAACGGGCACACATCCACCACGCTACGACCTTGACCTTGATGCGAAGAGGTAGCTCTCTGATCGGCAGGTCTGCAATGGACTCACCGCCGAGTGTCAAGGACGGCAGAAGCGGCTCACAAGGAGGTATTGACACTCCAGACGAATGGTGGAAACACTGGATCACAAACGAGGCTACTAGGAGAGCAGCGTTCGCGGCATTCGTCATGGACAGCATACACGCGACCATGTTTGGCCACAGCGCGGTCATGGTGGCTCACGAGATGCGTCTGCCATTACCCTGCGATGAAGCTTTGTGGTCTGCCACAAGCAGCAGCGAAGTCGGCCGTGTCGAAGCAAGCCTGCACTCAAATGGAGTGAAGCATACTTCCTTTTTGGACGGCCTCAAGAAGACCCTCAACGGTCAGAGCGTGCGGACCAACTCGTTCGGACGCACAATCCTGATGGCTGGGCTGCTTAGTGTATCGTGGCACATGAACCAACGAGATCTTCAGGTCAGCTCGTTGGGCGTCACGCAGGCTCTTGGTGGTCGCGACAAATGGCGAGGATCCTTGACGCGTGCTTTCGACTTCTGGAAGCAAGATTTCGACAGCTCGCTTGCACGGCCAAACGACCTATCCGCGCCTAATGCATACGCATACTCGAATGGTGCAGACGACGACAACGTCTTCGAAGCACGCACTGTCCTCCATCATCTGGCTCATATGGCCATGCATGTTGACATTGTGGACTGTCAGATCTACGCCGGCGCACCTAGACTCCTCGGCCGATCGATCACACCACAGGACTACAACGGCGCACAACGCCGCATGAAAGAGATCTGGGCCCCGACCGCCCGCGCTCGAGATGCCACCTTCTACGCCCTCCGCTTCCTCTCCAATGTCATTGTCTCTGGACACCACAGCCTCAACCAATCCGCTGGCATGACCATTAGCTACTCGGCGCGCGACGACGTACTGCTCAACCGTCCTTGGGTCCTTTATTTCGCTACACTAATCGTCTGGTCCTACGGCTTTGCGCTCGACGGCCCGATCAAGCAGCCATACCAGCTCACCACGTACGACGAGAAGGTCCGGGACATGAGCGGCTACCTGAAGCGCGTGGGCGGCGTGAGGGCACCCGACGACCTCGCAAAGCTGACAGATCGCAACGCATGTCTCGGCCTGCTGATAATCATGCGCGACATGTTCCGGAAGACACGCTGGGAGCTTCTGCACGAGGCGAGCACACTACTAACCAAGTGCATTGAAATGCTCGTCCCCGGTGCCGGCAGCATGTAAACTCACCTCACCCCTCCACCACGTCATCATATTTTTTCGTTCATCGTACACATATCTGGGAAGCAAGCGCTGGCGTTACGGACAAGCATCTACATGGCCCAACCCATCTTAGCCCCCCTCGACACCACGTCGATGGTGCATTTGTTGTTGTTTGTTGTTTTAAGGCACTGGTGCGTTATACCCGGGAGCGGTGCTGTCGCGTGTCGTTCGACCACCGGAAATCAGCTGTTGGTGATGAATGATATTGAGATATTTGCATTGTATATTACACATCACTCGTCATCTGTGTGCTGTGGGCTGTGTGCTGTGGGTATGATATGACGACGAGTAGTTCTTCGGTGCGGGCTCTGTGTTGTCCATCTTTGGTGAAGGTGGTACCTACGAGATCTCGACTAGATTATATAGATAGTTAAGACGTTTATGCTAACGTACTCCACGGGCGAGCCGATCACACGGGCGAGCCGATCACTCTGCCAAGACCACACCAAACCTCCACCCTATTATGGCTCGCATTGGCCCATGTTAGCCTTGTATACAGTAGTACAGCACATAATATCATTCAGTAACACCTTCTACAGCCTTCTTACACGTGCGCGAGTTATGCCCTACCTTGTGGCACTTTTTACAGCGTCTTTGGGTTGCCTCACCTCCTTCAACACGCACTCGCTTCCTTGCCTTCTTACCATCACCACGCGCCCCAAACTCATTTAGAGTAGTTAATCGAAGGCCTTCCTCAGCTGTTAGGACCCCCTCCTGCTGTAACTGCTTTCTTTTATGCGATTTACGTCGCGTGGCGGCCTCATTTGCTGCTCGAAGCCCAGTAATCTCCTTTTGAGCCAACACCAGTTTGTGCGCTACCATAGCTGCGCCTTTGGCAAGCTTTTCAAGCGCCTCAACCATTGAAGTTGGTGAGCTGCTTGCATGCCTTTGAATCCTCTCTCGAACCAGCGTTGATTGCAACCCTAATTGCAGGGTATTGCTCGGGGTTTGGGACTGCCAGGGAGTATCTTCCACAGTAGGTAGCGGTGGGGTACCTAGGCGGACATCAAGACCCATTATGACCCGTTCTGGGTCAAAGGCGACTAATCCAGCGCCTCGGAAGCCTCCTTGGATATTGCTACAAGTAAATGTCTCCTTGTAGGCGCCTATAAAGCATGGTAGGAACTCAGTTTTAGTAATATGAGTAATGTAGTTGTGCATGAGATTCTCGGCTTGGCGCCCATACGCCTTCTTTAAAGGGGCAAAACAACCCACATCTAGTGCTTGTAAGAGGTGCGATAAGTGTGAAGGCATACACAGTGTAATAATGTTTGCTTCCTTGCAGTATTGTTGGAAGTCAAGGGAGTTGTGGCTCTCGTGGCCGTCAATAAGGAGCAGCCGGTACCCTCCTCGGGTGCGCCTCTTTGTATGGCCATCAAAGTGCTTCAACCAGTCCAGACCAAGCTTGTTGGTGGTCCATCCGTTCTCAGAGACTGCAATAATCCAGTCCTGGGGCAGATCAGGCTCTTTGTACCAGGCAGAGAGGTGGTAGCGGCCTTTGAAGATGATGAAGGGTGGAATGGCCCATCCCGTGCCATTGATGCCCTGTATGACCGTGGTCCACTCTCGATTGCCCTGCTGCACTGCCTTGGGCCGTCCTCGACGCTCTGAACCTGTGACAACTGCTCCTATAGATATCTGGCTCATTATAAAGCCTGTCTCATCAAAGTTGTATGTGTCATCGTCCTGGATGCCATACTTGGCTTTGACATTCGCTACAAGCCCAAACCAGCCTTGTATAATCTCTGGATCCTCACAGAGGGCTCGCTTGTAGTCGTACTTGCGATTGAACATTACTTGGAGGTCAGGGCGGCGCTTGACAAACGTATTGGGCCAGTTTACGCCAACATGGCCCATATTGCGCTCAGCACGCAAAGAATTGGCCATATCAGCTACAGCAGCCAGCCGAGGGGCAAATCCTCGTGCATCTAGCTCAAGAATGTGCTCAGCAATCACATTCTCCTCAGTCTGATCCATAATCCGTTGATTCGGCGTACAATCAGCTCGTGCAGGTCGTCCTGTGTATCGATCGTGTAGTGTGGTGTAAGGCGCGTTATAGATAGCTGCAGCGCGTCGCAATGTAAGTGTCGCGTCTTGTTTAATTGCCTGGAGCGCAAGCTGTATCGCAGCTTCTTTTAAGGGCTTAGGTTTGTGTTGTTGTTGAGGCATTGTGTGGTAAGGTAGAGGTTTGGTGTGGTCTTGGCAGAGTGATCGGCTCGCCCGTGGAGTACGTTACCGTGACTAATCAACGAACGGGCCACCTCAATGAACGGGTCACCCCACCAACTTTCACACTTACTTTGACCCCCACACCAACTCACCACCACGATGACTGTTGAAGAAGCCCTTGCAGAGATAAAGTCTCTGGGACCTGGAGAATCTTTTTTGTACCGAAATCTTGCCAAAAAACATCGTTGTTCCCGCACTACTTTGACGGAACAACACCAGGGTCGGAGAACGACCCGTGCAGGGGCTCATGATCAACGCCGACTACTATCTCAACGCGATGAGCTGGAGCTTGTACAATACATCAGAAGCCTCACTAAGAAACACTGTCCACCTACGCGGCAGATGATTATCAATTTCGCGACTCCCTTGTGCCAATGGGAGCCTTCTGAGGCATGGGTTTCTAGGCTCATTCACCGTCACAACGACACCCTTATCACTGCCTGGACCACCCCCATGGAAAGCAGTCGTCACGAGGCTGATAATGGTGGAAGATACCGTCTATATTTCGGTCTTCTAGCCAGGAAAGTCGCAGAGTTTAAGGTGGATCCTGAGAATACCTACAATATGGACGAGAAGGGATTTATGATTGGGGTAATTGGTAAGACTAAAAGAGTATTTGATAAGGTACTCTACAAGGAGAGGCGCTTCAAACAAGCTAGTCACGATGCCAATCGGGAGTGGATAACCGTTATAGGGTGTATATGTGCTGACGGTACTACCCTCCCCCTGCGGTGATCTTCTCCGCAGCCGGAGATCAGGTGCAATCCAACTGGGTACACGATATTGACCCAGAGACTCACTCTATATACTTCTCAGTATCACCCAGTGGCTGGACGAACGACGATCTCGGCGTTGCCTGGCTTAAGCAGGTGTTTGATCCCGCCACTAAGAGGAAAGCTCGGAGAAAGTACAGATTACTTATCCTAGACGGCCACGGCAGTCACGTGACAAAGGCCTTCATCGATTACTGCGATGACAATCGAATTCTGGTGCTGGTATACCCCCCACACGCGACCCATACGCTGCAACCCCTAGATGTATCATGCTTCAAGCCCCTGAGTCAAAATTACTCAAAAGAGCTTATCTATCACAACCACACAACGGAGGGATGGCTCCCAGTACAAAAGGCAGACTTCATAAGTCTATTCTGGCCTGCCTGGATCAATACCTTCACAGAAACGTTGTTGTTGAGTGCCTTTGAATCCACAGGTATCCACCCACTTGAACCTGACGTCATACTCGATCGCTTCAAAAAGTCAATACCACCACCACCTGTGACGCCTCCTAAGCAAACTGAGCCTCAGCCTGCTGCCTCCTCACCTAATTGGCGACGTTGTAGGTCAAATTTTGACCGAGCAGTGAGGTATGGGGATCAAAAGGCAGCCAATGAAGCCCTACAGGCTATACATCAGCTTCATGTGCAGAATGAGCTTAAGGATCACAGGATATCAGACCTTGAACAGGCTATACAGGCCAAGAAGAAGCGGAGTAAGAAGAAGAAGGTATTACCACTGTCACCGCGCGACCCTAATGTACAAGGGGGGGCAGTCTTCTATGATCCTCTATCCAAGGCACGTGCTGATCGACGTATGAGGGATGCGGAGAAGCAGGAGATGGCAGAAGAGGCAGCAAAGGCAGATCAGAAGCAACTACGGTATAACAACAAGCTTCTAAGAGAGAAGACTAAGGCAGATAATGCTGAGAAGGCTGCGCGGAGGCGTGAGGAGACTGCTCAAAAGAGGGCCCAAGAAGAGCGTGAAAAGCAGGCTCGGAAGGCTGAGATGGAGCGCGTGAGAGAGCTTAATAACGCGCAGAAAGTATCCAAATTGCCTAAACAGGCAAGGAAGAAGACCTCAAAGAAGCCGCAGTCAAAAATATCAAAAGGTGGTGGTGGTGCAGCGAGGCGTCGTCCACAGGTGGCTCATGAGCCCAGCTCCGCACCCCGAGGAGTTGAGACCCGTAGTGGCCGCGTCACACGTCCTACAGAAAAACTGAGATAGCCAAAAGTTTCGCAATAGTTAATATTATATTCTGACAGCTTCTTGTATAATAATAATTACTCTACGTGGTGGTGTAGCCTCACTTCCGTGGAGATGAGAAAGTTGGTGGGGTGACCCGTTCGTTGAGGTGGCCCGTTCATTGATTAGTTACGGTACACCAAGACCATACAGTCCCAGCATCCCATTCCCAGCATCCCCCCCCCCACCTCCCCATTCCCCCAGCCCCCCACTTCCTACCCGCTCCCCCTCCTGCGCAACGGGCCATGCATCCGCCGCTGCATCTTGAGTGTACTAAGGGCACGGGGACACGTGCTTACATTTTAGGAGCGCGGAGGGTGAGAAGACGGGGTTTGTTTCGCGGCGTTTGGAAGTTGGAAAGGCTGGGAATTGTAGTTGGTCCTGCGGGGTTGGAGGGAGGAAGTGAGGTGGTTGGGGGAGCGGGGGGGGGGTAGTGAGCTGGAAGAAGACAAGCCTGTTGGATATGGTTTGTTGTTGTGGGGTTTGGAAGGAGTGTGCGGGGGGGGGGGGTATTTGCTCCCATGGGGTTTGGAAGCGGTGGGCTCAGGAGAACATCGTCTTGATTTCTGGTTGTTTTGGAAGGAGTGTGTGCGGGGGGATGGGTATTTGCTCGCGTGGGGGTTGAAGGCGGCGGGCTTAGAAGAATATCGTCTTGTTTCCTTTTGTTTTGGAAGGAGTGTGCGCGGGGAAAGTGGATTTGCTCCCATGGGGTTGGAAGGCGGGCTCAGAAGAACATGGGCCTTGGGTTTTCCAGCTTTAGAAGCAGGCACAAAAGAAAATGGATTTTTACTCTTTTGGGGTTGAAGGCAGCGAGTGCAAAAGATTGTGAGCTTTATTTCTTCTGGTTTGGAAGCGGCGAGCGCAGGGGAACATGGAGCTTCTTCCTATGGGGTTTCAAAGCAGAAAGCCAAAAGATCATGGTCTCTGATCCCCTCTGTTTTGAAAGCGGCAAGCTCAAAAGATCATAGTTTTTTGCCCTTTCGCTTTGAAAGCGGCAGGCGCAAAAGAACACTTTGCTCCCACAAGTTTAAAAAGCAGCAAGTCAAAAGAACATGGTTATTTACTCCCTTGGTTTTGAAAGCAGCGAGCGCAAGAGAACATAGATAATGTTTCTTGTTTTTAAAAGCAGCAAGCACAAAAGAGCATTGCATTCGTTTCGTTGGTTTTCAAAAGCGGCAGGCGCAAAAGAACATAGAGCTTCCATTTCTGACTTTTGGAATCAAACGGATCAGAGAAGTGGGAATGAATGTTGAAGGTCTAGAGAACAGTGCAGAAATTTATAGAGCTCGGAAACACGAGCCACTCCTCTGTGATTCCAGACTCGCGGAGAAGGATGAAAGTCCAATGCACGGGGTTTTGTGACTTGAGATGGGCCTCCCATGGATATGTGTCACGACTTCAGGCACTCGCTTCGAGAACATAGATCTCAACGCCTTCATTTTGAGCAGACGAGATGGTCCATAAAAATCAATTCCTTTGGCTCATGATCTGAAAGCGTCAATGCCGAGGACACATGCACCCTTTTCTTGAGACGTTCTGAGTATCATGGTAGGCGTGTCGCTGCAGAAAGAAGATCCAGAGAGACAAGAGCGAGCTTTACAATGCTCGAACGTCGCCGACCCAGACATCGAAGTTCATTGTCGCGGTTTTGGCACACATCAATCTTGTAGCTGGTGCTTTTAGGTGTGGATCTGTCCAGAAATGGGTGCAACATGTCACATGGGCTCCGAAGTTTGGAGCAGATGCTTCCCAAAATATGGCTAGAAGAGGCTGGAAAGTCCAGGGCACACATCCAAACTGCAATTTTCTGATTTTTGAATAAGCAAGATAGGATTTCGGAAGGCGAAGAGGAAATGGAAAATTGTTGATGTTAATTGGTGAACATAAATGGTCCAAAAGTCAAGGACATGAGCAGCATGAGTCGTAAACTTCAATGTTTTCGAATTATACGAGCTGCCCAACTGTGATGAGGAAAGAAAGACTTCACTGCGGTCGCCGGAGTTTATACAAGCATCTGCCAAGATTTTAGGTGGCGAATTATGCCAATTAACTGAAGCGTCGTTTGCTCGATATCGGTCGTGTATTTCATTTCTTCATAGATGCTAGCACATGGTAAACCCTATGGCTTTCGCTTATGTTTCGTTCAACGTGCCTCGACCACCTCAGTTGTCGTGCTTCTGCAGCAGTTCGTTGCCAAGCTCAATGTACTTGGCCTCGGCATCCTTCTGGCTCAGGCCAGCGTTGACCTGTTCTTGCCACTTGTTGTACTTCGCCTTGCCCTGTATATTGTCAGCGCTCGTCCTTGCTTGGCTGCGTGCGGGGCGTTCTAGTGAAGACGCGAGATGTCGATAGATGGCCGTCGTGCGCATTCGATGATGTATGCATTCGAGACGAATGTTGAGGAAGTTGTCAACGTACAGCGAGGTTGAACATGCCAGGCTTCTCGGCCTTGCTGAAGTCCTTGCCCTCGGCAATCTTAGCGTAGGCGTACAGCTATCGACGGGAGTCAGCAAAGGTTCGTGACTTTTCGTAAAGCTTCCCAAGTGCATGAAGAGCTTTGGTGTGGTGGGGTACATACGCTCAGCTGCTCGTCGTTGCTAGGGCCCTGCTTGCCAGCAGCCTTGAGCTTCTCGCCCATCTTGCTGACCTTCTGGTAGGTCTCGGTGTACTGTGCGGAAGGCATTGTGATATTCCTACAATTTCTGGTCAGAGATTGGAGGTGGACCGGGGGTTTGGTGGTCACCCACAATGTGTTGCTTGTTGTTGTGTTTGGTGGATTCGTGTTAGGGACGTGTTTTGGTGAGGGATGATGGCGCGGGGTCGAGAACAGGTTGAGCGGCTTGTTGGTGGGGCGCGCGTGGCAGGCACGCATGACGTTGCCATCCCCAAATGAGAATGGTTGGTTTGGCAGCAGATGCGACCACCAACCACAATGAAGGCGTCTGAACTTCTGGACAACACAATATTTCGGATGTCTACATGCCTAGCGATGCTTCATCGTATGCCTGACTGGCTAGTCAAGTTTGTTTGTGGTTGAGTTTGAAGCTGGGTTTGTTGCGTGATGCAAGGCTTAGTATGAACAAATGCTCCTGACCGCAGGGATATATCATCCTAATGATATATCAGGCTCGGCGGCTTCGTTGAGTAGCAGCATGAAGGAGCGCCAGGGCAAAATTGGTATGAGTAAAACCCGAACATAATCTCGTTATTGGAAGATAGGCTTTGGCATCTGTGTTTCTTATATCTAAAAAGGAACACCATTCTATCGAAATCCAAGATATTGGTTAAATCAACCTAAAAACACTGCTATAGAGATTAGCAGAACTAGCTGTACCTATCGACACCGCAGGCAGCGCGATGCCGGGACCACAGCGCGAGGGAGAAGGGGGCTGCCAACCAGACGCGGTGCCAGCGCGTCCAGCCGGGGATGCCCCCAACGCCACGCAGGGAGCAACAGGGGAACCTGAACAGCAGAACAGGATACAGGGGAACACAGAGAGGGAGATCTTACAATGGCTGAAAGAAACACAGAGGACGGGAGCAGAAGGGCTCCGCAAGGCCACCACTGTCCAGGACGCGACGCGGGTCGCCCACGACCTCCTGGCGGCGGTTCGCCGAGTGGAAAAAAATTTCACCGACAAGTCGAAGAGCACCACCACGGCGACAGGAGGAAGGAACGACGAGACTGGGGCACTGCAGGCAGTGCTGAGGAGGCTCGACGCCATGGAAAAGAGGATGGGAGGGGCCCCGGCCCGAGAACAAGGGGAACAGAAAGGGCCGCGCACCTGGAGCCAGGTGGCGGCCAAGGGCACAAACCAGCCGGCGAAGATTGAGCTGAGGATGGAGGGAATGGAGGGGGCAGAAAGAGAGTCCCCACAGGCCCAATTGGAGCGTATCCGGGTGGCGATACCGGACGCTCGCGCGATCATCACCCACCCAAGGTCCGTGCACAAGGTGTCGGTGGTGGTCAGGGACGCGGCCCGCCGCGACCAGATCATCCAAACGGGCCTACAGGGCGCCGAGGGCATGAAGCTCATCCGGAAACCACACCTGGTCATGGTTTCAGGCATCCCGCTAAACACACCGGTCAGAAATAGCAAGTGTGCAGAAAACGACGAATGGATCAACCAGGCCCATACGAGGAACCCGAACATCAGGATTGAAAGAGTTGCATGGCTCTACTCAGACAAAAACCTCACTTCCAGGAGGGAAGGAGGCAAGCAAAAGAAGGGGTCCCTCCTGATGAACGTAGGAACGGAAGAGAACCAGAAAAAACTGGTCAAATCAGGCTTCCTGATGGGAGCCGAGTGGCATCCAGTCCAGCTCTGGGACGTGTCGCTGACAGACGGCCAGTGTTTCAAATGCTGGAAGTGGGGACACACCCAATCCGTATGCAACGCCCCCAAGGATGAGGACCACGCCACCAGGGGATGCAAGAACACCGAAGAGGCGAAGGCCAGCTGTGCGTGCTGTAAACAGAAGGGTCACAAGGCATGGATGACACGGCAGTGCAGGGCCTACCAGGCGTTCCGAAGCAAGAACGAGGAGACCAAGAAGGGGCTCCAGTGGCAAACCCTCCAGATCCAATCCAACCATGGAGCCGGAGGAGCCAGCACAGCCCACAGCCTCGGAGGCTCCACCCTCGCCAGCCGAGCAGGGTCGAGCCGGGGAGACGACGCAGAATGGACCACCATCCCCGTCGCAGGAAGTAACAAAAGGAGGATCGCAGTTGGCCGCCCCACCCACATGAGCCGGGCGGCCAACGCCCCAGGCCAACAACGAATCTTTACCTTCCGCGCGGAGGCCGAGGACAGCAACACGCAGACTGAGGATGTGATCCGATCCACTCAATGAGTGGTCTGAACATCATCCAATACAACTACGGAAACGCGAATGGAGGAGCGGCGAGGCCATTCCTGGATTCGATCGACCCGGCCTCGTTCCCGGTGATCGCCATCCAGGAACCCATGGTTGGAGAGAACGCGAGGGGGAAGACATACTGCCCCAAGAACTATCGACTGAGTCGGACCCTACACCAAGGAATGAAGGTAGTGTTCCTAGTGTATGACCAGATCCCGCAGACAGAGATCGAAGGCACTGTCGCCACAGACCTCACAGAGGGGATCCGTATAAGAACGCAGGGAACATGGACCCACCTGATCAACGTGTACAGCCCACCCATAGGAGCGGGTAGGGAAACAGCGGAGGACATCGAAGCATGGCCAGACATCGAGAACCTCCTCCACGGAACCCACCCAACAACTGCAACACTAGTGATCGGGGACTTCAACGCACACCACCCAGAGTGGACGGGAAAGGCTGCGCCCGGGGAACCGCAGGCGGAACGCCTAAGGGCAAATATGGTCAAATGGGGGCTCCGCCTCCTTAACGAACCAGGAGTACCAACGTGGAGGAGGGGACCCCTCCACACAGTCATCGACCTGGGATTCGCCAGCAGGGCGACAGCAGACAGAATCATAATGTACCGGCCAAGGGAAGACTGGGCTATTACCCGCGACCACATCCCCATCGAAATCCGCATAGGCACAGGACCGATAGCCAGGAAGACGAACAAACGTTTCGCCCTGAAAAAAGCTCACTGGGACAAGATCAAGGTTGCGGTGGGCCACGGGGAGTGGGCCCAGGCCACAGGCAGGTGGGCACTCGAGGGACTGATCAAACAGGTCGAAACTGCCCTGGAGAACCACTGCCCAAGGAAAAGGATTAGTGACAAGGCCAGACCAGACTGGTTCCCAGAAGCCACAGAAATCCTGGGAGAGATCAAAAGGGCAAGAAGGGCCTTCCAACGGGACCACACCGAGGACAGCGAAAGGAACTGGAAGTCACTCCGCAACCAGCTCAAGCGCACCCTGCGGTCGAACGCAAGGACGCGGTGGAGGAAAGTCGTGGCAGACCTGACAAATGACGACAACGAGGCCAACGCCCACAACAAGGGTCTATGGAACCTGTCGAAATGGAGTAGAAAGGTTGAAGGCGGACAGGGGCAGTCAGTGAACGTACCCCCACTCCGAAGGCACGAACAAGACGAAGCGGAGACCTCAAACGGCGCAAAGGCCCAAATCCTGGGAGAACGGTTCTTCCCGGCGAGCGGGGCGGCGGACCTATCAGACATCGACCCGAACCAGACGCACCCACGCTTCGACTTATCACCAGAGATATCCCCAGACGAGCTCACGGAGGTTATAGCCATGCTTCCCAACAACAAGGCCCCAGGCCCTGACCAGATCCAAAACGAGGTGTGGAAGGTCCTTAAAGAAGACATAGCAGACAGCGCCGCTGCCGCAATTACTCAAATGCTCAGGGACGGAGACGTCCCCATGTGCCTAAAGGAGTCAACCACAGTGGTACTTAGGAAGGAGAAGAAAAAGGACTACTCTCTCCCAGGCAGCTACCGGCCTATCGCCCTCGAAAACACGATGGCAAAAATCGTCGAAAAAATTGTCGCAAACAAGATCACAGCCGCGATGGAAGACAGGGAGCTCACACCCTGGAACCAAATGGGAGCCCGCAAGAACGGGTCCACACTCACGGCGATGGAACTACTCACAGGCACAGTAACCACGGCGTGGGGTGCGGGGCAACCAGTGGTCTCGGTACTGGCGCTAGACCTAGCAAGAGCCTTCGACAACGTAGCCCACGACCGACTCACGTGGGTCCTCCGACGGAAGGGATTCCCAGAGTGGATAGTAGTATACTATGGTATCATGCGTAAGTTTTATGAGTGGAGATGCACGGTGGGGGTGCTTGGCGGATGATGCGGAACCTCTCTATCGTCCAAATTACATCAAATCCTACCTAATTCTGTATACAATACAATGTTAACCTGTTTCGAGAAGCATCTCTGTGTGCCCCCCAGAATGTCTACTACTCGTCCATTTCATCCATCTCATCTATCCTATCCATCTCATGTATCCCATCGATCAACCGTCCTAAAATGGCTACTCCTTGTCCATCAACACCACCCCATAGTCAGCATTTATCACGGGACCAGCGCCTGCAGGTACAGACTCTACGGCTAGCTGGTCATACGTACAGATATATCGCCAACCTCCTCCACGTCACCGAGCGACAAGTTGAGTGGGCAGCTACTAGTGTTTCTGTCACTCCAAAACGACGTAGTGGTCGCCCACGTATCCTTACAGATGCCCAAGTAGACGAGCTTGAGGCGTACGTCCGATCATCACGACGTACACGTCAGATGAGCTGGCATCAACTTGCGTACGGTCCCTTTGACGCATGGGGGGTGTCAGAGTACGTGATACGCCGTGCCTTGACTGCTAGAGGATACACACGCCGCATTGCCCGAGCCAAGCCACCTCTCACCCAACTCCATAAGGACTTGCGCCTTGCCTGGGCTCGTGAGCATGTCAACTAGGAGCCTTGGCAGTGGTGGAGGATCCTCTGGAATGACGAGACGTGGGTAACTGGAGGGCGGCACCGTCGAGTATGGGTAACAAGGAAGACTGGAGAGGAGTTAGATCCTACCTGTACTGTTGACAAGGTACCAAGAAAGCGTGGCTGGATGTTCTGGGCCTGCTTTTCTGGTACTACAAAAGGTCCCTCCCTTTTTTGGGAGAAAGAGTGGAAGACTATCAACAAAGAGAGGTACTGTGAAAGGATTGTACCACTTATTCATGGGTGGCTACGCCTTAATCCGGACCTTGAGTTTATGCAGGATTCAGCCCCAGGTCATTCTGCAAGGCTGACCCTTTCTGAGCTACAAGAAAGAGGGATAACGCCTATATACTGGCCTCCATTTTCACCAGACCTCAGTCCAATTGAGCCAGTCTGGGATGAGATGAAAGACTACAATCGGGTGCCAAAAGTCTGTTCGCGTTGACGCATGGACCACCACAACCACATTTGATTATCAACTTCAAAGCAGTATAACTCTCTACTACATAGACCAAATAAGACAATTAGGGTTGCAAATTAATCGCATTACGCTTAGTATCTAGTCTGGTAGCCCTTTGCACGTCGCACAGCGTCTAGGCGTCGTGGCATAGACCTAATAAGGCGTTTGATCAGTGCGTCAGGTATAGCAGCCCATGCCTCAATCAACCCCAATTCAAACGCCTCCCACTCAGCTAGAGAGTCTCCCATATAGTCAAATTCAGGATGCAGCTCATGGAGCTTCTTTTTAAGTGCCCACCACATGTGTTCAATAGGGTTAAGGTCAGGTGAGTATGGTGGCCATTTGATCGTAGCAACACCATGAACCTCTAGCCACTCCTTCGAGACCTGGGAAGTGTGGATAGGTGCGTTATCCTGCATAAACCACTCGCCTGGCCTGTAGCTGTCCTGGAGACCTTCCTCAAGTGCTCGTATGTAGCTCTGAGCTGTGTATCCATTGCGTTTGGCTGATGTGTCGCGATTCATAATTACTAGACGACTACGCCTTGCTCGGCCACCTGGAGTCATCCATGTTGAGCCCCATACCATACGAGCAGGTTGGCGAGCAGTGGTGACCTCCTCAACCATCTCGTGCGACCATTTATCCTCAGGTAGTCGCCATACCCAGGGCGTGTTGTGGCCAGATCCACGAGCAACGCTGCACTCGTCACTGAACCTGATAGTACGCCTCCCAAAATCAAACCCCAGCCATTCATTAGTAAGATTGAGGCGTTCCGCAGCTGTGTTCTTGTTGATTTTTGGCCTACGTCTCGCTCTGAACTTGCGGTATCCCTCGTCAGCCATTGCGCGCTGCACAGTACGCTTAGAAACGCTGGGGTAGGTAGTATTGGCGTCCCACAGTCCAGCCTCCTCCATAAGCTTGTGGTACTCAATACCTGGGTTTTTCCGAGCAATCCGTAGCAGCCGGCGATGGTCTCTACTAGTCAATGTAGGTGGCCGGCCTGTCCGAGGCTGCGTTGTGGTGCTGCAGCTGGTTGTCCATCGGAGTACTGTTTTCTGTACGCACCGCTGCGAGCAGTCCAGCGCGTCAGCAACTTCGCTTGTCGACACACCAGCCTCAACCTGGGCTAAGCAGTATATCCGTTGGGCTTCTGATAATTCACCTCCGCGCACTCGATTTGATGAAATTTTAGTGCTAAAAGCTCTCATATTGATGTAGTCGTGTGTAGTTGAAGAAGATACCCCTCTTTAGAGTTCGCGTTGTTGAAATGGTCTGTGCACACGCGCGAACAGACTAAAGTCCTAGTACAGTATATTGAGAATCACTATCCTGACCTGCCTGGAGGGAGGCAGTACACGTACGATCAACTCAGGGGGGTTATACAAGAGGCATGGGACTCAATTACCCCTGAGTTTCTTCAGGGCCTCATTGAGACTATGCCAGCTCGTTGCCAGGCAGTCATTGACGCTCAAGGTGGTCACACAAAGTACTAAGATTGTATGTAAAGTATGACAAAGCCAAGATTTGGCCACCCCGAATAATACAGCCGAACATCTCCACCGTGCCGCCCCACTCACAAAACTTACGCATGATACCATAGTAGAGCATGTTGGCCCTGTATACGGAGACGAGTACATAGTGTTTATAGACCCGAGAGGGAACCAGGTAGCACTCTAAATTAAATTAAATTATAACTTGAAACATTGTGGCTGTCTTAGCTAGAGTTGCCAAGAACTATATATAGCCAAGATGTATATGGCCGAGAAGTTTGTACCGGTATGGCCGAGAAATACAGTGTCCCCCCTGAACGGATCGTTAGCCTTCCTTCGCGTGACATGGGTAACACCAGGTATAACAGCCAACCAAAAAAATTGTACTGGCTTAGAACTAGGGTTGGCAGCATTCGATATTCCGCCCGTTCCATTCACGAATATTCCATAGAATATTCGAGCTGAGCTCAGCCATTTAGAATAGAAAATGGCTTACATAAGATTTTGCTAGCGAGTCTCCTTAGTAATCATAGCCTTGTGCATCGCGAACCTTGACATATGCAGTAATTGCTTATATAAACCTGCTTATTCAGCTTATTCAATAATATTCAGAATATTTGGAATATTCCATTCGAAACAGCCTAATCTCGAATATTCGCCAACCCTACTTAGAACCCTAGTACCTTCCTTGTCACCAAACCGCAGGCTAACGATCTGTTCGGGGGGGGACACTGTATATGCCGAGCTGAGCCAAAAAATTACTGAATCGTGTTCATAAGCTCCATGAAGCCACTGAATCACAGCCTAGCCACTTAAGTGAGGTATTTTTTCACTGGCATGCGACTCAGATCGTAACACTTGATCCTCAGATTTTTGAGGCTGTTGGTGTTCTGGTAATCATTTCTGTCTCCGGTAACCAGACTGCAAAGGAATCCATGCCTGCACTCGTGGACCTGCCTCTCAGAGGACTAGCCCTCATCGCCAAATATGCGTTTGAGCCGATGGTCACCGGGCCTCTTCTCGGGTTGCTATTGTACACCTCAGACCAGACATGGAAAAACGCCTTAGAATCAACATCTCTCTCGCACTTCATCGACCTATGCAATCTGATACGCATACTGTGTTTTCTAGCTGCCGTGGGTGTGATCAGGAAGACCAACGCAGCTCTAAATGCATGGGCCACAAACAACTGGCAGATACACGCTGGTCATGGTTGGAACTGGCTCTCTGAGATCGCAGTCGTCACCGGCGGATGCAGCGGAATCGGCAAAGCCATCGCAGAGGCTCTTACTTCGCACGGGATCCGCGTGGCAGTGCTCGACGTCCAGGACGCACCCGAAGCGTTCAAATCAAACGGCCTGCTGACATACTTCCGGTGCGACATCTCCAGCGCTATAGCAATAGCAGAAAAAGCCGATGAAATCCGAAACAACCTGGGGCATCCCTCGATTCTCGTCAACAACGCCGGCATCACGGGCTCTCACACAATCTTGAAAACTCCAAGCAAGTTCCTCAGTAGTATTTTCGACACGAACATCCTCTCACACTGGCGGCTAGTCCAGCAGTTCGTC
This sequence comes from Lizonia empirigonia, assembly GCA_009982855.1. Taxonomy (NCBI): domain Eukaryota; kingdom Fungi; phylum Ascomycota; class Dothideomycetes; family Pseudoperisporiaceae; genus Lizonia; species Lizonia empirigonia. Next base: position 472,090 of record JAADKA010000013.1, on the reverse strand, counting down.
CCGGACATGGTCGCGAAGAACAAAGGACACATCGTGACGGTGGCGAGCGTCAACTCGTTCCTGACCAACTCGGCTAATGCGGACTACGTGGCGACTAAAACTGCGGCGCTGGCGTTCCATGAGGGTCTTACGAGTGAGTTGAAGATCTGGTATAAAGCTTCGGGTGTCAAGACTACGATTGCACACCCAAGTTGGGTCCGCACGCCGTTGATTGAGGAGGGGATTTTGAGGAGTGGCCAGGACCCGAAGATTCTTGAGAGTATGTTGATGCCGGAGGAGGTGGCGGAGATTATAGTGAGGCAGATTATTAGCAGACGCGGTGCACAGCTTTTTATTCCTAGTGCTGCGGCGCCTATCTCGTGGCTAAAGGGATTGCCAAATTGGGCCCAGGAGCTTGTTAGGGATGCGTTTGGGAAGACAAGTGCTGTTACTAGCGGTTCGATGATCGCCTACTAGACGTTGAGCCTCAATAATAATGTATGTTAGAGTACAAATGCTGAATTGGTTCTCTCGTTCTCTCCTTTACATGCCTCTTTTTCGCTTTTGGCGTTCCTGTACCTACCGTAGCCTTTTAGCTGAGTTCTTAGCCCACCAACAAACAATGATGTTAGGGCCAGTTGATCACAGCTATACCATACAAATTCCAATACAGAACTGAACAAGCCCTGCAAGATATTCTAATCGATCACGACTCACGCCCTCAAAGATGCCGACAAATAAGCTACCCGGATTTTGTGCGAGCTAAATGCTTTACTACAGGCTATGTCGACCAGGCTTGTCAACAAACAAAACAAACAATATTTGAAGCCCGGTTTTGATTTGTTTGACGATTTCCTGGTGTTGTACTTTGTTTGATTGGTTTTGATAGACTATAGGAGCTGTTTTGTTTGTTTGATTGTTTGATTATTAAGAATTGTGAGGCTCTACAAGGCAACTTGTATAGCAATTACTAAGGTAGATCCTCCCAATCCTTGATCCCAAACTCCTTCACGAGCGTCTCTTCGCAGTACTTTGCCGCTGCCGTCGCGCCAGGTGGTTTAAAGCCAGCGTGTATCCACCGTTGCGTACAACAAACCCCGAACATCAACTTTTCCAGGTCAGCGAAAGGTCGATTTCCATCGATTTTTCGTTCAAACACGACTCAAATGCCTTCTTAAATCTGTTTCCCAACGTCCTCTCCCCGCTGCAGGCGTTGTGGCAGGCGCGCTGCCCTCTTTTGTCTTTCAGCTCTTCGCTGAGCTGAAATCTCTTCAAAATGGCCCGTGCGCCACTCAGATTTTCACGTTCGGTCGAAGGCCACAACCACCACCAAGACAAGGAGACAGTCCTGCCACTCCTTGTTCTTGCAATATAAGGGCATTGCCAGGCCTAACGCAAGGCTCTCCACGCGAAGAGCTACGGCACAATTCGACAGAGCACCGGCTCTCCACACCCACAACGACGAGAGCTGCTTGCAGCTCTCTGAAGACCGACTGTCAGCGTCCCTGACCTGACACAACACGCAAACAAGGCAGCCAGCATGGCCTTACATTTCACAACCCTTGGGGATAAAGAAGAAGGATAGGCCTGGCTCTGCCTTCCTACTACACCTATCTCCTCAGACACAGGCATCGCCAGGCCCAGCACAAAGGCTCTCCTCGCGCAGAACCACGGCTCCGATTCGACAGAGCACCGGCTCTCCACACCCACCTACTCTTTCCTTTTCTTTCTCTCACGGCACTAAACTGCCTCTGAACACACACAAGGGTCCCACCCTAATGTACACACACTGCTCAGTCTCCCTAACTGGACGGGGAGCTGTAGCTTGAAATGGTAGCAATACCCGCGCAGGCCAGAAATGCTTTCTAAGGTAGTGTGTTAGCACTGTAATTCCATAGCTTAGCACGTCGTATATGCCCTTCGGGAGGCGAGATGGTGGACTTAATCCTCATCAACTAGACGTAAAATGAATACCAACCAACCAACCAACCGTTGCGTACAAATAAGAGCAGATAGTAAATGTGGGTTCATCTTTCGCCTCTGTGGCTCTGAGATTTCGCCAGCAGCACTGAAGACTCTCTCACAGTCGCTCTCAGAGGCAGGGATCGTTAGTACGTCAATCGCGAGCCGCGCGAGGTTGGGGTACTTTGTTTTCAGCGATAACCAGTATTGTATAGCTGTTACGCCGTCCTTGTGTTGTTGAGCTGTCCACGCAGGCTCTTCTAGCCACTCCTTGTATTCATCTTTCTCCATCGCGTCGCAATCACTATTGCCAGCGTCAAGTATAGAATCGATCGCGTCGTCAAAGCTGCTCATCGCGTGCTTTGGTAGGGAGATTGGTGAGGTTGTAATCGCGTCTGTCGGCTTGTACGGTGCCCAGAGTTGTAGGAAGCCTGTATGCGCAACGTGGAGAAGGTCGGGTTTGTTGCGCCAGAGCCGCTGGCAGTAGGTCTTGTAGCGCGGATGGAGTATTGTAGCGGTGTAGTAGACAGGTGACTCTAGTAGTTTGTCAAGGTATTGAGTCGCTTTCCGCCTCGCGGCTCGTAGGTTGATCGGCAGGTGGTCTTCAGGCGCCTCGGATGGCATATAATCAACGCTTCGGTATGGCTCAACGCGGCTATCTAACTCATTAATTATAGACTCCAGCACAGGGATAACCTCATATAGCGCGCCGTGACGTCCACTCTTACCACGACCTTGTAGGCGATCAGTAGCAAACTTGAGAGGTTGTAGGATAGCAATATAGTCGTTGATCACTGCCCAGTCAGCAGCAGTAAGCCCAGTTGACCTCATCCAGGATGGTACTAATGGGAGCTTGTTGTTGCGAGTCCGCGCAGTAGAGTCAGCGGCTTTGGTCTCCGTTATGTGATAATCGGCGTACGACGTGATGGCTTGTTGAAGCTCTACACCACGCTCAAGTGAGCTACAAAAGCTATTCCAGCGTGTGACAACAGGCTTGATAGGCTCGCGGATAGCAGCTGTAGCAGAGCCAGTAGCCATCTCCTTCACGGCCTGTCGTTGACAGCTCGCAAACAACGCGTACTGATTTGGCGTGTTGATGTAGTTAATAACGCTGAAAAAGACGCCTAATGGTCCATCCTTCCGCCACTCTCTCATATAGTACTCTTCTTCTTTTATGTTCTCAGGCTCGTTGTTATACGCGTCAGCGTCGCGACCAAACATGATTGTTTGGCCGATGAGGTTGAGTATGTGGCAGGCGCAGCGGAGACGGCGATTGGTGCTGTTGAAGTTGTACATTGCAGCAAGCTTGTTAACAGCAGTATTGTTGTTAGCCGCGTTGTCAAGTACAAAGTACCCAAGCTTGCTACGACCAATATTGAAGTACTGTAAGATGGCTGCTACAGCGTCAGCTATAGCCTCGCCAGTGTGGGCGCCGACAACCTGTGGCAGCGCGATAGGTAGGCCAACTATCTCAGCGTCCTTGTTGGTGTAGTGAGCAACCACAGCGAAGAAGCCACGTTTGCCGCCTTTAGACGTCCATCCATCAAAGCTTATGTGTATCTGACTCTCCGCCTCCGCCAACGCGCGTGTGACCTGTGGTTGCATATAGCTGTATAGCTTCATCACAAATCGTGAGACGCTGTTGTGGGACCTCCACAACGCCGCCTCTGCCTCTGGGTTGGCAAACCGTATCATGCTACGAAACGCTGGCGTCTCAAACTCTCGGAGAGGTCGATTGTTCTCAACTAGCCATAGCACAGCAGTCTGCCGAAATCCGTGTACGTCAAAGTTACCTAGTTCATTGAAGGTAGATGTAGAGACCTGAAGGCCGCCCTGAGTAGCAAATCGTAGCGATTGTTGACCAGGTTGCCGTCGAGGCTTTGGAGCAATTAGACCCGCCTTGCTAAGTCGATGACCAGGTTTATCAAGAGCGAGGTGTTGTATAGCAGCGCTTGTTGATCTGGTAGTCTGGTGTACTGCTCCAGATAGCTGATGTGTGTGGCAGTATTTACACACAAAATAGAGCAACTCCGGCTCAAACGTGTGCTCTTTCCACACCCGCCAGCCGTGTTTATAGATCCAATTGGCGTTACCTTTCGGATCTGCCAGCGGCTTTGCCATGCCTCGCAATCGACTAAAGTCAACGTCGTCGTAGTTGCTAATCCACCTATTGCTATCATTGTTGTCATCAATTGTAGCCTCCGTTGCTGCGTCAGAGCCAGCCAGCGGTTGTATAATTGCCGCCTCAGGCTTGTTATGCATCAATTGTGACTCCCAGGTATTATTGTCGATGATTTGTAAGGCCTCCGGAGTGGCTAACTGTAGGTCTCGGCGCGGGGATGTACGTCGGGGTGAGGCATCTACAAGTATAGGCTCGTTTAACTGAGTTAAAGGTGTAGATGGAGGCTCAGGTGTAGTGTTGTGATGGATAGAGTGGCTCCCGTCTCCTTCGCGCTTCTTCAACGAGGGCTTCGGCGTACGTTTTGGGTATTTAGCAGCTGATTCAGCTGCGTCGGCAGGCTCGTGTGTACGCTTTGGAGGCATAGTACATAGTGCACAAGCCGTAAGTGTAGTGAGATAGATGGGGGGGTAGGTGTTGACGCGTTGTGTACGCGAAAAGGACGCGGCTGGCCCATCAACATCACCGCCTCTGCCAAGGGTTGATGCAAAAACGCTATACAATCTGCCACAACAGAGATAGAGTAAATCTAACAAGTAGAACCAATTTAGCAGCATTACTTTAGTTATTACTAAGCTTAGTTTATAAATTTACCACGTGGTTGTGGCTGGCGATTTTTTGACAGTTATATATAATAATTGATATTCGTGCTTATATGCCAGACCTAAGCTCTCATCAGAATCTCACTCTGCCACAACACTACAACACCACAATATTACCCTATTTTGTTGGAAGGCTTCTGTACGATCGTACGGTGAATAACAGTAACTGAGGTAATCTTGTGTATTGGTATTGATCACTACGAATGTGGGGGCTACGAAGGTATACATGTGCTTGGATCAGAGTTGATCCGAAGTTGGACCGAAGTAGGATCGACGCGATACACTCGGCCTCAGGCCGGTGCACGAGGCCACGTTAGGCGACACAACGTGTGTATACCGACACTGGCAATATTTTCTTGTTGTAACGACTGGTGTAAGGAAATGAAACTATTAGGGAGTGTAATGTGCTAGGCATGTGCGCCTACTCTATCGGTCTCTGCACCGACCCTTCTACTCGGATCGACAGCTCGTTGCTATCGATAAAACGTTCTAGCGCGCGATTTGGTGTTGCTTTCGTGAATGCGTCCGCGGGGTTGTCTTCTCCGTTGATCCAGCGGATCTCCGTTGATCCAGCGGATCTCCGTGATCTCGCGACGCTCGTATGACTGACGAAGCGCCATGATATCGATCATCAGTCGCTTCTCAGCAGTTGTTCCGAGTTTGACGAGGCATTCATACAACGAGTATGAATCCGTACACACAATAAGTGGGATCGGTGGCAGACCTAGGCGTCCTGTAATTATCTTGAGGGTTGTCAGGATAGCGATAGCGATGTCGACGCCGCTAACCATGCCGTACGTTTCTGATGCAAGGACGCTCCGGGTAACACGTTTGCATTTGGTCGAACTCCAGTGGATTACGTTACCACGAATATCAAACGTGCTGTCTTGTCGACTCGACTCATTAACAAGGATAAGCAGGTACCCTAGCTGTGAGCTAAGGTCTTGGTTGTTCGCAAAGGATCCGTCTGTGAACACTACCAGCTTTGCTGTAGCGAGGTCGAGAGGGACGTATCGTAGGCCTCGTTGTAAGCTCTCAGATTGCCACTGCAGCCGGCGGTTAAGCTTCACGTAGTCCGTGTCCTCAGGTTGTTGTATTTGCGCAGCCGCGGAAAGGTCGAACGATGCTTCAGGTTGGCATATCGACGCAATGTACGCGCCGCGCGCGCGCTGCTCCATATACTTCTGTGCTCGGTTTGCTGCCTTCGGATCAATGATTTCGATCTTGGCACCTTGTCCCTTCTGCGTAAGTAGAATCGTATCTCCGCGCGACGTTAGAGTACATCCGTTGAACTCGAGCGATGCTTCTTTGGACAGTCTCTCCTTGGGCTTAGCTCGAAAATTGGCTTTCTGGAGCGCAGCGTCTTCTGCACCAGAGAATGCAGGCGTCCCAATCGCGAGAGTATCGTCTGTCTGCAGGCCCACTATTCCGAACGCTTCCCGTCCCCCGTTCGTGATCAGGAGGCACGGGTCATACGTCGACGTAGCCATGTCGAGCTCCTTGCAGTGGTGTCCTTGGTACGTAGCAAACCAGTGGACTCCTGCTTCCGCGATTCCATAGAGTGGCTTGATTACGCGAATAATTGTTCCCTCGGGATACTTTGTTATAAGCTCCTTTGGGAGGTGCGCTAAAATCGTACGGAATAGCTCTGTTTGTGCCTGTGGGTACGCTTGCGTGATATCGCGTAGTTCCACGACCATGTCCTTATCAAGCAATGCAGGCGCTAGGGCTAGAATCAGGCGCTGGCTGGCTCGTTGGATGGTTGGCGACTGCGTCAGGATCTCGTGTTTGCCCTCGTCATTGTAACCTTGAACAACGAGGCGTGATTTCTCGTACGGGACCATGGTCTTGCCTTTGACTTCGCGGACCATGCGCGACTTGAAGATACGATACCCGCCGTGTAGAGTTGGGTCAAACAGCTCAAAACTGAATACTCCACGGCCGACGAGGTCGTCGATCTCCTTCTGATCGGATGCTTCGAATGGAGCGCCCGGGACGTTGATCACGCCGTCATTGCGTAGCTTGACGGCCAGGGCGTAATCGTCCTCCTCCTTTTTCGACAGGTACTGCACCTTAGGCTTGTTCTTTGATCCAGGTGGGCGGCCCCGCTTGCGCGGCTGAGCCGCTTGGGTGACTTCCGTCGGCGGTACTGGTAGTGGCGGTTCATCAGCAATCGCTTCATCTGTGATCGGAGATCCACCTGTGCCTTGATCTGCGCCGTCTGTCGCTGTAGTCAGATCGCGATAGTACGGTTTTACGACTGTGGATCGGAACGTCGTTGGGCCGTTGATCATGTCTACAGTAACGTCGTGGTCCTTCATGTCGATGACTCTATACGGCCCTTGCCATCCGTTCTTCTCGCGCCACACCATCACCTCACTCTGCAGAGGCAGTGATAGTACCCCGTCTGTGTTAGGCCCATTCCTGGTACCAAGTGCGTTGCTCACCGCATGTTCCGCTGCGGCCTTCCGCAGCGCCTTCATCGCTTTCTGGATTGCCTCCGCGCGATGGGTTATCGAGGGAGATGGTGGTGAATCCATGGATATCCGGGGGTATGCACCGAAGACGAGCAGCGTGGGTACGAGCCCGTCCGGGCCTGCGGTATCGTTGACGGCCTTGACTGCCATCTGCAGCACTGCGGCGTCGCTGGTGCCAGTGTCAAGCTCTGTCCTCAGGATCTCGTAGGCGCGTCTGAGCGGTGCGTGGTATCTTTCTACCTTGCCGATAGACCAATGGGCCTCGATTGGTACTTGTTTACATGTGATTCCCATGATCTTCGCCTCTGATCTGAATTCGACTGACGCGAAGTTGGTGCCGGCGTCGTGGGTGACGATATCTGGCGGCCCTTGGTATGTATCAATCCAGAGCAGGCGGAGTGCTTCCCAGGTGTCTTTCGCGCTCATAGACGGTAGAAATCGCGCGCCGTTGAATGTTGTAGCCGAATCGATCACGTGAAGCACTGGTTTCCCACTCAGATACATCACATCTACGAGGATCTCGAAGTTGAATTCCCGATCATCTTTCAGCCTGAATTTGAATCGGCGCGGCGCTGGATCGTGCGTTTGGCAGTGATGGCAGAACGTTTGGATCTCTCGGAGCAGCTGTTCATCCACGTCCTCGTGTCCTGCGCGTTTGAGCAATCGTATCAGCCGTTCGACGGCTGGATGCCCGAACCTCCGGTGTAAGCGTCGGAGCTCAGTCTCCGTAAGGAATACGCGCGCGCGCTCTGCCTTGCTTAGGTGGAACCACGGGTGTCCCCATTTGCGAATCACTGGAAATGTAGCTTTTCCTTGTACTAGCTGGTCCGTAGTATTGTTGAAGTACACGTGGAGCCGGTCCATGTCTTTTAGACAGAGGAGAAACGGGGTGGGTGCGTCTAAGACCTCAAATTTGATCTTTCCAATCTGTGTCGATACATGTGCGGTTCCAATCGAAGTAGTGACGCTTCCTTTGCCAAATTGCACAGATGCGTTTCCAGCAGTAGACGTATCGAGAGTTACGGTAGGGTCCTCGGTTTGGAGCGCCAGGAACTGCTCCTTTCCGGCTGTCGATACATTTGAGGCACCAGTGTCAGGAAGAATGCCTTGGTACGTGATTCGCGAGTATCGGTCCTCGATAAGGAACTGCGTTGCGGGCGTAATAGGTTCCTTGCACCTGTAGAAGTCTTCTCCGGTCACGTGGTGCAAAAAGGCCTGATCTGTGAGGTACTTAACCGCTAGTCTCTGGTCCTCATCATCTTCGTCTTGCTCCTCTAGGAAGAACTGGTCGACTTCTTCCCCCTCGTACGCGACGAGGAATGTGCCAAACTCCATTTGCTCTCCCGTAATCGCGCAGTGTGTGATGTACTGCGCTTTTGAGCGTTTTCTTTCTTCGGGCGTATGGTTTGTGGACCAACAGCCTGTCTTGCCGCAGACGTAACATTTCTTGTCGATTTGTGTGTTGACTCCAGAGCGGTGCTGAAGCCCACCGCGTCTGCAGGTAAATCCGCTACGTCCACCGCGAGAGTTGTAATTCCCTCGCAATCTTCCAGAGCTGTTTTGGTTGTACCGACGGTCCAGGTAGTACTGATCGTTCGGATCCGCCTCAGTGAAGTTTGCGGAGACCGTCATAGCGAGTGAGTTTTCGATCGAGGATCGTAGATCTCCAAACAGAACCTCGCATTCTAGAGACGGCTTGTAGAGTGCCATCTCGAGCTCCTTGACGCCTCGACATGCTGTGATTACCGTTGTTCGGAGCGAGTATTCCCCGATATACTGTTGCCCAAGCGCCCTCTGACACAACTGTAGCTTGTCTAGCATAATGTCTAGAACGTCGTGGAGGTTCTTATCCGGGTTTTCCCTCCGTACTTTGACAAACGAGATCGTCGTCCAGTCCGTGTAGTAATGGCCATGGTTCACGTCTGTGTCGAAGTGGTTCTTGAGCTTTGTGTAGGCGGTTGAGAACGTATCCATCCGCTGATCGACAAAGTGAAGGTAGTATTCCTCTGCGCGGCCGTCGAGAATCCGTGGAAAAACTGCATGGAACTGACTTGGCTGGATGTCTGCGTGATAACAGATGCTGTAGAAGATCTTCAATTTATCGTCTAGGAGGTCGTACGGCTTTCCCGTATACTTTTTGTCTCGGTCCCACATTTTCACGAAAACATTGATCGTTGCTGCGCTCAGCTTCTCATTGCTGAAGTCGATCGGAGGAATTGCCTTGTACGGGTCCGTTTCGCCTGATCGTTGGATTGGAGGGACACTCAGTCCCTGTGGGCGTTGCGGATACGCTGGTGTGTATTCGCGGAATCGATCAAAATTGTTGTAGGTTGAAGTAGGCTGTCGTGTTTCCGGCTGTGGGGTGTGTTCGATAGTTTCCGTAAGCCGACTTGTGGTCCGTTCTTCTTGCCCTGGTTGTTGGCTAGACTGAGTACGGAGGCGGGTCTGATCTTGAGTGTAGTCTTGTTGATTGTCTACCTCTTGATCTCTTCTCCTTGTGGAGGTTTGACTTCGTGCTCGACTCGCTGTCCCTACGTCCGTAGGTTGCAATGGTCCTGCAGCGTCGTGTCCTTGCTTCAGCTCCCGTTGTAGCCTGTGTGCGACTGAACGCTCGTCAAAGTTGGTGTTCTTGAACTGTTCGTCCGGCCACTTCGGGCAATCCTCCTTGCGCAGTAATTTAGCTACGGCTTCGCTTGGTAACATATTAACACGACCAGTGTACACGCCCTTAAAGCGGAGAATCCGCTTCAGTTCCTTAGTGTATATTGGTTGGGCACGTAGGAACATTGCCTCTGTCCATCCTTCAAAGTCCTGACGGAACTCCCAAAAGAGTTCCTCATCTGCTGTTGGTCGATCTGTATAGTCCGCAATCGCACGCGCAATGTACGTTGTTGCGGTAGTAATCCCAACCTCATCGTCTGGAGCTTTAACGTTGTCCTCCCACATCTCTGGATCGATGTGATGCCATTCTCTTGGTTTTATGTTTGTGGTCCCTAGTAGCACTTCTAGTGTAGGTACCACTCTTCTACTACTGCTCGCCATTCCTACTGCCGGTGTCCTGGATACCGGTGCTCTTTCTGATGGTGTTCTTTCTTCTTCTATTGTGTTCTTGTTGACGCTTGCTGCGCTAGCTGCGTTCGCTGGGGATGCGTCGGTGGTCGTGGGTTGTACACGGGTCAAATCTCAACCGGTCGGTTGGCGCGTGTATAGACGGCGTCTTGGAACGCTTCTGATACGGCTGTAACGGTCGGTCGCTAGCCACGAACGACGCCTGATATAGCTAACAGTGAGCTTAGCATAGATAACTCCGCCTTGCTGATATAGGCAATCTAGGGAACGCGCGGGGTAAAGAATCTATCTCTTCTTAACCTAACTGTCTGTGACTGCCGTGCAATCACTGATCAGTGTTGGAAGGCTTCTGTACGATCGTACGGTGAATAACAGTAACTGAGGTAATCTTGTGTATTGGTATTGATCACTACGAATGTGGGGGCTACGAAGGTATACATGTGCTTGGATCAGAGTTGATCCGAAGTTGGACCGAAGTAGGATCGACGCGATACACTCGGCCTCAGGCCGGTGCACGAGGCCACGTTAGGCGACACAACGTGTGTATACCGACATATTTAGTATATTGTATATATAACGTAAAGCACCACCGAGCCGGCAACACCACCGAGCCGGCAACTTTTCCTTGGCATTGCGAACACCATGTACAAAACAAGCAATTACTTACTACCCTCTGCAGAACCCGCGTACGACGCACTTGTATTAGATGCAGAATCTTCTTCTGCATCTTTTTGGCACGTACGAGCGTTGTGCCCAGTCTTTCCACAGTTGCCACAGTGCCGTTGACCTGGCTGGGCTCTTTCTTGACCACTACCACTGCGCGCTCTCTTTGACACCGTACGAGCTGCAGCTGCGCTCTCAGCTACAGACAACGCTGCAGCACCATACTCTATTGTCCCACCATACTGAATCTGCTTTCTTCTACGCCCTTTGCGCTTAGTAACCTCTGCTAATTGCTCCTCAAGCTCTCGTACACGAGCCTTAATAAGAACATTTTCATGCAGCATCTCCTCAGCTCCTTTTACTAGCTTTGAGAACCCTTCCTGAGCAGATGTTGGTGACCGTACGAAGCGCTCGCTTACAAGCTTTGACTGCGACCCAAATTCGTACGTATTGCTTGGTGTTTGGGATTGCCATGGTGTTTCTAGTAGAGGTACTGGTGGAGGGGTATGAAATCGCACTTCAAGCCGATCAATGACTACCTGCGCGTCAGTAGGCACTAGTCCTGATGCCTGAAAGGCCTTCTTGCAGTTATTGTACGTAAACACGTCGAAAAACGCGTCTCTAAAGGCTGGGAGGAAGCCTTCCTTGTTAATGTGGAAGACGCGTTTGGATGCCAAGGCTCGTACGCGTTGGGAGTACTTCAGTTTCAACGGTGAGAAACACACCACATCAAGTGGCTGAAGTATGTGTGATGAGTGAGGAGGCATACAGAGGGTTAAGATTCTGTTCTCCAGGCAGTAGTCCTTAAAAAAAAATTCTGGTTGAGATGGCTCTCATGGCCGTCCAAGATAAGCAGCCTGTACAACCCCTTCTGACGCGCTCTTGTATGCACGTCAAAATGCTTCAACCACTCAAGACCAAGCGCGTTGTTTGTCCATCCGTTCTCAGAGACAGAGCTTCCAGTCGTACGGTATATTAGTCTCCTCATACCAGGCAGAGATGTGGACACGCCTCTTGTAGATAATGAAGGGTGGGATAGCATACCCAGCAGCGCAGATGCTCTGGATAACTGTAACCCACTCCCGATCGCCTGGCTGAATAAGGTTTGGTCTTGTACGCCTCTCTGAGCCTGGAACAACCTTCATTGAGCCAATAACTCCCATCTGGAAGCCGGTCTCATCAAAGTTGTGGATGTCCTCATCTAGGACCCCATACTTGTCTTTTGTCTCCTGTACGAGCTTAAACCACGCGCTGATAACCTCTGGATCTTCCTGGAATATTCTCTGACGGTCCCTTGCGCGATTGAAAGCCATCTTGAGTTCTTCCGTACGCGACACAAATCGCTCAGCCCAGTTCTTGCCAATAGGTGTCCCACCACGTACAGCCAGCTGCAGGCGTTGTGGCAGGCGCGCTGCCCTCTTTTGTCTTTCAGCTCTTCGCTGAGCTGAATTCTCTTCAAAATGGCCCGTGCGCTACTCAGATTTTCACGTTCGGTCGAAGGCCACAACCACCACCAAGACAAGGAGACAGTTTTGCCACTCCTTGTTCTTGCAGTATAAGGGCATCGCCAGGCCTACCGCAAGGCTCTCCACGCGAAGAGCTACGGCGCAATTCGACAGAGCACCGGCTCTCCACACCCACAACGATGAGAGCTGCTTTCAGCTCTCTGAAGACCGACTGTCAGCGTCCCAGACCTGACACAACACGCAAACAAGGCAGCCAGCATGGCCTTACATTTCACGACCCTTGGGGATAAAGAAGAAGGACAGGCCTGGCTCTGCCTACCTACTACACCTATCTCCTCAGACACAGGCATGGCCAAGCCTAGTACAAAGGCTCTCCTCGCGCAGAGCCACGGCTTCGATTCGGCAGGGCACCGGCTCTTCACACCCACCTACTCTTTCCTACTCTCTCTCATGGCACTCAAACCGCCTCTGAATACACACAAGGGAACCACCCTGATGTACACACACTGCTCAGTCTCCCCAATTGGAAGGGGAGCTGTAGTTCTGAAATGGTAGCAATACCCGCGCAGGCAAGAAATGCTTTCTAAGGTAGTGTGGCAGCACTGTAATTCCATAGCTTAGCACGTCCTATATGCCCTTCGGGAGGCGGTGATGGTGGACTTAATCCCCATCCTATGGACGAAAATCGAATACCAACCAACCAACCAACCACGTACAGCCAACAGTTTATCTGCAATATCTGCCACCTCACACAGCCGGGGGGCAAATCCACGCGAATCAAGGTCAAGGATGTATCGTACGATCGTTTGCTCTTCTGTCGCAGAGAGCTTTCGGCCGTTGGGCGTAGCAGACAGCCGGAAGGTGATTTTGTTCTGCCGATCAGAGAGCCGTTGATGTGGGACGTTGTATGCTAGAGCAGCAAGATGCACGCTCTTAAATTGACCTGATTCGTACGCCTGGAGTGCGAGGTCTATCCTGCCTTCTTGCTGGAGTAGCTTAGCTTTGCGTTGTTGAGCCATTGTTGTTTGTACGTGGTGTTCGCAATGCCAAGAAAAAGTTGCCGGCTCGGTGGTGTTGCCGGCTCGGTGGTGCTTTACGTTAGTGGTTAAACAGTTGTTGTTTGAAAAAAAGCTTGGCGCTGATTTTGGTGGTGTGGCCGGATGACCGGTGGAACACGTTGTTTGACCTGACCTTAGATAATTTTGTTGGCGTTATACCTCTTTAGGGCAAAGTCAAGCCAAGCGCGCTTATTTCGAATTAACTTGACCTGCAACCTCCCAGTCTTTCTCCATGATCCTTTGTCTCTATCCAAGTGCAGCCACATCAATGAACGAACCATTCATGATCAACGTGCGCGGCCGCTCATTCACTACACTCAAGTCTACACTCGAACAGTCACCATTCTTAAACGCAATGCTCTCGAATCAGTGGGCTGGCAGTACTTGTTACGTTAACGGGATGCCTTTCGTCGATCGAAGTCCCCATTCGAACATATTCTAGACTTTTTACGAAGCTCCGTACCTCCCATTTTCTGGACTTGGACGAATGGCTTTGATCTGCCTTTATATGCGAGCTTAATCCATGAAGCCGAGTATTCCCAACTCGAGGCGCTCACTACTTCAACACAATTTTGATTACTTCATCTATGGAAGTAATAACACTGAGCGACTGCAGTTCGGGTGACATCGAACAAGAATTCGAACCTGGGACTGTATCTAAATCCGGCAAGTCTACCACTTTGTACAACGACTCCTCTTGCGGAAGAGTAGATTGCGACTTCCGGTTAGTGATCATGTGCTTATCTTTACGTGTATCTTGGCTGATGCATGCGGTTATAGGAAATCCCTCTAACTTGATCAATGCACATAAGGCACTCCACTAGCACGCAGGGTGTCCCAACACGCAGGGAGGCACGTTATAAACAGAAGTTTGCAATCTAACATATTGATTATTGCCATTGTGAAGCCTGTGAATGTCTTCGCTTGACTTCTTGTGCTAGGCACATCTTGTTTCCCTGAGCTCATTTTGAGCCACCTGGAGGATCTGCTTCATATCAAGGTACAGCTGTGGGTTGGGAGACCTCCATCTCTCACCATTAGGAAATACTTTCCTCCGAAGCCTATTAACACATGGGAGTAATGGCTGGTAATATGGCGTAAAGTTCGTCTGGGCTGTTTTGAGAAAGTCTCGTTCATCATCCACGACGCCTTTTTTTGCGCCAGCTAACTCTTCTGAATCGAGGTAATTCCATTTATCGAACCGTGGAACGATCCTCGCTTTCTGCGGACCTCCGTAATGAATGCATATCCAGAATAGCACCCAGAAAAATGATTCAAGATCGTGCATGTAGGAGTGTTGTTCGTCGTCTAAAAGAACCCCGATTGCCATGAATGCTCTGGTACCAGTCTTACCCCGAGCCCCTGAAGACTTTTCGCGCTGTTCTTTGATGGCAAGATCGAGATCGATCAAAAACGCGGGCCAGGAGGGGTTTCCGTCATCTTCGTTCATCATGAGGTTGTTCAGCGATATGTCGCGTTGGAGCATGCCTGCTCGTGTATGCAACGACTCATACCCTTCGATACATTGTTTGAATGCAGCAAGCAGACTGATCTGGGAGCTTGCTTTGTAGATAGCCTTCCCGTAATCGCTGACGATGACACGGCGGTGTACCCGATTCGTAACAGCACGTTTCACTGGAGAGCTCGAGCAAGTGCGCTTGCTAGGCGGCAATGCCATTTCTGTGCAGCTCGAGGATCGCTTCCGTCCAGCGACGCTACTGCTTCCGTCTTTCCTCGAGGCTCGGCGTCCGGTCGTGCTTGGTGGCGGCATCGGCTTCTCTGGCTTATAGTTCGTTGCCTTAGTTATGTCTAGGCCTTTCCGTACATTTGCACGGATGTCATCGTCTTGACCGCCTACACGGACCGTTTCATGATGGAAGTACCTCGCAACGTTCCTCACCCGCTTCTCGGTCGCCTCGCGCAGCAGCTCTCCCTCCTCTTCACGCTCTGGATACTGCCATGAATCCTTGACAACGAGCGGCGTGTCGGGATCTTCTTCTTTATAGGCTTTCCAGCAGGTTGTCGCTCGTCCAGCGACGCATGGCACCCGTTTTATCAACCTGTCGATGACGAGGCGCTCTTTTCCCTTGTCCCGCTCAATCTCAATGTACCGCTTGTCTCCAACTGTGGTGATAGTCGGGTCGAACCCCAGCTGTTCCTCGTTCATCCAGAGAAACCCAAGCACTGCAGAAACGAACTGCAGCCCATCTTTATTGATGTCGAATTGCTCAGAAGCGATGCCGCCGAGTCGATCGAATGTCCATAGCCGCATAAAAGATCCACAAAGGGTAAAGCCAAGAACGAAGCGGCGGCTGTCTTGAGCGGCGAGCACCTCCCTCGCGTATCGGCCAAGGTCGAGCCACGCCTTGGACGCTTTGTCGGCTGACGGGTTGCTTTTAAGCTCTCCAGGTATGAGGATGTGCGACCATTGATACTTCGAGTTCACGCCGGCGTTTGGATCGTCCACAAAGCCAATGTCCAGCTTGCGATCGGCAGTGGAGCCTTGCAGAGGCTGATTCGGCTGTGCCAGTGGTCGCCGCCGAACTCTAATTTCTGGCTGATGCCCTTCTGTGAGGTTCAACAGCCGGTCTGTGAGCGGAGCGAACCAGCTCAGAACATCTTTTTCCTTTGCCTCTTCAGGCCAGCCCTGCCAGCCGCTCTCTACCCGGAAGAGTGGGCTATCTCCTTCCTTGCACTTGTCAAACACAGCTTGTGCCGCCGGTCTCAGACCTGGCACATCTCCGAAGAACGCATCGAAGAAACCGGGTATGCCAACGTACAGATGTCCCAGCTCTTCCTTCAGCACATTGTCTACGTGTTTGCGGTACTCGGTCGAGTTCGCGAAGCTGCCCGTGTTGATGGTAAGGGGTGTTTGTTGGAGGGACGAGGTAGGGCGGGGTGGAGGCGTCGATTCGGTGACGGTGTCGTGTACTCTATCCCAGACGGCGTCGTATACTCTATCCCAGACGACTTCGTCGGGCTGGAATTCGAGGATCGCATCGAGCAGAGGTCGTATTCGTTCGGCGTCAAAGTTATTCGAGCTGACTGCAGCATTAAGCCGCAGGAGGTCATGGAAGAGAGTTTTGCCTTGATGTCGAGACTGTAAAAACCGAGCAGCTGGGAGGGCTCGCAAAGCGGAAAGAAGATTAATGAATAAGTCCTGGGTTTCTGCATATGCGTTAGAAGTGCAGCAACGATGTCAGCCTATACTACCTTCATAGCCCACCTGGTCAAGCGCTTGCGAAGAAGTGGGAATGTCTTTGTCTTCGCATATTGAATTGAAAGTGTTGCGAAAGCCACTTAGCCCTTCACCTATTGGTTTAGACTGTATGACCTGCGACCACGATTGCGTAGACATCCTCGAAGATCGCACACAGTCGCTCACAATCCTACGTGATCCAGAAAGGGTGAGATAAGACTAGGAGTGACGAAAAGAAACGTGCGATGTAAGGTAGTCATGGAGGCAGAAGGAAGCGGCTGCGCGCGACAACGCGCGGGCTTTAAGGAGGCTGGCTCGGCGTTGGTTAGTCTGTGCATTAATGGCATGTTTGCAACACTCACTAAGCTCGGCCATATACTTCTTGGCCACCCAACCAAAGTACACCACACCATTTTGATTCGTGATATTTTCAACAACAACGATTATATTTGCCACTTAGTACACACAGACTGAAGTGTGAGAGCGCTTTTGCTTATGTAAGCAATCGCTGATTGGCCAGCTTTGGCCAGCTTTCTGGCCTGTGCGGAGCGTCTGATTCATGAGATAAAGTTAAGCTAACGTAGTTCACATGCGAGCCGTCCAACCTAAGCGAGCCGTCCAACCTCACTAAATGCAGCCCACCATCAACTCGCAGTACAATGCCATCACAACGCAACGCGCAATTATCTTATACTGAAAGCACATTACAGGTTGCTATCCAAGCTACAATTGAAGATCGCGATGAGAGCGAACGACGCGTTATTGCAGCCTTTACCGTTCCAAGAAGCACGCTTCGAGACCGACGTGCTGCGACGTGCTGGGGCCCTCCCTCGACGCGATCGCGAGCCCAACTCAAAGAAGCTGACCAAGCTAGAAGAGGAGGCGCTGGTCCAACGTATACTTGACCTTGACAAGCGAGGCATAGGCGCGACAAGGGCTATGGTGCAAGATATGGCCAACGATCTGCTTGCTGAGCGTGGTGGAAAGCCTGTTGGCAAGCACTGGGTAGACAACTTGAAGACGCGTACGCCAGAGATCAAGCTCAAGAGGAGCCGTCCATACGATCGTCAGCGAGCTCTGAACGAAGATGCACGCGTTATAACGCCCTGGTTTGAGCTGGTTGCCAACACCAAGGCCAAGTATGGTATCGCTGATGACGATACATACAACTTCGACGAGACAGGCTTCATGATGGGGGTTATACAAGGTCAGATGGTCTTTACAGGGTCTGAGAAACGCGGCAGTCCAAAGAGGGTACAGCCTGGCAACCGTGGGTGGGTTACAGATATCCGGGGAGTCAGCGCCAAAGGGTGGGCTCTACCACCCTTTCTTATCTTCCCAGGCAAGGTCCTAATTACGTCCTGGTTTCACAACCTACCGCGAGACTGGGTAATTGAAGTGAGCCCTAACGGCTGGACAACAAATGAGCTTGGTCTTGCCTGGTTAAAGCACTTTAATACCCATACTAAGCCGCGTAGTGTGGGTGCCTACAGGCTGCTGATTGTGGATGGCCACGAGAGCCACAGCTCACATAAGTTCCATAAATACTGTGAGGCAGAGAAGATTATTGTCCTCTGCATGCCTCCTCACTCATCGCACCTGCTGCAGCCACTTGATGTGGGTTGTTTTTCGCCCTTGAAGCGGGCGTATGGTGATGAGATCAGTAGCTTGGCACGATACGGCACCAAGCAGATCAAGAAGGAGGCCTTCCTACCAGCCTTTAAAGCGGCTTTTGAGAAGGCAATTACAAAGGAGAATATCTGCGCAGGCTTTAGAGGTGCTGGACTGGTCCCACACAACCCAGAGGCAGTGATATCGAAGCTTGATGTGGTCCTTCGTACGCCAACTCCGCCTAAGCCAGAGGACACCCCATGGGAATCAAAAACACCAAGCAACCTCCGTGAGGTAGAGGCTCAATCAACGCTAGTTCGTGAGCGCATACGACTGCACAGAGACTCTCCAGTTTCTCCGCTGCTTAGAGCTGTTGAGCAGCTTAATAAGGGTGTTGCGCTAATAGGGCATGAATCAGTGTTAATGCGACAGGAAGTGGCAGGGCTTCGAAAGGCAGTAGAGATAGCAACAGAGGTAAAGAGTCGAAAGAGAAAGTATATTCGGACAGAGGAGACCCTTACAGTAGGGGAGATAGCTGACTTGATAGCTGAAAAAGATGGTGGTGGGTTAAAAGAGGGTAGAGAGTCCTTAAAGAGGATGCGTACGCAGAGGCACTGTGGACGTTGTAGCGAGCCTGGCCACAACACTCGCACCTGCGCAGTAGATATTGTTGATCTAACTAATAGCGACAAGTCTGAATAGTATTTCTACGTTCTGTATATTGTAATAAATTGTAGTGGTGTTGCAGAAGGTGTAGTATAATAGACAGGCTTTTGAAAACTGGACGGCTCGCTTAGGTTGGACGGCTCGCATGTGAACTACGTTAGTCTATACTGTACTAGGACTTTAGTCTGTTCGCGCGTGTGCACAGACCATTTCAACAACGCGAACTCTAAAGAGGGGTATCTTCTTCAACTACACACGACTACATCAATATGAGAGCTTTTAGCACTAAAATTTCATCAAATCGAGTGCGCGGAGGTGAATTATCAGAAGCCCAACGGATATACTGCTTAGCCCAGGTTGAGGCTGGTGTGTCGACAAGCGAAGTTGCTGACGCGCTGGACTGCTCGCAGCGGTGCGTACAGAAAACAGTACTCCGATGGACAACCAGCTGCAGCACCACAACGCAGCCTCGGACAGGCCGGCCACCTACATTGACTAGTAGAGACCATCGCCGGCTGCTACGGATTGCTCGGAAAAACCCAGGTATTGAGTACCACAAGCTTATGGAGGAGGCTGGACTGTGGGACGCCAATACTACCTACCCCAGCGTTTCTAAGCGTACTGTGCAGCGCGCAATGGCTGACGAGGGATACCGCAAGTTCAGAGCGAGACGTAGGCCAAAAACCAACAAGAACACAGCTGCGGAACGCCTCAATCTTACTAATGAATGGCTGGGGTTTGATTTTGGGAGGCGTACTATCAGGTTCAGTGACGAGTGCAGCGTTGCTCGTGGATCTGGCCACAACACGCCCTGGGTATGGCGACTACCTGAGGATAAATGGTCGCACGAGATGGTTGAGGAGGTCACCACTGCTCGCCAACCTGCTCGTATGGTATGGGGCTCAATATGGATGACTCCAGGTGGCCGAGCAAGGCGTAGTCGTCTAGTAATTATGAATCGCGACACATCAGCCAAACGCAATGGATACACAGCTCAGAGCTACATACGAGCACTTGAGGAAGGTCTCCAGGACAGCTACAGGCCAGGCGAGTGGTTTATGCAGGATAACGCACCTATCCACACTTCCCAGGTCTCGAAGGAGTGGCTAGAGGTTCATGGTGTTGCTACGATCAAATGGCCACCATACTCACCTGACCTTAACCCTATTGAACACATGTGGTGGGCACTTAAAAAGAAGCTCCATGAGCTGCATCCTGAATTTGACTATATGGGAGACTCTCTAGCTGAGTGGGAGGCGTTCGAATTGGGGTTGATTGAGGCATGGGCTGCTATACCTGACGCACTGATCAAACGCCTTATTAGGTCTATGCCACGACGCCTAGACGCTGTGCGACGTGCAAAGGGCTACCAGACTAGATACTAAGCGTAATGCGATTAATTTGCAACCCTAATTGTCTTATTTGGTCTATGTAGTAGAGAGTTATACTGCTTTGAAGTTGGTAATCAAATGTGGTTGTGGTGGTCCATGCGTCAACGCGAACAGACTTTTGGCACCCGATTGTAGAATTGTCTAAAAATCAAAATGCTATGCTTTACCTATGTCAAGATCAGTTGCCCTGGAGATCTAAGCTCTATCCTTAACGTGTGTAGAGTTATTAGAAAGTACGCTAAAATAATCCCTGTATTTCTATTTTTGTTTAATAACTCCGGTGCGACTGATAACGTACCTCACAAGCGAGCTGGCCACACAAGCGAGCTGGCCACCTGCGCCAAGACCCCACCAAACATACTATTGCGCATAGTATAATCGCGATGAGCCAACAAC
Source organism: Lizonia empirigonia (assembly GCA_009982855.1). Classification (NCBI taxonomy): domain Eukaryota; kingdom Fungi; phylum Ascomycota; class Dothideomycetes; family Pseudoperisporiaceae; genus Lizonia; species Lizonia empirigonia. Next base: position 451,372 of record JAADKA010000013.1, on the reverse strand, counting down.
CAGACAATCTACTACCTTCAAAAGATGCTCGACTACAGCTTGCTCTTGAGGCTATCAAACGCGACGCGACGCTATCCCAGAGACGTGCTGCAGCTATCTACAACGTCTCTCGAGCAACACTCAGTAATCGCCTTGCTGGAACACCTTATCGACGCGATTGCACGCCCAACTCAATAAATCTCCTTAAGACAGAGGAGGATGTAGTTACTCAGCATACCCTTGACCTCGACGCGCGAGGATTTCCGCCCCGGCTTGCTGCTGTGAAGGATATGGCTGATTCTTTGCTGGCTGAGCGTCACCGTGATCCTGTTGGCCAGAACTGGGCTGCAAACTTTGTCAAACGTCGCCCTGAGCTCAAGGTCAAATTCAATCGCAAATATGACTATAAGAGAGCTCTCTGCGAGGATCCTGGGATTATACAAGGCTGGTTTCGGCTTGTAGAGAACATGAAGGCTAAGTATGGTATCCTTGATGACGACACCTACAACTTTGACGAGGCTGGCTTCATGATGGGCATGATATCAACTGGAGCAGTAGTCACTAGTTCTGAGCGTCGAGGACGGCCAAGGAGCGTTCAGCAGGGCAATCGCGAGTGGACTACAGTGATCCAGGGCATCAACGCGATGGGCTGGTCGATCCCACCCTTCATCATCTTCCAGGGCTACTATCACCTCTCTGCCTGGTACAAGGAGGATAACCTGCCTCGCGACTGGGTTATTGCAGTCTCTGAGAACGGCTGGACAACAAATAAGCTTGGCCTGCAGTGGTTGAAGCACTTTGACGAGCATACAAAGAGGAGGGTTATAGGCGCTCATCGGCTGCTCATTATCGACGGCCATGAGAGCCACGACTCGCTCGATTTCCAGCAGTACTGCAAGGATCACAAGATCATCACTCTCTGCATGCCTCCTCACTCGTCGCACCTCCTGCAGCCCCTTGATGTGGGGTGTTTCTCGCCTTTGAAGACGGCGTATGGCCGCCAAGCCGAGGATCTGATGCGCAACAAGATCACCCATATCACTAAACTGGAGTTCCTACCGTGCTTTAAAGGCGCTTTTGACGCTGCGATCACAAAGGCTAATATACAAGGAGGCTTTCGAGGCGCTGGCTTAGTCCCATTTGATCCAGAGGCGGTGATATCGACGCTTGACGTACGGCTGCGCACTCCACCACTACCTACGATTGAGGACGTTCCCTGGCAGTCGCAAACTCCAAGCAATACCCTGGAATTTAGGTCGCAATCGAAGCTGATTCAAGAGAGGATTCAGAGACACGTAGATAGCTCTCCAACTTCAATGGTAGAGGCCCTTACAAAGTTCACAAACGGAGCTGAGATGATGGCGCACTCTATGGTGTTAATGACTAATCGCAACGCTGAGCTCCAAGCCGCCAACGAGGTCTCAAGTAGGCGTAGATCATATAAAAGGAAGCGCGTGCAGCAGCAAGGGACCTTGACGATTGAGGAGGGCGTACGACTGACGACCCTTAAGGAGTTTGAGGCGCGTAGTGATGGGAAGAAGGCAAAGAAGAGGGTGCGCGTTGAGGCAGGTGAGCCTAGCCAACGACGCTGTGGACGCTGCGGCGAGGCAGGGCATAACGCACGTACGCGTAAGCAAGAAGTATTAGTAGATTCTGAGTAGAATAGCCTATTACGATTCTTAATTACTATCCTTGACGGTGCTCTACGGTCGTGTACAGTACTGATTTTGGTAGGGTCTTGGCGCAGGTGGCCAGCTCGCTTGTGTGGCCAGCTCGCTTGTGAGGTACGTTATTACTTACTGCAATTTGCAGGCAGTGGAAATACTATCCAGACTCGTCGCTTTCAGATAAATCTACAATTTCAACTGCGCAGGTGCGAGCGTTGTGGCCAGTCTCTCCACAATGTCCACAGCGCCGCTGCGTGCGCACCCTCTTTCCAGGCTCTTTACCTCCCTCCTGCTCACCACCCTCCCTTTCAGCTATCAAATCAGCTACCTTACCTACTGTGAGGGTCTCATTTGTCCGAATGTACTTCCTCTTTCAACTTCTAACCTCTGTTGCTACCTATACTGCCTTTCGAAGCCCTGCCATTTCCTGTCGCATCAACACTGTTTCATGTCCCATCAATGCAACCCCTTTATTGAGCTGCTCAGCTGCCCTAAGAAGTGGAGAAAGTGGAGAATCTCTGTGCAGCCGTACACGCTCGCAAAGCAAGGTTGATTGGGCCTCTACCTCACGAAGGTTGCTTGGTGTTTTTGATTCCCATGGGGTGTCCTCTGGCTTAGGCGGTGTTGGCGTACGAAGGACCACATCAAGCTTTGAAATCACCGCTTCTAGGTTGCGTGGGACTAGTCCAGCACCCCTGAAGCTTGCGCAGATATTCTCCTTTGTAATTGCCTTTTCAAAAGCTGCTTTAAAGGCTGGTAGGAAGGCCTCCTTCTTAATCTGCTTGGTGCCGTACCGTGCCAAGCCACTGATCTCATCTCCACATGCCCGCTTCAAGGGCGAAAAACAACCCACATCAAGTGGCTGCAGCAGGTGCGACGAGTGAGCAGGCATACGGAGAACAATAATCTTCTCCTCCTCGCAGTATTTATGAAATTCATGTGAGTTGTGGCTCTCGTGGCCATCCACAATTAGCAGTCTGTGTGCACCCACACTACGTGCCTTTGTATGGGTATTAAAGTGCTTTAACCAGGCGAGACCAAGCTTATTTGACGTCCAGCCATTGGGACTAACCTCAATAACCCAGTCCCGGGGTAGATTGTGGAACCAGGAGGTAATAAGGACCTTGCCAGGGAAGATTAAGAAGGGTGGTAGAGCCCATCCCTTTGCGTTGACTCCTTGGATATCTGTAACCCACTCACGGTTCCCTGGCTGTATTCCCTTTGGGTTTCCTCGCTTTTCAGACCCTGTAAAGACCATTTGACCCTTGATTACCCCCATTATAAACCCTGTCTCATCAAAGTTGTATGTGTCTTCATCTGTGATGCCGTACTTGGCCTTAGTGTTGGCAACTAGCTCAAACCAGGGCGTTATAACGCGTGGGTCTTCGTTGAGGGCTCGCTGGCGATCGTATAGACGACTCCTTCGAAGCCTAACCTCAGGCGTACGCTTCTTGAAGTTGTCCACCCAGCACTTGCCAACAGGCTCTCCACCACGCTCTGCAAGCAGATCGTTAGCCATATCTCGCACCATATCCCTTGTAGCGCCTATCCCTCGCTGGTCAAGGTCAATTATACGTCGGACAAGCGCCTGCTCCTCTAGCTTGCTCAGTTTCTTTGAATTGGGCTCACGATCGCGTCAAGGGAGGGCTCCTTGGCGTCGTCGTTGGAGGGTAGTTCGAGGCACGCTGAAGGCTGCAACAACACGTCTTTCACTCTCATCGCGATCTTCAATTGTAGCTTGGATAGCAAGCTGTAATGTGCCTTCAGTGTAGGACAGTTGCGCGTTGCGTTGTGGTGGCATTGTGGCATAAGCCAAGTTTAGGGTACATTTTGCGAAGTTGGCCCGCTCGCTTATATTGGCCCGCTCGCTTATAAACTACGTTACTAGAAACCTTTTTTATAACGTATTCTGTTTCACTCGATGGTAGATTACGTTATGGGTTGTTAACGAAATACCATGCTACCCCCCGTGACTTAGCGCGAAAATGGCGTTAGATCTAGTTTGTTAGCAAATCGTAATACAAATAATATCACACTGCATTTGGCATCGCCAGAACGCTCTGAAGAAGCTCGGATAGTGGTTTTTGCAGTCTCGCGATAGTTCTCAGGTGTTGTGATTTCGACGATGGCCAAATTGAAGCGGAAAGACGTGACTCCAGCGAAGAGCAGACCTCCAAAGCGTGCGCGAAGACCACACAGCCATTCGAGCAAGGTGTCAATCCTGCTCCTCCAACTCCTCCACCGACGGCGAGTCGTTCGGTACGCTCACCGGAGCCATCACAGCGTAGTCGTACGCCAATTCGAAGTCCGCTGTTCGAGCCCGAGGCGAGCCAGCTCGCCACCGACGCGCAGGCCGCTGCTATACTTGGGGAGGATGATAACGAGGTAGAGGAGCTGGAGCCTGTGGATGACGAGGATCAGCAGGTACAATGGGCGTTAGAAGCTGCCACAGCTGTAGAGGAGCTGGCTGGAAACTCACGTAGTGTTGCTGCCGTTGCTGCTGCGCCTTCGCGGGGTATTACAGAGGAGCTGGAGGAGCTGATTGAGCCGCATCTGCACTTCAGATGGCGCGCGTGTTGGGGTAATATGGAGCGCGCGTTAATAGCAGCAGCTTGTCGTTTTGCTCGTAGCAAGCCTACAGGCGGCGTGACTGAAGCGATAGTGTGGCAATGGGCGGATAAGACTGTAGAGGAGCAGAAACCGTGGGTAGCAAAGGTTGACAGTTTGACGGCGACGCTGTACTATACAAATGGCCGCCAAGCCAAGGCCGATAGGTGTACGCTTGCACTGCAACGGAGGCGTGCTGTAGCTGGCGAGACGCTCTGCTTAGGCAATTGGGATGAGTTTCGAGCGTTGGTGGAGGAAATGGATAAAGAGAGTAGTGAGGTGTTGAAGTGCGACTTCGACTTGGTATTAAGAGCGTTAGAGGAGCCATCTAGCAGCCAGCTGTTAGCCCGTACTGCTGCTGCTCCTGCTCGATCGCGGCCGGGCATCGTTACAGCTATACAAGAGGAGGGGCTTGCTGAGGTAGTTGCTATCGAGCAATTTGCAAGTGGGGTAGCGATAGGCATCAAAGACTACTGGAGATGCAACGAGGGAGTGTGTAGTAATAATACTATGACGTGCTGGAGACGGCCTATCGAGGGTCGCGAGATCGATCGCGGAGAAGAACACTACAAAGTCAACGGCAACAACATAGCTCGATGGGCAGCTGAAGTTCATGAGGGCAAGTGTACTATACAGCGTCCGTCTGAGAATACTCGCCTTGCTCTTATGTTAGCAAAGGATCGCTCAGAGACTGAGAAGAGGCGGAAGCGTTCAAAGGTCTCCCCCAGTTCCTCAAACTCTAGCATTGAGGGCCTTACTAAAGTAATACTCGCCAGCGCTCTCACACAGATGAGAGGACCCCAGCACTGTCAACAGCACTGTCAACATGGTGTTGAGTCAATTGAGCAGCCAGCGAGGTGGAAAGACACCCAGTGCCCGCGCCTTGAACTTAATCAACACACGTTCAACTTCTTCAGCTACTGGAGATCCTCAATGCCTCAATTCAACCTTGACATTGATCACGTCTTGCAGAAGACTCTTGTAGACGGCGGCTACAATATCAACATGTTAATGGACAGACGCGACGGGATGACACTCGAGGTATGGGTTGAGTACTTGGACCTTCCACCATCTCTGCTCTCGCACCTCCGAAGAAAGGCACACGATTGGATAAAAGACTACGGCGGATTGTCTGCGGAGAACTATAGGCTTATTAACGAGCTACTTTCTAATAGTCCAGAGGAGTCGACAGGGCGTACACCGTTGGGGGCAGTTAGTGGCAATGCTGGTCCGTCATCAAGATCACGACTCTGAACTACACAACTACAACAGGGCAAGGCTGCTTAAGATAAGAGACAATTATTTGTACGAGTATCCTCAAGCTGCTCTAAAAAATTCAGAGCTAAAAAGCAATATTTGCAGGTTAGGCAGCACTTATCTGAGTTGAACGAGTCCTGCTGGTTATACGTCTTCCTATATTTACACCTTAACGCCACTACCCCACCATAAAAGTATGAGATATAATACAATAGGAGTGCAAAAAAAGAAGGCCCTAGGGTCTCGAACCCAGGCTCGCTGCCTCCTTGAGTAGAGCAGGGACTTCGCACAGCATAGCTGCATGTACCCAAGGAGGCAGAGTATAGTACAACGCTCACCTCCACTACCGCATCTTTCCGAACTGCGATAGCTTCTCAGTACTGAACAACTATACTTATTGTGGTGTTGAGGTAATAGAGCACTGTGGCAACAGTAAAGTACTAGGTGAGAGAACTCCTGCACATCAATCGTCGTCAACACTAGCTAATCCGCACTTTCTGTACCAGCTTCTACAGTTGATATTGTAGCAGGACCTGTGTACAGCAAGCTCCATGTACTTGTTAAAGTGCTCCCACTGCTGCTGCTCATCCGAGTGCTTCTTTATCCAACTTTTGAGTACTTTAAAGCTCTTCTCAATAGGGTTATAGTCAGGTGAGTATGGCGGGAGATACTCTAATTGTATGCCAAAGTCTTTGCAGAGCTGTACAATCGTCTTCGATCGATGGATAGACGCGTTGTCCATGAGCAGTACATGGTAGCCAGGTTGTAGCAGTGTCAGCACCTTTTGCTCAAGGAGCTCCTCCATAATCTCCGCAGTAATTGAGCCTTGGAATAAGTAGTGTACGAGGTACCCATCCATGGCCGGCAGGAGACTCCATCGTTCTGACCGTTTCATAGAATACTCCAGTTCGACAGAGCGGCCAACAGGACCCCAGCCATACTTGCGATCGCCAGTACGCTCATTACAAGCACTCTCATCAATTGCAACTATCTGCTCCGCAGTATAGTTCAACTGTACTCTTGCTCTAAACACCCTGCGCAAGGCGTCAGACTGCTCAGCTGCCTTCCTTATTGCAATCTTTCGACTCCACTTCATCCTCTGTAGCTCTCGCGACACCAACATGAGGCTCACGGGTATGTCAAACTCGTCTATAATCCAGTCTCTAATCTCCTCCAAGTACGCCTGTGGTCTGCCGTTGAGAAACTCACGGAGGCGTTGCCTGTGGCAATCCAGCAGCGTGCTAGGTCGTCCCAAGTTCACACACTTCGGCGCATGCGGCTGACCCCACGCCTCCAAGTTGCGTCTATATTTACGCGTACTATTAGATACAACACCAGTCTGGCGATGAATAGCTTTATCCGAGACTCTATATTCGATTCGGTCGACGACTGCGTGGAGGGTGCTGGGAGCAAGTTTACGGCCGTTGAAGTCGACGGGGCGGGCCATCGTGGCAGCTACAACACCAGAAGATCGATCGCGATAGCAAATTATAGACGATTAAGCAGCTTCAATTAAGAGCTTTACCACGCTGTAATGCGTAACGTAAAGCACCACCGAGCCGGCAACACCACCGAGCCGGCAACTTTTTCTTGGCATTGCGAACACCACGTACAAACAACAATGGCTCAACAACGCAAAGCTAAGCTACTCCAGCAAGAAGGCAGGATAGACCTCGCACTCCAGGCGTACGAATCAGGTCAATTTAAGAGCGTGCATCTTGCTGCTCTAGCATACAACGTCCCACATCAACGGCTCTCTGATCGGCAGAACAAAATCACCTTCCGGCTGTCTGCTACGCCCAACGGCCGAAAGCTCTCTGCGACAGAAGAGCAAACGATCGTACGATACATCCTTGACCTTGATTCGCGTGGATTTGCCCCCCGGCTGTGTGAGGTGGCAGATATTGCAGATAAACTGTTGGCTGTACGTGGTTGGTTGGTTGGTTGGTATTCGATTTTCGTCCATAGGATGGGGATTAAGTCCACCATCACCGCCTCCCGAAGGGCATATAGGACGTGCTAAGCTATGGAATTACAGTGCTGCCACACTACCTTAGAAAGCATTTCTTGCCTGCGCGGGTATTGCTACCATTTCAGAACTACAGCTCCCCTTCCAATTGGGGAGACTGAGCAGTGTGTGTACATCAGGGTGGTTCCCTTGTGTGTATTCAGAGGCGGTTTGAGTGCCATGAGAGAGAGTAGGAAAGAGTAGGTGGGTGTGAAGAGCCGGTGCCCTGCCGAATCGAAGCCGTGGCTCTGCGCGAGGAGAGCCTTTGTACTAGGCTTGGCCATGCCTGTGTCTGAGGAGATAGGTGTAGTAGGTAGGCAGAGCCAGGCCTGTCCTTCTTCTTTATCCCCAAGGGTCGTGAAATCTAAGGCCATGCTGGCTGCCTTGTTTGCGTGTTGTGTCAGGTCTGGGACGCTGACAGTCGGTCTTCAGAGAGCTGAAAGCAGCTCTCATCGTTGTGGGTGTGGAGAGCCGGTGCTCTGTCGAATTGCGCCGTAGCTCTTCGCGTGGAGAGCCTTGCGGTAGGCCTGGCGATGCCCTTATACTGCAAGAACAAGGAGTGGCAAAACTGTCTCCTTGTCTTGCTGGTGGTTGTGGCCTTCGACCGAACATGAAAATGGCTGTACGTGGTGGGACACCTATTGGCAAGAACTGGGCTGAGCGATTTGTGTCGCGTACGGAAGAACTCAAGATGGCTTTCAATCGCGCAAAGGACCGTCAGAGAATACTCCAGGAAGATCCAGAGGTTATCAGCGCGTGGTTCAAGCTCGTACAGGAGACAAAAGACAAGTATGGGGTCCTAGATGAGGACATCCACAACTTTGATGAGACCGGCTTCCAGATGGGAGTTATTGGCTCAATGAAGGTTGTTACAGGCTCAGAGAGGCGTACAAGACCAAACCTTATTCAGCCAGGCGATCGGGAGTGGGTTACAGTTATCCAGAGCATCTGCGCTGCTGGGTATGCTATCCCACCCTTCATTATCTACAAGGGGCGTGTCCACATCTCTGCCTGGTATGAGGAGACTAATATACCGTACGACTGGAAGCTCTCTATCTCTGAGAACGGATGGATAAACAACGCGCTTGGTCTTGAGTGGTTGAAGCATTTTGACGTGCATACAAGAGCGCGTCAGAAGGGGTTGTACAGGCTGCTTATCTTGGACGGCCATGAGAGCCATCTCAACCAGAATTTTTTTTTAAGGACTACTGCCTGGAGAACAGAATCTTAACCCTCTGTATGCCTCCTCACTCATCACACATACTTCAGCCACTTGATGTGGTGTGTTTCTCACCGTTGAAACTGAAGTACTCCCAACGCGTACGAGCCTTGGCATCCAAACGCGTCTTCCACATTAACAAGGAAGGCTTCCTCCCAGCCTTTAGAGACGCGTTTTTCGACGTGTTTACGTACAATAACTGCAAGAAGGCCTTTCAGGCATCAGGACTAGTGCCTACTGACGCGCAGGTAGTCATTGATCGGCTTGAAGTGCGATTTCATACCCCTCCACCAGTACCTCTACTAGAAACACCATGGCAATCCCAAACACCAAGCAATACGTACGAATTTGGGTCGCAGTCAAAGCTTGTAAGCGAGCGCTTCGTACGGTCACCAACATCTGCTCAGGAAGGGTTCTCAAAGCTAGTAAAAGGAGCTGAGGAGATGCTGCATGAAAATGTTCTTATTAAGGCTCGTGTACGAGAGCTTGAGGAGCAATTAGCAGAGGTTACTAAGCGCAAAGGGCGTAAAAGAAAGCAGATTCAGTATGGTGGGACAATAGAGTATGGTGCTGCAGCGTTGTCTGTAGCTGAGAGCGCAGCTGCAGCTCGTACGGTGTCAAAGAGAGCGCGCAGTGGTAGTGGTCAAGAAAGAGCCCAGCCAGGTCAACGGCACTGTGGCAACTGTGGAAAGACTGGGCACAACGCTCGTACGTGCCAAAAAGATGCAGAAGAAGATTCTGCATCTAATACAAGTGCGTCGTACGCGGGTTCTGCAGAGGGTAGTAAGTAATTACTTGTTTTGTACATGGTGTTCGCAATGCCAAGGAAAAGTTGCCGGCTCGGTGGTGTTGCCGGCTCGGTGGTGCTTTACGTTAGTTGTTCAGTATTCTCAAATATTGACGTTTGCCATAGTAAAACGTCCGTGCGCGGGAACCCCGCAAAGTCACGGGGGGTAGCATGGTATTTCGTTAACAATAATATATCTTCGCACAGTCGTGTATTCGTTTGACCACCCATCACATTTAGTATTACTTTCCCTCTATCTAGTACCCAAAAATGGCTGCCGAATTCTCCCTCGCGGAAACGCCAATCGGCAAATATTTTGCGTCCATGGCCGAGATGGGCGTAATGCGCGTCTTGGTCGAGCACGGGATTTTTGATGCCATTCCAGACGAGGGAATCTCCCTCGAGGACCTCACGGCAAAGCTGAGCCTGGAGTACAACCTCATAGAGCGCTTTGCGGCCTTCCTCCTCGCCGTTGGCGTGCTAACATCCCCGGCACCCGGTCATGTGGCCCATACACCTGCGTCAAAAGCTTTCACAGACCCCCGTGTCGCGCAATTCTACTCGTACCTTTTTGACTTCTTCATGGGGCCAACGACGCGATGGCCAGACTACTTCGCAGCGAACGGGCTCGCCGAGCCGGCTACATCGAGTCGCTCGCCGGGCGGGTTTGCGCTGGGCATGCCTGATAAGACGGCGTACGAGATCATGGCGGCGATCCCGGGGTTGGCGACTAGGATGAATGGCGCGATGGCTATTGATGGTGATATTCCTGTCACGGGGGTGTATGATTTTGAATGGGTGGCTGCGTATGCTGCGGGGGATGCTGATGGGGAAAGGAGGGAGCTTATCGTTGATGTTGCTGGGGGAAGGGCCAGGCTTTGAAGGATATTCTGGAGGAGACGCCGGCGATTCCTGCAGCCAGGTGTGTCTTGCAGGATCAGCCGCATGTTATTGCTGAGGCGGTGGAAGAGCACAAGGATTCTGCTGTTTTGGGCCCGGTGAAGAAGATTGGGCACAGCATCTTTGGGGAACAACCCACTAAAGGTATGGAAATTGAGCCCTGCCCCCTCTTGAGATATACAATCCTCAGGTTGAGAATTAAACTAACTGACCGCTCTAGGTGCTCTCGTGTATTACATACGCCGGGTCCTGAACGACTGGTCCGACCACGAAGCCCTTCAGATCCTGAAGAACGTGCGCGCGGCCTGCGCAGAGGACTCGCGCGTGCTGATTGCGGAGTATTTGCGTCCTAAGCAGCCGAGTGTCTACACTAGCACCGTCGACATGTTCATCTTGAATATTGGCGGCAAGGTGCGCAGTGAGAAAGCGTTTGGCGAGCTTGCGGCGAAGGCTGGGCTGAAGATTGCGTCGGTGGCAAGACATGAAAAGACGGAGTCGGCGGTGGTTGAGATGGTACCGATTTAGTTGATGTACCGTTTCTTACCGCCGGGCTGTTAGAATCTCATGTCTTTGGGGGCCTCCAACTATTATCCATTTTGCCCAAGTACACTATCATGGCGCGGACCCTGGTTCGACTAAGTATAGTACATAGTGTACACTTTTATAGTCTGTGCTGTAGGAAGGATTATAAAATTAGCTTGCAACTGTGCCTCAACTCTACATTAACGTGGGAGACGGGCGAGTCGGACACTGTGCCAAGCCCCCACCAAAACCATCTTAACTACTACTATACACGCGATGTCTCAACAACGCCACGATTTACCAGCTTCAAAGGAGGCTCGAATACAGCTCGCAATTCAGGCTATCGAACGCGACGCGACACTATCTCAGAGACGAGCTGCATCAATCTACAACGTCTCACATACAACACTAAGCGACCGACGCGCTGGAAAGCTGTTTCGACCTAATTGCACGCCCAATTCAATGAAGCTACTTAAAACAGAAGAGGATGTGATTGTCCAGCATATACTCGACCTTGATGCGCGAGGATTTCCGCCTAGGCGCGCAGCCGTTAAAGATATGGCTGATTCCTTACTTGCTGAGCGTCACCGCGACCCAGTTGGCCAAAACTGGGCTAAGACCTTTGTTAAGCGTCGGCCAGAGCTCAAAGTCAAATTCAATCGAAAGTACGACTATAAGAGAGCCTTATGTGAGAGTCATCAGCTTGTAAGAGACTGGTTCCGGCTGGTAGAGAACACGAAAGCCAAGTACGGCATCCAGGATGAAGACACCTATAACTTCGACGAGGCTGGCTTCATGATGGGCGTTATATCAACTGGCGCAGTAGTTACAGGTTCTGAGCGTCGAGGGCGGCCAAGGAGCGTTCAGCAGGGCAACCGGGAGTGGACTACGGTAATCCAGGGCGTCAACGCAACGGGGTGGGCAATTCCACCCTTTATCATCTTCCAGGGCAAGAACCACCTCTCTGCCTGGTACAAGGAGGAGAATCTACCTCACGACTGGGTTATCGCGGTCTCTGAGAACGGCTGGACGACGAACGAGCTTGGTCTCCAGTGGTTGAAGCACTTTGACAAGCATATGAAGGGGCGCACTGTTGGCTCACACCGACTGCTTATAGTTGATGGCCATGAAAGCCACGACTCGCTCGAATTACAACTTTGATGAGACTGGCTTCCAGATGGGCGTTATTGGCTCAATGAAAGTTGTCACAGGCTCTGAGAGACGTGCTCTACCTGAGCTTGTCCAGCCAGGTGATCGCGAGTGGGTTACAGTCAGAGTTGGCAACAAACAAATCAAGTCCAAATCAAGTCTCTCCACGCAGCACCATCTGGTCCGTGTTAGCGGGCACATACCAACAGTAGGGCCGTTCGCGGGACTTGATTTGATTTGATTTGTTTGTTGCCAACTCTGGTTACAGTTATCCAAAGCATCTGCGCTGCACCAAAATGCGCTTCAAGCTGCGCGGATCTATGAGCTTGAAGAGCAATTAGCAGAGATAACCAAGCGAAAATCGCGTAAGCGCAAGCGGATTCAGCAGGGTGGCACTATGGAGTATGGGACTGCTGCAGCGCCTCAGCGATCTAAGAAAGCTCGTGGTGGTGGTGATCAAGAACCAGCCCAACCAGCTCTACGGCGCTGTGGGAACTGCAGCAGGACTGGGCACAACGCGCGAACATGCAAAAAAGATAGAGAGGCATCTTCTGAATCAGATGCCAGCACGACGTATATAGGCTCCTTATTTGATAGCGATGAAATTGAAGAGTTGTAACGTGAGTTGGCCGCGCCAAGGAAAACTGACCCACGCGCTGAGTTGACCCACGCGCTGATGGAATACGTTAATGTGGTTCACCAGCGAGCGGGCCACCCCACCGAGTGGGCCAGCAAACCCCACCAAAGCGCCTTCGCGACAACAACACGTAATGTCGCAACAACGCAAAGCTCCCAGAACCTATACTGAAGCTGATATACAGCTTGCTATCTCTGATATCCAATCAAACCAGTTCCAAAGTGAAAGACGCGCTGCAGCTATCTACAACGTCCCTCGAACAACTGTGCAACACCGACGCAACGGGAAACGCTATCGACGCGATTGCGAGCCGAATTCAAAGCGCCTTACAAAGCTAGAAGAGGAGGTGATTATACAGCGGATACTTGACGAGAGTCTACGTGGCGTACCGCCCTCGAAGCTACACGTACGAGCTATGGCTGATAGACTGCTGCGAGAGCGTGGCGGGAAGCCTACAGGCAAGAACTGGGTTGATAGGTTTATCGCGCGTACACCTGAGCTGCGCACGCGATGGAGTCGTCCGTACCATCGCCAGCGAGCTGCCTGCGAAGACCCAGCGGTTATCCGGCCCTGGTTCAGCCTGGTTCAATCGATGAAGGCGAAGTATGGTATCGTAGATGAGGACACCTGGAACTTTGATGAGTCTGGCTTCATGATGGGCAAGATATCCTCTCAGCTTGTTGTTACAGGCTCAGAGAAATCTGGGAAACAGAAGAAACTACAGCCTGGCGATCGCGAGTGGGTTACCCTACTCCAAGGCGTCGCTGCGACGGGGCGCATTATCCCACCCTTCCTCATCTTTGCAGGCAAGGTCCTTATCTCCTCCTGGTTCACTGGTCTACCTCGCAACTGGGTTGTTACAGTCTCTCCTACTGGCTGGACCAACAACGACGTCGCGCTGGCGTGGCTCAAGCACTTCGACGCCCATACGAAGGCGTCCTCTGCTGGGGCATACAGGCTGCTCATTATTGACGGCCATGACAGCCACTGCTCAATCGAATTCCAGGACTACTGCAAGGAGAACAAGATTATTACCCTCTGTATGCCACCACACTCATCGCACCTCCTGCAGCCTCTTGACGTTGTCCCCTACTCGCTGTTGAAGCGCCACTACGGCGACGGGATCTCGCTCTTGGCACGCAGCCGCATCCACCATATTGACAAAGAAACCTTCCTACCAGCATTTAAAGCAGCTTTTGAGAAGACATTTACACCAGAGAATATCCGCGCAGGGTTTCGAGGCGCTGGGCTAGCCCTGTATGACCCTGAGGTTGTGTTATCGAAGCTGGATGTGCAGCTACGTACGCCAACGCCACCTACACCAGGCACTGTCGCCTGGGAGGCGCAAACACCGCGCAACGCCCGCGAGATAGAGGCGCAATCTACGCTAATTCGAAATCGCATACAAAACTATCAGGGGTCTCCAGCAAGTTCATTAGATGAGCAGGTCAAGCAGCTAAGTAAAGGCGCTCAGCAGATAGCTTATAATATGGTGTTGGTGCAGGAGGAAATAGGCCGCCTTCGAGACGCTGTTGATACGCTTACAAAGCGCAAAACCCGTAAAAGGCGGTATATACGCGCAGAGGAGACTCTTACAGTTGGTGAGGTATCTGACCTGATTGCTGAAAAGGAGGGTGGTAGTCGTGAGGAGGGCGAGACGCCTGCGAAGAGGGTGCGCGCAGAGAGACGCTGCGGCCGTTGCAGCGAGGTTGGGCATAACTCCCGCACCTGCAAGGTAGAAATAGAGGACGTAGATGATAGCGACGCTTCTGAATAATATTACGCTATTATGTACAGTACAGTAATTTGTTGTGGTGTTGCGCTACGTCGCTGCGTAGGCGCTTTGGTGTGGTTTGCTGGCCCACTCGGTGGGGTGGCCCGCTCGCTGGTGAACCACTAGGACTTTAGTCTGTTCGCGCGTGTGCACAGACCATTTCAACAACGCGAACTCTAAAGAGGGGTATCTTCTTCAACTACACACGACTACATCAATATGAGAGCTTTTAGCACTAAAATTTCATCAAATCGAGTGCGCGGAGGTGAATTATCAGAAGCCCAACGGATATACTGCTTAGCCCAGGTTGAGGCTGGTGTGTCGACAAGCGAAGTTGCTGACGCGCTGGACTGCTCGCAGCGGTGCGTACAGAAAACAGTACTCCGATGGACAACCAGCTGCAGCACCACAACGCAGCCTCGGACAGGCCGGCCACCTACATTGACTAGTAGAGACCATCGCCGGCTGCTACGGATTGCTCGGAAAAACCCAGGTATTGAGTACCACAAGCTTATGGAGGAGGCTGGACTGTGGGACGCCAATACTACCTACCCCAGCGTTTCTAAGCGTACTGTGCAGCGCGCAATGGCTGACGAGGGATACCGCAAGTTCAGAGCGAGACGTAGGCCAAAAACCAACAAGAACACAGCTGCGGAACGCCTCAATCTTACTAATGAATGGCTGGGGTTTGATTTTGGGAGGCGTACTATCAGGTTCAGTGACGAGTGCAGCGTTGCTCGTGGATCTGGCCACAACACGCCCTGGGTATGGCGACTACCTGAGGATAAATGGTCGCACGAGATGGTTGAGGAGGTCACCACTGCTCGCCAACCTGCTCGTATGGTATGGGGCTCAATATGGATGACTCCAGGTGGCCGAGCAAGGCGTAGTCGTCTAGTAATTATGAATCGCGACACATCAGCCAAACGCAATGGATACACAGCTCAGAGCTACATACGAGCACTTGAGGAAGGTCTCCAGGACAGCTACAGGCCAGGCGAGTGGTTTATGCAGGATAACGCACCTATCCACACTTCCCAGGTCTCGAAGGAGTGGCTAGAGGTTCATGGTGTTGCTACGATCAAATGGCCACCATACTCACCTGACCTTAACCCTATTGAACACATGTGGTGGGCACTTAAAAAGAAGCTCCATGAGCTGCATCCTGAATTTGACTATATGGGAGACTCTCTAGCTGAGTGGGAGGCGTTCGAATTGGGGTTGATTGAGGCATGGGCTGCTATACCTGACGCACTGATCAAACGCCTTATTAGGTCTATGCCACGACGCCTAGACGCTGTGCGACGTGCAAAGGGCTACCAGACTAGATACTAAGCGTAATGCGATTAATTTGCAACCCTAATTGTCTTATTTGGTCTATGTAGTAGAGAGTTATACTGCTTTGAAGTTGGTAATCAAATGTGGTTGTGGTGGTCCATGCGTCAACGCGAACAGACTTTTGGCACCCGATTGTAGAATTGTCTAAAAATCAAAATGCTATGCTTTACCTATGTCAAGATCAGTTGCCCTGGAGATCTAAGCTCTATCCTTAACGTGTGTAGAGTTATTAGAAAGTACGCTAAAATAATCCCTGTATTTCTATTTTTGTTTAATAACTCCGGTGCGACTGATAACGTACCTCACAAGCGAGCTGGCCACACAAGCGAGCTGGCCACCTGCGCCAAGACCCCACCAAACATACTATTGCGCATAGTATAATCGCGATGAGCCAACAACCAGACAATCTACTACCTTCAAAAGATGCTCGACTACAGCTTGCTCTTGAGGCTATCAAACGCGACGCGACGCTATCCCAGAGACGTGCTGCAGCTATCTACAACGTCTCTCGAGCAACACTCAGTAATCGCCTTGCTGGAACACCTTATCGACGCGATTGCACGCCCAACTCAATAAATCTCCTTAAGACAGAGGAGGATGTAGTTACTCAGCATACCCTTGACCTCGACGCGCGAGGATTTCCGCCCCGGCTTGCTGCTGTGAAGGATATGGCTGATTCTTTGCTGGCTGAGCGTCACCGTGATCCTGTTGGCCAGAACTGGGCTGCAAACTTTGTCAAACGTCGCCCTGAGCTCAAGGTCAAATTCAATCGCAAATATGACTATAAGAGAGCTCTCTGCGAGGATCCTGGGATTATACAAGGCTGGTTTCGGCTTGTAGAGAACATGAAGGCTAAGTATGGTATCCTTGATGACGACACCTACAACTTTGACGAGGCTGGCTTCATGATGGGCATGATATCAACTGGAGCAGTAGTCACTAGTTCTGAGCGTCGAGGACGGCCAAAGAGCGTTCAGCAGGGCAATTGCGAGTGGACTACAGTGATCCAAGGGATCAATGCGATGGGCTGGTCGATCCCACCCTTCATCATCTTCTAGGGCAAGCACCACCTCTCAAGCGTAGATCGCATAAAAGGAAGCGTATACAGCAGCAGGGTATCTTAACGATTGAGGAGGGCGTACGAATGACGACCCTTAAGGAGTTTGAGGCGCGTAGTGATGGGAAGAAGGCAAAGAAGAGGGTGCGCGTTGAGGCAGGTGAGCCTAGCCAACGACGCTGTGGACGCTGCGGCGAGGCAGGGCATAACGCACGTACGTGTAAGCAAGAAGTATTAGTAGATTCTGAGTAGAATAGCCTATTACGATTCTTAATTACTATCCTTGACGGTGCTCTACGGTCGTGTACAGTACTGATTTTGGTAGGGTCTTGGCGCAGGTGGCCAGCTCGCTTGTGTGGCCAGCTCGCTTGTGAGGTACGTTACAGGATCCTAGCGCTTCTATAGAATTGATCTTTACGTAGATGCAGCATAGTATTTCAAGTTTTAGACAATTCTATTATCTGGTTGTAGAGTTATTAAGGTGCAAAAATCTTAATTTTTGGTGTAAAATTGAGTGACCGGCTCCCTTGTGGAGTACGTTATAATTAACTGTTTTGCTAAATTACTTAGGCTTAAATCGTTGTGCGCGCAATAGAAAGTTGGGATGGGGCCTGTGCGCCAAGTGGAGTGGAGCAGCCCACGGTCTAACTGTCAAACCGGTGAGTTACTACTTTACTTCAACAGATATTGGTTTCTGAGCCCTGAAAGATACAACACGAGTCCTCAAGACCTGACAACAAACCAGTTGTCAATGGAAATGCACCAAACGCCCGTTTCCTTGGGAATACCGCAGAAGCACTTTCATACAAATGCTCAGTGATGACCGTTCACTCCGTTGACGCCATTCGTAGCATTAGTACCGTTGATGCCATTGATACCGTTCGTGAGTGGCTTCTCTTCGAAGTTCTTGCGATACAATGGGCTGCCGCAGCCTCTGAGATGATCTGCAGCCTGCTCAGGCGTGATGTCGCGCTGAGGCTCGGCCAGCATCTCGTAACCGACCTGGAACTTGCGGACGGTGGCGCTGCGGAGCAGAGGAGGGTAGAAATGAATGTGGAAATGACTGCACTCGATTTCATCGGTTGTGCCTTCCAGAGGCGCTTGATGAATACCCATGCCTATATGTCTGTTAGTCGCATGCATCGATTCGCAGAGCATCTTCTACTTACTGTAGGGGAACTGTGTCTCGAAGAGGTTATCATATCGACGAGTGATTTCTGCAATGGCTTCTGCGAGTTGCGCATGCTCTTCCTTGTTGAGGTCGACCAGTGATCGCTTGTGTTGCTTGCTCGTGAGTAGGATCTCAAATGGCCAGACACCCCAGTACGGCACACCAGCCCAGAAACCTTCGTTCTCAAACACCGTGCGAACCTTCTGTTCTGACTCCAATGCAGCATAGTCTGCAAGCATGTGAGATCCATTCTGCTCTTGGTGGTACTTTATCATCTGTTGCAACTCAAGCGCGGGCTCTTCGGGGAGTGATGTCGTGGTCCAAACTTGGCCGTGCGGGTGAGGGTTCGAGCATCCCATCGCCGCACCCTTGTTCTCGAAGATCTGCATGTAGCGATATTGTGCGTTCGGCCTGTCGAGTTGTCCTTGGGCCAATTCCGGTATCGACCGTATGGCGGCAAGCTTCGCCAGTGGTGACTTTGGATCCAGGTGTAATGTGTAGATGTTGGTCCAGGTCTCAATGATAGGAACAATCTGCGCAGGGGTCATATCTGCGAGAGTGAGACTGTGGTTGGGCGAGAAGCAGATGACATAGCATTTTCCAGTTACAGCCTCGGCGCGAAGTAGTCGCGAAGCTAACGATTTGCTGCTTGGCTCTGGGAGGTAATCCTCTTGCTCTTCCTTGACCGCACTATAATCATTCACAAACACGAATGTGTTGTCAAACTTCGGATTGTTCTCTCCGTTTGCTCGTGTGTTGCTAGGGCACAGATAGCACTGGCGATGTCAGCACAGGTATCAAATTAATTGCTTAGCGGGGTGGGCACACACCTTTGGATCATACTCCGGAAGCGTAACCTTGGATGGCTCCTCTTGCGCACCTCTGGAGAAATTTAGTAACAACTCAAGACGAATGGGTGTGCCGACACTCACTGCCATGGCCGCTTTGTGCGGTGCGGCGATACCAGGATCCAGCTTCCTCGCAGCAGGTTGAAGCGTCTGTGGGAGATGTCGTTGAGAACGGGGTCAGCCATGATGTGCGGTGTATGATGTTGGACCGGTCTTCAAGGCGGGCGGCGTAGGACCCTATATATACCAGCGACAGATAACGCGGAGACGGGAGCCAGCGACAGTAACATGATTCGGGCATAAAGTGAAGACCAACGTCTGGTGCCCTTCACGCGCTAGAGGCGACCAAGCATCCCTGCCAGCGGAAGACTAACCGCTAAGGTCCTGTAAGCGGAAGTCTATCCGAACGGCCTGGCTCCAGCGTGGCATCATTTTGATGCAAGTGCACCTTCAACAACAACATTCCAGCTAGGTAACCACGTGCCTTTTGAGGAATTATCCCGCATCCCGTACTCGCAGGGTTTTCACTATGGCGGCAATGATGCCAAGCGCTTCAACGTCCAACGCGGTCTACGATAACGACGCGGTAGAGCGGGACCTGATCGACCCCGACGATGGTGCGTTGCGGCTGCTGCCTGTGGCATATGCACAATGCACTGCGACACCAGACTAACGACTCACAGCGACACTCGATGACCTTGACGACCCACTGCAGGGGACCTCGGACCGCGCTCCGCTTACTGGAAGAATTGCGGCCGGCGGTGCAAACACCCAGTCGTACTTGACATCGAGCATCCCTGGCGAGGACCGCCGCGCGCCCACCAACACCATTGACGAGACAGTATGGGAAACGCTATCGCGCGACCTGCTTGCCATCTGGGAGAAGCTGAAGCAGGTGCTCTACCCAAAGTACCTGCTCGGCGGCATGATGCAGCAGGGCGGAGGCATAGCAGCCGCTGAGCGTGGTGAGGCAGATGGCTTTGGTGGTGGCATCAGGGGGCTGGCAGGCAGATGGCCAGATGCAGACGTTTTGCTGCAGGGCGGCATGAGCGAGGGCCTGCGAGATTGGGACCTGTGGGGCCCCCTCATCTTCTGCCTGCTGCTCAGTCTGTTCCTCTCACGTGGAGCAAAGGACTCGCAGAAGGACCTTGTGTTCTCCGGCATCTTCGCCATGGTGTGGATTGGCGAAGCTGTCGTGACGCTGCAGATCAAGCTTTTGGGAGGCAACATGTATGTCGAGCACAACCCCCTCCATGGCCACCAACTTGCTAACAGACCTCCAGTGCATTCTTCCAGTCCATCTCAATCATCGGCTACACGCTCTTCCCTCTCGTCATTGCATCTCTCCTCAGTGCAGTGGGCATACCAATGATCGTCAGAATACCAGTGTATCTTGTTCTCATTGCATGGTCGTTAGCGGCAGGCGTCAGCATCATGGGCGGCTCAGGAGTCGTCAGGAACCGTGTTGGCATAGCAGTATACCCTCTGTTTGTTTTCTACATTGCGCTGGGCTGCATTTGCTTCATCAGCTGAGCTGGCTGTGGAAAAAAGTATGCTGTACTATACCAGGGCGTTTGGGCGGGTGTCACGAATATACGTTTCGTCTGCGACATGGAAGTCTCTTTTAAGATCATCAATGCTTCTACAATTATTATTTGCAAGATGTGCTTTCGAGCTTGAGTAAACAAGTGAAGTCGACGTGCCGCGAGTCTAGGTTCCAGACCCCACTATTGACCTCGTCACATCGACAACGACAACACACTCGGGCGGCCAAGCGCCAGCAATCTGCGCCTTTCCGACCAGTCGCCTCTCCCAACGCGCTTCCACCGCTTCCTTCCCCTATTTCCGCGTGTCTGCCCAGATTGTGTAATTGCATGTTTCATAGCGAGCGCATTAGTCTGCAGATCTGAGTAAATCGTCAAAGACGCATTGACACGAACCTACCGCGGCAACGGCTCTTTACCAAGCTCGAGCCCACCACCCTGTACCGCGCCAGAATTTGCACTGCACAACTCCGACATTCGCAAGCAACAGAGACACGCCGTTCTTGCCGGTGAAAGAGCAGTCCGCCTCCTGTGAACAGCCTGTCTCGAAGCTTCGCCGCATCACCTCCGCAGCTCACCGTCACGCTACCTCGCCTTTCACAGCCACATACAGTACCATTGTGCTTGGACCCCTTTGATCTTGGTGGACATAGGAGTCTTCTGCAACTAGTGCCGCCGGACCCTTTTTGCTTTGGACTACACCCTCCAAGCCTGCTCGACCCCTCACACAGCGTTACCGCAGCGTCCTTTTGCTCGAACCACGCACTAGGCACACCCATAATGAGCTCAACGGTGCAGCAAGATCCGGCACTGGATGCCGCGAAATCTGCCCCCTCGCCAGCACGCAGCGATAAGAGCAGCGACAGTGAGGGCAGGCCGGTCCGCGAGAAGTTCCAGAAGACGAGCATCGATGCCACTGCGAATCCCACATCAAGCACAGAACGAACTTCGGAAGACAAAGCAAACGGCACGGCACAGCCAGCAAGCCGTAGCGCGTCAGGATCAGACAGCGAGCGTGGACGATTACGGAGGAAGCGGAGCCGAGAGGACCTCGAAGATGACAACGAGGCCGACCAGCAACCAGACAAAAAGCAAGAACGGCTAGAGAAGTCTTCAGTGAAGCCTGAGAAGCATGCGCGCAAGCGGTCGAGAGACATAACCAAGGATCTTGAGGGCGGGGCACTAGCTAAGCCCACAACAAGCTCCGTTTCCAGGATCGAAGAGGCCGATGCTGAAATGGCGTCTCCAAGCAAGAACTCATCAAAGCCAACGGAGACAGTACCACCCGCCGGTTCGAGCCCAAAGAACAAGCGCCCACGGGACGAGACCGAAGGCTCCGATGAGCCCGCCGAAGCAAGCACGAAGGATGCGCCTATAAACGGCCAAACGGCTACAAAGGCTGGAGAGGAGCGTGAATCGAAGCGAGTACGAGATGAAGAAGAGGCCAAGTCTGCAACGCCTATTCCCGCTGGCAGCGGTTTTGCGAACATCTCTGCAGCCTCACCGTTCGCCACCATATCTGCGAAGCCTGGCCCGCCCAAGACTTTGGACAAAGCGGAAGCTCTACCTCAGACATCGGAGGACAAGTTCAAAGCCTCAGAATTTGGCAGCTTAGCAAGCTCGAGTGCTTCGCCTTTTGGAGGGTTCGCTGCAGCTGCGAAGTCAGGATCACCATTTGGCAGCGGGCCTAAGCTCAGTTCCTTCGCCTCCCCTGCAGCGACATCTTCAACCCCGACGACATCTTCAACCCCGACGACATCTTCTGGAAGTGGTTTTGGAACGCTGGGTGGTGCTAAGACAAGCTTTGGCGGTGGGAGTGCTTTCGGTGGTGCATCTAGCAGTCCCTTCGGTGGTTCTTTCGCCTCGAAGCCATCTGGCACCACCTCTTTCGCAACTCCTGGTGCTCCTGGAATTACTGGCCTCAGCTCGAAGCCAGAGCGCGCATTTGGTGCCCCTGGCGACAAAGTCGAGGAGGACGGTTCTGACCAGGACGATAATGACGCAGACACGACGGAGAAGGAAGATGGAGAGGGGCAACGGCCAGGCGCAGGTCTTTCCTCCGCAGCTCGTAAGTTGCCGCATGTCATCAAATTGATCTACACTGACAACTGTCCAGCCAAAGAAACAGGTGAAGAAAATGAAGAAACGGAATGGACCGGTCGCGCGAAGCTGTACACAATGGACGGCGAAGGCAAGGAGCGAGGGTGGAAAGAACGTGGCGTTGGTAATATTAAGCTCAACGTTACTCTGGACGAACCGAGAAAGGCACGTTTCGTACTCCGAGCGGATGGCACACATCGTCTCCTCTTGAATGCTGCGGTCACAAAGCAGTTGGTCTTTGGCGCAGATTCAGAAGGCGCGAAGCCCAAGGATGGACGATTGCTGTTCAACTCGCCAAATGCAGAGGGGAAGCTGGGGATGCATCTTCTCAAGGTACGTCACAGTAGGCACATCTTTGTCACGACACTGCTAACAACACACATAGCTCAAGTCTGAACGCGCCGTCGAGCTCTGGCAGAAGGTCGCCAAGGTTCAAGAAGAGGCATTGTAGAATAACCTCGACAACAGCCCTTCCTCAAATAGCACACTTTACCACTTGGATCTTGACACACCGTACAGACCTTGATGGCTACACTGTTGGTTCGCACACTGGTCACTTCGCACTTGCAGCGTTGGATTCTGCTTTGCATCCGGTTTGCATAGATCCTGGTCTTGGCGAAGCTTACAAGCGAAGTATTCCAGGGCTGCTGCATCAGCCTGAGAAGCTTGCGTATGAAAGAGAATACAATTTTAGTACCGAAAAGCACATTGTTACACTACGACTCAGCTTGCCAGTCGACGACCTCAAGACACATAAACATCATGGGTATTCTCCGTAGCGCCAGCCGAATCTCGAACACACGTCCATGTTTATTTATTCCCGCGTTTATCGCACAAATACCTCCTTCTGCAGCCTCGAAGCCTCTACGAAGCCCTGTCCATGCCAAGTACTACATTGACCCTGCTTCTCGGAACCGAAGTCATCATCCGGCCCTGCGACTTCAATATCCAAAGCTTAAAGTCGGCCCTTTGGGCCAGGTAACCAGACACAAAGCCCTCGACCTCGTTGCGGCGCCCAGCAACCGCAGACACAAACCATCGCGCTGGACTCGCGGCGTCGTGACCCCCGAAGTTTTGCTTTTTCTGAGCCCTCGCCGTGCATATCCCCTTCCGCACTCCGAGTTGCCAGATCGAATACAACGTGCATGTTTCGCTGCGCCGTGAGCCTGTGTATTCCGACACATATCAGCAGTCGTCCAGACACCTACATAGATAGGATCGCGCTTGCATGGACATGGACTCTGCGATTCGTCAAGCTGGGGTGCGAGTGGGTCGAGGTGATCCTTTGAGAAAGGGTGACCCTTTGTCAAGCCCGTAAGCGCCACGATGATGCAGGCCCCATCGGCTTGGGCGATGTGAGATGTCGGCTTCGAGCAGGGTTGGAGGCTGTGGCGGTGTGTAATTGTCCGTAGGTGATGTGACAGGGAGTGGGCATGTATATGGATGGATCGCAGCCAGGTTTCTTTCCGGAGACGCGGTTTTGTGCAGCCTTTTGAGACGGCTGACCCTGGCAGAGCTCAGATCGCAGTTATCGTCGAGTTCGCATCTCTCACCGTGAGAATCCGAGTTCTGTGTGCTAGAAGCACGACCCCGTTCACTGTTTGGGGTGTGACGTCTCGAGATTTTCTGTCGGTCTTCATCACCACCTGCCCAGAAAGCTTCACTCTTCTACGGATTTTGCCACGAGAGCATCCGCTGCTACAGAAATAACCTGCCGACCATGTTCGTGCCACACATGCCCTCCCGACCAGCGGACATCTACACCATAAGAATCTCAGACCATGAAGCACAAACCAGCCTTGCAATGTCGTTACGGAAGCTCGTCACAGCCGCCGGCGGAACGTTCATGATCAACCTGATGGAGGGGCCCGGCTTCGTGTACGTTTCATATACGAACAAATGAGACAGCGTTAGCTGATCAGGCATCGCAGATTTAAAATGCCAACATCGGCGCCTTGCCCGCTCTCATCTTACATCCACGGCGGATTATTGGAGGAAGGCTGTATCCACGTCAGCAAGGTGAGACTAGAGAAGGAAGAAGCTGCGTTAGGTAAAGCAATGCCGGTAGACGAGGACTTGAGTGATGCTGAGTCAGTCGAGGAAGATGATGCGGGTCATCCAGGCTTGAGAATGCAGTGGAAGTGGACAGAGCTGAACAAGGGTACGACAAAGTGAGATTAGGCGGGTTTGATTGTGTTCGATGGGAGCGAGGCGTTTAGGATATCAGCGCTTGATTATGGTATTTATTACATCTTACATGGCCATGGCCATGGCCATCTCGTCTCGTTCGCCAGATTTATTGTGCTGTGTGCGACGTTCTTTTTGCGTAATACGTATGATTGCATGGTTCTGAAGCTGCAGGTTGACTTGGGAGGTTTGTCGTCATCTACTGCTTCTTGGCGTCGCGCTCAGCTTTCCTCAAAGCACGGTTGCGGATATCGACGTGCATGCCACGGTTGACTTTGACGACAACATGTGACCTCTCGCCAAGGAACCTCGACAAAAACCACTGCATCAGACCGTGGCTCCAGTAAGGTGTGCTTGTGAAAGCAACGTTCTGTGCACCACCTGAACGTCCAATCTTTCCGAGCGCAGCCCTGACGAATTGCTTAGGGTTGGGTACAAGAGCAGATGGCTTGCGGATTTTGGACATGGCGGTGGTGATGAGATGCGACTGTACACACTGGACGTGCACACCGTAGGGCTGAAGCTCGGAGCCAAGAGCAGTGGACCACTGCTGCAAGAAGGCCTTGCTGCCAGAGTATGTCGCCAGGAGAGGGGTAGGGAAGAAGCCACCGAATGAGGCCATCGTAAGAACAAGACCGCGCTTGCGCTCGACCATGCCAGGAGTGATGAGTTGGGTAACGCGCAGAGTAGCCATGCAGTTTATAACAATGATGTCATTCATCTCCTGCTTGGGTGTCTCATTGAAAGGCACAGGGATGTTGTGGCTCAGGCCGACGTTGTTGACCAAGATGGAGATCTCAAGTCCATCGACAAGTTTCGCCAATTTCGTGTAATCGGCATCTTTGTTCTGCGCAAAGTCCATGGCCAGAGTCTTGACGGAGGTCTTAGGACCATACTTGGAGGAGATGTCGGCGGAGAGGGCATCGAGCTTGGACTGGGTGCGGGAGACGAGGATCAGGTTGTAGCCCTTGGCCGCGAGCGAGAGAGCAAACTCCTTGCCAATGCCATCAGAGGCACCAGTGATGAGTGCCCAGGTACCGCGAGGACCGAATTCAGTGAGCTGTACCAATTGATGAGTTCATATCGCCTCTCTACGTAAATGGTGAGGGGCACATACAGCCTTGCCAGGGAGGACAAACAAGCTCAACAGGACTCGGATGGTGCTGATAATCGGGGCCGCGAAAGCCACAATGCCAACGAGTAGGAAGGCAGAGAAAGCAGCCTGCACAAGGGAGTTGCTGGCTTCGATGCGAACGCCGAACGGTGCGAAGAGGCCGTCCATGATGCGCAACTTTTGAACGACAGTAAGAAATGTCAGAACTGTCGATGCTAACATTGCTCTTTCCGAAGCAGGCCCCAAGTTCCGCTAGCGTGGCCGAGGCCCCTTCCCTGTTGGTATGTGTTTGCCAAGCCCGGTGCCGGAGAAACTGCTCGGAGCAGCGGCCGCAGTCCACTAAGTAAGCGACTGTCGCTAAGCGACTGTCGAAATTGTGCAGCGA
Source organism: Lizonia empirigonia (assembly GCA_009982855.1). Classification (NCBI taxonomy): domain Eukaryota; kingdom Fungi; phylum Ascomycota; class Dothideomycetes; family Pseudoperisporiaceae; genus Lizonia; species Lizonia empirigonia. The sequence goes on along the minus strand of JAADKA010000013.1, from coordinate 425,122 downwards.
ACCTCACGAAGACCGACCGTCAACTAACCAACGACAGCAACCATGGCTACCGAGCTCACGTACGTCGAATACGCAAACAACGATGCACCGACCAATTGCTAACAACCCATCAGTGTCCAGTCGGAGCGCGCTTTCCAGAAGCAGGTACGACAGAAGTCCTGCGACAACAACTCGATCTCGAATACTAATGCGCTGCGATAGCCTCACATCTTCCTGAACCACAAGGCCGGCGGTCCTCGCAAGAACACCCGCACCAGGAGATGGTATAAGGATGTTGGTCTGGGTTTCCGTACCCCCAAGACCGCTATCGAGGGTACCTACATCGACAAGAAGTGCCCTTTCACCGGCATGGTCTCCATCCGTGGCCGTATCCTCACCGGTACCGTCATGTCCACCAAGATGCACCGTACGTTACCCCGATACACTGGAATCGCACGACAAGAACGAGAGACGGAGTTGGTCACATGGCTGGACAGAATGCTAACAGGACACAGGCACCTTGATCATCCGTCGTGAATACCTCCACTTCATCCCTAAGTACTCCCGTTACGAGAAGCGCCACAAGAACCTCGCCGCGCACGTTTCCCCTGCTTTCCGTGTCGAGCCCGGTGACCAGGTCGTCGTTGGCCAGTGCAGGCCCCTCTCCAAGACCGTCCGCTTCAACGTCCTCCGTGTCCTTCCCCGCAAGGGCCAGGCTGCCAAGCAGTTCTCCAAGTTCTAAATGCATCGGTTGGTGTAACGGATTATGATGAGCAAAAGGAGGAAGGCTGGTTGGGCTGAGCATGATGGTTTTCGATATGGTCAATACTTCGCATCTGGGTTAAGGAACCGGAGTCCAATGGGCCATGTATGTTTCTCCAGCTACGATCAATGAAAGTCCTCGGAGGTCAAAAACACCCCGAGGCGGGTCAAAAGTCAGAGCGGCTCAGTCTTGCTGGTGATGTGATGGTCCTGACCAGAAAATGTGATGGCGGCTGCAGTGTCTACGTCAAGCACCTCCATGGCAGACCGCTGTGCGCGCATCCAGTCAATGGCCCGTGGATGTTACAGCGTCTTAACATTGCGCACTTCGGTGCGACCGAAGAACAGACGACCGAAGAACAGAAAACCTCCAACCACATCGTCCGTTGAGCACATACATTGTCCACAGTTTATCATACCGCCACTACACAATTAATATCACCAGTACTTGTCCACGACTGAAAACCTACTAATACACAATTGATTCGATTACACTTGCCTTGGGCAAATGGTTCTGCGAACGCTATGTCATTAGCATACATACACCTGCACAACTCCTTCCTCTCCACAGTACTATATCCTTCAAACGCCTGACACTCGCCTCAATGCCACCCTCACGCTTTAACATAGTAACCCCACTGGCTAAACATCCACACCAAACTGCCCGTACTGACAATGACCGGCCCCGCGAGCGCCTTCCCCCACCTCGTCGTCCCGAAGATGAACCACTCGCTCCCAAAGTGCGCAAACGCAACCACATACGTCCAGATCGCCAGTTGGTAGAACGCCGGGTGATTGATGTTGTAGGCCGCGTAGAAACGGATTATGGACGTCAGGAACGTCCATGTGCCAAATGTGCGGCTCGACAGCCAGGTTACGTGTGCGGGCTGTTTAACCGGAGGGTCGGTGCTGGTGGGGTTGTAGACGCGCGAGGTGTAGGTTAGGGTGCTGTAGGCTTGGATCGAGTTCAGGGTTGAGACGAGGGAGACCTGGGTGTGTGGTTAGTATGAAAGACGGGTTAGGGAACATTGTGTAGCTCCAAGTCTGAAGGTGCAATTGCGCATTGTAGACTGGGTGCAGGTGCGCTGGACGTACGAAGAGCAGCCATTTGGGCAGCAGGCCCTCAGCCTGCGGGACCCAAGATGAAATTGCGGATGCCATTGTTTTGGATCGGCCTGCAGGATCTGTGTGTGATTGGGTTGGGTGCTGCACACGTTGGTCTCAAGAATTTGGGAAACTGCGATCCACCGGCCTGAAGATGTCAGGTGTGGCTCGTGCGTCTCTGTGTAAACACCTTCCTCGGCAGCAGCTTAAACAGATGAACTCCACCTTCTTAGATAGAGCAGATACGAAACTCACGTCTAAAGATTACCAATTTATCTCAAACGGGTTGCATTCATGGTAAGATGTCAAGAATAGATTTACAGTCTTCAGATTCAGGATAGATCACCGTTTTGGGTTCCTTGATTTCTTTTAAGCCCGAGAGTCCCATCAAGCATCACAAACTCTGGACCGCCTGATATATCCGGACTGTCACAAATCAATGAGTAAAATGTTCACCGACTTCATTATTTCATGGGTTTTCGTGCATGCTGTCAGTACTTCCGTCCATCCAAGGGTGTACTTGGAATTGACAAATCATAAATGTTACTACGTCTTTTCCAAGCCTCTCTCGCAATCGACCACCCTCTGATCACCCTTTTTGGACGACTTCCTATTCATCCAAGCCCAAATGAACAATCTAATTCTGCGGGCGAGATGCAGACTCTCGAGTCACAGGAGATATTGAGCCACAAATTTCGCTCACATTTTGGGCAGGCCTTCAATGCAGATATCTCTAACTGCAAGGCTATCACATAGATCAAATCCATGACCCCGGATCGTAAATCCAAGCCCCTAAGGTCTCTTGCAACGAAGAAATGCTGCAGGCCTACAATCGTACTTGCGATGTCTCTGGATCGCGTGTAGTCTACAACACACCCGGCACTGAGGCCATCCACGGTTTCAAAGAGAGATGCGCAGATACTTTGCAACACTGGGTAGCGAACCGCCACGGACAGTATATACCGGCTGCTCTACCGTGTCTCGACGAATGACTTTTCCGATGAAAACTATTTCCCGCAGGTATCAACCCGGCGATATGATGATTTTACTCTACGGTGGACCGGCTTCACAAATCCTGCGGGAAATTCCGAGTAAGGGGTACTGTACTTTCGATGGGAAGTGCAATCTTGGAGAAAAGACGGAGTAGCATCTTCACTGCAGGTTCGGCTCTGCTCTCCTGCACTTGTGCACTTTTTGGCCGATTGGTCGAACGACTCTCCAGCCGCATAAAGTGCTTGTTTACCTCTTACCGCCTTGTCTCCAGCTTTCAATCTTGCCAAACGTCTCAAAACAGACCGTGAATGCACATATCAGCCGGCGTCTGTGACAGCCCAACCTCATAGGCACCAACACCGTTTTTCTCCAGATATTGCTAATTTCCAGCCGGGAGATAATGCCAGTCTACTCTAGATGCGTTCCTCTTGTCTAACACCGACACAAGAAGACCAGACACAAAACCGTTGACCCTCATCCACGGTTCTCTTCTTTATTGCAGCACTCCAGCAAAATAAGCTTATGGTTTTCTCTGAATTTCCTAGTTTCAAATGCGATGCTGCGATTCTCGTATCAATGGGTGTGCTTCACACTCAGAAAAACACAGCATCGGAAACGAAAACCGTCGTGCTTCCAGTTGTGTTGTTTCTGAGAGCCCTTCTGAACAGATCTTTGGACCCGCGTTCGATCTGTTCCCAGCCGAATTCTTATAAAGCCAAGATGAGAAACGCGATCTGGACGTATCCATGTCTGTCTAATTTTCATTCTAGGACGCTCAGACTCGTCTTATGTGCTGTTATGCGCCCGTGTCGGGGCTTACCGTGTTTGTAGGTCTGATTATGAAGTGTAGGGTTTGATGTGTGTTGGCTCAGATTGTTTTGGAAGGATAGTAGACAAACGAGGAGTTCGAGGTAGGACTTGATGGTCTTCCTGCTGGGTTGTCTGGAAGAAGTCATTGGAAAGGAGGATGTTGTTGTTTTGATGTGCGGGGAGGTTTAGTTTTACGAGATGATAGGATCAAATCATCCTTTACGTGGGGATCTCGTTTGGACACATTTAGAGCTGGGGGATAGAATCGTAGTTCTTCATGCATTCAAACATAATAACAATCCCGTGTCCATGAACGTCTCAGTGTTTGCTTGAGGGATACTACTGCCTTCTAACCCAACTGCATGGTATCAGCCACTATGTACGACCACTCCCTCCATCCCTCAATCTCTCCCGCCTTTCTCCACCAGCCCCTCAAACCAACTTACCAATTCCTCTCGCACTAGCAGTAGGGATATGGTCACACATCACCCTCGTAACATTGACCCGCCTGCCCTCTCTTTCAGTACCTTTCCAGCTTGCTTCAATGTCTGCTATGGCTGTTTCCTGCACCGCCGGGGTGACGCACCGGTCATCCTCACACAAAAACCAACTCACAGGCACATCCTTGTACCCGGGATACGTCAGGGTGCTCGGAAATGCTGCGCTGGAATGTTGGCCCATTTTCTCAACCTCTTTCAGTCCCCGCTCGGGCGAGAGAGAGTTGCAACAGATTTCGGCTGTGGTGGGGAGTTGGGGTTGAAACATCCACCCGTCCTAACCTGTCAGCGGCGTCGAGCATACAGCCCCACAGTACCCGTTTTCTGTCGAAGGATAAGGGGGACATGATGAACACTCACCTCATCGATCTCCAGCGGCACCTGTATGCCCCCAACCATCGGATCCGCCAGCTCGTTCCCCACTTTCGGCACCACGGCTGTAATGTACGCTAGTCGCACGACTCCGCCTGGCTTCCCGTGCTTCTGGCGCTCGAGGAGGTTCAGGCCTGCGAGGCTCTCCGAGGCGGGCGCACCGCCGTAGCTGTGTGCCACGAGAACGATTTCTTCGCCCGCGTCTGCTAGTTTCGAGACGAAGCTGGCAATGAATGAAGCATCGTCGTACATGGTCGGTGGTGGGCCAGGCTTCTTGCTGTAGTAGCATGGTGGATCGAGGAGGTGGACGGTCACGCCGGCGTCGCGGAGAGGTTGGATGGTGGGGGTGTAGTATGCGGAGTTGATGAAAGAGCCGGGGATGAGAACTACCGTGGGCTTGCGAGGAGATGCTGCCATGGTGTTTTTGCTGGTGCTAATCGTCTCCGTATTGTTCTATCGTGCTGTTGGGCTGCTTTATTATCAGATTGTGCTGATGTTTGTGGGGTTAGTGGCTCGGTTGGTAACAGGGACAAAGGAATAATAAGAGTATGCGAGAAGCCGTATATGATCTTGTAGCTTGGTGGTGTAGTTCAGACAGATCAGCTGATACACTGAGCTGATGAAGCATTGCTGATAAATGGTTCTGACGGCGGAAGTCAGAAAGTCAGTAAACCGTGTTCAGCCTAGCTTGATCAGGTGCAGTGAGTTGTGGGGAAAGACCTCGGTTTCTGAGAACTTGGACCATGGAGCGGAAGAAAGCGGTCGTAGCAGTTGGTTGTCGTCTTAAAGTTGGTAAAATCGAATAAATATGTGGCTGTTTAGCCCATGACCTTCTCGCCCTCACCAGCGAGGAAGTAATGGCTGCCAGTTTCCAAGACCTCAATCGTATCCCCAAGCTTCACTTCGCCTGCCTCCAACGGCGTCACCTGCATACCTAGAACGGCATTCTTGCTGCCCTCGTCGATCACCCTGTACTTGCGCATAGTGGTCGAAGGCTCGTTGGGATCTGCCGTACCGGTCTCCGGGTCCACGTTAGGCAATTTGCAGCGTGTTGTGCGGCAAGAAATATAGTAGGGCATAGATCCAATCTTCGCCTTTGTCCAGTTGTCCTCAGCGAATGCTGGAGGTCCGGTGAAATAGATGTTAGCCCGATACCTCAGGGCATTGACGGTGGGAACTACCCACTGCTGCGTTTGGACGCCCCTGGGCAGCTTATTGGCAACATCGTGTACTGAGGCGAGGTTGAGTATGTGTACTGGATACTGTTGGAAACGTTAGAAAAGGCTCCTCCTTGACTCCAGGAAACACCTACTGAGTCCTGCATGGCAATGGCCGTTTGGAAACCCACGTCTTCCTTCTTCGGCGCGCACTTGTAGACCTCGCGATACTTGTTCGTGTCGATTCTGAATAGCGTGATGGGATTGGTGGTGCCAATAGTGTACTTCAATTTTGCAAGCAACTCTGGGTCAACCTCACAGCCCATGTTCAAGGCAACTGGCGAATCTTTCCAGATGCGCAGCGTTTCCTTCTTGTAGCCCTTGCTCTCGATGCGCTCCTGAGAGGGGTTGAATGGGACTCGAATCTCCAGCATTGGCTCTGATTTGCCCGCCATCTGTGCGGCGAGAAGTTTACCCCAGTTTTTCAGTCCCTCAATCGTGAAGTCAGTGTCTTGCGTGAAGGGGAACCGAATTACGAGGCAACCGTCACTCTTGACCCATTCGCCGTCCTTGTCGTAACCGGGAGCTGATGGGTCTGGTACCCAGATCTCGGTCTCAATCTTCGCTAGACGTGGATACTTGCGCTGCGTGCAAAAGTGCCATTCGCTCGTGACGTCGCCTTCCATGGTTGGCATGCTCGTCACATACTGTCCAAGAGTGAATTGACGGTCGTATTTCAGTCCAGTGCGGAGGACTTCGCTCTTGTCAAGCTCGACAGGTCCAGCTGATTTCAAAGGGTAGACAAACAGTGCTTTGACGGTCCATGGGTTTTCTGCGGTTGCGTCACCACCCCTGGCGAACTTCTTTGAGTACTGGTCTGCGAAATTGCTGGGACCCTTGATACCAAGTTTCTTGCATCCGGCTGGTGGCGGCGAGGGTCTCTCGCGTTGCGTGAGAGCGAACAGAGCAATGAAGATGAACGGTGATAACGTGACCAGGACCGTGTAGAAGAACAGGCGGAATGTGACTTCGATACCAAGCTTCTCTAACGCGTAATCGAGAAGATCAGAAGTGATTCCATGCTGGGGTTCGGACGGCTCAAGGGGCCGGTTGTCAAACGGCATTGTGTCTGATGTGGGGTGGAGCTGGAGGTGCTTGAGGTCTACGGCTGGTGATGTTCAGATTCGACCTTTAGCGCATGACGGGTTGCGTGTGGATAATGTGACTGTGAGGCTAGAGAGGCGCGCTGTTGACCTTATATCTCGCCCCTATCGTGTTTCGACGGATGTGGCTTCAGTGTTGGATTCGAGGCGGTGCTGGTGTTGACTTGGCGCATTGAAAGCGGAAGGAGACAAGGATTTGGCCGAGTCATTGCGCTGCCGTCGTTCGCTTACTCGCGTGACAGCGCGCTCTGGACGCATCAACTTGAGCCGCAGCATGGCGATGTTCTACGCCGCCAAGTCACGGGACTAGCTTGCTGCTTGCTCAGTTCTGCACAATGGCAGACAAAGGCGCGCCTCGACCCCCTCAGTCCTCGCGTACGTGCATGCCTCCTCCTGCCATGGCGCTGTCGCTGACAAGAGTGTAGACAGACTGCCCACCGTCTCTGCCTCGGAGGCTCTCCGAAACCTCAGTGCGCGTGGTGCCCGCGCTGTACCGACTGGCCTCACGCAGCTCGACAGGCACCTTGCGCCCCCGAGCCTTCCTGGCCACGAGGTCGCGGGTGGATATGTGCGAGGCAAGGTGACGGAGGTATACGGGCCGCCCGGTGTAGGAAAGACATCGGTGCTGCTACAGGCAGCATGCAATGCGTTGCATCAAGGGCAGCATGTCTACTGGATTGGTATGGCACAGGGCAGCGTGGTTACCTCGTATCGCTGCTAATGACATCCAGATGCTGCATGTGCACCATTGGTCCCTCAGCGCCTTCTCCATATACTTTCTGCGTCGAACGACACGCCATCTGCATCGTCTCCAGGTAAGCTGCGAAACTACTTCCATCACCTTGCTGCGTCAACGCTTGCGCATGTCCTGGCGCTGTTCATGCATCCGCCCGCTGCCTTCCCGCAGTCGAGCACGAGTCTTGTCGTGATTGACTCACTATCCACCCTTATCGACAATGCATACCCGCGCAATGCCGACGAGCGCCTGAAGAACAAGACCGACCAGTCAAAGTGGGCAGCTGGACGCAGATACGCAGTCATGAACGACTTGATTGCGACATTCACCAAGTTTGCTGCGTTGCACGACATTGCCCTGGTAATCACATGTCAAACCATCACGCGCATGCGAGGCGCCTCGCGAGCGCTTTTAGTTCCTGCTATTACTGGCATCGAGTGGGAGAACGGTATCTCTACCCGTCTGCTTCTGTTCAGAGATTGGGTGCCACCGCACGCAAAGGCGCAAGATAAGGTCGAAACAGATAGATTGCAGAAAACTCGGTTTGCTGGACTGGTCAAAGTCAATGGTGTGGTACTTGCCGATGAAGGTGGGGTGGGTAAAGTGGTGCCTTTCGCTATCGAGAATGTAAGTTGTTCAAAAACCATGCAGCCGCTGCGTGGGTTGGTGCATAATGACGCCGTGAGCTCTGTGTCTTGCTAACACAAATCAGTGTGGTCTTTGCGATATCGACATTACTGCTGATGACACAGCAACGACCGTGGTGCTTCCTATCCAAGCAAGACCACCGAAGCGGACGTTTGATGAGGTCGACGAAAACTTAGTCGAGGAGCCAAACTCGGATGAAGTATACGGTTGGATCGAAGATGACGGGGTTGCTGCCGAGGGACTTCTAATTAATGACGCGCCAACTATTGACGACATTGATGCACCAGCAGAACCTGCTGCGGAGGGCCGCAGCACCAAAATGCCGCGAACTTCCACAGTATGAAAGCTTGGCCAGTTTATACACAGGGTGATTTCTGCCTGAACACTGCAGCATATCGAGAAATCCGCTGTGGCACCACACGTACTGCTCGTGAGCATGATCCGTGGAGGTTGCGGGTAAGCATTTGCCTTCGAGACTCAAGTCTTATCTCCAAGTTTAGCAGCTGACCGATATTTTAGCAGGCTGAAGATCGTGCATCTACACCGATCATGCGTTGCCGGCAGCCCACGGCACGAGCTCGCTCTCCCGTGTGGGGTGACAACCCCAGACCCCAGATTGATCGCCCCCAACTCGGCTCCGCCAGTAACACCAAAGAACCACACCGCCATAACCTGCGCGCGTCCTCACATCAGCAAGACGATCAGCTTCTTACCGCTATGACTCATACAGCTCGGATCGCACCATACTTCGTAATATTGTCGACACCAACGGCTTGACTTAGTTTGCACCTTCCTTAAGTCGTTCCCTGTAGACCCCGAGGGGCGGGTTGCTGTGCGCCACAAAGGCATGCCGGACCGGCTTGAGGTGGGGGTGCGTCTTCCTTCAAGATATGGGGCACGCATGCAAGCCCAGAGGCCTGGACGCCTGTCGCGCCAAGAGCAAGGTTCGGGGAGGACGCCCCGCGACCCAGAGCGTCGGGTCCCACCAGCAATAATATCCGGCCTGTTTTTGGATAAGCGGATGATTGCATGCGCGTGGCTGATTGTATCTGCAGTCATCTAGGGGAGGCGGGGTATCTCGTGGGGGTGGAGGACGAGACCAAATGCCATCTCCGCTCCGCGCTCTGAAGAGGAAAGATAGACCATGTGACACGATCTGGAAATGCTGAATGGAGGAATCACGGACACCAATTCCACCGTCTCCCGTTCTCATTGGAGCAAGGACACGACGCCTTCGCACCGGCATGCGCCTATCTCCACATCGACAGCCATACAGATACGTACTCCCCATAGCGGAAAGCCCCAATCGAGATGGAGACTTGCCCTCTCCGGCTTGCAAGCAACTACATGCACCTTCCTTTTGAATAGATGGAGTGACACACACCGCTTCATTCCAGGATGCGATGATCTGACACCAACTACAGAGTACCTGTTAGATGGAGAAGTACATGTTTCTCAACAAATTGTGTACCCAATAAGACTCCCTCTTCTGGGTGCACTAATCTTCTATCACGCGCAGAACGTAACGTACTCCACGGGCGAGCCGATCACACGGGCGAGCCGATCACTCTGCCAAGACCACACCAAACCTCCACCCTATTATGGCTCGCATTGGCCCATATTAGCCTTGTATACAGTAGTACAGCACATAATATCATTCAGTAACACCTTCTGCAGCCTTCTTACACGTGCGCGAGTTATGCCCTACCTTGTGGCACTTTTTACAGCGTCTTTGGGTTGCCTACCTCCTTCAACACGCACTCGCTTCCTTGCCTTCTTACCATCACCACGCGCCCCAAACTCATTTAGAGTAGTTAATCGAAGGCCTTCCTCAGCTGTTAGGACCCCCTCCTACTGTAACTGCTTTCTTTTATGCGATTTACGTCGCGTGGCGGCCTCATTTGCTGCTCGAAGCCCAGTAATCTCCTTTTGAGCCAACACCAGCTTGTGCGCTACCATAGCTGCGTCTTTGGCAAGCTTTTCAAGCGCCTCAACCATTGAAGTTGGTGAGCTGCTTGCATGCCTTTGAATCCTCTCTCGAACCAGCGTTGATTGCGACCCTAATTGCAGGGTATTGCTCGCGGTTTGGGACTGCCAGGGAGTATCTTCCACAGTAGGTAGCGGTGGGGTACCTAGGCGGACATCAAGACCCATTATGACCCGTTCTGGATCAAAGGGGACTAATCCAGCGCCTCGGAAGCCTCCTTGGATATTGCTACAACTTGTAGGCGCCTATAAAGCATGGTAGGAACTCAGTTTTAGTAATATGAGTAATGTAGTTGCGCATGAGATTCTCGGCTTGGCGCCCATACGCCTTCTTTAGAGGGGCAAAACAACCCACATCTAGTGGTTGTAAGAGGTGCAATGAGTGTGGAGGCATACACAGTGTAATGTTTGCTTCCTTGCAGTATTGTTGGAAGTCAAGGGAGTTGTAGCTCTCGTGGCCGTCAATAAGGAGCAGCCGGTACCCTCCTCGGGTGCGCCTCTTTGTATGGCCATCAAAGTGCTTCAACCAGTCCAGACCAAGCTTGTTGGTGGTCCATCCGTTCTCAGAGACTGCAATAATCCAGTCCTGTGGCATATCAGGCTCTTTGTACCAGGCAGAGAGGTGGTAGCGGCCTTTGAAGATGATGAAGGGTGGAATGGCCCATCCCGTGCCATTGATGCCCTGTATGACCGTGGTCCACTCTCGATTGCCCTGCTGCACTGCCTTGGGCCGTCCTCGACGCTCTGAACCTGTGACAACTGCTCCTGTAGATATCTGGCCCATCATAAAGCCTGTCTCATCAAAGTTGTATGTGTCATCGTCCTGGATGCCATACTTGGCTTTGACATTCGCTACAAGCCCAAACCAGCCTTGTATAATCTCTGGATCCTCACAGAGGGCTCGCTTGTAGTCGTACTTGCGATTGAACATTACTTGGAGGTCAGGGCGGCGCTTGACAAACGTATTGGGCCAGTTTACGCCAACATAGCCCATATTGCGCTCAGCACGCAAAGAATTGGCCATATCAGCTACAGCAGCCAGCCGAGGGGCAAATCCTCGTGCATCTAGCTCAAGAATGTGCTCAGCAATCACATTCTCCTCAGTCTGATCCATAATCCGTTGATTCGGCGTACAATCAGCTCGTGCAGGTCGTCCTGTGTATCGATCGTGTAGTGTGGTGTAAGGCGCGTTATAGATAGCTGCAGCGCGTCGCAATGTAAGTGTTGCGTCTTGTTTAATTGCATGGAGCGCAAGCTGTATCGCAGCTTCTTTTAAGGGCTTAGATTTGTGTTGTTGTTGAGGCATTGTGTGGTAAGGTAGAGGTTTGGTGTGGTCTTGGCAGAGTGATCGGCTCGCCCGTGTGATCGGCTCGCCCGTGGAGTACGTTAACGTAAAGCACCACCGAGCCGGCAACACCACCGAGCCGGCAACTTTTCCTTGGCATTGCGAACACCATGTACAAAACAAGTAATTACTTACTACCCTCTGCAGAACCCGCGTACGACGCACTTGTATTAGATGCAGAATCTTCTTCTGCATCTTTTTGGCACGTACGAGCGTTGTGCCCAGTCTTTCCACAGTTGCCACAGTGCCGTTGACCTGGCTGGGCTCTTTCTTGACCACTACCACTGCGCGCTCTCTTTGACACCGTACGAGCTGCAGCTGCGCTCTCAGCTACAGACAACGCTGCAGCACCATACTCTATTGTCCCACCATACTGAATCTGCTTTCTTTTACGCCCTTTGCGCTTAGTAACCTCTGCTAATTGCTCCTCAAGCTCTCGTACACGAGCCTTAATAAGAACATTTTCATGCAGCATCTCCTCAGCTCCTTTTACTAGCTTTGAGAACCCTTCCTGAGCAGATGTTGGTGACCGTACGAAGCGCTCGCTTACAAGCTTTGACTGCGACCCAAATTCGTACGTATTGCTTGGTGTTTGGGATTGCCATGGTGTTTCTAGTAGAGGTACTGGTGGAGGGGTATGAAATCGCACTTCAAGCCGATCAATGACTACCTGCGCGTCAGTAGGCACTAGTCCTGATGCCTGAAAGGCCTTCTTGCAGTTATTGTACGTAAACACGTCGAAAAACGCGTCTCTAAAGGCTGGGAGGAAGCCTTCCTTGTTAATGTGGAAGACGCGTTTGGATGCCAAGGCTCGTACGCGTTGGGAGTACTTCAGTTTCAACGGTGAGAAACACACCACATCAAGTGGCTGAAGTATGTGTGATGAGTGAGGAGGCATACAGAGGGTTAAGATTCTGTTCTCCAGGCAGTAGTCCTTAAAAAAAAATTCTGGTTGAGATGGCTCTCATGGCCGTCCAAGATAAGCAGCCTGTACAACCCCTTCTGACGCGCTCTTGTATGCACGTCAAAATGCTTCAACCACTCAAGACCAAGCGCGTTGTTTATCCATCCGTTCTCAGAGATAGAGAGCTTCCAGTCGTACGGTATATTAGTCTCCTCATACCAGGCAGAGATGTGGACACGCCCCTTGTAGATAATGAAGGGTGGGATAGCATACCCAGCAGCGCAGATGCTCTGGATAACTGTAACCCACTCCCGATCGCCTGGCTGAATAAGGTTTGGTCTTGTACGCCTCTCTGAGCCTGTAACAACCTTCATTGAGCCAATAACTCCCATCTGGAAGCCGGTCTCATCAAAGTTGTGGATGTCCTCATCTAGGACCCCATACTTGTCTTTTGTCTCCTGTACGAGCTTGAACCACGCGCTGATAACCTCTGGATCTTCCTGGAGTATTCTCTGACGGTCCTTTGCGCGATTGAAAGCCATCTTGAGTTCTTCCGTACGCGACACAAATCGCTCAGCCCAGTTCTTGCCAATAGGTGTCCCACCACGTACAGCCATTTTCATGTTCGGTCGAAGGCCACAACCACCAGCAAGACAAGGAGACAGTTTTGCCACTCCTTGTTCTTGCAGTATAAGGGCATCGCCAGGCCTACCGCAAGGCTCTCCACGCGAAGAGCTACGGCGCAATTCGACAGAGCACCGGCTCTCCACACCCACAACGATGAGAGCTGCTTTCAGCTCTCTGAAGACCGACTGTCAGCGTCCCAGACCTGACACAACACGCAAACAAGGCAGCCAGCATGGCCTTAGATTTCACGACCCTTGGGGATAAAGAAGAAGGACAGGCCTGGCTCTGCCTACCTACTACACCTATCTCCTCAGACACAGGCATGGCCAAGCCTAGTACAAAGGCTCTCCTCGCGCAGAGCCACGGCTTCGATTCGGCAGGGCACCGGCTCTCCACACCTACCTACTCTTTCCTTTTCTTTCTCTCACGGCACTAAAATGCCTCTGAACACACACAAGGGTCCCACCCTAATGTACACACACTGCTCAGTCTCCCCAATTGGAAGGGGAGCTGTAGTTCTGAAATGGTAGCAATACCCGCGCAGGCAAGAAATGCTTTCTAAGGTAGTGTGGCAGCACTGTAATTCCATAGCTTAGCACGTCCTATATGCCCTTCGGGAGGCGGTGATGGTGGACTTAATCCCCATCCTATGGACGAAAATCGAATACCAACCAACCAACCAACCACGTACAGCCAACAGTTTATCTGCAATATCTGCCACCTCACACAGCCGGGGGGCAAATCCACGCGAATCAAGGTCAAGGATGTATCGTACGATCGTTTGCTCTTCTGTCGCAGAGAGCTTTCGGCCGTTGGGCGTAGCAGACAGCCGGAAGGTGATTTTGTTCTGCCGATCAGAGAGCCGTTGATGTGGGACGTTGTATGCTAGAGCAGCAAGATGCACGCTCTTAAATTGACCTGATTCGTACGCCTGGAGTGCGAGGTCTATCCTGCCTTCTTGCTGGAGTAGCTTAGCTTTGCGTTGTTGAGCCATTGTTGTTTGTACGTGGTGTTCGCAATGCCAAGAAAAAGTTGCCGGCTCGGTGGTGTTGCCGGCTCGGTGGTGTTGCCGGCTCGGTGGTGCTTTACGTTATAGTATTAATATGGTCTTAGCAAAAGTAAGCTACTTGCTTGTATAAGCTACTTGCTTGTAGAGTATGTTAGTATACTCTTAATAAGTTTCTTAATAAGTATAACGTACTCCACAAGCGAGCCGGTCATCCAAGCGAGCCGGTCACTCAATTTTACACTAAAAATTAAGATTTTTGCACCTTAATAACTCTACAACCAGATAATAGAATTGTCTAAAACTTGAAATACTATGCTGCATCTACGTAAAGATCAATTCTATAGAAGCGCTAGGATCCTGTATCAGTCGCACCGGAGTTATTAAACAAAAATCAAAATACAGGGATTATTTTAGCGTACTTTCTAATAACTCTACACACGTTAAGGATAGAGCTTAGATCTCCAGGGCAACTGATCTTGACATAGGTAAAGCATAGCATTTTGATTTTTAGACAATTCTATCATCTGGTTGTGGAGTTATTAAGGTGCAAAAATCTCAATTTTTGGTGTAAAATTGTTATGGATCTCCGATATCCATCCCACATACCTGCCCGTTCCCCGGTCACGTGCTCTGTCACGTGATTAGCTTAGTCATCAGGGTCTTGGCAACACCTCGCGACATATTCGCGAGGTTACCAAACCCCCCTAGCTCTTTGTACTTACTTTCTGGTTACCGATCAATCAATCCAATCTCTCTCAATTTGACGTCCCTAACATAAAGTAAGTACCACACATCTACGGACCGTCCAGCGCGACGATCACAGCCCGACAGCGACAGCGACAGCGAGCGCCGCAGCATCGGTACCCCGCAGTAGTGTGGTGCGACAGTCTGCCCACCAACCCAACTAGGTTGCGAAACCCGGCGCTTATGCCACACGAGCGCAATCCATCCATTCACAACCGCTCTACCTCCGACGCTACTATGGCGGGCGCGGGTGGACGGATTGGTACCTTCGGGGGCCTAGGCCGCCCGAGTGATCAGATCACCCCGGGTACTTCCCAGACCATCGGTCGTTCCCAGATGGGCGGCCCCGAGCTCTCCGGCACGCAGCGCCGCCCGGGAGAATTCTATAACTCAGAAAACGAAGAGGACGACCTCGACGCTACACACCCCAAGCCTTCATCTCTGAAGCCTCCCACAAGTCATAAGACCAAGAAGCGAGTCACGCTGCTGGTTGACGAAACTCCTGGCTTCGCCCACGATGAGGCACGTGACGTTGAGTACCCACGCCTCCGGTCCTCATTGGGTAACCAGTCATTCTCTTCCTCCCGACGCGTATCTGTCGCGCGCGCGGAGTTCGCAGTAGACCAGACCGAACTCACGCACGCCATTGACGATGCTGGGAACCCCATTGAGACCATCTACTTGTACACGCCCAACGAGGAAGGCACCATTACCTCCGAGAATCGCATCGACCGAGTGGAAGACCCTACCGCCTTAGTGCAATCAGTACACAACCATCCAGACGCTTGGTTCCGCGTCATCAGTAAATACATCGATGGCCGCGAAATCGCTGAAGAAGACCTTCAGAATGCAACCGCGCTCCTGGAACAAGCCACTGAGTCTCAGGTCAACTCCCTTCATGCTAAAGCCAAAGCAGAGCGCTCCTTGAAGGAGTACCGACACAACTGTGACAAGCAGCATGGCAACCTCCAGCAGAAGTTGACTGACGCTGAGACCGAGATGGACAAGGCGCGCGAGGCCGTTAGACGCCTGCGCGACGACCGAAATCAACTCCGTCGGGACAACAAGATGATCAATACCAAGCTCCACGATGCTGAAGATAACATGCAGGCCCTGCAACAAGCTCTGGAAGAGACACAGAAGGATCTAGAGAAGGCCCTTCGGAGCAAACCTCGCCCCAAGAAGGCTCGGGGTGACTTTGACCCATCCGATGACTCCGGCTCGTCCACCGAGGACGACTCCGAGGACAGGAGGGACACCCGCACTCAACGCAGCGCTGGTCCAGCTCTGGGTCCACGTGGCGAGACGCCTATCACGATCCGTTCTGGTCAGGATACCCACACCACCGATCCCAACGCCAACAACCCTAGATATCCTGACATCAAGGATTACAGTGGCAAGCCCGATGAGGATCTTGAGCAATGGACAGCGTCTGCTCTCACCAAATTCTCCCGTTCATGGGGTAACTTCCCTAATGAGTGGAGCAAGGTAGAGTATCTCCGCGACCATTGCAAAGATACCGCGTACAGTGTAGTGAAGCTTCGGGCCCTTCCCCGCTCAGAAGAACCGTATGAATCCGCCGATCAGCTCATCGCAGACCTAGAAGCCAACTTTGGCATGAGCTCCGAGGATAAGAAGGCGTCAGCCTTACAAAAGCTGACCTCAGGCGACTGCCGACAGAAGGCTGGTGAAGGAGCTGGTGAGTGGCTAGCCCGATTCAACCTCATCGCGGTAGAGGCCCAGCTTGATGCGGCCACCCGACGATTCTACGCCCTCCAGAACCTCAACAGCCACTACAAGTCACCCGCCACCCAAGGCGCGCGCGTCGGTGAAACCTGGGCTGAGTTCACAGCCCGCCTCCGACAACTGGAGAAAGACTTTAGCGCGGCTTACGGTCATGGAGGAAACCACACTCGAGATAAGAAGCGTGATGTGAAGGGAGGACGCGGCGACGACCGTGGAACAAAGAATAAAGACTCCACCAGGGACTCTGGGTACAAGCGCTCACCCGCTCAGTTCAGGATCATCGTATCCAAGAAGCTGTGCGCCCGCTGTCTCAGACCTGGTCATCTCCCCCATCAACCTGATGCTCCATGCAAGAACAAAGCCACTTCCACTTGGGACTCCGCGTTGGAGGTTAACGCCGCGGATACCCTTTCCAGTGAACCATCCAACCCGTCGGAAACGAGTAGTCCTTGATGACAGTCGCCGTCAAGGACACATCGCGCAACTCCAGGATGACCTCACTAGAGAAGAGGAGTCCCGCGTTGCGGCACGACCAGCGGTTTACATATCAGCTGTGTCGTTGAGTGAGGATTATCAAACTAGGCACCAGCGCGATATCATCGAGCTCGCGCTGGTTGATGATCCGGGTATTCCAAATCGCCCACCTCACTCGCCGCAGATGAAGTTCTCTAGCCAAGTTACCACCCCGTTGGGGCACCCCGTGAAGGCCAATACCTTACCCGATGATGGGTGCTCGGGCAAGTCGTCAGTCGACAATTCACCACACAGCACAAGCTACACACTGTGAAATCATCGCAACCAGTGCAACTCCGACTCGCCAATGGCAAGATTGCAGCGAGCATGGATACCATGGCGCTGGTGAAGCTACACATCGGCGATCACTATAGCGAGGACTGGATGTGGGTCACGGAGCTACTTGGATACGACCTCATCGTAGGACAGCCATGGCTGGAGACCCACGACCCCGTCAAGAGATACAACGACCGCACCATCACGTTCTGCAGCGACTATTGCACAGCGAACTGTTTGACCCACGGAAAGTGCGTACAGGTCACCTGTGCTCGTGATGGGAAAAGCCACGTCACCAACATCACCCCGGCCATGAAAGACAACATCGCCCTCATCAGCGCTGATGCTGCCCTGGCCTTCGGACGTCGCGATGAGTCGACACTCACTTGGGTGTACCCGGAACACTGGGAGAAACTCAAGAAACCAGACGATCCTATAGAAGCATCATTCATGAGCCTGTTCGCGGCTGACTGCGCCGCCCTCACCACAGAGGACTTCCAGAAGTTCCACGACAAGCTGACCCTACCAAAGATCACCAAGTCCGAGCTCTATAGGCTGGTACCACCGCAGTATCACCGCCTGATAGACGTATGGGACCCCAAGGAGGCGGACACCGTCCCCTTGAGCAAGCCTGGGGTAGATCACGAGATACGACTCATCGAAGGAGCCGCGGCACCACACCAGAGAGCGTACGGCTTGTCACGTAACGAGATGATGGCCTTGAAGGCCTATATCCAAGAAGAGCTGCGCAAAGGATTTATTCGCGAGTCAACCTCACCCTACGCGGCGCCCGTGCTGGTAGTAAAGAAGCCAGGTGGCGGGCTGAGGATCTGTATCGACTATCGACAGTTGAACGCCCTTACAGTAAAAAACCGCAATGCGCCTCCTAAGATTCGGGATACTCTAGCGCGTCTGAACAAAGTCAGATTGTTCTCAAAGTTTGACGTGATCGCCGCGTTTAATCGAGTGCTTGTTCGCAAAGAGGATCAAGAAAAGACAGCATTCCTCACCCGCTTTGGGCTGTTCGAGTACGTGGTGATGCCCTTCGGACTCTGCAACGCTCCCGGCACGTTCCAGTCATTTATCAACTCCACCCTGCGAGACTATTTGGATGATTTCTGTTCTGCATATCTTGATGACGTGCTCGTCTACAGTTCATCCGAAGAAGAACACGTGCAGCACTGCACCAAAACCCTCACGCGTCTGAGAGATGCCGGTCTTTACCTAGATATCCGCAAGTGCGAGTTCCACGTCACTCGAGTCAAATATCTGGGCATGATACTCACCTGCGAAGGCCTACAGATGGATCCAGACAAGATCAAAGCGATTAAGGACTGGAAGGATCTTCGCACCGTCAAGGACGTACAGGCGTTCATTGGCTTTGCCAATTTCTACCGACGCTTTATCTTCAAGTTCTCACTCATTGTACGACCGCTTATCGAGCTCATTCGTGACACAGCAGTGGGCCAAAAGCTTAACTTCCACGATAAGGCTCGCGCCGCATTTGAACGACTTAAGGAAGCTTTCACCAGCGAGTCAGTTCTCGCCCATTTTGACCCAGACCTTAAAGCGATCATCGAATGCGACGCGTCCGATTGGGTGGTCTCGGCAATACTCTCCCAGTGGCACGACGACGTGCTCCGCCCTGTGGCATACTTCTCGATGAAGATGAAAGCTGCTGAGTTGAACTACCCAATCTACGACAAAGAACTCCTTGCGATCATCAAGGCATTTGAAGAGTGGAGACCCGAACTAGCAGGGACTGAGGACCCAGTGGAGATATTCTCAGACCATCGAACGTTACAATGGTTTATGAGCACCAAACAACTCTCGCGCCGACAAGCCCGTTGGGCTGAGTTCTTAGCTGAGTTCAACTTCATCATTAAGTATAGGCCTGGTAAACAAGGTACTAAACCTGATAGTTTAACCCGCCGAACCGATGACGTGCCAGACAACGTGTCTGATGATCGAATACAACAACAACAGCAGCAACTGCTCAAAGACCACATGTTCGAACCTCCCCCACCGGGCGTGGAGGCGACGGCCGTACTCTCCCTCACCCCCGACGATGGTTGTCACCACGCTATCCACCTAGCCGACATAGTCAACGATCAGCTCGAACTCAGCGTGATGGACCTGACACAATGGATACAAGCGTTCAGTGAAGAGACGGGCTGTGGCGATGAAGAATCGTTGACAGTCGCCCTGGGAGAGGAGGTCGACGGGGAAGGGAACGATCGGGAGCCTGGCCTCTCTGAGGACGGGGACGATCGGGAGCCCGACTCTGAACACCAAGACCTCCCGGATACTGAGTCGCTCATCCAGCGTATCCGGGTCACCGCAGCTGAAGATCCGCTGATGAACGACATCATCAGGTGCAAAGAAGAAGGCCTACGCCGTCTCCCAGTGTCCTATGCCAAACAAGGCGTCAAGGTAGAACTATCCTCTTGTCACATGAAAGACGGTCTCCTCTACATCCACGATAAACTGTACGTCCCCGACGACGAAGCACTGCGGGCCGCTGTGGTGAGCCACGTCCACGACACCACGGTAGGAGGCCATAGCGGCAAGCATGGTACATACGAGAGACTCTCCCGATGGTACTACTGGCCATCCTGCACCGATACCGTCGCACGTTACGTAAAGAACTGTTTGGTGTGTCAACGGTCCAAGCCCCACCGAGAAGGCAAACATGGTCTACTCAACCCGCTCCCCGTCGCAGATCGCTACTGGAACAGTGTTACTGTGGATTTCATCACTCCACTTCCACCCTCGACCTGGAGAGGATTGACGTACAACCACCTCATGGTGAACGTCGACCGCCTCTCCAAGAAGAAGAAGTTTATCCCATTGGAAGACCTAGAGGTAGAGACTGTAGTCCAGGCATTCTTCGAGTACGTATGGCGTGAGGAAGGCTACCCGATGGAGGTCATATCCGACCGCGGCGCACAGTTTACCTCACACTTCTGGAAACGCTTATGTGAACGCATTGGTACCAAACCAAAGTTATCCACGGCGTTCCATCCAGAAACTGATGGTCAAACCGAAGCAGTCAACAGTGCAGTCAAACAGTACCTCCGCGCCTTCGTGCACTATGACCAGAAGAACTGGGCTGAGCTACTACCTCTCGCTGAATTTCATGCCAATTCCACAGTCACTGCAGCGACAGGAGTGTCCCCATTCTACGCAACGAAAGGCTACAACCCTCGCAGTGGTATTGAACCAGTCACTGACACCTCATTGACGTGGAAAGCTTCGCGCGACTCTCGAGCGGCAGACAACCTCATCCAACGCATTGAGTCAGTCAAAGTATTCCTCAAATGGAGCCTCGCGTGGGCGTCAGCCAAAATGGAGGAACAAGCAAACAAGCACAGGCAACCAGCACCTGAGTTTCACCCTGGTGACCTGGTGATGCTTGATGCTCGCAATATCCGCACCCGTCAGCAGAACAAAGGTCTCTCCCCAAAGAACTTGGGCCCCTTCACAGTGAAGGAATCATATGGTGGTAAGGCTTACCGACTGGACCTGTCAGACCACGGTGATCTGGCCCAAATCTATCCGGTATTCCACCCATGGCTCCTCCACCCGGTTGACAACAACCCGCTCCCGGGGCAGCGTCAAGACCCACAAGGCCCTGTTGAAGTTGATGATGAAGGCGAGACTTACTACGTTGACGATATCCTTGACGCTAAAGTTGATAAGCGCTGCAGGGATCCCGCTACTGGTAAGAAAGGTGTCCTCCGCTACCTCATCAAGTGGACAGGTTACGACAAGCCAGACTGGGTCCCATACTACGACGTCACGGGCTGCGGAGAGCACCTAGCCCGCTTCCACCACAGACATCCCGACATCGCCATGCCGACACCCCTCCGGGAACCTGGTCAACATGAGGAGCGGTTAGCGTTCTTGTGGCTTGACTAATCACGTCTACTTGGCTGGAAGTATACTCGCCCGTCTTAGTGCAGAAGGTGGTAAGCTCACCAGCAGTGGGGATGGTCCCCACGGTTGCTCTGAACCCACTGAGGAAGCCTTTGGCGACGTGGAGTATACTCTCCGGGTGGTATGACCGCTGACAAGTTGACGATCAAGGACGCCTTCGCTCCTCACCAGACCAACCGACCGACCGACCGATGACCGACACGGTATTCATGGATGGAAGGGAGGACAATGGACATACTGGTGGGTTGTGAAGGATTTTATGAGCCTTAGCGCGCAGGAGCTGCTTTTTGGGAGGGGGGAGTGGTGTTATGGATCTCCGATATCCATCCCACATACCTGCCCGTTCCCCGGTCACGTGCTCTGTCACGTGATTAGCTTAGTCATCAGGGTCTTGGCAACACCTCGCGACATATTCGCGAGGTTACCAAACCCCCCTAGCTCTTTGTACTTACTTTCTGGTTACCGATCAATCAATCCAATCTCTCTCAATTTGACGTCCCTAACAAAATTAAGTGACCGGCTCGCTTGGGTGACCGGCTCGCTTGTGGAGTACGTTATAGTGTTATACTTTGTACGTAGGTTGCATATATAGCGTTCTGTTGAAGTCGTACTCTAGTCAAAGACCGTGAGCACTGATTCTATTGGTTCTCGGGGATGAGTAAGGTATCTGGATCGGTAGGGTTATCACCTAAGCAAAGCTCGTGATGATAGGGGTTGCACTGAGTAGTATCTAGCTCGAGGGCAGGTTGAGATTCCAAAGACAAACTTGATTGACGAGGTTGAACACGAACCGTAAGGGTTGCGTTCCTACTGATTATATACCTAAGGAATATGCACTGCCATCCCCTGTTACCGTGCCATCCTGCTTAGCTTAGGATGTCTCGACATCCGTGAAGGTTGCGCTATCCCGCCAAGGCTGGGATGGCTGTTCTTGGCAGGATGGTTGTGGTGTCACGTGACTAGTGACACGCTGTCATCCGAAGCGCTGCCCCGCTTCCTATCAGTACCTGTTCATTCGAAGATCGTAACACGTTCTAACTAGTAAAAGGCTACTACTACTTTAGTAGTAATATAACTACCACGCAACATGCTAATAGCCTTATTTCTCTTTATAGTTAACGTACCCCACGGGCGAGTCGGCCACACGGGCGAGTCGGCCACTGTGCCAAGACCCTACCAAAATCTACTATCACGAACAGTAGAAAACGGTCCTTAACGGTCCTTAACGGTCCTTAACGGTCCTTAACGGTTCTGTACAGTACTGCATAATAGTCTATATTAATTAGAGACTATTTCTACTTCTTGTTTACAGGTGCGCGAGTTGTGCCCAGCCTCACCGCAGCGTCCACAGCGCCTTTGAGTCGGCTCGCTGCTCTTAGCGCGCGCGCTCTTCTTTGCCTTCTTCCCATTACTGCGCGCTGCAAACTCCTTCAAGGTAGTTAAGCGCACGCCCTCTTTAGCTGTAAGAGTACCCTTAGCCTGTATACGCTTTCTCTTGCGTGATTTTCGACGTGAGGCGGCCTCGTTAGCCGCCTGAAGCTCCTTGACTTGGTTGCTCATCAACACCAAGGAATGCGCCATCATCTCTGCGCCTTTAGCAAGCTTTTCAACCGCCTCAACCATGTGGGTAGGCGAACTATCAACGTGTCTCTGAATCCTCTCTCGAATCAGCGTCGATTGCGACCCAAATTCTAGGGTATTGCTTGGGGTTTTAGACACCCAGGGCGCGACGTCGGTGGTGGGTGGTGTGGGTGTACGCAGGCGGACGTCAAGCTTCGATATCACCGCCTCCGCGTCAAGTGGGACCAAGCCAGCGCCTCAAAAGCCTCCTTGGATATTGCTTTTAGTAATTGAGTCCTTAAAAGCAGCGATAAAGCAAGGCAGAAACTCAAGTTTGGTGATGTGGTTAATCCTGTTGCGCATTAGGTTCCCGGCTTGGCGCCCATACGCCTTCTTCAACGGCGAGAAACAACCCACATCAAGAGGCTGCAGGAGGTGCGACGAGTGAGGCGGCATGCAGAGAGTGATAATCTTGTTCTCCTTGCAGTACTGCTGGAAATCAAGCGAGTCGTGGCTCTCGTGGCCGTCGATAATAAGCAAACGTACTGTGCTAACAGTACGTTTCTTTGTATAGGCGTCAAAGTGCTTTAACCACGCTAGGCCAAGTTCATTTGTTGTCCAGCCGTTCTCAGAGACTGCAATAACCCAGTCACTAGGTAGATTATCTTCCTTGTACCAGGCGGAGAGGTGGTTCTTGCCCTGGAAGATCACGAAGGGCGGGATCGTTCACCCAGTCGCGTTGATGCCTTGGATAACGGTAGTCCACTCTCGATTACCCTGCTGTACCGTCTTCGGCCGTCCTCGACGCTCAGAGCCTGTAACTACTGCTCCAGTTGATATCATGCCCATCATGAAGCCAGACTCGTCAAAGTTGTAGGTATCCTCGTCAAGGATACCGTGCTTGGCCTTTGTATTCTCTACAAGTCGAAACCAGCCTCGTATAACCTCAGAATCCTCGCAGAGGGCTCTCTTGTAGTCGTACTTGCGATTGAACTTGACTTTAAGCTCAGGGCGACGTTTGACGAAGGTTGCAGCCCAGTTGACGCCTACCGACGGTTGGCCACGCTCCTTGCGCAGTAGATCAGCCATATCCTTGACAGCAGCAAGCCGTGGCGGAAATCCTCGCGCGTCAAGATCAATTATATGCTGAACAATCACGGCCTCCTCTATTAGACGAAGGTTTGCTGAGTTGGGCGCGCAATCGCGTCGAAACTGCTTTCCAGCGCGTCGATCGCCGAGTGTTGTTCGAGAGACGTTGTAGATAGCTGCCGCGCGTCGCTGAGAGAGTGTCACGTCTTGTTTGATAGCCTGAAGCGCAAGCTGTAATCGAGCCTCCTTTGAAGCTGGTAGCTCGTTTAGTGGTTGATTCATCACGTTTCTACTGTTCGTGATAGTAGATTTTGGTGGGGTCTTGGCACAGTGGCCGACTCGCCCGTGGGGTACGTTATTATATTTAGCCTCTTCTGTATATTCCCTAAAGAGGGCGTTAAAAAATCCAGTAGTTAAGGCATGGTTATGGTGGGTGGAAAAAATTATGGTTTTGGGATCACGCGAAAAATCACGCTAGCACGGAAGGAACTTTTGACGCGCAATTGTATGTTACTCAGCAAGAGCACGGCTTGCTCCGTGGATACTGGGTGATTTCTTGGTGGAAGTGGCATAATGGGATGATGGGGTGATAGACTACACTCCTTCATGTATGTTGTAAGAAGATTACAATAAGGCAACAAGCCGATCTTCATACTTGTCATGTTTGCTCCCTTACGTTGGTGGATGCAAAGGTCAATGTACGAGGTATTGGTATTCAATGCATGCTATCGACAAGTTGCCACCAGATAAACAGTACTTTTAGAAGCATGAAACAGACACTGAATAGCAGGCATTTGGCACAGTGTTGCGCCGTTAAGCTAGATTCGCCAATAGCTCCATGAATGGCGGGCAGCAGAGATGATGTTTGTACTCAATATCAAACAAGAAGAATGTGGTTTAAAACTATTGCGACAGCGAGACATGGCACTTTGCGTTTGTTCCTAGCGTATCACGAATTGGGAGAAATTTCGTAGAATCCCTTACCAAACACTAAAGCTTATACACACTACAATGTGACACTGCGATATGACACAGCTTGCTCAACCTCGCCTGTATCAACCAGCACACCTACGCTACTCCAAGACCCAAACCCCCCACATCCTCTCCAACATGGCATTCCACCCCAACCCAGCAATCCCCATTCGACAAGGTCACGCATCCCAGGTAAGCAAGTTCCTCCGCCCCAACACACAATCAAGCCAGCGACATCCAAACACCGTACCCTACCTCCCGCGCAACACGAAGCAAACCCACGCCACCTACCTCATGCACACGGCCTTACTCGACACGCCAGCAGCATGCCATTCGCATCTAGCAAGTCCATGGTGGTGGTGCGAGCACTCGGGCAGCGGCGGAGATCGCAATGTGCCCCGAGGTACCCCACACGCGTCATGTATGTTAGCGCTCGGTGGCATTCTGGGACCCGCGGACGGGGCCGTGTTTGCCGTGCTGGGTGACGGATCGCGGGGCGAAGATCATGGCCGAGCAGGTTTTTGGGGGTTGGATCGGCTCAGGACATCGAGATCTAGACCGCGTCTGCAGAAGGTGGTGGTGTCGCAACGTGGGATTTAGAAGGGAGATGGTGAGGTTGAGACTGGCGTGATGTTGCGTAATGCTAGGAAGGGGGGAGGGAAGGGTCTATGATGTCATGTGAGGAATACAGATCGGGGGAGGATGATACACGTATGCAGACGAAGTGCAAAGGCTGGCTTGTTGCTAGGTAGTTGTGCGTGTGCTTGTGCTTGTGCTTCAAGTTGGCGAGGGCACGCTGCTTTGCTAACCGACGCAGGTACGGTTGCCAGATTCGGCTTTCGGATATTGTCAAACCCACACCACCAACATCGAGTCGACAATGGAACGTCGTGTTTCGGTGATTGCGGCGACATCAACTTGCGAGTGTACAGGCCAGGAAACACTCAATGCGACTGTCGGATACACAACCGACACCACCGCCCGACTCTCCGCAACTCCGTTCGAGTTTTGAAACAGCCCCTAGAAAGCAATATTACGACGCAACTGCCAAGCACGTGCATAATACACATTCCTTTTGAGCCTTATTGTTATCCCATGATGATCACGAACCCTGAATTCTCCCGGACCCGCTCCACTGCTCCCTGCGCCACCGGAACCGGAAACACCAAGACAGATGCTCCGACTTGACCAAGAAAGGGGAATGTTCATCCGTCAAACAAATGACGCCGTCAGATTTGCACCGAGCTGAAGCACTTTCAGCAGGCCGACGGAAGTTGGAGCCTCGCCTGGTTACCTGTCGCTGGGTATTCTTCCGCGGAAGCTCGGCGCAAGGTACCTCGGGCTAAGTACCTAGACCCTCGGAGGCACATGTTGGGTCCGTTGCATTTTCGTGAATCAGGGTCTGCGACTGTGCGGAGGGAGCGCTGACTGGATATTTGCCGGTCCGTTCTACCGCGGGTATCTGGCTAAACGGGTTAGCTGGGCCAGAGCTATCTGGGGTAGCCAAGGGAGGATGCGTCACGATTTTGGGGTTGGCGTGGGGGCCTGTCACTGATGGATTCACATGCTGGCATAGTGACATGTGAAGGAGCATTTGAGGTGACGCAGGAACGTCTCAACAGAAATGCTTGAAGCGTGATGGTTCGACGGTCAATTTGCGGTTTTGAGTGCCGTTTGTATTATGCATGTAGCTGACATGCAACATGTATCGTGAGTGTCAGATTCGCTAGGATTCACGCCCTTGGTTCCAGCTGAGCGTCACTGTAGCAGTGATAGGCTTTCGGTTCAGTCCGGATAGCCATTTGTGAAAATCTGGTGGTGCAATACTCACATGTCGATGCAATCGCAACTTTTACTTAACATAACAGGCCTGCTTTGCTGCCATTCAAACCGACTTCTACACGACATGTGAAAACATGTGCTCATGTAGTCGTCATGTTGAGCTTTGGCAAGCATTGGAGCCCATTGGCCGTCAAAGGAGTAACTCCGTGGATAACGGCCACTATTAAGTAGCATCGGATATGAGGCCCGTTGTAGCAGGTGCACAAAGAAGTGAACAACTGCGCTGTGGAGAGGTGGTCACAATGACTAAAGTGGTCTTTGGTGGTGAACCCGCGGTCAGTGCTGTACAAGTCAAGCTTCTCGCCATCATGCAGGGGGAACATCGCATGCGGCTGTACATAGCAGATCTGCAAAATATATTGATGATAAGCAGCCTGGATATTGGAGTCTCATCTGAGAATACCAGCCACCTGGTACGCAATGTTGGATTTAGATGATGGTCGTTGTACCAGATCCCGCCATGCTGCAAAGGCGGGTTTGACATCCCGAAGTGCTTTGAGGAAGTCAGCCAAACAAAGCCGCATGTCTTTGCCAAACGCTTTCAGACGGACCGCCGAAGCGGAGGACGAGCGGAGCGTGATTTGTTCCCGTATCGCGGATGAACTGACGGCTCAAATCTTGGACCTGATCGCATGTGGCCTACACGGAAAGAAACCCCATCTGCAACACTGTCGCAAGAGAAGTATGGTCCCAGTCAAGCGCAAGCGATCGGTAATTTGCCGACGTCGAGTATGCAGAACTCGGGGAAAGGCTTGGCGACCTTTTTGAGTTTCGCGCGGACAACAGTGTCCTGCCTTCTATACAAAGTAGGCAAGAAAACGCGAGTTACACTTTGTCACGTCACTAACGCGTCACGCACGCGTCATTGAAACGCGTTACTAAAAGGCTGTAAATATGCTCTTATTATACCTTTCCCCGAGTTCTGCATATGATAGATCCTTAGCCGCATGGGGAAGTCTTCGCGCAGAGCCTCCTCTCCACTTCTAAAAGCCCGCCCTCTCAGTGGTGTAATTTCACCGGAGTATCTTTCGTCCCTCGATACGCCTCAGTGGAGCAGAGCGCTTTGGCCAACCTTGTTCGGCGTAGAACGTCGCAGACAAGTGTGGAGACCCCACAGTCGGATGAGGATTTACGCTGTACGAAAGCGGATGCGTCTAGAAGCTCGCTAGACAAATGAGACAGCAAGGGGCATCACTCCTGATGTTATCTCTAGCTGCGAGGCGGCTAAGAAGTAGTCCGAATGGTGGAGTTTTGCTTATCTTTCGCTGACTCTGCGCTGTGTCTCCTCAAGGTTTACAAGGAGATGAGGGCCCACGAGCCCACGCTATTGGATGGCGTGCTTTGTCTCATGGGAGTGGCGTTCTGTGTGGGCCTGCGAAGCCCTATCGTCGACAGACAGCGTCGAGAAAGGGACCGCCGCCATCTAGATACCTTGCATGTAAAGCTCAGGAAAGAAATGACGGGGCGTTTGTCGGTCTCGCGAGTGCTTGGTTTGGCATGAGTTACAGAACGCAGGGCAACTTGCGCACCTACCGGGCCGACAACCTTGATGTGACGAAAGGTGAAGAAACTTCCCGTTTTACCTGCCGATATAGGAATGTGGGGAGCGCCAACACTGCTGCGGTCCAGTCTGGGGTGCAGCTATGGGCATCTCAGAGCACACGTTCGATCCTGATCTGGACAAAGAAAGCCCGAGACAAACCAGGGAGCCGTGTCAAAACCCGACGGAGGCCGAGCGAGAGTCAGAATCAATTCGCCAAACAGCCCAAAATAGCGAAAAGAAAAGATAACGATAAGGGCAGTCGATAGCGACAACAGGGGTCTCAATCGTGGAAATGTGTCTCAGGATGAGTACCTGCCGAGTTCGGTAACCCTCATGGCACGCGCTAGCAGATCAAGACACTACTGCACCCGAAAATCCTCGACCGACCAGCATATGGGAGGCCTAATTCAGCCCTATATGTGAAGGGACATACAGTTTAATAACCACGTAAGATCTTAACGTTAAAATTTGATAATAATTTCCTGGCAAGCCTCTTCTGCCTACTGCTGTTGTATCTTGTAGATGTATGGTTTTTTTACAAAGTAGAAGGTGCTATGCCCCTTGCAACGGGTATGCGCCCCACAGACGCTGGTCGGTCGAGGATTATCGGGTGCAGTATGAAGGGCCGCGAAATGCGGAGACACGATTGCGGAGCCGTGGGCTTATCGCCCACGGAATGTGGGCTGGACAGAAACAGTGTGGGTGTGGTCGCACAGTGGATGACTGAAACATTGTGGGCGTCGTGGATGACCTTCACCGTATCTTCTTTCAGACTAAGACAAGCCGTGGGGAATGGCGCGCGTAACCGCGGTAGTGCGGGGAAGGGGAGAAAATCAATGTACTACCGTGGTCCTCCAATGCTGTGGGGATGTGCGTCCACGGCTCTGGATTGCACACTTGCTGCATACTTGTTCCCTGCTCTTGAATCTTCTTGCATCACTTGGAACCTAGATCACGTCACAGGCAAACCATAATCATCTCGTAATAGGCGCTTAAGAGTGGAATGTACAGTTTCGATTACGCGTTAGGCGTTGGGTTGCTGTCTGACCACTAACCTGCCAATAAGCAGGCGTACCCCAGCTGCATGCCAAAAGCAAAATTGAGTGGAAGAAGAATACAAGACTGGAATCGCTAGGATTCGCGGGGTATTGAATCCGACAAAAGAAAATCTGAAAGTCTATGTTGTTGAGATGCAGTTTCGAAAATTGAAGTCGTGATATTCCGCGGGTTGTACCCCTCATGAGTCCGTCTATGATTCCGTAGAACGCTCGCTAATCCAATGACAAAAGTCATGTAATGCTACCATACGCCGATCCATGCAGAGAGTATAAGAAATTTCATGTGCGGTGTGCAAGGTCCTCGCCAGCTATCGAGGGTGTCGCAGAGGAATTGCCGGAAGAAAAGCCACTATTTGTTGGGCCATTGAGAAGATCCTGCACAGCGACCTTGGGAACCTGGGGAACAGGCAGCTTGCGCTGAGCGCCTTCAGGTTTCGAAATGATGTCGCCGATCCTGAGACCAGATGATGCGCTAGGAACGTACGGCGCTTCGCGGTCTGTCTGGGGCTCCATGGGAGCCAGCGCAGGAACGTAGTTATGGTTAAGGCTCAGGTGACGCAAATGCGGCAACTGTAGATCGTTGAATCCGTGCGGTCGAAGTCGAGGCGAGTGTGCAGGCGTCGCAAGAGGAGTATGGTCGGGAGTGGGGCTAGCGGAGTCATGGGAGAATGTCGGCGAAGGCGGCGCAGTTGACATCGGCGAGCCCGGCCGCGACCTCTTTGTCATCCTGTGCGAATACGGGTCGTCATCTTCGTGAGAATGTGACCTCGACATTGGCTGTGAAGAGTAGGCGTACTGAGAAAGGCCAGGAAGGCGGTGGTTGCTGTACGGGTGGTATCCGTGGCTGGTGAGGTGGTGGCGACTGGAGTGAGAATGATGACCATGACGGTTCTCGAGCCTCGAGGCTGCATCTGCAAGCAAGTCCATGTTTCTTGACATGCCGTTGGGGCTCTTGCTATTGCTGCTGAGGCCTCCGTGGCGGTAGGCAGCCAAATCGTTGCCGACGTTGGGAGAGTAGTTAGAGAAGGAGTGAGGAGGCGAGACGTTTGGTGAGGCAATCGCAGAGCCAGGCGCACTGCGAGAGATAGTCTTTGGGGGAGGGGGAGCCATCATGTGTGCGAGGCCAGAGCCCGGCTCGACCAGGCCAGCCTGAACAGCGGCGACAGCAGCCTGGTGGGCAGCGGCATGCTGGCCCTTGCCCCTCCTGGAATTGGGGTTGTTGTGTATCCGCGAGTGCCTGTGAGGTTGGTTAGCATAGGAGCAAGGTAGTAGGATGCAGAGTAAAGCGCTTACCTGGTGAGCTCGTCGGAGCGCGAGAAACGTTTTGTGCATCCAGGGAAAGTGCAGGCATGGGGCTTCTCGCCAGTGTGAGTGCGAATGTGGCGGGTCTGGTGTTCAAGGCGGTGGAAAGCCTTGTCACATAGAGGGCACTTGTAAGGACGGGGAAGATCTTGGCGAGGCTCTTCCTGGGCCTGTTGCTGCTGCAGAAGGGGAGCCATGAGGCTCATAGTAGCAGTAGCCATCGAGGAGGGTTGTTGTGTCGAGGCAGGTGTGGCTGATGATTGTTGCGGGGAGGTGTCTGGGTTTAGTACGCTGGACAGGTTGAAGGATTGCATGTGATTAGCACCAGAGGCGGCGTGTGAAAGTTGGGGAAGGGGGGTATGGCTGGGGCGTCGGAGGGTATAAGAGCAAAAGGTTGGCGGGATTGTGCGTGTGGGGGTCGGTGGCTGCTGAAGCAGCGCCAGTGCAGGCCTGTGCTGACGAGGATCTGCCGGAATCGAAGAAAGACACGGGGCGGACTGCTCCACTCGGCTTGGCTACCTGAAAGGTGCGCCGAGTCGAAAACGTATCAGCTAGCGGCGCCCCCAGTCGCTGTGCGGAGCGCAGTAGTCTGGAGCAGGGGCCTGCTGGAGCTGGCGTGTGTCGGCGATGGCGTGTCGGAGCGATGGCGTGCGTCTGGCTGCCTTTGCTCCAGCGTGGCAGGGTCGGTGCTGGTGAAGATCGCTGTGCTGCCGTACCTGGATGGTGCAAACGGACTGTACGAGGTCCTGCAGCCTCGGTCTCCACACTCACGATGCTGGCGGTGGACCTCTGGAATTGTTGGTGAGCCCGACAAAGGCTTGCAAATTTGCAGCAAAAATCCTTGCTGCTGGCCCAGCGGTGAAGGCCGGCGAGCGCAACGTAATTGGCCACGGCGCTGCTCTGCTGAGTCTGGTGAGGCTATCTGTGGAGCTGGGCAGAACGTGAAGCAGCAATAAGACAGCGGGGGCCCGTCCTGTGAGAGCCAGCGAAGCAGCGTACGTGAGCGGGCGGCAGTCGTGCGTGTAACTGTGCAGTGCAGAGGTGATGTGATCACGCCGGACGACGAGGACTAATAAAGAAACAATCGCTGCGGAGAATGGGGGAGCATGAGGAGCCCCGCGATAAGAGCAAGCCATTCATCGAAACGTCACACCTGCCTGGAGTTGACGCTATTCTGGGACATTACGATCACGGCGCCTGGTTGCTTGATGCACTTCTTGCGGTATTCATCGCTCTTGCGCCTAGCTTATTGCTGTGCATTTTATCGATCAGGCGGGCGTGAGACCAGAGCAAGTAGAGCAACTGCCACTGCGACTCGCTGCAAGCTCCAGAGAGGGACGTCAGCCACGACGACGCGCTCATCCACGACTGGAGGCCAGACTCCTCGCTCCGACCCACGGTGCCAGTTATCCTCCTCCAAGTGGACCATACAACTTGACCAGGTCGTTGGATGATACTGGCGATCTCACTCTGCGGTTCGACAGGACATCACACTCCTCATTTATTGGTTGTGTCAGATGACCAATTATGAGCTCTCCCCGCATAGTTGATGGCATTCAGGTGCTTCTGGTTGTGTTGCACGGCCGCCAGGCCTGCTGGAGGACTCCGTGTCCCGTGGGGGATGATCTGGGGTATTGTGAGTATTGAAAAAAGCAAAAGCAAAAGCACCAACGAATGCATTCCTCCAGGCAGCAACACGCATGCACTTCACTACCAGCAAAGGCAAGATCAGGAGATCATCATCATATTACAACTGCTCGCCAGGGACTCATCCCAATCAGCAATGCACTCACCCACCTCGGCCCGCAGTCGATGCATGTTCCGCGAACGAAGCCCAAGTCAGTGAGCGAGCGCAGCACAGCATGGTATACCTTCGCAATGCACGCAAATTGCAGCCTGCATCCTGCATCGCCGCAGCGCCCACAACCAACAGGCGATGTCCGCATTTTCTTTATCTCTCTGCATATCGGCCCTTGCGGAGCCCCATTCACGATTCCGTTCGCGATATCTTAGTGGGGCGACCCCTGTCAGATTGGCTTTCACAAGGTAGGGAGATCTCCAGGAGTCTAGGGCACTGCCAGGTGTCCCCCTAGCACAGCACTCGAGCGTGACGTAGGACGACCATGACTGTCCAGGGCCAGAGTGTGAATTTTTTCTGTTTCATGCTCAAGTGTACGTCAACACTTCAGGTAGGATTCTCGGTGCGTTGAATGGTGAGAGAGGGTCCGCTATCATTATTATTTCTTCTCTTCTAGAAAATCTTGACAGCGCTCCTAGCCCGTCGATAGCCCGCCCCGCTTTGTCGCTAGCATGGGAGAAGCCTGGAGATTGTTCGGGGCTGCTGCCGCTAACACGCTGACACTGTAACGGCAAAAAAATTCACTCGCCCGCAAACGACATCGTCTGCCCTTTGCACGTGTTCGGAGAATCTCGGGCTGCCCGGCGCCGCTAAAGGTGGAGACGCCACGGCGCTGCCTCTTGCAGACCGAGCTGCAGGTACCAGAGCCAAAACGCTGCGCCTCTATCACGACCCCTCCTTATCATGCTGGAGGCAATTCGCTCGCATCGAGCTAGCTGTTGTGGTGACTGAACCCAGTTTCAGCTTTCAGCTGGGACCACAGGCTTAATATCCAAATGCGACACCTGTGCTCTCACCGGGTCGCACATTGACCAGCTTCCGGCAGTCGATTCATTGATTCTACGAGACCCCGCTGCAAAGAAAGTTCTGCAACCTCTTCGCCCAACACATCTCCTGACACAACCAGAGCGTATCGTCATCACGGCTCCGCAGTAATCATTGCGGTACTCACAGATCACTGTGCGATGCATCGTGCCGACGCTTGCCGCACATCCGGAAGCAACAGATTACCGTGGTGGGATCTTTCAGCCTCATTAATCAATGTTGGTGTCATCGGTCAAGCCTCTCCGGGGCCCCGCATCACAACCGTCAAACGCGGTCAAACGCGGTCAGACACAGTCGTGGATGTTCGGCGACAGCGGCATGACATCAGATCTGAAGACAGTGTCAGAGATTTCCTCGTCTCCCTACTCCCAACCCCAACAACACACTTGATGTCATCCGGTGAGCCTGGATGCCGCGCCATTCGACATGCTGGAGAAGTGCCAAGTCGCTCAAAGACTATTTGAGTGATGCAACAAGCTCTGAACCATTGCGTTGCTTACGCGGCACTGAACTGCGCGTCAAAATTCAACTGCCCCGTGTTGAACAATCAAAGAAATCTACCTACCATGACGCATCGGTCGACCATGATCCATTAGCGACAAGTCAATGGAGGTCAGCGACAACGTCAATACCAAGTCGGCTACTGTGTGTCTCGAGGAGGTCAACACCATGCTGCACGCTCCGCACGGCCGAATCACACCATCTGCCCGGTATCATCTCTCAGCTTGCGTCGAACCACCAGCAATCTCATTTTGTGCTGATCGCATCGCGATGTTGTACACCCGCTGCTCCAGTATTACCCCATCTCCCAGTATGACGATGATCCACGATGCAGTACGCGCAACAACTGCACACCGACCATTTCAACAGTTTGAGCAAGGCTGATCGTCACGCCTATCATCGATCAAAGTCGGCGTCTCACTACTAAAAAGAGATTGATCACAGCACTTGCCTTGCATCACTTGCATCATTGTAGACGAGGCCCACCACACTACGGACTACAGCCGTCGTAAAGCGAGACTTAGGCGCTTAGGAGCTCAGTTTAGACATTATCGTGCATGAGGCAGTGTGGAGATCTGTCATGGTTACCCAGTGCGACGCAGGTAGGCTTTTCCTGTGACGAACACGCAGCTGTCACAAACCCCCATCACTTTTGTGCTTTGTGCTTTATGATTAGACTCATTCACATCACAAATGCATCGTCTGATGACTCTACCACACGTCACGACGGCTTTCTGTCCTTGAGGCTTATCTGCAATGATCTGCCGCTGCTAGACATGAGCCCAACTATGCGGAGACCCCAGATTTACAGATCACTGCCACAGCTGTACTAGCGCAGTTGGACCTCTCCGAAATGTTCCCGCGACAAATATCGGAAAGCCTCGACTTTTCTCCGGTCTTTGAGCTACGGCATCGGGCCAAATGCAGCCGCGGCCAATCTACCAAGTATCTTTGATATTGCACACTACTCCAGGAAGTGCGCAAGCGGAGATTTCAGTAGGGTACCGATTCAACATCAGTGACACGCAAATGTATTTGTGTAAGAAAAGGTAGCTCATTCATTTGCTCGGGGTATCTATGCGTCGTCGAACATCATCTTACACAGTAATCTCTGGTAGGGCATCCGACTCTGCGACTCTGAAAGTCAGAGATGTGGCTTGACTCTGACAGCTTCCTAGCATGCCGACGAAAGGAAATTCAACGCAGCTAAATTAGTGCTCATTAGCATTTTGATCACGTTTAGGGAAGACACAAGTAACGTACCAAGATTATCACCCGCGCTACATGTTTCCGCAGTGCAGTAAGTTACAGCGTTGAAAAATGGACCACACAAGCAGGCGTCGCTTTTATTAGGATCACAGCCAGCCTTTGCGGCAGCTTCATTCCAGCAATTAGTCTACGCAATCGTCAGTCACAAGCACTATTCTGGTCGAGACGTCGAGCGCACCGGACATGCTCCCACACTTGCAACTTTCACTCCGACATCATCCTCGTGCTTGGGTGACCCTGGGCTTGCAATGGGGCTCGCAATTGCAGCGGCTGCGGCACCCATCACTACTATTGAGATTGTGATCTTCATCTTTCCTTGCTCTTAACTTGTAACGATCGTCAGGGTTCAAAAGAACAGTGTACATGTGAAAGTGGGGTGTGAAGTTGGTGAGTATTGCAACAACGAGATTACACAAACCACCGTTACACCTACTTGATATATGTCGAAGAAGAGTTTTGTGGCAAAATGCGTCAGTTTTAGGTGTGCAGCGTAATATTGGGGAGGTTCTATCGTTCATGCAGTACCCGTTTCGGGTGGGTTTCGACCTGGGTGAAACGGGGGCGCAAGCAACAATGGAAGACTATCACCGGTGACGGAAATCGGCATATCGTAGATGTAATATAGTAACGGTGGTGATGGTTATCGAAAAGGAATGGTGGTAAGTGGCACACCTCAAGGCTTACTGCACCGGTGGCACAACGCCTCATCCTGAGAGACTCGATGGTCCTTCATCATGAATGAGAACATCATGTTGTAGCATCCATTCATTCACAAGGTCCTTATTCGGCTGTTCGCAACCGCCTTAGAGAGCGTCAACTTACTGAGCCGGCAACCGGTCGTGCCGTCTCAGTACCTCTTGTCCGTCTCGTACCCCGACATGTGAGTGGCACCATCACCAAAATTAACCCTCGTTCGGTAGTTAGTTGCGTCACCAACAGGGGACGGGCACAGCTGAAGGATCTGAACTGCAGGTACGGGTTGTGAAATCAGACACGGTCACGCCTAAGGCTCATCAAACAGGGCGTCTGAACTGCAGGCACGGATTGTGAAATCAGGCACGGTCACGCCTAAGGCTCATCAAACAGGGCATCTGTCTGAATGGTGAGAGGCGTTCATCTACTTGAAGCAAATCTTCGGTGCAGATCGAGCATGTTTCAGATCGTTCGCTGTGGCTTTCCAGAAGCCTGTGAGACTGTAGGCGTGTCGATTGCGTGTGCTACAGTCAGTCCGCATTGAGCCTGTTGAGATGATTTGTGCATTATCAATGCTAGTACGGCACACGAAAAATGCTCAACATTGGCAACTTGTCATCCCATCACATAAGCTTGCGTTTTG
The DNA here is from genome assembly GCA_009982855.1 of Lizonia empirigonia. Lineage (NCBI taxonomy): Eukaryota > Fungi > Ascomycota > Dothideomycetes > Pseudoperisporiaceae > Lizonia > Lizonia empirigonia. The sequence goes on along the minus strand of JAADKA010000013.1, from coordinate 388,657 downwards.
TTCTCTTGCTCTCTACCATGTCCCTTGCTCCACAAGACAACGAATGGCTCAGAAGAATAACCAACCCCACTTCCTCGCCCACTCGCTCTCCATACTCCATGCTCGTGGATCCCAACAAGCTGCCCCGGCTCTGATCTCAAAGCTCGGCATGGTGAAGATGTCGTTCAGGAAATCCTCCAGATCCACCACGCCTTGCAGCCGTATCAAACTATCCCTCAACTTTGGGAAGGGTAGTCGGTCTATCCATTGAAAGTGAACGGTTGTGAGTTGAGAGGCTATGGGGCGGAGAGGTATGGGTACGGCAGCAGTTGGTGGAGCAGACTTGGAGGCAAGGATGGTGGAGCAGGATAGCGAGAGGATTTGGCCATTCATGAAGAGCGCGGTGAATACGGTCAACGGTAGCTGAAGATTGGATTTGTTAGGGGAGGGTAAAGGTAAGTGAAGGTTGTTAGGGAGCAGGTCAGGGTCTGCGAGAGTCCTTTCGTTGAGATTGGTATCTAGCTTTGGGAGGTCGTCGAGGCCGCTAAGGTCGATGGGCTGCCAGCTAGATGATTTACTGTTAGAGATCAGGTCGATGAGGGCCAGCTCAGATGCTTCCTGCGCCAGATCGGTCGGGGACGAGTCGTTGTCTGATGTTCGACTATCGCGCCTTGTTTTTTGTTGCAGGAGCTTGCCGCCGTTTTTGACTTCACGAAGAAGCCTCCCTCATTGGTTGATCAGCTCAAGAAACGTACAGATAAGCTAGAATACACTTACTGCGTGCTCTCTGGGCCAGTCGATCTTGAATTTGCTTGCGCTTTTTGGCGTCTTTCACGTTCTGCCAGTCATCCTCTTCGGGCCTTGTCCTCAAAACCATGACGCCAATTAATGACTGGTACCAATTTTACCTATACAGAGCTCAGTGAACGGCACTTCTAATGTTGATGGTATTGCTGCGAAGTCGTGAGTGCTGCTTACAAATGCACGTAAGCTAACGTGTTTCACCACCTTCCCGGCCACACCACCATCCCGTCCACCCCACCAAAACCGGCTCCATTTGGCGTGCAATTACTCCACAACCACGCAGTCAAATTTAGTGAGGATTGCAAGCAAGATAGATTAGATAGCTCTACATTGAGTCCTGTTGTGGCCTTGCACGTGGCATTTGCTACACGTTGGTGGTGCTCGCTGACGTCGTGGGGCAGCGTTAACCTGGGCCTCCTCTTCAACCACATTATTAGCCTGTAATATCAACAATTGAGCTTCCTCAACCTGTAGAGCTCCCCCACGTGCTATATACTGTCTACGCCTTTGACGTTTATGCTGTTGACGTTGATTTGAGGCACGTAGCTTAGCATTCTCTTGAGTTAGGATTGTTGCTGACTGCATTGCAAGCTGACAACCCTTAACAAGCTGAGATATAGCTTGACTAGTTGGACTCTGTGACTGTCGCTGAAGGAGGTCTTGCACAAGACGAGCCTGCTTCTGTAATTGATTAACTGTATGTGGTGTCTCTGCTGTCCATTCGTTATCTGTAGGTGTCTTTGGTGGTGATGGTGTCCTGACTACTACAGTCAGATTAGATAGGACACGCTCTGGACTATGTGGGATAAGTCCTGTCGCCTGGAAACCAGCCTTGATATTCTGCTCTGACAGTGTTGTCAGCCTGACCTGTGGGTATATCCTTAGGAATTCAGGCTTGTCAACGTGGAAGACTCTTTGGCGGGCAAGCTCTGCTACCTGGTGTCCATACGCTGTCTTAAGAGGAGAGAAGCAGCCAACGTCAAGTGGCTGAAGAAGGTGTGAGGTGTGAGGAGGCATACAGAGAGTAATAATCAGGTTGTCTGCACAGTACTGATCAAACTCAGGTGTAGCATGGCTGCTGTGACCATCAAGGATAAGGAGCCGACGAGCCCCTGACGAGCGAGTCTGTGTATGTCTGTTGAAGTGCTTTATCCAGTCAAGACCTAGCTCATCTGTTGTCCAGCCGTTGTCGCTGACTGCAAGAGTCCAGGTAAGTGGTAGGTCCTTATACCAGCTAGCTTGGTGGAGCTTCCCTGATAGTATAATAAACGGTGGGATAGACCAACCTGACGCGTTGATACACTCAATCGTCGTCACCCACTCGCGATTGCCTGGCTGAATAACAGTAGCACGACCAACTGTGTCAGAGCTAGTGACGACCTTAGACGTTGAGGCGACACCCATCATAAACCCAGTCTCATCAAAGTTGTAGATGTCCTCATCAGGTATCCCATACATGACGCGTGTCTCCTCTACTAGCCTAAACCATGCGCCAATCCTAATAGGATCCTCACAGCGAGCACGCTGTGAATGTAATTTCCTATTCCACTTGGTCTTGAGTGTAGGCTGGGTGTTGACAAATCGTGACACCCAGTTCTTGCCGACAGGTGGTGGAGGTGGATTTTGGCCGCGGCTAGCGAGTAGAGTGTCCGCCATACGTCGCACGTCAATAATCTGGGGGGGAAAGCCACGTCGGTCAAGGTCTAGGATCCAGTCTACAAGAGACTGCTCCTCATTTGTCTGTAGCTTTCGCTGGTGGAGGTGGGCAACAGCTTTTGGCTGTGAGCCGGAGAGGCGGTCGCGGAGCGTTGTTCGTGGAACATTGTAGAGGTTTGAAGCCCTGCGTTGAGACTTGACGCGTCTATCTTGATAGGCCTGTGCAGCAAGTAGAAGTCTGCCTTCTTTTTGAGGCAATTGAGGCTGTGGTTGTTGAGTCATTGGGGTTGACGTGGGCGCGACGCGTAGGATTTTGGTGGGGTGGACGGGATGGTGGTGTGGCCGGGAAGGTGGTGAAACACGTTAAAGGCGGTATGGTGACGGGCCTGAAAACGACGACATGGATCGAGGTGTGGTCCCCGAGTATTTCAAAGCCTCATATGGAGCCTCAAATAATGCCAATCCACGCGTTCAAGAAGTACATGAGAGAGCGTTCGTATTGAATCGTTTTTGCAACCTTGGGTACCTGTGACACTGCTGGCTCTGCTGGCTCAGGACATGTGCCTGAAATGCTCCACCATCCATTATATAACGCACATGCCTGAATCACCGTTTTCTGATGAGCACTCTCGTCCGTGTTCAAAGTGGTGCGCAGAAGACGAAGGGATCAAAGTGTGCTTGGTTTGGTTGAGGCGGAGGCCCAAGCTTGCCTGGCCGGCAGTTCCCCTGACCCTCTTCAGCAACTCACAACGCGTTCGACAACTCCCATTGATACCATAGGTATCGATGTTGTCGGCGCATTGCACTGTGTTCAGTTCACTTCTTGATGGTTGCAAGACTTACAGTCAGTTTCCCAGATGTGGCTTGTGATCATGTCTACTTCCAGTAATGGTGGGTGTGCGGCTGGGGCCTTGCAGCATGCAACCTGCGAATGAGGCTGTGCTTGCACCTGGTCGCTCACAGCCCTAATAACCGAGCTGACTCATATTCCCAACGCCGTCGCAACCTCAGGAACCTAATCGCAAGCCTAAATGTGCGCCCAGCACAATGCGCAGCAATAGATCTATTGAGCATTACTGCGAGCGTCGTGGCGCTTATCTAGATTTCCACCTAGGTCACTGTTCTAGTAAAGCAGTTTCGCGATAAAGTAAGCGTTGTCGACACGACTCTTAGTAGCATTTTGAACGATGTGGATGGCTTCCAGCAAGTATTGCAGTCGATGAAAGACACGTTCGCTCAAGAGGATATTCAAGCAGACGTGCACGTAAAAGGACATGTGAGAAGTCATTGGAAGAACCTAGCAAGGTCATTGAGTGATGGCGAGGGCACGCTGGATCAATTGCGATCCCTTCTCACAAGCGTGAGCAAATCCCTTCTCACAAGCGTGAGCAAGAGCACTTCCTTTCTTGACGCGACGAGGAAGCAGCTTCGACTGAAGAGTGCTATTGCTCAAATTGCTGGGTTTCGAGAGCAGATACAGTCGTATCGTGCAGCTTTGCAGCTGTCTCTCAGCACCATCATCGTGTAAGTCAGGTGGCTGGGATCGTTTTTCCTCGCTTGTGACACAAGAGAAACCAAGTGAAACAGCTTGTTCCTTGCAATTACTGACGTCTTCCCAGTTGGAATCAGATGACATTACAAAAGTCCACAGCCAAGCTACCAGAAAAAATAATGCCCAATCTATAACGTGTCTGTGCGCAACTCGCCCAGAGTCGCAACCCGCCCGTGCGCAACATTATAACAAACTCAACACGACTATCGCGACGCGTCATAACTCAACGATCATGGATCCAATTCATGTCGCGATTGAAGCAATTGAATCGCGAGAACCAGAAGAACATTTTACGTATACAGAAATTGCTGATCAGTTCAATGTGAGCCGCAGTACGTTGTCGCGGAGGCACCGGGGTGTGCAGCGCAGCAATGACACCTATTATCGCAACAAGCAATTGCTCAACCCCCACGAAGAGTTAGAGCTTATACAGTACATCAATCAACTCACCGAGGATGGCCTAGCACCTACAAGGACCATGGTACAAAATTTCGCTGGTGAAATAGCTGGAAAGCCGGCCTCACAGTCGTGGGTGACGAGGTTTATGAGGCGTCACTCGTCTGAGATTGCATCGCACTGGACGACTGGACTAGATCGCAATCGTCACAAGGCCGATTCAGTACCAAAATACGAGTCATACTTCAAGCTTCTGTCAACTAAAATGGAGCGTTATCACATCCTACCAAGGGACATCTACAACATGGATGAGAAGGGCTTTCTTATAGGAGTACCAGGTAGGAGTAAGAGAATCTTCAGCAAGGACATGTACGATCGCGGAGGACGTAAGGGAGTTATTCAAGATGGCAATCGTGAGTGGATCACAGTTGTAGCAGCTATATGTGCGGATGGGAGTGCGTTGCCGCCTGCGATCATATATCAATCGACTCGCTCAGCCATCTACGATCGCTGGGTACGCGATATCAAAGCAGGTGAGGACTCAATCCTCATCACCTCAAGTCCCTCTGGCTGGACTACCCATACGCTAGGCTTTGCATGGCTCGAACAGGTGTTCAATCGATTCACCCAGAAGAAAGCACGCCTCCGGAGTCGACTACTCATCCTTGATGGCCATGGATCTCACGTTACTATGGAGTTTCTTAGGTACTGTAAGCGTAACAACATACACTTACTAGTACTACCTCCCCACAGTACCCATACAACGCAGCCGCTTGATGTGGTAATGTTTAAGTCCCTCTCATCTGCCTATTCTGATAGGCTACAACTTCACCTTCAACGCAGCCAAGGGCAAGCAGCTGTGAAGAAGGGTGACTTCTGGTCCCTTTTCAAGCCTGCCTGGGAAGCCTCCTTCACCAAGGAGCATATTTTGAAGGCCTTTAAGGCAACTGGGGTGAATCCTCTCAATCCTGACACAGTACTCGAAAAGTTCCGTACCTCAACTCTAGAGCCAAGAGGTGCAATGTCGCCGCTCAGTGACGTCAACAGGACTTCGATAAGGCACCTCGTAGACGCTTCAATCGATCCTCAAGCTCCTGAGGCAGAGGTGATCAAGTCTACGATCCTTCACCTCCATGCCTCAAAGGAGTTACTACGGCATGAGAATGAGGGACTACGGGAAAGCGCTAAGCCTCATTCGAAGCGTCATAAGCATAAGGGCCCCCTTGACCTTCAACAGAGGAAGGAGTACGAGGCTGAGGCTATGTACTACTCCCCTCGAAAGATCCGCGAGGCTGAGTTTCGATACATGGTGAAGGAGCGGGATGAGAAGCAGAAAAAGCTAGACAGAGTTGAGATGAAGCAGTTAAGGGAGTCTGCTAAACTATTACGGGCTAAGGAGGCTGAGGAGAGGAAGGTTGAGCGTGAAAGACTCAAGAAGGTGCGGGAGAAGGAGAAGGCTGAGAAAGCTGCCGAACGCGAGGCTCAGAAACGCGACCGCGACGCCAAAAAATCGCAGCAACAACGCCAGAAACGTGATCACGAGGACTCCAAGTCTCGGACCCGTAAGCCTCAGGCAAAAAAAAACGACGTGTGGGTGGTGCTGCTGGGGGTGCTGCTAAGGAGGTGGCTGCACCAGCACCTCTACCAACATTCACCCGCCGCGGCCGGACTATAAATACTCCGGGGAGATTTAGATAGGCAAAGCTGTAGAGTTACCTCTACAGATTAATTTACAAGAAAATCTCGCGATAATATCTATTGTATGTGGCTCAATAACCTCATGTTTGTGGGTAGCCAATGTGAAGTTCCTCGGGCACGTTGCGACTCTGGGCGAGTTGCGCACAGACACGTTACAGTGACCGTGCACGCCGTGCACACCTTCGCGCCGTGCACACCCTCACCAAAAATCCACTATACTCCTCAACCCCATAACTCAACACCACGATGTCGTTAGAAGAAGCGCTTAAAGAGGCAGATGTAGCAGATGCACAAGGCAAACTTTCATACCAGGCGGTTGCAAAAAAATACAATGTGTGCCGCACAACTTTGTCGCGACACCACCGACACGCTGTCGTGTCGCGTGCTAACGCTGATCAACAACTGCTTAAACTCCACCCTACACAAGAGCGAGAGCTTTGTGAGTTCATAGTTGAGCTTACTGAGCGAGGCCTACCTCCTACAAGGCAGATGGTACAAAACATGGCTTCTGAATTGGCTGCAGATAGGGTCTCCAACTCGTGGGTTACTCGCTTCCTAGACCGTCACCACGACCAGCTCCTATACAAATGGGCCAACGCTATCGACGCACAGCGCCTCCACGCCGATAGCAGCGAGAAGTACACACGATACTTCAAGCTTGTGCATTCCAAGATCACCGAATACTCGATTGAGCCACGGCACACGTACAATATGGATGAGAAGGGCATCGTAATTGGCGTACTCAATAGGCGCACCAAACGAGTGTTCAGTAGGGCTTCTGTGGAGTCAAAAACAAGGCGCCAGCCTATGCAAGACGGCAACAGGCAGTGGGTGTCGATACTCGCAAGCGTCTGCGCTGATGGTTCGGCACTGCCTCCAGGCATCATCTATCCAGGCGCTCCTAACGAGATACAATCGACCTGGGTAGAGGATATAGAAGCAGAAAAGCACTCAGTATTTGTTACTGCAACGCCCTCAGGCTGGACGAACGACGAGGTCGGCCTTGCGTGGCTGGAACAAATCTTTGATCGCTATACTCGAGAGAAGGCGCGCAGAAGTTGGCGACTACTTATAGTAGACGGCCGCGGCTCGCATATAACCTGGTCCTTCATCAAGTACTGCGATAGGAATAGGATACTGCTACTAGTGTTCCCTCCTCACAGTACCCACACGCTGCAGCCGCTTGATGTAGCACTCTTCTCACCTCTGGCTACAAGCTATACAAACCAGCTCACTAAACACGTTTACACAACTCAAGGCCTAGTAGGCGTGAAGAAGCGTGACTTCTTCCACCTATTCTATAAGTCCTGGACGGAGACCTTTACCCCAAGCCTCATCCTCAAGGCCTTCGAAGTCACAGGCCTATCGCCACCCAACGCAGCTGTAATCGTCGATAGGTTTCGGAATAAGCGCAGGCAGCTGCCTCGTACACCTTCACCAATTGCAGCAGATAACTGGAAGCAAGCTATCCAAATTCTGGGCAAGGTGGTAGAGAATCAGGACGCAGAGGAGGTGCAGCGGTTGCGGCGTACTATCTCTCACCTCTCCGCCCACACTCAGCTTGTACAGCTTGAAAATGAAGGCCTGCGCAACGTAATTGGAGAGCTTAAGCCCTCTAAAAACAAGCGGAGGAGGCTTGACCTGCAGCATGATAAGGAGTTCTGTAGTGCAGCTGTTCTTTGGAGCCCTCACAAGATCCGCCAAGCCGAGGATCGCTATAAAGCCAACAAGGAGCAAGAGCTGCAGAAGAAGGTAGATAAGGCTCATCAGAAGAAGCTTCAGGCCCAGAAGAAGCTTCAAGATGAGCAGGACAAGCAGCAGAGGAAGGCAGAACGAGAGAGGGTGAGGGAAGAGAAAGCCTACAGGGAGGCTGCTAAGAAGGCTGAGAAACAACAAAAGAAACAAGAGAGCGACGCTGCCAAAGCTATCCAATTGCCCTCAAGAGGCAAGCGCAAGGCTTTAAGCAAGCCTTGTACAGAGCCTGTAGCCAAAAAACAGCGTAAGCGTGGTGCAACTCGCGTTGTAGTTGAAGCGTCGCCGTCCCCAGCACCTCCACCAGTTACCACGCGCAGCGGCCGCGCAACAAGGCCAAATAAGAAATGGGAGCAGGGCATGCACTGTAGGACCTAGTAGACTGTTATAACGAAAAACCTCGCAATAATATCTATTGTATGTGGCTCTGCAGCCTCATTTTTCGGGTGTGCAGGAGGGTGCCAAGGTGTGCACGGCGCGAAGGTGTACACGGCGTGCACGGTCACTGTATAATAATTTTAGCGTTTTGATCTTGCGCCGCAGGCGCCTGCACGCCCCATAAGGGGCCCTGTTCTGCTTGGCTAGGTACCCTATACTTTATTTTAAAGGTTGTACGCTGTTTGCTCCTCTGTAGCGTGCGCAGTAGCCCTGCAAAGTGAACGTTTTCCATCTGTGCTGCTGCTAGCGCGGGTTCTTGGCTATTCTGCCCTGCTCTACCGCCTGTGTGGTGTTGCAGCGCGCGGGTTCTCTGCCTTATTCTGCCCTGCTCTACTGCCCTTACGTGTGGTGTTGCTGCGCAGCGCGTGGGTTCTCTGGCAGCGCGCGGGTTCTCTGCCCTATTCTGCCCTGCTCTAACGTGCCCGTGCGCAGTGTGCCCGGATTCACAGTGTGCCCCGCAGAACACCACATGCCCAATCTCAAAATGAGGCTGTACAGCGCCACGCAATAGCTTAATATTGATAGAAATATAGTTTTGTAGTAATTAGATGCTTGCGATCAACTTGTACTATCTATATTTTTGTGGGAGACTGACGTTGCGGCCACGTGATGTGACTTTGGCTGGAGTAGCACATAGCTCATCTCCAGCTTGAACACCAGCGTGAGCAGCGCCAGCGCGTTTTTGACGCTTGTTACTTGGTGAGACTACTCGTGAGGCTTTACGCTTGCGTTGTTGAGCTTGTTGGATAGATTTTTTTTGGTGTTGAGCTTCAACTTTGCGCACGCGTTCAGCTGCTTTCTCAGCTCTCCTGCTCCCTGATGTCCTTGAGCCTCTGCCTTTCCACACGCTTCTCCTCGAGCTCAACTTGACGCTGCAGTTGAGCCTCCTCGCGCTGCTTTTTGGCCCGTGCTTTTTGGAGTTTCTCCTCCATCTCATCTCGCTCCCGTACTACTTCTCTAGCTCGAGCTTCACGCAACTTGCGAGGAGACCAGTGGACCGCGCTACCGTGATACTCCTGGCGCTGTTGAAGGTCAAGAGCTTTGCCCTTCTTCTTGTGCTTCTTTTTGTGTTGAAGAGCCTCCTTTAAGCCCTCATTCTCATGCTTTAAAAGCTCATTCTGCACAGAGAGATGGTGAACGCTTGAACGCAGCTTTTTTGACTCAGTCTGTTCGGTATCCTTCACAACAGCTCGAACCAATCGGTCCATCTTTCTCCAATCATTGTCAGAGAGCCCTGATGATGAGCTTCTCTCAGCTTCTGGCGTGCTGGCAAATCTACGAAGGATAACGTTGGCATCCATCGGCCAGATCCCAGTAGCTTCGAAGGCCTTCAATACGAGGCTCTCCGTGAAGGAGGATATCCAGGCGCTCCAGAAGAGTGGGAAAAAGTCCCCTTTCTTGATTGGAATAAGGCCTTGAGCCTTGTGGAGATGGTTGGTGAGCCCGTTGGAGTAGGCTTGAGAGACTGGCTTGAACAGCACTACATCGAGCGGCTGGAGCGTGTGAGTTGAATGGGGTGGAAGGACCATGAGAAGGATCCTGTGGCCATCACAGTAGTCGATAAACTCCATCGTGACATGAGATCCATGGCCATCAAGGATAAGTAATCTCCATCTACCTGATCGTTGCTTTGTACAGCGATCAAACACCTGCTCAAGCCAAGCTAGGCCTATGTTATCGTTTGACCAGCCTGTTGGAGATGATGAGACAAAGACCTCATGTTCTCCTGCCTTGATATCCTCTACCCAACTTGATTGTATAGCTCGTTTTGCAGCTGCGTATATGAGGCTTGGAGGCAGCGAGCTCCCATCGGCGCAACAGCAGGCTAGGAGTGTCAGAAACTCGCGTGATCCATCCTGGAGAAATGCTCGAACCTCTTTCTTCTCCCATTGACGCCTGCTGAATATTCTCTTGCTTCTGCCTATCAAGCCAATCAAGAAGCCCTTCTCATCCATATTGTATATATCTCGAGCCTCAAGGTGATATTCAGTGATCTTTTGATGCAGTAGCTCCAAGTAGAGACGGTATTTTGACTCAGAATCAGCCAGGTGGCGCGTACGATCCATGGCGGTGGTCCACTTTAAGATGAGATGGATCTCGTGCCGGTTGATGAAGCGAGTAACCCAGCTCTCGCTGAGCTGCTGACGGGCTACTTCTGATGAGAAATTCCTGATCATCTCCCTCGTAGGAGGTAGGCCTTGCTTAGTAAGCTTAGTGATGTATCGTACAAGCTCTAACTCCTGTTCTGGGTTGAGAGCTTACCTGCTGGCATGCCCAGCATCCCTAGGCCCTGTCACGCCTCTCCATCGCCGCCCCAGAGTTGACCGGTCAACGCCATGCTTTTCAGCAATTTCCTTCCATGTAAATTGTTCTTCTGAACCTCGCGATTTTAGATCCTCGATCGCCTCATCAATCGGAGCCATGGTCGTGGAGTTATCGCGCGTTGGAGTTGTGGTGTTGAGACGCGCGTTGGTGTTCTGCGGGGCACACTGTGAATCCGGGCACATTGCGCACGGGCACGTTAGTCTAGAAGTGGTTATACAAGACCACTCTACACTGGACTTCGTTCATGACCACATACGCCGCGCCTCCTATGTCGTTGTTCACGCGGTCTTACTATGCTTCGACATCAGCTCACCGGATTCGTTTGACAACGTGGAAGACAAGGTACGCATGTGCAGAAATCACCTTGCCTAAACTATGCTGACCTAAGCTAGTGGAACCATGAAGCCGATTTGTACCTGAAGAACGTGCCCAAGCTGCTTGTGGGCTGCAAGAGAGATATAAATCGTGGAGGATCTCAAACTGTCTGGACGCGCGACGTATGTGATTCACTCTCACCTTTCTTGGTTGAAATGGACTAATTTCTCAACGACAGGCATACAGGCTTACGGCCAAAATAAGTGCACGAGCGTACTTTGAGACGTCAGCAGTCACGATGGAAGGCCTCGACGTACTCTTCAATAAGGTTGGCCAGATCGTTAAATGGTAGTCCGGGCCGAAGAAGATTGCACACATTGACAAAAGCATTTGTGATGCATGTGGCCTGCCATATGTACGATGAAACATTTACGCATGGCATAAATCAAACTCAACCAATTCTCCGAAATTAGTTCCCGCTTTGCATATGTTATTTGACAAATTCATCATGGGGAAATGAGTCTCGACTGATGCGTTCCCCATCCGCTCGCTTAGCCTTCTTCTGTCGTGTGGAACTATCGATACGCCACTGTACGAAGAAGCCCGTTTTTTATAAGGACTCGAACAGCTAGTGCGTGATCGTTCCCTATCAAAGTGTATCTAGCAAATTTACTACAACAACACCTACAACACCTATTAAACACTATAATTTTTTCTAGATATGTAGTATAAGCTTATTTAATATTTTATAGTTAATTATACTAAAATAAGCGCTATTGCGTGCGCAATTATAGTGCGCGCTCCTCCTAAGGATTCATGGGGTGCCACCGCTCGTGCACCTTAGTTGGTTCCTCATAAAAAACGAGCTTCTTCGTACTAGTGAGAGGCTTTGAGGTCTGCAAGAATACGCGAGGATTTACGCGCTGCCCATTTCCGATCTCGGACCTATGGTCGGCTTGTATGCTATGTGACCGGGTAGTGTTGCTACTCATTGCAGGTTTCAAGACATACGGCCATTGAGTACGTACACATCAGTGTTGCAAAACAGCAATGCGCGATAGAGTCCAAACGAGTTGAGGAGATGAGGAAAGCATGTTCTTAGGTTAGCTGCGAACTGCGAAGAGTGTCGATTTTACAGGGTCAGAAAGGGTAGTTTTGAAGTTTTGATTGATGATAATAATTATCGTCTAAGAGGAAAGTTTTAGTTCGCTAAAGTCTTTGTGAGGAAAAGAAGAAAGGTGCCCATAAATTTCGTAAGCATCTCGTGCATCGTGGATTCTTTAATTGTATAGTAAAGGATGACCACTTATGCGGTAACACCACCGTTGTCAATAGTGCTGGCTGTGTAGGAAGCAGCGTTGACAACGGAGTACTTGTCGTCACCGTAGTAGTAGCCGGTGTTGACAGCGTAGGTCTCGTCCCAGCTGCGAGTGTAGAGAGAGCAGTAGGTGCCGAGAGGAACATCGTTCTTGGTGAGGATGTAGGAGGTGAAGAAGTTGCAAGGCTTGTAGGTGCCGTCAGAAGCAGGGTGGTTCTGGTCATATGTTGTCTGAGCCTCACAAGCAGCGGCGCACAGAGAGGGATCGTAAGGGTTGTCGTTAAACAGCCTCATTCCATTGTAGGTATCCTTGCCGTTGTCGAGGGGAGCATTGATAGCAGCGGGGAGGTTCGTAGGGGCGTTGAAGTCAGGAACAGTGGGGGCACCTTTGCCAACCTTGGAGTAACCGTTCGAACCAGTGATGACAACGTGGAAAGCCTGGCCATTTGCATCCTCGGGGCCGCGCCACTGGCCCTCGTTGGTAGCAGCAGTCTCAGCGACAGGGTAACCGTAGATGGAGCACTTGACGTTGGTCTGAGCGGGGGGGTTAGCACAGCCGTCCTTGGGCTCGAACTTGGGGTCACGCTCGAAGAAGATGTTGAAACCAAGGCAGAACTTCTCGGAATCACAGAAGTCGGCGCAGGCCTGGGGGTTGTAGACGCCATCGTCAAGGTTCTTGTATGTAAGGTAACCAATCTGCTGGGAGCTGCCGAGCTTGTCGGTGAAGGACTTCTTGTAACCATTAGGAGTGGAAGCACTCTGAGCCAGGGCCCTCAGGCTGCTGCCAGCGTTGGTGTAGTCAGAATCTGCGCTACCGGACGCGGGAAGAGGTCCAGCACCACCGGGCTGCTGAGCACCGCAGCTGCTGACATGGATCTCACGCTTCTCAATGGCACCCTGCTCCTCGACGATTGCGGCGACGACAGAGGCGGCAGCGGAGGGGTTGTAGGAGACGGGAGCGGCCTTGGTCTCCTCGACCTTGGGACCAAGGATAGTTGGGGTGGGAACAGCCAGAGCAGCGTTGATGTTAATCATCTGAGGAGCGGCGGCGACAAGGCCGAAAACCGCGGAGGCAGCAATAGCGTAACGCATCTGGATAGTTGATTGAGAAGTGAGAAGTAAAGGTGGCCGTTGATCAAGAGACTCTGTAAGTAGGCTGGAGTTGGTGTGATGATGATCTCAATCTGGCGGATATGGACAGTATACTTATATTCCTATATTCGTCAACTCGTAGACACGAGGTTTTATAGATACAGAAATACATCGCGTACGCCGATCCAATAGCTCGAACTAACAGCGGTTGGCAGTTGCTAGGCTTGGCCACAACAAGTGCAAAGGCGTTTTACAAAGGAGATGAACGCCGGTCAGCCACGCCAGTGCGCGAGGCTTGCATCTTGTCGTCGATGATGGCTGACTGACTCTGGAGCAAGGGGGAAACATCCAGGCACTGAAAGCCACGAGGCTAATGATCGATTGTAACCCTGTAGAGTCAATGGGGCTGACGGCAGGTGATCTCAGTGGACGACCATGCAAAAATAGCGACGGGAGAGCGATTGAGGTTGAATCTTGAACTTTGATGCGGCTCCTCTGCCGAACTGTCCATGTGGACTCAGCTCCACGCGACAGAGACGGTCACTCTTAGTTTGTCTCAACATAGACTAACGTCAAAACACGTGGTGACGCGCCACACTCGGCTGGCAGCCCTCATTTCCCCTTGAGAATCCAATATCACCCTGTGTCAAAGGATCGCAAATGCCTTCCAACATCGCAGTATCAATTTTACAGTCGTACGAGGGTCTTGTCGACAGTCGCATCACGATGATTCTGTCAGTGCACCACGATGTAAGGCTATTGCACTCTCACCGCGGTCGGTATCTTGGTACCGACGTCTCGTTTCTAACCTTATCTAGAGCACACGGCCTTGCCGTCAATCCTAGACCCTGTAACCGGACTATTGGAACAAGCTGCTATGGCGCGTGCTAGCGGTGACGAAACGCCCGCCCAAGGCTGATAGGTAAACACTCGCCAGAAAACACACTCCACCACGTGTGCTGGCTGCTTCGTTTGCATTTCTGCAGGCTACGACCGAATATGGCAAGCTTGAGTCTTGATTAGGAAGACACGGTAGGGGAACCGGTCTATCGCCCACGCTGCCCTTATCGGCCCTCCATGACCGTGGCAGGAACCCTGGACACAAAGCTTCAACAATCTAGATCCGGACTCGCACCACAGGCTAAGATAACCGATGAGTACCCCAGATACCGATGTTCTCGAATGTGCAACAGCATGTCTTGCATATGTCTTGTCCACTGTACTGGAATTTACACAAAAACAATTAAAAGGCCTGGAATCAAGCATTCGTTGCAAGCTCCTATATGTGGTGGCTGGCTGCTGGATGTTAGGCTTGCGGGGCGGGTCCACCCTTCCTGACACGCCTTTTTCAGCTAGAGGCCTTCATCGAGTCGATTGTTTACACTTCGTTCCAGGGTCATCTAGCTTCTTCCAACTCCACAAACGCACGTTCACTACGAGGCTGAAGCGCTTAATACGCCACACGGCCACCACGAGATACACTATCATACGATATTACACAGGAACGGAGTGAATAAGCGAGATTCTTCGCTTGAGGCATTGCTTGGAGCATTGCTTGTGATGGTGTGGCAGCAGCCTTTCACGCCTTTGGCGTCTGGTCATGCAACTGGACATAGCACATTGTGCGATCGTTGGAAACAAAGACCTTGAAATTCCCTCGATGCAATAAGACCTTGTGTTCGGCAACTCCATGTGCTAAACTCTATGCTCAGGCACAGTGTCCGTAGTGTGCTTGCTTCTCGTCGCCCACGTCTATCTTCTATCCCAGATCACGGGTCTGCCTGTCTTTGCGCTCTAGACTACACTGACAGTTTTCTTCAGCTCACAACTAAGGAACAAAATGCTGGAAACGATCGAGAACGCTTCGTATTCGCACGGTGATTCCATCCTGAGGCCGGTGAGTGAGGACACTCTGGATCCGAAAGAGCGGTCTTGCTGCATCTGCTATCAGCCCTTTGGCCCCACACCATTGACTCAAGGTGGGTCTGAAGTGCCGGTTCAGCTGCCCTGCAGCCATGTCTTTGGGGAAACATGCATACTCAGCTGGACCCTCACTAACAACTCGTGTCCGTTGTGCCGGAGAGGTGTCTTTGGTGTCGACGATCACTCTACCAACCAACACTTCTCGATTCCCCGAAATCCAAATGACAACAACCACACGGTATTAGAAGAGGATGACATTTGGCTGGACGTGAATGTCTGGAACAATTCTATTGAGAATCATGTTCAGAATACGGTAAGCTTCACTGATAGTGAGACACCGAGAGAATTCGGCATCCGCGACCATTCGAACGTCTATGTTGGCACTCAGTCTCGAACTTCTGCAGAAAGTCTAGTCTGCACCGAACATCATGGCTCGTGTCATTGCTTCGATCAGGGAGACACAAGTATACACGAGCACCTCACGCCACCAGCAACAGCCCACAGCAGATACATGTATACCCTAGACTTTTACCTCACAGAAGTGGGGTCACAGTTTGAGAACCTTGATTATCGTTACAATCAGTGGATGGATGAGTATCTGTAACTGCGTGAGCAGTGTCGGGTTGGAGGCTGCGGATCAACGCTTGTATTGCTATCTGTTGTCGTGTTGTGATCTTTTTGTACAGGAGCTCTCAGCTCAGAGGTCCGTGCAATTGCCCACCGGACAGTGCCTGCTATAATAGAATATCATGTGACTCTAGTCACGTGGTTACAGTATCTCAACGAACCGAGTTTTGATCACCGTCTGTTTGTTACAGCAGCTTGAAAATTTTCAACGTCCTCAACATTGGGCTTCCCAAGACAGTGCACCAAAATGGATACTAGGTACTACTTCCACACCTCGAAATCTTGAGCAAAGCATAGGAAATTGTTGAATTATCTCAATAACTGCATGGTTCAATCGATCCGCCGTGGCTGGATTTGTTGGCACATCATTCGCTGCCTCAATTGCATCGTCCAAAGTGCCTTGCAAGCAAAAAGACTGTTACAGTGCTCCAACGCGACTCCGAAACATGCCCAGTCATTTTTCAATCATCTCATACTCTAAGCCCGCACCAACGATTTGCTCGCAATTCGCAACCACGTTGCTGGTTCTTCGGGATCACCATGTATGCGGGCCGTGCCGGCATGACCTACCGTGTCCGTGCACTCAATGCGCGGATTCGGTCAATGCGCGCTTGATTGATTGATTGATTGATTGATTAGATTAACGTCCTATGTGAGTCGAAGACTATGGAAGACGAGAGCAGCAGAGCTACTCTAGTAATACAAGGAGTGTTTTAGCTAGGGGGGTTCTATCAGAATACAAGAGATGGTGAGGGCTTTTTAGCCCTAAGCAAGGTTGTTAAGAAACAAAGTTGCTGTATGAGAAAGGAGATAGTTACAAAAGGGGAATAGAGGGGTCTGTTACTTTGCTGTCACACAGACAAGGGCTGTGGTAGATAGCATATGTTGAATATAACAAGGAGCTCTCTTACTATCATTGTAGCGTTTCGTACCCGTATCCCTCCTCTTGCCTATCAAGGCTTTGACAGTTGGAATAGCACAAAGTGTGCAGTTGGTTGAAGGGAGCTGGTGCTCTGTCGAATTGCGGTTGTTGATACACATATAGCTTGATAAAAGCTATTGCTTGGGTTGCTGGGGGTGTATAGTGCTAGCTTAATTAAAGGCTATTACTCCAGTTGCTAGTGAAGAGAGCCGTTGCTCTGTCGATTTGAGTTGGTTTGTAGGTATAGGGGGTCGGTATAGCTAGGTCGGTAGGGGGAGGTTCGGTATAAGGCAGCTAGGTATATAGATCTATTGCTTCGCTAAGGCAGTAGATCTATATATCTAAGTAAAGAGCCGTTGCTCTGTCGTTCCGAGTCGCTTGGGATGGTAGATATAGGGGGTCGGTATAGCTAGGTCGGTAGGGGGAGGTTCGGTGTAAGGCGGCTAGGTATATAGATCCATTGCTGCTCAAAGGCAACAGATCTATATATCTAAGTAAAGAGCCGTTGCTCTGTCGTTCCGCGTCGCTTGGGATGGTAGGTATAGGGGGTCGGTATAGCTAGGTTGGTAGGGAGGGTTCGGTATAAGGCGGTTAAGTATATAGATCTATTGCTTCACTAAGGCAGTAGATCTATAGGTCAATGCGCGCTTTTTACTAGCAAAAACAACAAAATCTTAGGTAACGTAGGAGACGGGCGAGTCGGACAGACGAGCGAGTCGGACACCGTGCCAAGCCCCCACCAAAACCATCTTAACTACTACTATACACGCGATGTCTCAACAACGCCACGATTTACCAGCTTCAAAGGAGGCTCGAATACAGCTCGCAATTCAGGCTATCGAACGCGACGCGACACTATCTCAGAGACGAGCTGCATCAATCTACAACGTCTCACATACAACACTAAGCGACCGACGCGCTGGAAAGCTGTTTCGACCTAATTGCACGCCCAATTCAATGAAGCTACTTAAAACAGAAGAGGATGTGATTGTCCAGCATATACTCGACCTTGATGCGCGAGGATTTCCGCCTAGGCGCGCAGCCGTTAAAGATATGGCTGATTCCTTACTTGCTGAGCGTCACCGCGACCCAGTTGGCCAAAACTGGGCTAAGACCTTTGTTAAGCGTCGGCCAGAGCTCAAAGTCAAATTCAATCGAAAGTACGACTATAAGAGAGCCTTATGTGAGAGTCATCAGCTTGTAAGAGACTGGTTCCGGCTGGTAGAGAACACGAAAGCCAAGTACGGCATCCAGGATGAAGACACCTATAACTTCGACGAGGCTGGCTTCATGATGGGCGTTATATCAACTGGCGCAGTAGTTACAGGTTCTGAGCGTCGAGGGCGGCCAAGGAGCGTTCAGCAGGGCAACCGGGAGTGGACTACGGTAATCCAGGGCGTCAACGCAACGGGGTGGGCAATTCCACCCTTTATCATCTTCCAGGGCAAGAACCACCTCTCTGCCTGGTACAAGGAGGAGAATCTACCTCACGACTGGGTTATCGCGGTCTCTGAGAACGGCTGGACGACGAACGAGCTTGGTCTCCAGTGGTTGAAGCACTTTGACAAGCATACGAAGGGGCGCACTGTTGGCTCACACCGACTGCTTATCGTTGATGGCCATGAAAGCCACGACTCGCTCGAATTCCAGCAATACTGCAAGGAGAATAAGATTATCACTCTCTGCATGCCTCCTCACTCATCGCATATCCTGCAGCCACTTGATGTGGGTTGTTTCTCGCCGTTAAAGAAGGCGTATGGGCGCCAAGCCGAGGTCCTGATTTGCAACCGGATTAACCACATCACTAAACTTGAGTTCCTACCATGCTTTATTGCTGCTTTCAACGCTGCGATTACAAAGAGCAATATCCTAGGAGGCTTTCGAGGCGCTGGCTTGGTTCCGATCGACCCAGAGGTGGTGATATCGCAGCTTGACATACGGCTGCGCACCCCTACGCCACCTACCGTCGAGGACGGTCCCTGGCAGTCGCAAACACCAAGCAATATCCTAGAATTTGGGTCGCAATCAAAGCTAATTCAAGAGAGGATTCAACGACATGTAGATAGCTCGCCAACCTCAATGGTTGATGCCCTTGCAAAGTTTACTAAAGGCGCGGAGATAATGGCGCATTCTTTGGTGTTAATCACTAAGCGCAACGCTGAGTTTCAAGCCGCTAACGAGGCCGCCTCACGCCGTAAATCGTACAAAAGAAAGCGAGTACAGCAGGAGGGAACCTTAACAGTTGAAGAGGGCATACAATTAACAGCGCTTAAGGAGTTTGGGGCGCGCAGTGATGGGAAGAAGACGAGGAAGAGGGCGCGCGCTGATGAGGGCGGCCAGCCTTTAAGGTGCTGTGGACGCTGCGGCGAGGCTAGGCACAACGCGCGCACGTGTAGGCTAGATGTACAAATAGTTTCTAAATAATATCCTATACTATACATCACTATACAGCACTGTCAAGGACCGTAGTGTTGAAAAATTAAGATGGTTTTGGTAGGGGCTTGGCACAGTGTCCGACTCGCTCGTCTGTCCGACTCGCCCGTCTCCTACAGTGACCGTGCACGCCGTGCACACCTTCGCGCCGTGCACACCCTCACCAAAAATCCACTATACTCCTCAACCCCATAACTCAACACCACGATGTCGTTAGAAGAAGCGCTTAAAGAGGCAGATGTAGCAGATGCACAAGGCAAACTTTCATACCAGGCGGTTGCAAAAAAATACAATGTGTGCCGCACAACTTTGTCGCGACACCACCGACACGCTGTCGTGTCGCGTGCTAACGCTGATCAACAACTGCTTAAACTCCACCCTACACAAGAGCGAGAGCTTTGTGAGTTCATAGTTGAGCTTACTGAGCGAGGCCTACCTCCTACAAGGCAGATGGTACAAAACATGGCTTCTGAATTGGCTGCAGATAGGGTCTCCAACTCGTGGGTTACTCGCTTCCTAGACCGTCACCACGACCAGCTCCTATACAAATGGGCCAACGCTATCGACGCACAGCGCCTCCACGCCGATAGCAGCGAGAAGTACACACGATACTTCAAGCTTGTGCATTCCAAGATCACCGAATACTCGATTGAGCCACGGCACACGTACAATATGGATGAGAAGGGCATCGTAATTGGCGTACTCAATAGGCGCACCAAACGAGTGTTCAGTAGGGCTTCTGTGGAGTCAAAAACAAGGCGCCAGCCTATGCAAGACGGCAACAGGCAGTGGGTGTCGATACTCGCAAGCGTCTGCGCTGATGGTTCGGCACTGCCTCCAGGCATCATCTATCCAGGCGCTCCTAACGAGATACAATCGACCTGGGTAGAGGATATAGAAGCAGAAAAGCACTCAGTATTTGTTACTGCAACGCCCTCAGGCTGGACGAACGACGAGGTCGGCCTTGCGTGGCTGGAACAAATCTTTGATCGCTATACTCGAGAGAAGGCGCGCAGAAGTTGGCGACTACTTATAGTAGACGGCCGCGGCTCGCATATAACCTGGTCCTTCATCAAGTACTGCGATAGGAATAGGATACTGCTACTAGTGTTCCCTCCTCACAGTACCCACACGCTGCAGCCGCTTGATGTAGCACTCTTCTCACCTCTGGCTACAAGCTATACAAACCAGCTCACTAAACACGTTTACACAACTCAAGGCCTAGTAGGCGTGAAGAAGCGTGACTTCTTCCACCTATTCTATAAGTCCTGGACGGAGACCTTTACCCCAAGCCTCATCCTCAAGGCCTTCGAAGTCACAGGCCTATCGCCACCCAACGCAGCTGTAATCGTCGATAGGTTTCGGAATAAGCGCAGGCAGCTGCCTCGTACACCTTCACCAATTGCAGCAGATAACTGGAAGCAAGCTATCCAAATTCTGGGCAAGGTGGTAGAGAATCAGGACGCAGAGGAGGTGCAGCGGTTGCGGCGTACTATCTCTCACCTCTCCGCCCACACTCAGCTTGTACAGCTTGAAAATGAAGGCCTGCGCAACGTAATTGGAGAGCTTAAGCCCTCTAAAAACAAGCGGAGGAGGCTTGACCTGCAGCATGATAAGGAGTTCTGTAGTGCAGCTGTTCTTTGGAGCCCTCACAAGATCCGCCAAGCCGAGGATCGCTATAAAGCCAACAAGGAGCAAGAGCTGCAGAAGAAGGTAGATAGCGCGCATTGACCAAATCCGCGCATTGAGTGCACGGGCACTGTAGGAGTGAAAGAGCAATGATCTACCTGCAGGTGGGACTTGCCACTCATCAGCCTCATTGAAACTGCGCATATGTAATTTCATCGCATCACAGCAGTACGCGAAGATAGCTTTACTCCAGTTACAAGCTGAAGTCTTTCGCGCCATCCGAGATTGCCAAGCATCCGTAGTGGGAATGACTGCCACCACAATGGCTTCTAGCTAAATCGTTATGCTAAAAGTGTCCTTCAAGACGCTCTGACAGGTAAAGGCCCCGAGGGAAATTCACAAGTCAGTTTCGACCTGACGGAATGAAGCACCCTTGTTCTAGCAGTACAGTCTGATCCTGGTCTTCACGAGTGTTAACCAATGCAAAGCTTACGTTCTCACTGGAGGCATCGAAGAGAGAGCAACATTATCATCGTCATGAACATCATCAATTTAGTGCGCATCAATGCTGCAAAAGATCCGCCCCCCAACCCCCGCCCACGAGCTCAATGGCATCAACTCTACTAACGTAGGCCTCCCGCATCGCCAAGCAGCTCTTGTGGAAATGACTCTCGTAAGGTCAGATAGCTGATTCTGCACAAAAGAGCTTGTCGAGCGCCATCGCAACGCTCAGAGAATCAAGATGACAAAAACACCTTGCCGCGTTTATCGTATTCAAACATTGCAATGTATATACAGACTCTCAATTAACTATCGTACCCAATTTATACACCAAAAAAGTTTCATGCCGTCGAATCCCTTCCTGTAACTTCAGCTGTTCATTCCACACATCACTGAGAATGACGCAAGAAGACATCGCGCTCGACATTCCCCACTCTGCTCCTTAGTCAGAACTTACTCGCCCTGTTAGACTCATGCGCATCTGCCGCTTTCAAAACAGCGGTGATGGCCTCCATCTCTGCAGGCTGCTCCTGCGTCTGTCCTGATGGGAAGGCATCGTAGTACCCCGGCGCCGATGACCCTCTCGGTGGGGGATCGTGCGCATTAGGACTACACCTTGTCAGCTTAGAATATGGAAGGAGGGAGGTTGAGTATTCACTGCACAAACGGATGCCCGTTGAGAGCCATACTACCCAGCGGCGGGGACCCGGAGCTCACAGCATGATACGCCGGATGCGCCCCCACGGGACTTGTATATTTGACAGGATAGTTGGCAGGAAAATATCCTGTAGACATGGTGTTTTGGTGCTGGTATCCGTAGCCTGGCGACGGGTTGCCAGTATGCACAGCAGGTTGAGACCGGAATTGCTGGTTGGGACTGGCGCTGACCCGGCGGACCGTGCCGTCTTTGCGCTCGATCACTTCGCGAAGGGAGTTCGTGCGGCCCCAGCAGAAGAAGAGGGCACCGAAGAGGATTGCGCAAACGGCCGCGACCACAATGCCGGCTATGGCGCCTTTGCTCAAGCCGCCTGAGCCATTGGATGTGTCTGTTGAAGGGGCTGAGGATAGTGAAGCGGATGATGACGGTACGACGGTCGATGCCGGATTAACGCTTGGTAGAGGTGATTCGGCTGGAAAAGGTTCGCCTGTTTACACGTCAGCAAGTGTGTGCCTTCATGTGATGAGACGAAACTTACCAGGCTGTAACATATATGCTGAGTCCATGGCCAATGTCCTTTGTTTGTCGATGCTCATACTGCTGTTGAGATTGATGCCACCCACCATCCCGTACGTGATGCAGCTACCCGGTGCTGAGCAGTAGAAAAAAATCGGTTCACTATCATTGACCCGAACGCTGTACTTTGGCGGACTATCTAGCACCTTGTCCACTGGGTGAAAACCAGAGAAAAACCCTTCCTTGTTGGACCCAGTCATCTCGTAGGGTATGCAAGGAAATCCATACTCGGCACGGACAATACTATGGTTGAGGGGATAGAAGTCGAATTCGATGATATCACCTATCGCTGCCTCAGTGGTTTCAGGGCGCATCTTGTGATCGAGAAGGCCGACTTGAATAGTATGTGTCTGCTGTGCCGAGGTGCTGGTGCTGGTACTTGACTGAAAGGTCGTTGGAGAGAGCGACGGCGAGATAGATGCTTCAGTGGCAGATATGTTCCCGGAAGTTAAATCTTGTGCCATGTTTAGGGCAAACTGAAAAGCCATGAGGAGCAGTAAGAGCCAAGATGGCCTCTTGGCTTTGATGGAGAGCATCATTGTTACAAGTGAACCTGTTCGATAGTGGTGCTGTGACTTGGTCGCGAATCTTGAGCTTTTTGACGGCTTGATCTGCAAGGTGGATCAGGCTGGAAGGTAGGAGACTGCCAGAAGGGGGAGGACAGGGGGTAGGAGGTTATTCAAGGACGCGAGCAATCAAAGATAGAACGCAAGATGGATGGCGGCGATCATGAACATGGTCAGCCCGGTAATGGCGCACAAGTCGCTATACTATTTGCTTGCAAAAATGGGATGGCAAGCCCCTCGTCCCTGGCGACAAAGGACTGTCGAGGCAGTGCATGGACTAGGCGTTTGTGAGTGGTCATACGCGAGCTGACAATGGGAAGACAAAGGGTGGTCCTTGGCGTCAGGAGCACCAATTCCACCGTCTGGTGCTCCTCAGCTGCCTGGGCATTTACCTTAGTCTTCACGATAGCGGGGTCTTCTGCCTGGTCCGGTCGCTGATCGTAAAATACTGCATTTGAAGAAGTTGGTGTGCCTTGCATTCAACGTGGTGATTGCAACAACTGTGCGTGGGTGACGCTTAAGGGCCGAACGTGAAGGAAATGTATGGATCTGAGTGGAGATTCGATTTTTTTTCTATTGCAAAGGCTGAAAGTATCAGAAAAGGAGATTGTTGGTCAAACGTACCGAAATGGTGGTCGCAACTCAGATCGCTTGGTATCGTAATGCCCGCGCTATCGCTCATATAATTCATAGTCAGTCCATGCTTCATTCAAGGCCGTCTCTTCTTAATGCATGCTTCTACACGAAGCCTTTCCTTTGAGGTTCGCCCCAGATCGTAGTTGGTTAGAGCTTGGCATTCTTCCTCCGCAGGCGGGCGCAGATTCGTTGTCTTTGCAGAGGCTCAATTCAACCCAGGGTCGCCGAACCCGAAGTTATCAACGCTTGAGGCGCTGTTGGTACCCGAGCCATAGCCAGAGGGGGTTTCAGACTTTTTGTGTCCTAGCATGGATGGATGGGGGAGCGGGTTCCAGATTGGGAAACCCTGTGGTGGCTGGCTTTCTCCCTTTGGGGTACCATGCGCGTACTCCGCCAAGCTGCCGTTAATGCCAGTAAGAGCCCATGCAAAGACCGCGACATCGCGAATGCTTTGCATGAACGAGTTCTGGAATTGCATCGATGGCCCTGAATGTAGCATGGCTGGGTGTTGAGCACCCAGAGGATATGGTGGCATCTGTGGTGGAGCCGGATAGAACACAGGCTGTGAAGCCCACGGAGCCGCGAAAATACCACTGTACTGCTGTGCCGTATGGGGAATTGGCATGGCTCCTGGAAGCATGGGTCGGGCACGACGCAAGCACACCACGAGTCCGTCCGTTGTACACGAAATTACGGCCTCGAGCTCAATACCATCATTATGATGAACAGAGGGCGAACCCCCTAGTGAAGATGTAGAAGAATGTCTATCTTCACCGAAGAGGCCGCGGCGTGAGTGTATCTGAGCAGTGCTGTCTCCAGATTCTGTGTGATAATTGACTGGGGGCTCTTCGCTGTTCCAATGGGAACCGTTTGATTGGTGACCGGTCATACCACTTGAGGTTGAATCGCGACCGAAGCGAACGCCCCCATCAATGGATTCGTCGTCGTCGCTTGTGACGTCCGTCATTTCATCATCCTCACTCTCAGAAGACGTCAGGTCCGGTGGGTCTTCTTGGCGAGGGTCCCTAAACATGAAACGCATGTAGGCTATCGAGTCATTTCCTTTAGCAGATTCAAGGCAGCGTACGGCCTCGGTAAGGCAGTTCAAGGCGATGCAATAGTAGAAACTGTGACCCTTCATCTCCTCTCCGCTGATGCCAACAATCTGCTCGATGCCGCTCGTGGCATACATGACAGTCAAGGTTCGGGTGAAGCGGTTGAGGAACAGTGCTGCACGGGGTTCGTGAGTTTGTTCGTCTGGACCAAGGTCGAACTTGCTGGAGAGGTGAGACAGCATGTGGTAACGGGGATCTTTAGGTGATGATGCAAACAATTTGCGGACAATAGGAGCTTCAACGGCACGCTCTGATCTAAAGTCAGCTGATGGCACACCGCGCAGCATATCGTGTACTCACTCTGGCTTTCCATGCCGTGCCTGTAGATACTGGTGCAGCACACCATTACATCGTAGACAATAGAGAAACAGCACTCGCAGCCAACCCAGTCTCCCTGACGATTCTTGAGACGACAATAAGACAATACAGCTGCCTTGTCAAGCCTGACTCCTCGGCCATACTTGGCCTTGGCGATGGGTAGCTCCTCGGGGTGGAAAAACTGCCACACCGAGCGATTGACGACCTCATCAGGCGTGTGTCCGAGGATGTCGACAATGGAATCAGATGAGTACAGGATGCGTGCATCATCGGAGAGATCTACTGGTGTGAGCATGGTGGGTTTCCAGAACCGCTGACTTAGACTTACCGTGGATGGTGATGAACGTGGTATCCATTGTGGCGAACGGCAGTAGCTTAATGTTTTGACAGTTGACAGGGTCCTTCCTCAACCGCAATAGTCCGGTGTATGTCGAATCTAATAATTCGTTCTGGGACCAGCGGCGGAGGAGTGGAAGACAGTCGGAGGTGATTCAGTTTGAGGAGCGGCGGCGACCTGTAGTAGATGTGGGGCCCGTGGTTCCACAAGGGGCGTTACTCGGATTGGGGTGGAGGAGTACAGATGGCACTCGGACAACGGTTACAGAAGCGCAGGCACACGGCGTTATGTGCAAAATCCCGGGATATACGAGTCAGTCGCAGCAGATGATGTAAAGACGGCAGCTCGAAGCTATGCCCGGGGGAGGAGGTGAGAATTCAGAAATTATATGTATGAGTGTCCCTCGCAGGGGTGGTACAAGCCAGGATTGGTTAGCTCCTGAGGTGGGTTCCAGCAAAAACGCTGCCAGTCTGCATAACGCAGCAGAGACGACGATAAGTGGATTGCCCGACTGCAAAAGACGTTGAAACTAGACCTCTCGGGTCGCGCTGTGCAGCTCGGGTCAATACGGGACGAGGGCGCCACGCGCTGCGAGAGCAGGTTCAGACCCTGCGTGCGGGCGAGGAAAAGGCAAAGCGTGAGGGTGGGAAGCCTGAGGGCAGAGGCCGTGTGTCTGCGGCGAAGTGGTCCTGAGGTCAAGCGAGTGTGCAAGAGGCTGCTGACGACCCTAGTCGTGCCACAGCACAGGGGATCGACGCGGAAAAAGTGGCCTGGGGTAGTTGTAGTGGCAAGTTGCGGCGGCGGCGCGGGGCGACGGAAGAGGTCTCAGGCCACGCAGCAGCAGCAGGAGAATCAGGATGTGTGAACTGCCAGTTGCGCAGAGGGGGACAGGAAAGCGGTGTCGAACCGGCGTCGATAACAGGCGAGATGTGCGTCGCTACACGGGGCAGGAGCAGTGCTTGGCGGCGGCGAGGGCTCTTTCCTACTTGCAGACCTGCTTCGCCGCAACACGTGCCCAAGCGCCTAAGTTCTTCGGACGGGTCTCCAACTACATGCCGCAGGGCGACTGCCGCCGGACCCGTGTGAAGGAGGGAACGACAGGGCACCGTGCAGGGTCAAAAGACGCGAGCTCTCACTTGTTCGCTGCCTTCGCTGTGGCACCCCTCCGTCGTCCCAACCCCTTCTGTCATCGACGATCAAATGCCGCGCTAACGGCGCCATGCGCCAAGCCTTTCTTCACTGGGCACGGCGTCTTTTGAATTCGAGACAATTCCGCGACAGTTGCCGAACGGGCTTGCCATTGCTGAGCTTGTTCGTGATGTGCGGCGCCCACGCTGTGTGAATCCCAGCTAACCGCAAGGCACTGCCGGGCCCGCTTCCTATTGGCCCACTCCTCTGGACCGTACCCATTGCTGAGCTCGAGGGGTCAGCACCCTGTACTCGCTGCCCGACAGTCTCTACACACCGAGGACCTCCGCAGAGCACACCACTGTACCATCCAAGCTCACATAAACCTGCTCATGGAGTGGCTTACCAGCAGGACGTAGCCAAGAAGAGACCACGCAGCAAGAGCCAGGATGCAAGACAACTTCCGGTCACAATCCGGACGTCAATGATTACCCATGTACCCTGCCGGGCGTGGACGCTGTGCTCGCTGTCTACGTGCAGACCCGCCTATGTGCTACTTCGCAGAGCATAAGAGAGGAAAATTTCTTTGATTGGCTTACATCCTCATCTACCGATCTGTTCTCGACAAGCACGAACAGCCTGTTATTGTGACCTGAGACGGATACCTGCAAGCTTTGAGTTCCGAGCCCATCTTAGGTAAAGTTACAAGCGGGGCATGTTCGAACAGACATCAAGCTTGTGTGCTGCTGGACACGGACAAACATTTTTGGGGACTCACCCGGCGCCTCAAGAAAAAAGCGGTAACAGTTGTAGAGAGTGTGACCAAAGCAGTTTTTCCTCTCTCGACGAGCACTACACGAGGACCATCAAGCATGAGCTTCACAGTGCATTGTCAGAATACCTCTGAAAATGAGAGACGTACCACTAATACAAACAAGGAACGGTCTACAGCCTCAAGGTGCTACCAGACTAACAAGCCCAGTTCGTTAATACACTCAACCAAGATGGCTCTCGCGAGGCTTTTTCGCAAGTTCAGATTATCGAATTTTTTGCAACAACATGATTATTTTACTTTGCCATTCGTTGAACGCGGTACTTCACGGGGTTTCTAACTGGTCCATGGTTGACGGCACCACCCCCTCTTGGACCCAAGAAATCCATCCTCAGTTCTCCAACACAAAATATCCTCTGGTTCAGATTTTAATTTTTCTGCTCCAGTCATTCCTAGCATTATAAGCTTCCCTGCCACCTCAATCTTTGCGACCTGCCGACTACTTGACCAAAGCGCCGGACCATGCCTTCTCCACTGATGAACTCGCAGTCTCAACCAAACAAAATGCCCTGGAAAGATCGGCCACTCAGAAAGATCAAGTGGTATGAGTATCCATTCTTACACCGGTGCTCTCAAAAGGGCTGTCTTCGCATCGTTCACCCTCGCAAAGGAGATGGACCTGTTTGCACCCTGTGCGATAAACACAGAATGGGAGTCGCTACCGCCACATCTAAGATGCTCGACAAGTGGTGGAACAGAGACATTGTCGAAAACAGTGACCCACAACCAACCTCGAGGAATGGATTGGTGCTACAGGAGGTACAGCAGGGCATGCCACCAAAGAGTGCCAAGGACGCGGTCGAGGATGCCCACCAGAGACGAATCGAGGTCATTCAGGAGCATCAGAGACAGATGCAGGAAGTTGAAGCCGGCAAAGAGCGTCGAAAAATACAAGAAAAACTTCGCAAGAGACGGGAGACCAGTGTCGCGATTGCCACCCAAGTCAAGTTAGGCCGCTTCTCAGCAGGATGCCAGACGCGGTGCGATATCTTCAATTCTCTATGAAACGAGCGATCGGTGTCGACCAAGTAGTGGTGATGCATACATCCAGCGGCGCCGCAAGCGCAGCCCTGGAAAACGCTACCTTTGTACACAAGATCGCAGACAGCAGCAAACGGTGCTGAGCAGCGTCAAATCCGGTCAGAGACGGGAAGGCGCCGATCTGAAACATACAACAAAGCACGCAGCCACGCAGCGTCCTTTGTTCTGCATCAGCCTGATGGGGGCAGCAACGAGCTAAAACACTTCACACGACGAGCAATAATAGCACAAACGTGGAAATCGGCCTCTGAGCAATCAGCCCCTTCGAATCAAGCTTTGGCGACTCTTTGTCTTGGAAGCCAGGACTGCCTTGCTCCTGCTCTCAGCAAATAACATCAGGAGGTATACAAGACTGTCGTCAAGAGCACCACCTCTCACATCATCCTTCTGCAAAGTCACACTCATACCCTGCAAACATTTCATCGCTTCCCCGCGACTCAAGGATCCCTGTTCGACAAGACCTTCATATTTATCAACCTGCACATCAAGATGTTTGCCCCCTTTGCCCGCATGAATATATCTTGCGCCTGCAATGAGTGCACTACATTCCTCCGCCCATACCCCACAAGCCCACCAACCATCTGTTTCCCGCCGGGCCTCTTCCCACCAGGTTTCGGCTTCTCACTCCCATCAACACCCATTACAACACCGAGACCCCGCCCCCAACACACACCTCGGCTCACGCCTCAATTTGCACCTGTAGCTCCGGCCCTCGCTCCATCCCCTATGTTTCTGCTCACCAAACCGACGCCCAAGAAGCTGCGCCTGGAGGCAGGGCCAAGGGTGGAGGAGATGGAGACCTCTCCAACACCGAAGAAGGTTACTTTTGCGAGCAGGAGCTTGTGGGCGGGAATCAGTAGTCCGATTGACGATACTGCGACGCCCATCAGCGCAAAGACACCAGGTTTGACAACTTGCGCCAACGCCCACTGTCCATTCAAGGTAGTCCCCAGCTTCGAGACGAGGGTGTGCACCGAGTGCATGGACAGCCTACGGGGAACCGTTGACAACTTGCTAGTCCAGATAGACCCCCACGATCCCAACGCAGAAAAGGGGACACAAAGCGCAACACCACATCAAGCCGCCTCCCATCCCTCCCCCCCGTTCCCCACACACAACGACCCAGCAACCGGCCCCGCTCTCTTCGCCGTGCCCAGCACACCACCCAGCACCCGCCTCCTGATCACCCACTCCCTCGCCACTCCGCCCAAACAAGATGCACACACCAACGTCCCCCCATCGCTCGACCAGCCCCTCTTCGCCCTCCCAAACACCTCGCTGGACACGGCATACGAAGACTTCACGCCCACCACGAGATACACGATGCACTTCCCCGCGCTGCCGGCGCGGAGCAGAAATCTCAGCAGCAATAACGACAGCAACAGCAACGACATCAACAACGACAGCAGCAGCAGCAAGACATCACCCCCAGGACCCAACCGTAGCAGTGTAGAGCAGCACTCCGCACACCGTGCCCCAACGAACGACAGACGCTCCTCACCTCCATGCACAAAGGCATTTGACAAGGTCTATTTCTCGCGCCGCTTCGACTGGGGCGCGGACTGGAATCGCAGGCTCAGAGACGGGAAAGGGTGGGCGAAGTGTTTGAAGATTACAGAGGCTCTGAGGGACGGCATGTAAGCGTTGTTCATGTCTGCGTCACTTATACTATCAATAAAATTATGAGTACACATGCAATGCCATCTTTGTGGAGTTAACATTTTTACTTTGAATTTCGTCACCACGCCTTTTGGCGGATCTAACAGCATCGTCAGCCGGGAACGTCAACTGTCCTACGTAGCAACCATATGTGCTCCGAGCAGGTCGTTCTCCAACGCCTTGTTACAAGCCAACGCCATGAACAGCATAGCCAAAGGAGCTATCACTATATTTAAACGCCTCGCTTTTAAACCTCATCTTTCCCACAAGGCAAACTCGTTGCGGCGACTGGTCTGAACGTTAAATGTCGTGAAGAGAACAGGGTAGAAGAAAATATCGCACCGCGCGATTACATAGTGTACACTTCCAAGGAAGAAGAAGAGAATGAACTGGCAAGCATCGAGCGGCCAAGAACAAGGAATAGGTCCGAAAAAAGGCGCCCTGGTATCATAGCTCATGTCGGAGTGGGCGCGGTCGTGGTTGCTGCAACGGTTTGAACAGGCTGCTGTTCTTCTGTAACGATAGGTAACGACAGCTCAGCAGTTTTACTGGGTGGTGAAGCGGTAGTCGGAAGGCTTGCCGTTGATAATGTAGGCGAGCTAGTCAACTGCGATGCCAAAGGAGGCGTGCCAGTTGAGCTGGTTTGAGCGAGCTTTGCCCTTCTGCTGGCAAATTCGCTGAGGCTGAGCTTCTTGCGCACTGGTGTGGGATTGACGGCTTCCTGAACGGCAGGCGAGAAGGGAGAAGCAACTGCCATGGACGATTGCGCTGACGCTGTCCCTGTGAGCCCTGGTGTGACCGCCGAATTGGCAGAGGATGGATTGCTCAACTCGGGCTTTGCGGGCATGTCCACGTGAAGATCGACAGACTTTGCTGAATCGTCTAGGCTAGGCGCGGGCGATGGTCGCGCGGACGATGTGGCGAGCCATGGCGGTGCAGGTGGGTTCATAGAAGGATGCAAGACTTCCTTTGAGGTTTCCGATACAGAGGCATCAGGCATTTCTTCAACCTTGGGCTCCGCTACCTTTGGTGTCGCAACGTCGTCGGCGTCCTCCATATCGACATCAGCGGTGCGGACTGGAGACAGCTCCTTTGCTGGCGTTAGCTCCTTTGGTCTTGGTGCAGACGCAGGTTCCAGGGTCATCTCCATCGACGATGAGTCCTCGAGTGGCGGAGATGGAGGCAGTGGTGACGGCTTGTTCGAAGACACATCCTTCAAAGCCGGCGATCTACCTTCCACCTTGATAGAAGCAGATCGCATTCGCTCACGTTGGAGTTTATCTTCCCGGGCCTGCTGAAGAAGCTTGCGTTTGAATGACATTGGAGGCTTCATTTCCCTCGGGCTTGCTGAAGTCTGAACAACAGCAGCAACGTCATCGTCTTCAGTTTGTGTAGATGCTTCGACATAGACAGGCTTTGGCTTCGGTGCGCTGCGACCGTTTCTCTTCGATGAGCTACCGGACGTCTTTCGTGCCACACCGTGACTGTGTTCACGATGACGTGCTGAGGGCGAAGGCTCTGGATGACCAAGTCGTTTCTGCATGCTTGGGTCAGCTTGCGCAGGCAAGAGTTGGAACGAGCGGCTTACCGAGGTTGACATGCTGGGCGTGTTGAGGGTAGACCCGGCACTGGTTCTCTTCCCTCTCTTGCCCTTGTGTTGTTCGTCTTCCATCTGCTCGAACAGCTTTTCTTGTTGTTGCAGCTTTCGCTTTTCACGATCCGACATTTTGAGGTCGCCGTCGAGGGAGAAGTGGGTAGCGGGCGTTATATCCCGACTGCTAGACTTGTGCGAGCCGGATGTGGAACGGTTATCCATGTTGTCATCGTCAATGTTGTCACGATTCAGCGTCTCACTGCCAGCACGACTGTTGGTCGCGCGACCTGTGCTCAAAGGTGAGAGCTGTGACTTCTTCACCTTCTTGTTCTTGGCTCTGGCTGGCTGCGCAGGCTCGGCGATGGGACGGCGGGCTCGCTCCAAAAGACATTCGTGGCCGGTGGATGCATCGCAAGCACATCCACCAAAGTTGGCAAGAACGCAGGACACCCACGGCTGTATCCTTCTGAAGCCGTCTTTCGCACCATGAGTAGCTACCTTGACAAGCTGCTTCTGCACCTCTGAGTCGATGTCCCAGCCAACGGTGAGTTCTTCTGTTGGCTCAATTTGCCGTGTCGCAACAAAGCAAAAGTGGTAGTCACTGCTGGCTTCGACAAGGATCTTCATAGCCATGTTGGGCGAACAGCTCCGTCTTGCGTAGCGCAAGATGTTACCCTCTTGCCGTGTGTCGATGTATATTGGTAGGTGTGGTGGGAAGAAAACAAAGGGTTCTGGGTGGCGCAGTAGACTCCATCGATTTGAGGGATCCTGGCAGTATTCCTCTTTTCGCCCGACTTGACCTTTCAGTTCCCCAACATACCCTCCATCAGCGATTGGGGTATCGGTAGTAATGAAGTTCCATCGTGGGTGGAGGCCATGTGCGGTTATGCCGAGATCGACTTCTGTTTGCTTTTGGATGGTAGGGGCTGTAGAGGTTTCAAGATCCTGGATAGTGTTCTCAATGCGTGAGAAAAGGTCCTGGGGTTTCTTGCCTCCACTGGCCTCGGCCAGCGCGTCTGGGTCCTGGAGCCACATGGCGATATCGCGGGCAACGCTCAGGCCATTGTATGAGTTGTTGTCTGCTGTTGGCGGGTCGGGCGACGTGTATAGGTTCATGAACTCCAAGGAGAAGTCTTCGATAGGACCCTCAATGTTGGTCGGAGACTTGATAGGGCTGTTGCCATTCACAGCAGCAGAGCCAGCGCGTTTCCGCGACGCAGGGACCAGTGCTGGTGCTTGGCCGATGACACCTATCGAGCCCGAGGGACGATGATTTGTCTTTGGTCGTTTGTTCGGAGGCAGATCCCGAGGGCTTCCACTTTTGCGTTCATGGTTGTAGTGAAGGTCGTTATTCGAAGTAGTTGGCCAGCCATTGGGCTGTGCGGATCCGAGCGGATCCTTGGTGCGTTTCTTGGGATTCTTGGTGGTCGTCTTCGGTCGACCTTTTCGTTCCCCAAGGTTGAGCAGTTCCTTGCGCTGTCGTTGCTTGTCAGCGGCCCTTCTTGAGTCGACGAGCCGTGGGCTGCAGTCTGTGCATTCGTGGACGTCAGGGACATGCTCGGCAGACTCATAGTAGCAGACGATGTGCTGCCATGTGTCGCATCGTTCACACAAGACGGTGTTGCCGTCGTCGTCGGCAAAGCCACAAATGCATTTGATCGTGGACGACTCCTCTTCTTCGATTGTGCCGTCTAAGCCAGGAGAGCCGAGCGAGTAGGCTGGCGGTGGAGGGCCGGCGCCGAAGAAGGCAGGCGGAGCCGGCTGAGGTTCAGCGTGCACCGGGATCGAGGAGACGTCTGTCATCCTCTGGCAGACACGCTGAGGTAGGGTGCTGGTGTGTAGTGGCTGGCTCAGGCTATGTCTGCGTTAGATGGCATGACGCCCAACGCGTGCACGGTCCTAGCAGAGCAGACGACAGCAACTCGCAACTCGCAACGACCTAACGGTTCGTATCGACGAGTCTGACGTGTGCTGGGGCGGATGAAGAAGGTTTCGGCGGACCGGGGCCAAGGAGAAGAGGCTTCCGTGTCCGGTTGCAGCGTGTGCAGGCGCTGGGTTGCGCGTGGACAGCGGCACTGGGGTGTCACTGAGCGAGCGCTAACGAACACGTCTCATGCGCAGACGAGCGTGCGGGCGCGGACAGGTCTGCGAAGGCGATGCGCGGGTGGCGAGGCGGCCGTCGAGGAGCGGCGGGTCGTGGGCGTCTGGCTGAGGGGGCCGCCCAGCGAAGGGACGCGCGAGGAGAGCGGACGTGGGCGTCGGCAGGCGAGCGCTGTGCAGTCAGTACTCGGGAACAGGCGTGGAGGCGGCGCGGGCGTGTGTGCGACGACGTGGGCGGGTGTGTCTGCGGAGTCAGTCGAGCGGCAGAAGCGAGAGAGAGCGAGGAGCTGGGTGCGAAAGAAGGAACGAATCAATCGAGCCTAGTGAGCGGGCCCGTGCGTTCTTGCCTTGGGAACATTGGTAACGTTTAGAGGACGCTACCTGCGTTTAGCAGAGGGGCTATCAAGGCTGCGGGTGCGTCTCGCCGGGCTGCACGGGGGCCGCGGCGCCCAGCGCTGGTGCAGCGGAGCCATGCTGCGTCGCGCTGGGCCAGGTTTTGCAGTGAGGGACGAGAGGCCGGCGGCGGAGAGATCAAAAGATGCAACAACAGACTCGGGAAACTGGGGCTGAATGTGTGATGAGACGAAGGCGGCCGGCGTGGCCCTGGACGGATGCTACGCGGCCAGCGAATGAGAGCGGCCACGACGCCCTGGGCACGAAGATGGCTGCAGCACTAGCTTTGCGTTCGGCAGGGCGGAGTGTCTTGCGCGTCCGGGCCAGGCAGATGGTGTGCGTCGTCATCGCCGGCGCGGAATCAAAACAAGGCGCTGCTGGAATGTCGACAAATCCATCGTGCTTGCAACATTCCACGACTGCTGCTGGGCCGCCGGGGGATGGAAGGACCGAAGGGCGTCCTGCAAGGCAGCGGCCGGGCAATTAGCGATAAGAGCGGCAAGAGCCCCCGCCCAAATACGCTATCCTGAAACGTCCCTTCTCACAATGACATCAACCGCAACGGCGTCGTACTATGTAAAGTCGCAGCACTTGGTCGCAGCACTTGGCTGCCTGGACCCACAGGCGCTCGTCGTTTGCAGCTCGTCGTTTGCAGCTCGTCGTTTGCAGCCGGCCGCCGAGCAGCCCCTGCGCGCTGTGCAGTCGAGCTGCGCGCCTCTCTTTCCCCCGTCTCTGGCAGCACCAGCTCCAGGCTGCCGTGTCACATGGCTCGTGCAGCAGTGAATGGCAGCATTGGCAGCATTGGCAGCGGAGATGCCCAGACACGTTCCAAGGTTCCATGCCTGGACCGCAGCGTGTCCTGAGCAGCGTTTGCACCGTCCGCACCTTCCGCGCCGTCGTCACCTCCACCTAGACACAAACAACCACGTCGTGCGTCAGACCGTGGAGCGGCAGTATATCCCACGAATGAGCTGGGCATGTGCATATTGCCTGCATCTTAGCACCCTCTGGCGGGGAGGAGACTACCTCGTCGATCGTGAAGACGTGATGTTGACTGACGGTATGCCTCAGAAGTCCACTGAAGACCAGCTACATCGTTACTGGCTGTCAACATGGCCACAATCACTGCCCGCCTCTCAGCCTCAATAGCTCTCGTGTCCCTTGTCCTATCATCCATCCCGAGTCCACGCACGCCTCAGCTTCACGTTGCGCAGCTCTAGGAGAAACCCTGTGGTCCGTCGAGCAAGATCCGCACGAGCGTGGGTTCCTACAATAGTAAGACACAACCGGCATCTCTATTGGGTGGCAGCACGACAAATGCCACATGCAGCGCCATCACTGCACAAGGCCGCACTCAACGGCTGCCGTGCCATATTCTTCTGCCAGCGCTCTGCCACAACTCGGCCGCGCTCATCTCGCCAGAATCGACCAATAGTAGCAGCAAGTGGCAGACCGCAGTGACAACGGGCAATGCGACGATCGTGGGCTACCGCGACAAACACTCGTTCCGTTTCCAGGGCATCAAGTATGCTTCCATACCCAGTCGCTTCTCAGACTCCGCCTACCTCCCTCCTGCAGGCGAAAATATCTCGGCGCTTTCATATGGCCCGCAATGCATGCAAGGAAGCTGTAGATCTGGCACGGCCCTTTGCAGCGAAGACTGCCTATATCTAAACATCTAGTGTCCATCTCTTCCTAATGGGAAAGACTCAGAGACACAAAAGAAAGCGGTCATGGTCTGGTTCCATGGTGGCGGCTTCGTAAGCGGCTCAGGTAGCGACACAACCTTCGATGGTGGCGCCATTTCATCTCGTGGTGATGTAATCCTTGTAACAGTTAACTACCGCCTCGGCTATTTTGGCCTTTTGGCACTGGAGGGAACTTCCCTGGCAGGGAATTACGCGTTGAAAGACCAAAATACCGCGCTGGATTGGCTTCACGCTCACATTGACGCGTTTGGCGGTGACAGAGACAAGATCACCATATTTGGCCAAAGTGCTGGCGCTGCCTCTGTGAGAGCACTGCTTGCCTCACCCAAAACTCGTGACAAATTTGCAGGTGCAATCACTCAGAGTACCTCTCAAGGCATGAATTACGCTTCGACCTTCTCGCACTACCTGACCATCTCCGAGGCTACCAACCGGACCAAGTCTCTTCTGAGCGAGACTGGGTGTGCTTCAGCCAGCAGCGACAAAATCCTCACTTGCCTGCAAGCCGTCGATCCCCTCAAACTCACTACCGGCAGTGTAAACATCTTATCCTGTCATCGATGGCACGTTCCTCACGACCTCCACCCTCCCACTCGGACCCACAGCGCCGAAGCTCAACGTCAATTTGCTCTCAGGTGTTATGCATGACGATGGTTCTCCGTTCACTACCTACCCAAGCAGCACGAATCTCACCGCCGCGCTTCTCGAGCAAAGCTTCCCAGTGTCTACCATCCTAAACTCTTCCCTCTTCCCCCTCCCCGCGAACCCAAACACCACACTCGCCATCTTCAACCTAACAAGCCGCGTCGCAACAGACACCTCGTTCCGCTGCCTCGCCCAATCAACCGCCTCCACCGCCTCCAAAAACTCCATATTCAAGAAATCATACGCTTACGAATTCGATCGCGCATTCCAGATCCTCTCCTGGAGTCCGAACGCACCCGCCTACGAAGCCCCCCACGATGCCACACATCCCTCCGGTAACCCCGCGCTGCCCTACTACAAGTGCCACTCGGGCGAGCTGTACTTCGTGTTCGGCACGCTTGTGCGCGAAGGGGGTGTTGCACGCGACGATGACGACGTCAGGTTCAGTCAGTATGTGCTGGATAGCTGGACGGCGTTTGCGCGGACGGGGAATCCGACGCCAGACATGGAGTTTCTTGAGGAAAGAGGGTTTGGGAATACTTCGGCGCTTGTGCGAGGGGTGGGTGAGTGGGCTGCCGTGGGGAGGGGAGATGGTGCGCGGAGCTTGAGGTGCTGGATGTTGAGCCGAGGGACGAAGGGTGGAGAGAGGTGTTGCAGTGTGATGCGTTGGGGTTTGGACTGGGGTACTATGATGTTTGAACGTTGGGGGGGGGGGGGGGGTTGCAGCATTGCATGGATGGGACTATGTTGAACAGAGAAGTTGCTCAGTTCCAAAGATGAGTGCGAGTGATTCAATTTTGAACAAGGGTAACGTACCTCACGGGCGAGTTGCCCACCTTGCCAAGCCCTCACCAAAATCTACTGTTGCGAATAGTAGAAAACGCACCTTAATGTCTCATACAGTACTGCAAAGTAGAGTATATTAATCAGAGACTATTTCTTCTACTTTTTTACACGTGCGCGAGTTGTGCCCAGCCTCGCCGCAGCGTCCACAGCGCCTTTGAGTCAGCTCGCTGCCTTCAGCGCGCGCGCTCTTCTTCGCCTTCTTCCTATCGCTACGCGCTGCAAACTCCTTTAAGATAGTCAAGCGCATGCCCTCTTTAGCTATAAGGGTCCTCTCAGCCAGTATACGCTTTCTCTTACGCGCTTTACGGCGTGAGGCGGCCTCGTTAGCTGCCTGAAGCTCCTTGACTTGGTTGCTCATCAACACCAAGGAATGCGCCATCATCTCTGCGCCTTTAGCGAGCTTTTCAACCGCTTCAACCATATGGGTAGGCGAGCTATCAACGTGCCTCTGAATCCTCTCTCGAATCAGCGTTGATTGCGACCCAAATTCCAGGGTATTACTTGGGGTTTTAGACGCCCAAGGCGTGTTGTTGATAGTAGGTGGTGTGGGTGTACGCAGGCGGACGTCAAGCTTCGATATCACATTGCCCTGCTGAACGCTCTTCGGCCGTCCTCGGCGCTCAGAGCCTGTGACTACTGCTCCAGTTGATATCATGCCCATCATGAAGCCAGACTCGTCAAAGTTATGGGTGTCCTCATCAAGGATACCGTGCTTAGCCTTTGTGTTCTCTACAAGTCGGAACCAGCCTTGTATAACCTCAGGATCCTCGCAGAGGGCTCGCTTATAGTCGTACTTGCGATTGAATTTGACTTTGAGCTCAGGGCGACGTTTGACGAAGGTTGAAGCCCAGTTGACGCCTACTGGCGGCTGGCCACGCTCCTTGCGCAGTAGATCAGCCATATCCTTAACAGCAGCAAGCCGTGGCGGGAATCCTCGCGCGTCAAGATCGAGTATATGTTGAACAATCACCTCCACCTCTGTTGGCCAAAGATTTGCTGAGTTGGGCGCGCAATCACGTCTAGGCTGCTTTCCAGCGCGTCTGTTAGCAAGCGTTCTTCGAGGAACGCTGTAGATCCGAGCAGCGCGTCGTTCAGAGAGATTCGCGTCTTGTTTAATAGCCTGAAGCGCAATCTGTACTCGAGCCTTCTTTGAAGTAGGTAGGCTGTTGTGTAGTTGAGTTATCGCGTTCATAGTGTGTAGGATAGTAGATTTTGGTGGGGGCTTGGCAAGGTGGGCAACTCGCCCGTGAGGTACAGTCTTGGCGGGTATAACGTGCCCGTGCGCAGTGTGCCCGGATTCACAGTGTGCCCCGCAGAACACCACATGCCCAATCTCAAAATGAGGCTGTACAGCGCCACGCAATAGCTCAATATTGATAGAAATATAGTTTTGTCGTAATTAGATGCTTGCGATCAACTTGTAATATCTATATTTTTGTGGGAGATTGACGTTGCGGCCACGTGATGTGACTTTGGCTGGAGTAGCACATAGCTCATCTCCAGCTTGAACACTAGCGTGAGCAGCGCCAGCGCGTTTTTGACGCTTGTTACTTGGTGAGACTACTCGTGAGGCTTTACGCTTGCGTTGTTGAGCTTGTTGGATAGATTTTTTTTGGTGTTGAGCTTCAACTTTGCGCGCGCGTTCAGCTGCTTTCTCAGCTCTTTCCTGCTCCCTGACGTCCTTGAGCCTCTGCCTTTCCACACGCTTCTCCTCGAGCTCAACTTGACGCTGCAGTTGAGCCTCCTCGCGCTGCTTTTTGGCCCGTGCTTTTTGGAGTTTCTCCTCCATCTCATCTCGCTCCCGTACTACTTCTCTAGCTCGAGCTTCACGCAACTTGCGAGGAGACCAGTGGACCGCGCTACCGTGATACTCCTGGCGCTGTTGAAGGTCAAGAGCTTTGCCCTTCTTCTTGTGCTTCTTTTTGTGTTGAAGAGCCTCCTTTAAGCCCTCATTCTCATGCTTTAAAAGCTCATTCTGCACAGAGAGATGGTGAACGCTTGAACGCAGCTTTTTTGACTCAGTCTGTTCGGTATCCTTCACAACAGCTCGAACCAATCGGTCCATCTTTCTCCAATCATTGTCAGAGAGCCCTGATGATGAGCTTCTCTCAGCTTCTGGCGTGCTGGCAAATCTACGAAGGATAACGTTGGCATCCATCGGCCAGATCCCAGTAGCTTCGAAGGCCTTCAATACGAGGCTCTCCGTGAAGGAGGATATCCAGGCGCTCCAGAAGAGTGGGAAAAAGTCCCCTTTCTTGATTGGAATAAGGCCTTGAGCCTTGTGGAGATGGTTGGTGAGCCCGTTGGAGTAGGCTTGAGAGACTGGCTTGAACAGCACTACATCGAGCGGCTGGAGCGTGTGAGTTGAATGGGGTGGAAGGACCATGAGAAGGATCCTGTGGCCATCACAGTAGTCGATAAACTCCATCGTGACATGAGATCCATGGCCATCAAGGATAAGTAATCTCCATCTACCTGATCGTTGCTTTGTACAGCGATCAAACACCTGCTCAAGCCAAGCTAGGCCTATGTTATCGTTTGACCAGCCTGTTGGAGATGATGAGACAAAGACCTCATGTTCTCCTGCCTTGATATCCTCTACCCAACTTGATTGTATAGCTCGTTTTGCAGCTGCGTATATGAGGCTTGGAGGCAGCGAGCTCCCATCGGCGCAACAGCAGGCTAGGAGTGTCAGAAACTCGCGTGATCCATCCTGGAGAAATGCTCGAACCTCTTTCTTCTCCCATTGACGCCTGCTGAATATTCTCTTGCTTCTGCCTATCAAGCCAATCAAGAAGCCCTTCTCATCCATATTGTATATATCTCGAGCCTCAAGGTGATATTCAGTGATCTTTTGATGCAGTAGCTCCAAGTAGAGACGGTATTTTGACTCAGAATCAGCCAGGTGGCGCGTACGATCCATGGCGGTGGTCCACTTTAAGATGAGATGGATCTCGTGCCGGTTGATGAAGCGAGTAACCCAGCTCTCGCTGAGCTGCTGACGGGCTACTTCTGATGAGAAATTCCTGATCATCTCCCTCGTAGGAGGTAGGCCTTGCTTAGTAAGCTTAGTGATGTATCGTACAAGCTCTAACTCCTGTTCTGGGTTGAGAGCTTACCTGCTGGCATGCCCAGCATCCCTAGGCCCTGTCACGCCTCTCCATCGCCGCCCCAGAGTTGACCGGTCAACGCCATGCTTTTCAGCAATTTCCTTCCATGTAAATTGTTCTTCTGAACCTCGCGATTTTAGATCCTCGATCGCCTCATCAATCGGAGCCATGGTCGTGGAGTTATCGCGCGTTGGAGTTGTGGTGTTGAGACGCGCGTTGGTGTTCTGCGGGGCACACTGTGAATCCGGGCACACTGCGCACGGGCACGTTACAGTCTTGGCGGGTGTAACGCCTGTGCGCCGTAACGCCCACCAATAGCCCATATGAGAGTCTACAAAAATGAGGCTGTAGAGCTACACACAATAGCTATTATTATGAGGTATTTTGGTGGCGTGTTTAATAGGCCTATGCGACAATATTGTTCTATGTATACTATTTATATAGAGTAGCAGTTCGACCGCTGCGGGTGGTGTGAGTGCGAGGCTTAGGTGCAGGCTCTGGAACTGCAACACGACTACGAGCAGCCACAGTACCACGATTCTGCTTCTTTTTTGGTGCTGTAGCTTGTGAGGCCTTGCGCTTGCCTCTTTTGGATAATTGTATAGCTTTCTCACAGTCGCGCTCTTCCTTCTGACGTGCTCTTTCTGCTTTGCGTGCGTCGATTTCTGCTCGCTCATTAGCCCTTCTCTCAGCCACCTTCTTCTTCTCATTCTCTCGCCTCTCCTTCTTCTCAGCATCAAGCTTCTGTTTTAGTAGACGAGTAGACTTCTTGAGTTGAGCTGCGTCTGCTTTTCCGATCTCGTCTGCCTTCTCTGCCTCATCTGCGTCAGCCTGGAGTTTCTGGGCTCGGTTGACGCGTGAAGGAGACCACCACTCAGTCTCTGCCTCCCAAGACTGTCTCCGATGAGCTGGGAGAGGCCTCTTCTTCTTAGTGCCTCTCTTCTCGTGATATAGGGCTTGTTGTAGCTTTGAATTTTCCATCTCAAGAAGCTGGTTTTGGATGGAGAGGTAGTGTAAGGTGTCCTTCACCACCACGGCATCTTCTGAGTATCTATCCCCAACAGCAGCAGATAGATGGGCATCAACTGCCTGCCAATCCTTCCCTGTATATACTGGAGTAGGCACCGCTGGTTTAGGTTCAGGGCCATACTTCTTCTTGAACCTTTTGAGCACTGCCTGTAGGTCAAAAGGTATCAACCCAGTGACCTTGAAGGCTCTCTCAACGAGCTCCTTGGTGAAGGTTTTCACCCAGGCAGACTAGAAAAGGCGGAAGAAGTCACCCTTCTTGATTGGGATGAGGCCTAAGGTGTCCTGGAGATGATCTGCGAGTATTGTGGAGTAGTTTTGAGCCAGGGGACTAAAGCAGACTACATCTAGGGGTTGAAGAGTATGAGTACTGTGAGGTGGGTATACAGCTATCATGATCCTATTTCGATCACAATAGGCAATAAAAGCCATAACGTGTTTTATCGGTAAGCTGGCCACATCACCATCCTGGCCACCCCACCAAG
Organism: Lizonia empirigonia; assembly: GCA_009982855.1. NCBI lineage: Eukaryota > Fungi > Ascomycota > Dothideomycetes > Pseudoperisporiaceae > Lizonia > Lizonia empirigonia. The sequence continues at coordinate 346,523 of JAADKA010000013.1, read as the reverse complement.
GCGCGTGCAGCTCAGCGCGCGATAGCTCAACAACCACAAATTCAAATTGTCTAGAATCTTAACAGAGGATAGACTAAGTCTGTCTACATTGAGTCCTATTATGGCCTTGTACATGGCATTTGCTGCACGTTGGTGGTGCTCTTCTGCGCACCTGCGGGGCCTCTGCTTCATCACCTTGTTGGACACCTATTTGAGCTTGTATAACCAGCGCCTTACCTTCCTGGCTTTGTAACACCCCTCCACGTGCTATATACTGTCGTTGTACTTGACGCTTTTGTCGCTGGCGGTCGTTAGCAGCCCGTAGCTTTGAGTTCTCCTTAGCTAGGATTGTCGCTGAGTTCATTGCAAGCTGACAGCCTTTGACAAGCTGAGCAATTGCTTGACTTGTAGGACTCTGAGATTGGCGCTGCAGGAGTCGTTGTACGAGAAGGGCTTGCTGCTCAAGCTGACTAGTTGTACGTGGAGTTTCTGCAGTCCAAGGGCCTAATCTATCACCTGCTGTTCCTGGTGGAGACGGCGTTCTGACGACAGTAAGGTTGGATAGGACTCGATCTGGACAAGCTGGGATGAGCCCAGTCGCCTCAAAGCCAGCCTTGATATTGCACTCTGACAGAACTGTCGGCCTGATCTTCTGGTATATCCATAGAAAGTCAAGCTTGTCAACGTGGAAGACGCCAAGGCGCCCAAGATCAGACACCTCATGTCTATATACTACTTTGAGAGGAGAGTAGCAGCCAACATCAAGAGGCTGGAGGATGTGTGAGGTGTGGGGAGGCATGCACAGGGTGATAATCTTGTTATCCTTGCAGAATTGATCAAACTCTGGTGTAGCGTGGCTGCTATGCCCATCAAGGATGAGCAGTCTATACGCGCCTGCTGCGCGCGACTCTGTGTGCCTGTGGAAGTGCTTTACCCACTCAAGGCCAATAGTGTCATCTGTCCATCCATTATGGCTGAGGGCGATAGCCCAGTCTGGTGGAAGGTCCTTATACCAGCTAGCTTGGTGGAGCTTGCCAGCCAAGATCATGAAGGGTGGAAGACACCAGCCAGACGCGTTGATACACTCGATCGCTGTTACCCACTCTCTATTGCCTGGCTGTACGACAGTCGCTCAACCAATCGTGTCAGCGCTCGTGACAACCTTTGACGTTGCAGCCACTCCCATCATGAATCCAGTCTCATCAAAGTTGTATGTATCCTCGTAGGAGACTCCCCAGGTCTGGCGCGTGTCCTCTACAAGCTTAAACCACGCGCTAATCTTAACGGGATCCTCGCATTTTGCGCGCTGTGAGTGGAATTTCCTATTCCACTTTGTCTGGAGGAGTGGCTGGCCTTTGACAAAGCGCGTCACCCAGCACTTGCCTACAGGCTTAGGAGGAGGATCTTGGCCACGCGCAGCAAGTATTGCGTCTGCCATTCGTCGTACGTCGATGATATGAGGAGGAAATCCACGGCGATCAAGGTCAAGGATCCACTCAACAAGCGACTGCTCTTCGACAGGGCGTAGCTTGCGATTGACAGGCGTTGTCGCGTTCTTAGGGAGGACACCTTGAAGGCGCGTCTCAAGTGTTGATCTTGGCACGCTATAGAGCTTTGCAAGCTTGCGATGAGACTGAAGAGGATTAGATCGATAGGAGGCAATAGCAAGGCCTATTCGGCCTTCTCTTGATGGCCTTGGAGGCCGTTGGCGTGGTGTCATGGTGGATGGTATGAGGCGCGTTGCACACGCCTTGGTGGGGTGGCCAGGATGGTGATGTGGCCAGCTTACCGATAAAACACGTTAGTCAGGCGACTCCCATGGCCATCCAGAATGAGTAGACGGTGCTTCCTTCCTGCCTTCTCCTTGGTGTAGCGATCAAACACCTGTTCAATCCAACCCAGTGCTATATCGTCATTCGTCCACCCAGAGGGAGAGACTGTGATGAAGGCTGAGTGTGTTTCAGCATCTATCTCATCTACCCAGGTGCTCTGAATGTTCTGAGATTTGGCGGCATAGATGAGGCCTGGTGGAAGGACGCTCCCATCCCCACATATAGTCGAGAGAAGGGTAATCCACTCTCGATTGCCATCTTGGGTAGCCTGCCGAGTCCGCTTCTGGTTGTATGAAGGCCTATCAAATACTCTCTTTGACTTGGAGATCCTCCCAATAGCGAAGCCCTTCTCATCCATATTGTATGTTTGACCAGGTTCAATACCATACTGGGTTATCTTCTTCTGCATGAGACTGAAGTAACGCTCATACTTCTCACAGGAGTCGGTTTTGTGGCGATTGGAGTCCATAGCAGTAACCCATTGAGAGATGAGATGGTCCTGGTGACGCTTGAGGAAGTCGGTGACCCACGAATCTGAGACGCTTGTGTGACCGATCTCTGAGGCAAATCCTCTGACCATTGACCTTGTAGGTGGCAGGTGACGTATTGTGAGGCCTTCTATATACTTCACAAGACCTGCCTCTTGGTGTGGAGTGAGTAGTTGTTGTGCGGAGGCCTTGGTTTCACGGGACGCGCTTTTGCCTTGGTCCCTGCGCGCCAAAGTTGTGCGCTCAACACCATATTTTTCAGCTAACTTTGTATACGGGATAGGTTTATCTGTATCTGTTACGCGTCTCTCTTCAAGGGCTTGCTCTAACGACATCGTGGAGTGGAGATATAGGGGGTGCAAGATGGGATGGATAAGGAGCGGGGATGGGCATTACGGCGCACGGGCGTTACACCCGCCAAGACTGTACGTTAACGTAGGAGACGGGCGAGTCGGACAGACGAGCGAGTCGGACACCGTGCCAAGCCCCCACCAAAACCATCTTAACTACTACTATACACGCGATGTCTCAACAACGCCACGATTTACCAGCTTCAAAGGAGGCTCGAATACAGCTCGCAATTCAGGCTATCGAACGCGACGCGACACTATCTCAGAGACGAGCTGCATCAATCTACAACGTCTCACATACAACACTAAGCGACCGACGCGCTGGAAAGCTGTTTCGACCTAATTGCACGCCCAATTCAATGAAGCTACTTAAAACAGAAGAGGATGTGATTGTCCAGCATATACTCGACCTTGATGCGCGAGGATTTCCGCCTAGGCGCGCAGCCGTTAAAGATATGGCTGATTCCTTACTTGCTGAGCGTCACCGCGACCCAGTTGGCCAAAACTGGGCTAAGACCTTTGTTAAGCGTCGGCCAGAGCTCAAAGTCAAATTCAATCGAAAGTACGACTATAAGAGAGCCTTATGTGAGAGTCATCAGCTTGTAAGAGACTGGTTCCGGCTGGTAGAGAACACGAAAGCCAAGTACGGCATCCAGGATGAAGACACCTATAACTTCGACGAGGCTGGCTTCATGATGGGCGTTATATCAACTGGCGCAGTAGTTACAGGTTCTGAGCGTCGAGGGCGGCCAAGGAGCGTTCAGCAGGGCAACCGGGAGTGGACTACGGTAATCCAGGGCGTCAACGCAACGGGGTGGGCAATTCCACCCTTTATCATCTTCCAGGGCAAGAACCACCTCTCTGCCTGGTACAAGGAGGAGAATCTACCTCACGACTGGGTTATCGCGGTCTCTGAGAACGGCTGGACGACGAACGAGCTTGGTCTCCAGTGGTTGAAGCACTTTGACAAGCATACGAAGGGGCGCACTGTTGGCTCACACCGACTGCTTATCGTTGATGGCCATGAAAGCCACGACTCGCTCGAATTCCAGCAATACTGCAAGGAGAATAAGATTATCACTCTCTGCATGCCTCCTCACTCATCGCATATCCTGCAGCCACTTGATGTGGGTTGTTTCTCGCCGTTAAAGAAGGCGTATGGGCGCCAAGCCGAGGTCCTGATTTGCAACCGGATTAACCACATCACTAAACTTGAGTTCCTACCATGCTTTATTGCTGCTTTCAACGCTGCGATTACAAAGAGCAATATCCTAGGAGGCTTTCGAGGCGCTGGCTTGGTTCCGATCGACCCAGAGGTGGTGATATCGCAGCTTGACATACGGCTGCGCACCCCTACGCCACCTACCGTCGAGGACGGTCCCTGGCAGTCGCAAACACCAAGCAATATCCTAGAATTTGGGTCGCAATCAAAGCTAATTCAAGAGAGGATTCAACGACATGTAGATAGCTCGCCAACCTCAATGGTTGATGCCCTTGCAAAGTTTACTAAAGGCGCGGAGATAATGGCGCATTCTTTGGTGTTAATCACTAAGCGCAACGCTGAGTTTCAAGCCGCTAACGAGGCCGCCTCACGCCGTAAATCGTACAAAAGAAAGCGAGTACAGCAGGAGGGAACCTTAACAGTTGAAGAGGGCATACAATTAACAGCGCTTAAGGAGTTTGGGGCGCGCAGTGATGGGAAGAAGACGAGGAAGAGGGCGCGCGCTGATGAGGGCGGCCAGCCTTTAAGGTGCTGTGGACGCTGCGGCGAGGCTAGGCACAACGCGCGCACGTGTAGGCTAGATGTACAAATAGTTTCTAAATAATATCCTATACTATACATCACTATACAGCACTGTCAAGGACCGTAGTGTTGAAAAATTAAGATGGTTTTGGTAGGGGCTTGGCACAGTGTCCGACTCGCTCGTCTGTCCGACTCGCCCGTCTCCTACGTTATATGAAAAACCAAAACAAGCTCAACGCCTCATAAATCATCATCATCTGAGTCCCTTCTCAACTTCCTTACAATCAAAAAATACACCCCCCCCCCTCCCTCTTCATCCACCATCAATATCTACTCAAACATCCTTCACAGGCACCCCATCACTACTCGCCCGCGCCTCCTTATTCAGTTTCTGGGTGCGCTCCCACTCCTCGCGGTCCGCGGCGTCATCCTGCTCCTCGGCCGTCAGCTCGGGAATATCGTCCTCGATCTCCTCGGGCAGAACGAGGTTAAGAATGACGGTGACCAAGGCGACGACCGCAAAGCCCGTTTCGAGGACGATTTCGATGGCGTCGTAGAAGCCGGCGAGGGCGCGGTTGGGGCCGGAGTAGGTGAAGACGTAGGAGAACCAGCTGTGCGGTGTTAGTGTGTGTTGTGTGAAGTTGTGCTTGCGTGTGACTTACGTAGGAACCATTGTCGCGCCGAAACCGAGCGTGAAGCCGGCGGTGAGGATGAAGCGGTTGCGCCGTGTCATGGGTATGCGTCCGATGATGGCGATGCCGGATACTACGACGGCGGAGAAGAGGAATGTGGTCATCCCACCGAGGACCGCGGGCGGGATGGCAACCAGCGCGGCTGCGAACTTGGAAAATACGCCCATGACGATGAGCCAGAAACACGCGGCGTATCCTGCCTTCCTGTTCGCGCACCGCGTGAGCGCAATGACGCCGTTGTTTTGCGCGAAGGTACTCATGGGCGTGATGGTGCAGAGCGCTGCGATGATGCCGTTGAGACCGTCGGCGAGAACTCCACCCTGGATACGGGAGTCGAATAGCTCACCGTCGACTTGCAGACGGCTGACATCGCAGGTGGCGGTGATATCACCGATGGCCTCCATCGCAAGCACCATGTACACGGCCAGTAGCGGCAGCACAATCGGTCCGTAGACGCTGAGCTTGAACGTCTCCACCCAGATGAAGCTGGCCGTAGGCGCGGCGTCGATGCCACTGCGATCAAAATAGCCTGTTGCGCCGGCAATGATGCAGCCCACGAGCAGCCCGATGACCACGGCGGTGGATTTCATAATCGGCGCGCCGAAGCGCTCGCAGATAATGGTGGTGATGAAGACACTGAAACCCAGGCCGATGAATTCTGCCGAACCCCAGGGTAGCGGGCGCGGCGCGCTGATGGTAGGACATAACTGGTAAATGCCAGAGGTGGGACGCGCCTGACAGCCGCTGCTTCCGCCAGCCCAGTTCTGGAAGCCGGTGAGGATGAGCTTGACGCCGATGAGCATGACTGTTGGGCCGGTGACGAGAGGAGGGAAGATCTTCTTCAGCAGTCGCGGGGACATGAAGGACATCCCGACTTCGAGGAGAGCGCAGCACGCGGCGGTTCCGAGGATGGCGCCATAGCCGTTGGGGCAGGGGAGCGGGTTGCCTGCGCTGTCGGACGGGCACATACCGTTGGCATACATTTGGCTGAGGGCGCCGGTTGCGACGGGAATCGTAGCGAAGGAGGTTCCCACGACGGAAATCAGGCCTGTACCGACGTAGTATGGGGTGCGCCAGATGTGGAACCTCAAAGGCGTAAGTCTGGGTTTGAGAGATAGACAAAGCATTGACTTACCTGGTGATCTGGATAGAGGAGAGGATACCACAGACGATGAGTGATGTCGACACGAGGTAGCGTTGCTGGCCAGCAGTCAAGTGAGCAGCATTAGCCAGAATGATCGGAGGCGTAATAACACCAGCCAACATGGCCAGTGCGTGTTGGAACCCAAGGAGAAGGGCGAGGAAGACGGGCATGCGGTCATGGAGGCCGAAGAATGGTGTCGCACGGCGCGTCTTCTTCATGAATGGAAGGTTGGGCTTGAAAAGAAAGGCATAGTCGTATGTTCCAATGAGTCCATCTCTGCAGGTGGTCAGTCTCTGGTGAGGTGTAATTGGATCTAGAAAGTAGTCGTACTTGGTCGTGAACGCCTTTCCAAAACGTCTACATTTCTCTCCAAAGCTTCGCTGTGGTCCATGATCTGGTCCAATGCGGTCCGCCATTGCTGTGGATATGACAGTGCGAAACTTGTCACTCTCTTTTTGGTGAGGCGTGGAGCTCCTCAGATGCTGTTTAGTTACAAATGTTGAAGCCCTCGAGTTCGTTTTTGCTAATATCGGGTTTCGCTGTACAGAGGTTGAGTCGCGTGGTGCGCTAGCGGCAACTAGTTGATATGCTTATTCTGCGGTTCTGATATTGCGGGGAGCTGCGTTGATGGAGCGAGATCTCGCAGATGTCGTTGGTGCTGGCCCTTGATCGTGGTAGCAGTGGAAGCGTGTCGACAAGCTAGAAGCTGGCGCTGGTACTTTATAACACATAGTGATGGTAGATCAATGAGTGCTTTGTCTCTGGGCAAGACCCACGATACACAATTGCCTGCCCAGAGGATCTAGGTCGCTCACAAAAGCCACTCAGGACAGCCTCTGAATGGAGCAAGCCGACACAGATCGTAATTCGCCGGCAATACTGTATCATCTGCACGGCAAATGTGTCGTTCGTGTGGGAGTTCTTGGTGGCTTGCGGCGGCGCGCGCCTGCGGCTGGCAAACCTTACTACGGTACTGATAGCAGCATGACGTGTGATTGGCTCAGGGTGAGCAAGCAGCTTACCTCATTTTCGGTGCCGCCCGATAGCGTAGAAGGACTTGAACGAGAAAAAGCAACATGCGAGGAGATCCCACGTCTGGCGAAGAAAGTCTTGGTGTTGGAAGATGTCAAGGTGTGTTTGTCGCCGGATGCCGTGTAGTCACGGTGCTCTGCGGTGCTTCACAGCACTGAAAGTCTGCAACGCCCAGGACTTTGAGACAATATTGAAGGATCTCGAGCAAGCAATGCATACGCCGCGTTGCATTGAACACGGTTGACATCGCCGTTGTCCGACATCGGAAAATGTTAGTAGGGGCATACCTTCTTTGCCCTTGTGCTTGTTCAAAGAGATGTTTTCACAGCAAAGTCGTCTACCAACTGCCCAACTGCTGCAAAGCCTCCAGGAAGATCGTCGCGCGACGACTCTGGCACACCAGAAAGAGGCTGCTCAAAGGTTAACGATATGTAAGTCACATCTCAATCCTGCATGGTGACAGTCAGCAGGTCTATCACTCCGGCATTGTCAATAGCGAAGCTATCGCACATCGACCAGGTGAGGTCGTCCGGCACGAACATGCGTTCTGTTGATTGTGGGGTCAGTAGTGTGCCAATGCTACCTCGGAGTGTGGGTGAGGTCAGGCACTCGAGCCAGAGCCAACAGGGGGTGCAATAATTCATTTTCCCTCAATTAGATAAGGTCATCAACTAACGTACTCCACAAGCGAGCCGGTCACCCAAGCGAGCCGGTCACTCAATTTTACACCAAAAATTAAGATTTTTGCACCTTAATAACTCTACAACCAGATAATAGAATTGTCTAAAACTTGAAATACTAACGTAGTTCCCATGCGAGCCGTCCAACCTAAGCGAGCCGTCCAACCTCACTAAATGCAGCCCACCATCAACTCGCAGTACAATGCCATCACAACGCAACGCGCAATTATCTTATACTGAAAGCACATTACAGGTTGCTATCCAAGCTACAATTGAAGACCGCGATGAGAGCGAACGACGCGTTATTGCAGCCTTTACCGTTCCAAGAAGCACGCTTCGAGACCGACGTGCTGGGGCCCTCCCTCGACGCGATCGCGAGCCCAACTCAAAGAAGCTGACCAAGCTAGAAGAGGAGGCGCTGGTCCAACGTATACTTGACCTTGACAAGCGAGGCATAGGCGCGACAAGGGCTATGGTGCAAGATATGGCCAACGATCTGCTTGCTGAGTGTGGTGGAAAGCCTGTTGGCAAGCACTGGGTAGACAACTTGAAGACGCGTACGCCAGAGATCAAGCTCAAGAGGAGCCGTCCATACGATCGTCAGCGAGCTCTGAACGAAGATGCACGCGTTATAACGCCCTGGTTTGAGCTGGTTGCCAACACCAAGGCCAAGTATGGTATCGCTGATGACGATACATACAACTTCGACGAGACAGGCTTCATGATGGGGGTTATACAAGGTCAGATGGTCTTTACAGGGTCTGATAAACGCGGCAGTCCAAAGAGGGTACAGCCTGGCAACCGTGGGTGGGTTACAGATATCCAGGGAGTCAGCGCCAAAGGGTGGGCTCTACCACCCTTTCTTATCTTTCCAGGCAAGGTCCTAATTACGTCCTGGTTTCACAACCTACCGCGAGACTGGGTAATTGAAGTGAGCCCTAACGGCTGGACAACAAATGAGCTTGGTCTTGCCTGGTTAAAGCACTTTAATACCCATACTAAGCCGCGTAGTGTGGGTGCCTACAGGCTGCTGATTGTGGATGGCCACGAGAGCCACAGCTCACATAAGTTCCATAAATACTGTGAGGCAGAGAAGATTATTGTCCTCTGCATGCCTCCTCACTCATCGCACCTGCTGCAGCCACTTGATGTGGGTTGTTTTTCGCCCTTGAAGCGGGCGTATGGTGATGAGATCAGTAGCTTGGCACGGTACGGCACCAAGCAGATCAAGAAGGAGGCCTTCCTACCAGCCTTTAAAGCGGCTTTTGAGAAGGCAATTACAAAGGAGAATATCTGCGCAGGCTTTAGAGGTGCTGGACTGGTCCCACACAACCCAGAGGCAGTGATATCGAAGCTTGATGTGGTCCTTCGTACGCCAACTCAGCCTAAGCCAGAGGACACCCCATGGGAATCAAAAACACCAAGCAACCTCCGTGAGGTAGAGGCTCAATCAACGCTAGTTCGTGAGCGCATACGACTGCACAGAGACTCTCCAGTTTCTCCGCTGCTTAGAGCTGTTGAGCAGCTTAATAAGGGTGTTGCGCTAATAGGGCATGAATCAGTGTTAATGCGACAGGAAGTGGCAGGGCTTCGAAAGGCAGTAGAGATAGCAACAGAGGTAAAGAGTCGAAAGAGAAAGTATATTCGGACAGAGGAGACCCTTACAGTAGGGGAGATAGCTGACTTGATAGCTGAAAAAGATGGTGGTGGGTTAAAAGAGGGTAGAGAGTCCTTAAAGAGGATGCGTACGCAGAGGCACTGTGGACGTTGTAGCGAGCCTGGCCACAACACTCGCACCTGCGCAGTAGATATTGTTGATCTAACTAATAGCGACAAGTCTGAATAGTATTTCTACGTTCTGTATATTGTAATAAATTGTAGTGGTGTTGCAGAAGGTGTAGTATAATAGACAGGCTTTTGAAAACTGGACGGCTCGCTTAGGTTGGACGGCTCGCATGTGAACTACGTTATATTATTATTGTTGCTACTGCTATTCCTCTACCTCTTTGCAGTTAATGACCTCATCTAACTGAGGGAAAACGAATTATTGCACCCCCTGTTGGAGCGCAGGTGCCAGATGGCGTCATGGTGTTGTTGGTGACCTGAGCTCACATGTTGACGGCACCCTCATCGATGAGCATTCAGACGTCAAATGCTGGATTCGGCAACTATTGTTATAGGGGCACAGCCGCACCCAACACCTGGACTCAGTACAATGCTTCGAAGGAGGGGACGGTCATCTGAAACCGAGGTGCGCCGTTTGTAATTATGAAGTCGCAGAACTGCATATGCTAGGTTGCAGCAACGCTCAGCATGATATCGAGAAGCATCTGTATGGCTGCGAGCTGGCGATAGGGCTGGTGTTGACAACCTTGGAAAGACGCAGAACTAACTAGGCTGCATTGGGAACAAGTTGCGAGGCGCGAAGAACCCGGGATGCGTGCACCGGATTCGTGGAGTCGGCTACGCAGCCCTGCGAATTATCACAGCAGTAGGACAGCACTGGAGGGCATGCTGAAGGTGCAATTGAGCTTGCCGATTGCTCTACTGCGAACCATGGTTCGACTGAGAAGGAGTGCCTCGGCAGCGTCTTTGCGATTTTGCTACCTGTCATTGGCGACGGGTCTGAGCGGGGCCCTGAGATCGAAAAGGGACCGGCTTAGCGATGACGAGACCCAGTGGCCTCACCACGGCGTGAGGTTTGCTATACCCGGAGCGGCAACACTCTGCTGGCTGGCCGGGACGCATTTGCGACGAACAGACCGCTCTTTTGCAGAGCTTCACAATCTGCGAGTCCACGCAGGCCAGACTGTGCAGACTGAAACATGGAGGGTCTGCCGTGGATGATGCCGTGTGGCCGCAAGGCTGCCGATGGCGACTCTTCTAGAAATCGAAATCTGGGGAACCGTAGTGCATTGCCTGGGACGTGGAAGGCTTGCGAGGAACACGGACAACGCCACCCATTCTGCTCTCGCCGCCGAGATCAGCGTGTTTCTGCTGCCTCGCTGCGGCAACGATCCTCCTCTTGCACAAATTCTTTTCGCACCGTTACGAGCGCGCGCCGCCCGCTTACCCGTGCGGAGCCCTGTCAGCGAATGGGCGACTGCGCTAACCTGCCGATGACAAAAATTACGGCCAGGGCAAGTCTCGAAGGGCTTTGGGTGGAGCCATGCAGGTCCCGGTTTATTCGCTTAGCGTGCAGTGCGTTGGGGATTCAACAGATATCTGGACAGTGCTCCATTCCACCGCTATAATACCCTGGGCGCAGCTGCCGTGTCTCTAATTCCTCATCCTCTCCTGCTCCTTCCCACCAAACCTGACCCCTCTTCCTGAGTGTGGTATTCCTTCGCTACTGGAGCCCTTCGCTGTGTGCTTCCTGGAGACCGATCAGAGCTCACTTCTTTGAGCCCTCACTCCCTGCGAGAACCGCTCTCGCCATCCCCCCTCCGCACCCTCGCCATCACCTCCTCACCGCCACTATGCCCTCCTCCCAGGCTGTCTCTGGCGATCTCGCCATCAAGCCCGAGTTCGTTGACCAGAAGTCGCCCATGGCTTCGACCAACGAGCCCAACCGCAACCCCAAGTATGACCCGAAGAAGTCACACATCACCGACCAGCCCATCACAAAGGCCAACTGGTACAAGCACGTCAACTGGCTCAACGTACGTTCTACATAGCATCGTTCACACTACGCATAAATGCTGACACAACATACAGGTCATCTTTATCATCGGCATCCCTCTCGCTGGCTGCGTTGCCGCCTTCTGGACACCGCTGAAATGGCAGACTGCTGTCTGGGCGGTTGTCTACTACTTCTGGACCGGTCTCGGTATCACTGCTGGCTACCATCGCCTTTGGGCGCACAAGTCCTACAATGCCTCGCTACCTCTGTCCATCTTTCTCGCCGCCGTTGGTGGCGGTGCCGTCGAGGGTTCCATCCGCTGGTGGAGCCGTGACCACCGTGCCCACCACCGTTACACCGACACCAACAAGGACCCCTACTCCGTCCGCAAGGGTCTCCTGTACTCTCACCTCGGCTGGATGGTCATGAAGCAGAACCCTAAGCGCATTGGCCGCACCGACATCACCGACCTCAATGAGGACCCCGTTGTCGTCTGGCAGCACAAGCACTACATCAAGGTCGTCATCTTCATGGGCTTGATCTTCCCTTCTGCCGTCGCTGGTCTTCTCTGGAACGACTGGAAGGGTGGCTTTATCTACGCCGGTATCCTCCGCATCTTCTTCGTCCAGCAGGCTACTTTCTGCGTCAACTCGCTTGCCCACTGGCTCGGTGACCAGCCCTTCGACGACCGCAACTCTCCTCGTGACCACGTCATCACTGCCCTTGTCACTCTCGGCGAGGGCTACCACAACTTCCACCACGAGTTCCCCTCTGACTACCGCAACGCTATTGAGTGGCACCAGTACGACCCCACCAAGTGGTCCATCTGGCTGTGGTCCAAGCTCGGCCTTGCCTCCAACCTGAAGCAGTTCCGTGCCAACGAAATTGAGAAGGGCCGTGTCCAGCAACTCCAGAAGAAGATCGACCAGAAGCGCTCCAAGCTCGACTGGGGTGTTCCTCTTGAGCAGCTGCCCGTCATTGAGTGGGACGACTACGTTGAGCAGGCCAAGAACGGCCGCGGTCTCATCGCTGTTGCCGGTGTCGTCCACGACGTCACCGACTTCATCGCTGAGCACCCCGGTGGTAAGACCCTCATCAAGAGCGGTATTGGCAAGGACGCTACCGCCATGTTCAACGGTGGTGTCTACTTCCACTCAAACGCTGCCCACAACCTTCTCTCCACCATGCGTGTTGGTGTCATCCGCGGTGGTTGCGAGGTTGAGATCTGGAAGCGTGCTCAGATGGAGAACAAGGACGTTGGCATTGCCAAGGACGCCTCTGGCAACCCCATTGTCAGGGCTGGCGACCAGATTACCAAGGTTGCTCAACCTGCTGTCAGCGCGAGCGCGGCATGAACGAGTGTGCACATCAATTTGAGCGAAGCGATATCCGGAGTTGGGTCTGTTTATTTGAATCATTGGGTGTAGTTCTCAGCGTTCGCTAGAGAGCATAATAGGAGTGATGCTCAGACATTTAGACGGAGTATGATAACAGCCTCATTACGAGAGCAATGGCCAAAGAAGCCTATCGGCATAGACCGAACAACGAAAACTATTACGATTTCAAATCTCTCTCCGTGGGATGTGTGACTTCTCGTGGTGGCCTTTCGCAACTGCCTAGATGCTTGACCCGTGCTCCCTTCAGCAAAATACGATTACTACGCGCCATACTTCACCTCTGGTTTATTAGCGCTTGATGTTTCAAGCGCTTGCGCTCTCGTCTGTTATCCACAATCATTTGTTGCAATGACGCCATCAGACGGAAGCAACGTGCCACCAACGAAGCGGCGCAAGCTTGACAGCGCAGCTATAGGTGAGGCTGAGGGCTCAAGTAGGACATCGACAAGCTTGAGCAGACCGGTTAGCCCGCCTACCGTTCGACGCAAAGCACCAAGCACAGCCACAGCATCGTTGCTTGTATCTGCTCCAACCTGGGGGGTCGATGACGTATCACAACAAACAGTAACACCTCCGCCATTGCAACAACCGCCTCCAGGCAAGCAGGCCAATCAGAGTTCTGCGAGTAGCAGAGATACATTAGAGCAAGAGAAGAGCGATGGAGCAGCAGGGAGCGATCGTGAATATGTTGCGTCGCCGTTCCAGCTCACCAAGATCCGCGATCTGGCGCCACATCAGAATGTCGACACTATCGAACTAAAAGATGTGCTGGGTGATCCTGCGATCAGGGAGTGTTGGAACTTCAACTTCCTCTTTGATTTGGATTTTGTTATGTGAGTCTCATTTGAGCCGCAGTCCCGGAGACAGTTGACACAAGAAAAAGCCATGCTAACGGCTTTGCAGGCAGCAATTCAACGAAGGTGTAAGAGATCTTGTCAAAGTCAAGATTGTGCATGGCTTCTGGAAGCGGGACGACGAGCGGCGGATTCATTTGATGGTATACCTCCCTGTGTCTTGCTTGCGTCATGTCAATCTTATCCCAAATGTATGCTGACTTGCGTGCAGGAAACAGCAGAGCGGTATTCGAACATGGAGCTCATCAACGCATATCTGCCAGACCCGTTCGGAACGCACCACTCGAAGATGCTCGTCCTCTTCCGACACGATGGCTGTGCTCAGGTCATCATCCATACTGCCAACATGATCTCCAAGGACTGGGGGAACATGACCCAGGCGATATGGCGGTCACCACTCCTTCCGCTTCAGTCTGTGACTGGAGTGCCCGTCGGGCCACACGCCATAGGGAGCGGGAATCGTTTCCAAGTCGATCTTCTTCGCTATCTGGGCAGCTATGGGAATCGTCTTCGCAGACTGAGCGACGAACTGGCCTTGTATGACTTCTCCGCGATCAGAGCCGCCTTCCTGGGCAGCGCACCATCACGGCAGGTTGTCAACAGTGCGAGTCCAGCACAACAGACTTCCTTTGGCTGGCTGGGCCTGCAGGAAATACTGAGCAAAGTGCCCAGTAGATCACGAAAGGATCGCAAGATGCCACCGCACATTATACTCCAAGTCTCTTCAATAGCAACATTGGGCGCAACACCGACATGGCTCTCGCACTTCCAATCCGTCCTTGCGCGCTCACACACTCTCCAGCAATTCCCCCCACCGGCAAAGCCAAAGTACAACATCATATTCCCGACCCCAGACGAGATCCGCCTTTCCCTCGACGGCTATGCATCCGGCGGCTCGATCTACATGAAATTACAATCACCGCAGCAGCAAAAACAGCTCCAATACCTGCACCCACTGCTCTGCCACTGGACCCAGCACTCCCCCCAGTTCTCAACCCACACCATACACTCCGCGCACCGCGGCCCCGCAGCTCCACACATCAAGACCTACCTCCGCTTCAGCAGCGCCGCGCACACAACCCTCGACTGGGCGCTGCTCACGAGCGCCAACCTCAGCAAGCAGGCGTGGGGCGCCGCGGCCACCGAGACGGGCGAGGTGCGCATCCAGAGCTACGAGGCGGGCGTGCTGGTGTGGCCGGGGCTGTTCGGTGCGGTGGAGATGGTGCCGGTGTTTGGACGGGATACGCCGATGGGTGGGGAGGAGGGGGAGAGGGATGGTGAGGCGGAGACGCAGGATGGAGATTACGATGAAGATGACGATGACGATGAAAATGAGTGTGATAACCATAACGCAGCGAACCGAATATCCAAGCACTCCTCGCAAAACAACATCCACAAACGCATCATCGTCGGGCTGCGCATGCCGTACGACCTACCCCTAAGTCCGTACAGCGCGACAGACAAGCCGTGGTGCGCGAGCCAGGCGTACACGGAGCGCGACACCAAGGATCGTGTGTGGGGCGGGTGGTGAGGGTGGTGCGGCAGGCAGGCATGGAGAGGAGGATGAATCGTGTAGATGACAAGACATCATGGAGACGACAAGACATCAAGGAAATGACAAGAAATCATAGAGGAGACGATAAAACAGCGCATGCAGGAGAAGATGGTAGCTACAAACACTCCCAAGCTAGAATCGCAAAGCTGGCTATGATATACAATACACGCAACACACGGCCGACCAAAAATCGCTCCAAACCACCCTACGCCGTGTGTACTTGGACTGACAACACATCGTATCCGTTCACCGATACCAATCGCATCTGTTCACCGACAGCCATCCTTCCGTACTGACACCGATCGCATCCTCACTGACAAGGCATCGCATCCCTCACTGTATTTCCTCCGTGTGCTCACGTAAACACTACGAGCGGCCATACGCCTTGTCGACCTCCTTCTCGTACTGCTTCAAGATGCCCTTGCGGTTAAGCTTCTGCGCAGCGGTAGCCAGGCCCTGGATGCGTGTCAGTAAACATGTCTATATAAAATGCAAGCTCAACCTACATTCTGCGGCGTCCACTCCTCGTCAGCCAGGACAACGCCCTCGATAATCTCAAACCCGGCGAGCCCGCCCTTTTGGCCGGCCTGCTGCAGCTGCTTGAGGACGGCGCTGTTGATCTTCTTGTCGTGGACGAGCTCCTCGAGGTGGTCGCCGGTGACGCCCTGCTCGGCGGCGAGTTTCTTGAGCGCGGGCTCGGCGGGGACGATGATGGCGATGGGCTTCTGGCGGTCCTCGGCGGCGTATACGCAGATGTTGGCCACGATCGGAGCGGAGCGGTACAGCGACTCGAGCTTCTCGAGCGCAATGTACTCGCCGGCCAGCGTCTTGACCAGGTTCTTCTTGCGGTCGATGATGCGGATCTGGCCCTGGGCGTCGAACTCGCCAATGTCGCCCGTCTTAAACCAGCCGTCCGAGGTGAAGGACTCGGCCGTCTCCTCGGGCATGTCGAGGTAGCCGTCGACGACGCCTCCGCCACGGATCCAGATCTCGCCCTGCGGCGGCTTGTTGGTGGAGTAGTAGCCGGCGTCGGCAAAGTCGACGAGCTTCATCTCGATGGAGGCGGCCATCTCGCCCAGCGCCTGGTCGGTCCAGGCTTGCGGGTCCATGAGGGCACCCATGGCGCACGTCTCCGTCAGACCGTAGCCGGAGATCATGGGGGTGATGGCGAGCGAGATGAAGCGCTGCGTCTCCTTTGCGATGGGACCGCCACCGTTCAAGCAGATGCGCAGTCGGCCGCCCGTGGCTTCCTTGACCTTGTTGAAGACAATGGCATCGAGCACGCCGCTGCCAGGCAGGCCGGAGCCGAGCAGGAAGCTCTTGGCAGCGTAGGCGCCCAGAACATCTTGCTCTTGAGGGCGCCGCCAGCTTCGACCTTTCTCACAATGCCCTTCTTGACCGTCTCCCAGATCTGGGGGACGCCGATCATGACAGTGGGCTTCAACTCGCGAATGTCACCGGCGCAGTGGCGCACAGAGGTGTCGGAGAGGGTGCGGATGGTGCCGTAGCCCATGGTTCCGCCCCAGTACAGGACGGCGTTTTCAAAGACGAACTCGAGAATATGGGCGGCGGGCAGGTATGTGATGAGGACGTCGCCGGGACCGATGTACTTGCCGACAATGGCGTCGACACCGGCAACTGTAACTGTCAGCAGAGCACTCGCGGGACATGGCAGACGACTCACTTCCAGCAACGACGTTGCGGTGCTTGATCATGACGCCCTTGGGGGTGCCGGTGGAGCCCGAGGTGTACATGATGCAGGCCAGGTCGTCGGCCTTGGGGGGAATGGGCTCGGCGGGGTGGTCGGCGCCCAGGGCCAGTAGCTGGTCGAAGCTGAGGACCTTGAGGTGCGGGTGGGCGGAGGTGAGGGCGTCAATGTCCTTTTGCTTTGCGCCGTTCTTGGTGCTGTAGACGACGACGCTGACATCCTTGGTCTTGTGGAAGGGGTTGACGAGCTTGGGCAGCAGCTCCGGGTCGGTGAACATGATCTTGGCGTGGGTCTGCTGCATGCTGTGTGTCAGGCCCTCCTCGCCGAGGGTGTCGTAGGCAGTGACAATGGCCAGCGACTGCGAGAGGGCGCCGTGGGCCGAGGCCAGCCACTGCATGCTCGTGGCGGCGAAGAGGTGCATGCGGTCGTCGGGCTTGTAGCCGAGGTGGGCGAGGGCGGAGCCGACGGTCAGGGCCATCTGCTCAAACTCGACGAAGCTCTTGTAGCTGTAGGGGCTGAGCTCGAAGTACTGCCACTTCTTGTCGACCTCGGTCTCCTGGCCGTCGATCATCTTCTTGATCTTCTTGGTCTCCTCGTGCACGTTGACGATGCGGCGCGCGCCGACGCACTTTGCGTTGCCATACTTGGCGGCCGCAAAGCGCAGGACGTCGTAGAGGGTGTCGACGCCGTCCTGGGGGATGTTGCGCAGGGCGTCCTTGGCGACGAGGTTGCGGCGCGGTATCGTCTCGCCGTCGGGCTTTTGGACGCCGGGGGTCTCGCAGGTGTAGGGCCCGGGGCGCGTGGCCTGGGCCTGGGGTGCGAGCTTGCGGAGGTTCTGCGCCGTCATGGTGGTGGGCGGCGATGTAGTGGAAGAGTGTGGATGCAGGAGCAGCGGCGGGGGTATCACGGCAAGCAGGAAAAGCAAAAGCAGCAGAGGGGGCGAGGGGCGACGCAGGCAGCGAGGCAGTCGTCTTAGCAGTCGAGGTGCCAGCGGAGTGCGGCGGAAGGGGCGAGAGAGCGAGAGCAGCGCAGTGCTGGGTAGTTAACCGTGTTGGCGAGCTTGAGCTGTGGCCGCCAAGCCAATTGAGCCATGACCTCACCCCAACAGCTGGTCTGCCAGTGCCCAAGAGCTCAGGCCGCCCCAACCATTTCGCTTGCTGCTGCCCGCGCCGCAGTGCTTTCGCTTGTCGTAGCCCCCAGCCATGCACCTCAGCGCTATCCTGGCCAGCGAACCCCTCACAGACCCCGACCAAGGTGCGTACTGCACCCCTCGCGCAGCCTTGCAATCCGTGCACCTCAACCACACGCTCACCGGCTCGCGCAGACGCCTTTGCAGTCTTTTCGCAAGACATCCCCTCTTCGAGCCTGGGCTTCATCGACGCCCATGCCGCCGCCCTAGACCTCACCGTCGCCGGCGCTGACCTGGTCATCCACCAGAGCAGAGGTCTGCTGACGAGCCAGCGCAAGGCAGGCACCACGGGCGCAGGTACGTGAAGCCAATGCCACGATAATGCCCCAGACTGAGCCTGTCTTGGCGGCCTTGCAGGTGGTCCAGCGCTCGGGCACTTGTCTCGTTTGGGCCAGGCCACTCTGCTGGACATGTGCGCGAGGTAGGTCACTGACATGGCTGCAGTGGTTTGGGCTGTCACTCCGCGCTTTGCAGAATGGATTGCCTCGGCAACCAACATTCTCTTCACCTCGGGCCTGCTGTCCTCGACCTCGACCTGCATAGAGCTGGGATCAGGCATTTCCGGCATCGTGGCTCTCACCCTCGGTGCCAAGATTGCACGCTTCACAGCAACCGACCAGGACTATGCCATGAAGCTGCTGCGCCAGAACATCGCCTCCAACTTCGACGCCGTCTTCCCCGCGCCCAAGAAGGGAGGCAGGGGCAAGCAGAAGTCGCAGACCCCCAACCTTGACAGCGAACATATCCAAACCCACATCCTGGACTGGGAAGAGGACTCGGTCGAGCACCTGCAGCCCGTCGACCTCGTCGTAGCCTGCGACTGCATCTACAACGACGCCCTCATCGAGCCGCTGATATCGACCTGTGCGGCTATTTGCAAGCTCAATACCGACGCTGAGAAGCCGACCCTGTGTGTAATCGCACAGCAGTTGCGCGCGCCAGAAGTCTTTGAGGCATGGCTCAAGAGCTTCCACCGGGTCTTCCACACATGGCAAGTGCCGGACAAGTTCTTGATCGATGGCCTAAGGGAGAACAGTGGCTTCGTTGTGCATATTGGTATCCTGCGCTAAGTCACATACTAGCAATGGGCGTGCAAACTCCAGTGAGTGTGGATAGTTCCAAATTTGCTGCAGTAGAAGCATCACGTCCAATCCATAGGGACCCTTTCACGCTGGGAAAGCAAAGCCTTTGAACCCAAGCCAGAGGACATGCCGACTTGTAGAACCGACAAGCAGCCATCCTACGTGACACCTCGCCCGTTTGCCTCTCGAGCTACAGCCTGCCAAATAGATGGTCCGTCCTGTGGTTTCAGACCTTGTGAAATGATGTATACGTTTAGAACTTCAATTATAACCCCAGCAGCTATCCCTCAACACCAGCCGTCCAAGCACTTCTGGTTGAGAGGGCACTGGAAAAAGATGTGCGAAGGCGGCTTTGTAAGATTGGTGGGTTAGACATGCACAAGCCCAAGAACGAATATGCTGCTGCACTTTCCATCTTCCCTATCAAATCAAAATCGACACAGCAGTCGCCTTGACCTAGAATACTGGATACGGGGATGTAGAGGTGTGTAATGAGCTTGGGAATGGATGTATGGCTGTACTGTATCTAGTGTGTTGGATTGATGTTGGTGTTGGAGTGGAGTGTGGGTTTGTGGTGTGAGTCTGGGGACTGATGTGCTGCTGCAGTAATACTCTTGTTTATCCTTGTGTCAAAATTGACACTGTAGTTACCTCGAGTTACAACACACTGTGTTTAGCTAATATGTATACGACAAGCCTAGGGACTGATGTGCTGCTATACTCTTGCCTACCCTATTGAACTTGAATTGAAATCGACGCTGCAATTACCTCGACACCCTGTGCTTGAATACAGATATGCACCTTAAGTCTAGGAACGTAGGTGCTGCTATGCTCTTACCTGCCCTATTGAACTTGAATTGAAATCGACACTGTAGTCACCTCTGGCTGTAATACCTGTTCAACTGCAGATGTGCATGACGAGCCTCATCACTGATGTACTACTATACTTGAACCTACCCGCTAAATCAAAATCGACACAGCAGTCACTTTTGGTTGTACAACCTTGTGCGTGACTGCAGATACGTATAACGAGCCTGAGAACTGATGTGCTGCTCTACTGTATACCCACCCTATCAAACTTTAATTGAAATGGACACATCAGTTGCCTTTGTCTGCAGCACTGTGTACCGGAATATAAATTTACGTAACAAGCCTGAGAATTGATTTACTACTATATTTCAACCTCGTGGTCAAAACAATATCGACTCAGCAGTCATTCAAGCTACAACCCCTGTGCCAAACAATAGTTCTGCACAAAAAAATCCCAAAGCCTAACCCTGCACCCCCTAAATCAAAATCGACACAGCAGTCACTTTTGGTTGTAGAACCCTGTACTTGACTGTACATATGTTCATATAACAAGCCTAAGAACCAACGTGCTGCTATACCCTTACCTACTCCATCAAATCAAAATCGACACCGCCGTAACCTCGGGCCTCAACACAGCATACTCCACCGTCCCCACCGTCTGCCTCTCACTCACCCTTCCAAACACATCCCCCAGCTCCACCAGCCTGCTATACAGCAGCCGCGCCGCCTCGCGCAGCGTGCCCGCGCCCCACGCCGCCTCCTCGCCCGCCGTCCGGTCGCGGTTCACGTTGTACAGCGACTTGGCGTACGAGAGCAGCGTGTACCGCGTCTCGACGCGGAAACTGAGCAGCTCGGGCAGCTGCGCGGCGAGCAGCCAGTCCTTCCACTTCGGGGCGTCGCCGCCAATGGGCAGCGCGGCGGTCAGGTCGGCTTGCGTGAGGGCGTGCAGCGCGGCGAGGGTTGGGGGCAGCGGCGTGCAGAGCGCGGGGGGCTTGGCCGGGACGAAGCTGTAGTAGTAGTCCTGCAGGTAGTTTACGGCGGTGTGTTGGGGTGAGGCCGTGTGGATGCACATTGTCACTGCGTCGATGAGTTGGGGGAGTGTGGTGATGGTCGGGAAGCTGGGGAGGTGGCCTGCGGTTTGGATTTCGGCGCACCAGAGCGGGATGAATGGGTCGTTTTGCACGTCGGTGTTGGATTTGTATTTTGTGCTTAGCACGGTCGAGACGAAGGAGTGCAGGACGCCCCAGAGAAGGTACATGTCGATTGCGTACGGGTAGTTGCGGTACTTGTCGTCGAAGAGTTCGTCTGGGTTGAATCCGCGCTTCCGCAGGTCGTTGGGAATGTACTTGTCCTGGAAGTTGAAATTCTCATACGACCACATCACCAACTTCATTGCGCGGTTCGCCTGCAGGCTTGCCGGGTCCTGTGCGTTGACAGGCCAGCTGGGTCCCAGGCCTGCCAGCCGGGCAATCACTGCGGGGACCAGCACGGAGCGCGCTGCGCTGTTGAGCGCAAGCGTGCGGAACCAGTGTGGGCTCAGCGTTTCGAATATAATGTGGTTCTCGGGAATTGTCCGGTGTGTTGCGACGATGATGGCTTCCTCCACCATGTGTGTGTCGACGAGGTGCGTGGCGATTTCGTGGCGCGCCCAGTCAGCTGTCTGCGCGCATGTTTTGGCGTACCGCCATGGCCAGTCTTCTGCTTCCGAGACGCTGCCCTGCGAGTCGGGGGTGAGTCGTTGGTTGAAGATTGTAATGGATGCGTCGAGACTGCCTTTGTAGTCGAGGGTGATGGCGAGCGGGTGCAGACGTCCGTCGCTGTGCAGCTCAAAGATGACGACTGGTGCGCAAGCATATCGGACTGCCATCTTCCCGGTGGGAGCGGGTGGAGTCTTTGAGGTGTCGAGTTCTGGGATGATGTTTTGGAAGACTTCCTCGTTGCTTAGTTGGGTTGCTTCGCGGAAGTACGAGTAGTCCTGTATGAAGAGATCCTTTGCACCCGAGAGCAGGGCTTTCATGTCGTCAAGTCCCTGCTTACCGGCTTCTTCAATGTACTCCTTTAACTTCTCTGGAATAGCCCTCTTGATGGTCGAAGGGTTCACTCCGCTCAAGTGTTGCTGGGCAAAGCGAGCATCAGAGAACCAGTCAGCCTTGTTGCCGAGGTTCTCGCCATTCATAATATCCGTGTTTGGACTCGGATGCTCCAAGTTGTACTTTTCGCAGTCTGCGAGCGTTGGGCCCTCGAAGGGGGTTCCTGTTTGGGCGATAGTCTCGGGTATGACGAAGGATAGTACTTGCGCAATGGTTTTGACGAATGCAATTTCCTTGAGGTCAAAGATGTTGCCCACGCCCGGTGCTCCATTGGCTTGATCTGGAGGCACCGTGTTCAAGTGAGGTGGATAGCCGTCCGCAGGGTCGCTCCACTTGTAAACGTCTTTCTTCTGGTCGGGGCTCCTCTTCTTGGGGATAATGGGTTCAAATCCCTGCGTGTCAAAGTGCGACGTAGCCCTGCTATGAAGTTAGTAACTCGCAAGCTGCATGTTTGGGAAAGCCGTACGCTTCCTCGATCAGACTGTAGATCTCCGTCAAGGCCATCCGTGTTCCTTTGTAAGTTCCCTGTTTAATGCCCCTACCGGCAGTAAGACTGCCACTGACGGTACCGTCATTGTTGGTCTTGAAGGTGATGCCTTGTCTCTGGAGCTCGTTGAGGAAGACGCCTTTGTCCCAGACAATCATCTCATCGTCTTCGACATTGTGCTTGATCTTGCTCTCCAATATGTCTCCAAGCTTGGGTAGGAGGCCGGCACCATTGGTCAATTGGCTTGCCACGACAGACATTTTGTATGAATGATGATGCTGAGCAAAGCAAGGGAGAAGTGACTGAGAAGAAACTCGGGGGAATGGATATTTATGAAGATTCGTCTCTTCCTGGCGGTAGTGAGCTCACCGTTCGGGCCGTACTATGCTCGCTCAAGGGATATGCTACCCAGTGGACGCATAAGTCAGCTCTCAACTTGGACCATGGCTGCTATGAAGACGGTCAGAAGACGGCTTTCAGGTGCGGTTTAGCACACAGCTCCACCCTGAAGGTTGAGGGACTATGCGAACTAGTTGATTAGCTCTGAAAGATAGCCTGGCTCGACATGCACATGCGAGATGTGTCATAGCCAGTCCAGCGACCATTCGACAGGTCCAGACAAGAAGTGTGTGCTTGCAAAATCACTGCCTTCAGATGTGTTCCATTCGCTCTGACTATTTTCAAGTCAATGCCTATGCTCATTTTTTTGCCTTCTCCATGCATGGCGCATGGAGAACCTTCGAGGTATCAGGCTTATCTCTAAGCATCGAGCCACTCATGTACTGTTGCCTCCATGCAGACAGATTGCTAGATCCGGGATGTACAGCAAGCTCTGGGCTCAGATCGTGTGCTTACAGTAATCGTTCAAAGAGATGCACCGAATGGTCTGGAGCATCTGGCGGTTCAGCCACGCGGATAAAGACACCTCTTTGCAGACAGAGAACCCCTGGTCTCAACGACTATTCCGTCGACTTGCGTAACGCCGCAGGCGGTTAGCCGTTTCCCCACACTGCGGTGGAGCTGAGTTACGAGGCTGAAGCAGCCCCCAGAACGCAAGCAAATGGAATGCTCCTGCTGACGTTCACGAGCGTGTAAGCTTAGCCATTTCAGGCTATTGAGGGGATTAGATAACGAGGCAAAGCAGATGATTCGAGCCGTGGATAGCGACGCGCTGCCTACCGATGTGTCTAAATGAACAAGATGTCGTTGGCTGGCTGCAGAATCAGTGCAGATGCGGCAGGTGTTCGTCGGCAGATCTCGCGGCCCGACGCTAGAGTGAACGCCTCCTTTCCAATGACTTCAAGCTGAAAAGTCAGCACACCATTATTACTACCAACAAGCTTTTCGACTGGTTGGAACAGTAGAAATCTCACGGCTGCATACACCGCTAAGTTCATCGCTCACCGCATACTAGGCAAATAGGCAATGTCCTGAGAATGCGCCATTGTCAGCTCAATGGTGTACCGACAACTGAGGCCCGCGATCTTTCTGGTAAAGGCTAGTCTACACTGGCTGTATTGTGCACAATACAAGATTTTGTGTCTGTTGGGACGAGGCCGTAAGCTCAGGGTCGGTGGACAGCCTGTCTTGCAAGACATGAGCTGACCGCAACGCCTTTGGCCTTTGCCTCGAAATCTTCTATGGCCTACAAATAGACGTACTATGCTGGACCTCCGAGCAAGTTCAAAGCTCTTGAATCTCTCCAATCATTGTACATCAAATCATGATGTCTGGTCCAGACACTGGTTTTGCTAATGGTGTTGCTGATGAAGGAGCACACATGAAAGACAACCTCCCAAAAGAGTTGGTGGATGAGATGCAAAGGTTATTTGGCAAGAATGCAGGGTACCGGACCAGTGGGTAGTCTTTACGTTTGGGTAGACTCTTGCTTACCTATTTCAGCTCATGCCAAAGGTCTTCTCGTGGAAGGGACATTTACACCTACCGAGCAAGCAAAGACACTTTCGGTCGCTTCTCATTTTAACACAGCATCAACCCCAGTCATAGCGCGCTTCTCTGTTGGCGGAGGTATCCCACACATTCCTGATGTAGATGACGGCGCCACACCAAAGGGCCTGGCCATTCGCTTCCTAGTTGATAAGCATACACATACCGATCTCATTAGCCACACCTTCAACGGTTTTGCAACCCGTACAGGCGAAGACTTTCTGGCCTTCCTCCAAGTCTTCCGTGCCTTCCAAACCGCCAAAGCTCTGCTCGACAAAGCCACGGCTGCAGGAGGCGACACAACCAAAGAAGTAGCAGCCTTCAAGGCAGCAGCAGCACCATTCCAGGCCTTCCTCGCCAGTCATCCCTCTGCGGCCACATTCGTCAACTCGCCCAAGCCCAACCCCTTCAACTACGGCACTATCACCTACTACGAGCCCAACACACACATCTTGACCAACCACGATGGCCAGGCCACAAATGTCCGCTACCGCCTCGACCCAGCAGATGGCGAACATCTTCACCCCAACGACCCCTCGAAGTTGAAGGCGCTTGATCAAAGCTACCTTGAAGAGGACCTGCAGGAACGCTTCCCCTCCAATCCCATCGTCTTCACCATTCAAGCGCACATTGCGGACGCCAACGATATTCTGGATGATGCTACAGTTCCGTACAAGAGCACAACCTTTGTGCCCGTGGGCCAGTTGGTCATTAACAAGGTCGCTGATGACAATGTCGTAGCACAACAGCAGATTGCCTTCAGTCCCACACCGGATCTGTGCGGCATCAAGGGTATCAATGCGTCGGCGGATCCATTGATTCAGGTGAGGAAGGGGGTTTATTATATCAGTGCTGATCAGAGGAGGCACGAGAAGCAGGTAGAATAGTTGTAGTGGTGATGTACTGGGTCATGTTTAGGTAAGTATGTACGTATCCAAAAAGAGTACAATCGGATTTGCAAAGAGGGAAATTAAGCTATGGGAAGCTTCATGTGTGCACACGTGGCTGATTGATGTGATAATATCCCCCAGATATAATTGTCCAAGCCAATATGGCCGAGCGCCTTAACTTTCAACCGGAACAGATAGAAGCTGAATGCGATAGGCTTGAGATTGCCGTTTATGGATAATCAAGGGATAATACCACAGTAAGGAGAGATCTTCACCATGCCATATATCCTCGCTTTCTGAAACTCATGCTAGATATCTAATATCGGACTTCGCATTAGTAACTTTTCCGGTCTGTTTTCACAAGCAACTGTATTTTCTGCGACCGACAGAAGTTCGGAGCAAGATCATGTGCCTTGCCCGCAAGACAATTTCATACTGGAGCGGGACAAGCAATGATACCGTAGCCTGTGAACGAGTGCTTGAGATTGGCGGCAGCTTAGCGTGGGAGAAGTAGGACAACCGGGCATGTCACGGTACGCAGCCAAGGCGTCAGCAAACCGATCAATCGACCTCTCCGTCCATCCGACCGAACTATACAACAAACGGCAGATCTATTTCCCTCTCAGCCATTTCACTAAGAGCCAATAGTAAATACTAGCCAATAACCCAACGTTAAAAGAGAGTTGCGAAGCCATCCCAGCATACGATCGCAAGGATGAGCGAAAACTTCGCTTCCGCGATCACTTCCCGCGCAAGTTTGCTGCCGGTCCGGACCGCAAGGATCCAGCTCCAGATCCTGGGGAAAATTTAAAGTGTGAGCGTGAGGGATTTGCCTGCCTACGTGGGTGGACGACTAGCAGGAGTTGCATCCCAGTCGTGATACTAGGTTGCCGTAGTATCACCGTAAGCACATCATATGGGCATGTGGGTCGAAGCGCAATACTACGATATAAGAAAGGCCCGAGATCTCGGTGGATATCGAGCGCACTTGGATATCGAGCGCACTTGAGAATGGGCCTGCTTGGAGTTGGAGGGGAAAGAAATGAGAGTGGTAGACAGAATCGTGGCATGTCAATGGACTTGTGTGTTTGGTAGCAGATGACCTGATGGAGAGTTCCAGAGTTAACGGATCTTTCCGCGGGATGGATGAGCCGGATACAGGCGTCTCCAAGACGCATGCCGTCAGTGATTGCGGACCCGATCAAGCAAATGGTCTGGACGCAGCATTGTGCGCATGTCAGTAATTAAGCCCCCAAGTTAAGCTTTTCTTCGGTGTTGTTCGGCACTGTAAGGGATTGAAGTCTTGTGTTTCTGAGTTTTGGAGGGTCCTGACCATGGTTTAGTACCTTGCCTTATGGTGACACCTAAGATAATGCATGCCACTAATTGGACTACAGCCGCGTACAGTAGCGAAGAGCCTAACCAGAACGCCATCAGAACCATCTGGATTACGTGCAGGCGTAAGCAAGATTAGTCTGGTATACGTGGGTAAGCGAAAACAGACAAATCTAAGATATAGTGGCTCCGCCCAGTGCTTGGGCGTTAGGTCTTGACATCTTCACGTTGTGCTTGCTTCGACTTCTGGTGCTCTTGGAAAGCTACTGAGGCTGAGACTGAGCTTGGAGATTCGAAGAGCAGGCTGATGTCTTTGACCCCCAATTCTCCTACAGTAAATGCACGTGCCTTTCGCATTACCTGACAGGAACGGTTAGGCGTCACGTGATAAAGCCATAACTTCGGGTGGACATGGCTCTGGAGCTAACGACGGGTGTGGATCTGAAAATCAGCCTTCCGATGGCCAGTGCATACTCGTTTGTTTTCGCCAGATTAGGAAAGGGACTCGCTCGCGCGTCGCCGTCCACCAGAGGACAGTGCAGGCCGTCTCTCGTGGAAGCCACAGCTCTGGAGGAGTTGACCCCTGTCTGCCATTATCAGAGTAGAGGGGATGGATCGCATATTGCTTTTTGAATTTGTCCGCAAAATTGCATCTGCAAGCATTCCAGCCGTCATCAAGACCACCCATAGCGGTTTCGGATGACATCCGCGCTGGACGGTACCGAGCGGTTGGGTATCAAGACGGAAGCTGACTTGCTTTTTGGCTTAGCAGCTGAACGGTACATGCGCCACCATGTAGATGCAGTATCGCGGAACCATGACAGGGACACGGCAATGCATCTTCTCAATGATGGATTGGATGTATGCTCATTAACTTGATCGTAGAGGCCGAAGGTCATATCATCGTCAAACCCATTGAAGTACACGCGTGCCAATGTGCGTTTGCGGAGTAGTCTTTACCCGTCGAGCGTTGACCACGGGCGGGGGCACCATGACCACGAAGTGTGGGGATACACCGGCCGTACCGGTCAAGATTGATGGCAGATGACCCAACGGCGACTAGAATCACTAGATGTACATTGGCAGAGCCCATTGCTAGTCATGCCATTCAGATAAACAGGTAAGCAGTTGGTAAGCAATCGTCATTTGTTCCGAATTGTATTGATCTCGTTTGCGGTTCATAGTGCAGCTCGCCTCGCGGTGACACGAAAGTGGCTGTTGTCTCCGACAGTAGTAGGGTAGATCGCTCGTGTTCAATGCGAAACGGAGAAGATAACCACCCAGCTATCTGGGAGTCCACCGTGATGGGGAAGGCATCTCGGGTTAATGTTCCCGGAGGATCAGCAGCGCTTGTTGCCTTGCGGCCTTAGCGATATGTTGTCTCGAATGAATCCACGCATAACCTGGTCGCAAATCATAACAGGATGCGCGTACGAAGAAGCTCGTTTTTTTGTGTTGTGGGTTTTAGGAACAACAAGCACCTACCTTCCTAGACAGCATATTTCCTTACCTAGCGCAGCAATTAAATGCTTAAAAGCTTGAAAGTTTATAAAGCTTTAAATTCTATAGTATTTATTATTAAAATATATTATCCTAGTGTGTTGTTATGCTATTGCGTGTAGCTAGATTTAGCAAGTTTTGGTGTTCTATAACTAAAAAAAAACGAGCATCTTCGTAAGCGAGTAGGAACGCGGGACCGCACGGCTGGCAAAGGGTCTTGCTCTCCAAAGTCTCAGCTCACTGGCGCCAGCGCCACCAGCGCAAATTGCTGTCTTTGATGCATTATTGACCGAAGACGAACAGGTCATCAACACAGGTACCCTGAACATGTCTACCATGGAGCAGCACTACTCCGAGATTGTGGGTTGGCGGTAAGGTTGGTTGGCCGGCGGTTGGCAGGCTCGCCGCCAACGCAGAGCGGCGTGAGGTCGACGCCGTAGTCACCCACGCCAGCCCCGCCCTGGTGTGGCTCCAGGTTAGTCAATCCAGTATCAGACGCAGCTTTGCGCCGTAAGAACACATGATACGACTCATTCTGGCAGGGTAGTTGTCAGAAGCTGCCACGCTGGATGGCTCTTGTGGGTAGCGCAAGATCTGCTGGCGTACGATTGCTGGTGCAAACCCCAGTGCACGCCAGCTCTTCCGAATCCCACGTTCCACGATCCACCCGAGTTCAGTTGGCGGTAGCGTCGTGGACTAGGAGGTGCGCGAACTGGGAGGTCAACGCTGCGCCTGCCGTCGTCCGCTGCCAGAGGACTAGCTGGTGGCTGCACGCGTCAGTTCTTTGACCTGAGTAGTTATTGAAGTTGGGAGAACCTCGGCGCCGGCAACCCGCGCGCACGACCGGCAGCATGCTGAAAGAATGTGACCACTGCAGCTTCAACGCGCCGTCACTCGACACACGACCAGGCGCTTGACAAGTTTGCGCTGCTATTCTGGGCGAGGTGAACTCACCCGCCAGCGTGCCATACAGCATACCCCTCTCTTTAGCCCGCCCGCACAGAGATCCATGATCCCTGGGTCGCTCACACAGACCATAGCTGCCATCTTCACTGCGGTTCCTGGGTGCGGTGCCCTTGACGGCCCTAGCGCAAGCCATCACCCAGCCCTGGTCGGGCGCGCATGCACCTCATCGAACCTCGCACTACCGTTGCCGAGCAGAAACATGCTTCCTCTGCGATCCACCTACTCACTGCTCCAGTCCGTGTCCGTCTCCGCAGCGATTGCAGCAGAGGCCAATAATTGCCAATCTTGATCTGAACACATCAACCCCTGCTCAACCCGTAGTAGCATGAACCTGAGCTTGATCTAGCCCATTCACACCACCCTGCCACCGCTGAAGCGTTCTCTGGGTGTGCCGACAATTTACGTACAGCCTTCTCCGTCCTGTCTACCAACGGACGGCTTGCCGCTTGCTTCTTTTGGTCCCCCCGGTGGCGTTTGACACATGGTGCGTGCTTCTCTTATCCAGTACAACTAACACAAGAAACCCATTGCTCCACATAGCTCCCGAGGGCTTTGCACTATTAACTTTACGTCGTTTCGCTCTTGTCCTGCAGCAGCCTTCAACATCGTCCAGTCGGAACCCACGCTGCTAACCTATTACTCACGTCAAGAGGCGGCCTTCACTTTGTGACCGTTTGGGCCCCGCGAAATTCACCGCCTAACGATCGACTTAAAACTGGAGCTTTCCCTAAGTTGGCCACTGCCGTGCCCACATTCAAGCGCTCAATCATCTGTCCGCAGTGACTAGTGTGATCTTGCTTCAAGACCAGTCGTCTCCCCAACTACATCACTCATCTCTTTCCTGGACAACGGTCATATCTTGCTCGCTTCCACCTATCTAGGTGCGATCCTATATCGATACCATCCTAGAATCCACCAGGCCAGTATGGCGAACGCCTGGCCCAAGTCACCACCGGACGGCGCTGGTGATGTCTCACCAACAGGCAACGGCTCGGGTTCTGCAGGCACTACCAAAATGCGCAAAAGAACCAAGACTGGCTGCCTGACGTGTCGCAAGCGCCGCATCAAGTGCGGCGAAGAGCGTCCTACCTGCGCCAACTGCATCAAGTCCAAGCGTCAGTGTGAGGGCTACAATCAACGAGTAGTCTTCAAGCCTCCTATTGGTGACTGGCCCAATCACCCAGGCGTGGTCAGCACCATACAGTATCACACTTCGATGCTTCCTGGTACACGCAATCAACAGTACCGAGCGCCTGAATCGGCTGGCCAGGCTCAGGAACATGTGCCTGCTGCGCTCCAGCCTCGACCTTCGAGCAGCTTCGACATGTCAAATATGGACACCAGTAACGCTATTGGGTTGTCTACTCCTTCCCAAGTCATTGTTGGAGGCCCTGGAGGCTATTCTCCCGAGCAGACTTACCAACAGCCCCTGCCATCACCACATCATCAGCAACCTCTTCAATCACCTCATCACCACATCCACAATCCTACACCAACCGCATCGTACTTCCCGCAATCATCGCCAGTACACGCCACGTTCCAAAACCCTTTCAACCATACTCAAAACACCACGTTTCCCGATCCTCAACGCTATACGCAGAACCAGGGACTACATCAGCAAATACCAGCCTCGTACAGTACGTTCATCGACACGAAGCTCGCTACGTCGCAAGCGCTCCCCAACCAGCCAATCTACCGGCAGCAGTACCCTTCGCCCACGCAAAGTGAGGACCACAACCCATATATTCAACCCTCTCAAATATCGCTGCGAGATGATCAATTTTCTCAATACACAGGACATCGACCTGTTATGCCACGTTATAACAGCCATCCTCAAGTTCCTGGCCACCATTCCCAGCTCAGCCCAATTGGCGTGAGCCAGGTTGGCTATGGGTTTTCCTCAATTTCGCATCCAGATTTTGCACATTCTAGTTATCAAACTGTCCAGATACCCTCACATGATATGATTGCAGATGTAAAGTACTTACCTCAGCCAGTTCTCGGTATGTCTCACGTCTAGTTACATACCTCATATACCCCAATTGACTATCATTACTCGTTCTCAATGCTGTCCCATAGGGTCGTCTTTCTCATAAAGCATCGTGTCTGCCGCCTGGCGCCTCACACCCTTATGTGGCAATCCCTTTATAGCCTATGCCCCATACATTATGATTCGATGGCTGACCGTTGACGTCACGCACAGAACGACCCACCACTATACCTCAATCTCAACCCGAAGAACCACGGCTACATCTCACTGGGTTTGCTGGTGACGACCACGTCAGCCCATCTGAAGTTCTCGACGAGGCCGCGGTTGAATACGAAGATGATGATTATTGGGATGTGCAGTCTGACGAAGAGATGTTCGACCAAGAGGACGGGGACAATGAAAACACGATGGTTGCAAGCAAAGAGTTTGCGATCATCCGCCGCATACACTTTGAGAATTTCAGCGAGCTCGGTATCAGACGTTACGATACATTCCTGTACGACGGGCTGTTGACACGATACAAGCCAGAGTACGCAGCGAGCCCGCTGAGAAACCCAAAGACAGCCCGAGTGTTTGCGCACTTCATTCACGTAGTAAGTACATTACGCATTTACTTGTGGTTCGCTGTCGCAGTTGTGCACGGAAGAGCTTACAGCCATCGACGAACACACTTGGTTGATACCATGCATACACATCTTTGGAGTATCGGGCCGTAGCCCGCTCGTAATCATTTATAGATCAATAACTGACTTGGGAATAACCATAGACTGCAGTCAGTATTTCGATCTACGAGCGAAATCCAAGGAATTCGTCCTTAATATTCGAGGGCTCAACGTCTCCCGCACAACAAGGGTTGTGGACATACACATTACCTCTGAGGGCTCTCAACCACCAGGGCCTATTGCATGCCATGCTTGCGTTGTCAAGTCTGCACATTGCAAGACTTCAAGGTGCATCTGTAACGCCGTCCTACAAACATTACGCCTATTCTCTGAAGCGCTTAGGACGCTCTCTCAATAACCCTAAGAAACGTCATTCGATACCAACTTTGGCAACGTCTTTACTACTAGCCTTCTACGAAGTGTGGACAGCTGAACATGCGAAATGGTCGACCCATCTCGTTGGCGCAGCACAGCTGTTGACCGAGCTGAACTTCCGCTCGCTGACACGCGAGGCTCGACGCCTGAAGGCTGCGCAAATAGCAGAGGAAAGACAATTTCCTTATCAAAACCCTGAGATGATCATCGACCAAGAACAGTTCAACAAGAAGCTACAACAGAGCGACCTAAAGCCAGATGAAAACCTTGTGAGCACAGTCATTGGCAAGCAAGTCAGCTACGATGACTTCGGCATGGTTGTTGAGGATAATGGCGCGAGGCAGGACGCAAAAACAAGTTTGCCAGGCAACTTCGACATGAGAAGCTTCGAGACGTTTCAGGACCTGTACTGGTGGTACTGTCGCCACGATATGTGGCAGAGTTGTGTGAGCGGCAACCCTTTGATGTAAGTACTTGATGAGATCTAGCATGTTGAAGTGGCTAACATTTGCAGAACGCCGTACCGAAAGTGGTCCGACTGCCCGCCACGGGCACCACTTGGCCGAGCAGACGCACTCTACGGCTCGCACGACCACGTAGTCTTACTCATCGGCCGTATAGCAGATTTCACGTGTCGCGATCGAGAGCGAAAGTTGAAACAAGTCAAAGCTGATGGCGGACAGTGGAGACCTAGGCCTGGAATGCCTGGCGGACCACCCGCGGGCATGGGAAGAGGCCAACCACCAACACCTGGTGCTCCAGGCGGGCCTCCCTCTTCGATGCAAGGCCCGCCCCCAGGATGGAGAGGTCCCCCACCATCAGGTTTTGGCCCGCCTGTAGGCAGTCCACCGACACCAAGAGAAAGCCCGCCAAGCGGACCGCCACCTTCGATGCCGAACTTCTATGGCATGGCTCCTGCTA
Source organism: Lizonia empirigonia (assembly GCA_009982855.1). Lineage (NCBI taxonomy): Eukaryota > Fungi > Ascomycota > Dothideomycetes > Pseudoperisporiaceae > Lizonia > Lizonia empirigonia. The sequence continues at coordinate 313,202 of JAADKA010000013.1, read as the reverse complement.
GGCCACATGTACCAATTACTAGCCACTATGCAAACCCAGATCACGAACATTCGCCCCCAACGCCAAACGCGCCTAATCCTCAATACGCAGACTTGCCATCCGCCTACGAAAGCGCAATCAGCGAATGGGAAAATATCAATGCCGCCCAGGCAACTGTTGCTCAAGTTTTGGCGAATACCGCATCGTTTGCACCATTGCCTCAAGAACTCCAAGTCATCCCACCCGGCGAGACCAGCACCATGACGCCTTTCGGCCCCGCTCTCGTTCACCGAAGCTACGACGTAAGCGTCATATGGGCACTTCTCCACCTCTCCAAGATACTCCTGCTGCGCTCCCATCCAGCGATGCCACCAGCTGCGATGATGGCCGCAGGCATATGCGCGCAAGCTACGGGACCATACGCGACGCTCATTGGCCGTATGACAGCAGGCATGCAACTCCCCATGGGCGAAGACCTTTCGCCATTCCTAGGCTCCGTACTCCAGGAGTCGACAATGTCATTGTTCTTCGCTGCCGTTCAGTACCAGGAAGCAGCGCAGCGCGAATGGACCATCACACGCCTTCTCGAAATCGACAGGCGTACCGGCTGGGCCTCGGCGGGCATCATTGCACGTGGAGTGGAGACGAGTTGGGAGCGAGCGGCGCAGATGGGGAGGGGCCCGCCGTATAAGCGCCGAACGAGGAGAGTGAGCGAGGAGGGGCCGCTTGTGCTGGAGGAGGAGGATATGGGCTCTTCAAACTGGAGAAATCAAGAGGTAGATGATGTGGGCAAGGGATCGCAAATGCAGTCGCACGAGGTGGAAGAGCAGAGCGGACAAGGGGAGACACGGTATCTCATGAAGCCTAGGGTGGTGACGTGGGCGAAGAATGTCTTCGGTACTGAGGAGGATCTGCAAGCCGGAATGGAGAGAGTTGGACTATGAGGACGGGGCGGGGCCGAGGCCACAGGACGAGTAAGGGGAAAAAAGATATAGCTTAATGCGCAGGATGACCAGACACGCAGACCACGAAGGACGAGGAACCAGCACAGAAAGAAAAGGAGTCAAAAAAACCATACCGGAGGACCACATGTCGCTCGAGCTGACGAATCTACGAATCACGACCTCTCGCAAACGGTGCCAGCTTATACTCAACACCCGCACCGGGCGAACGCCCATCAAAACCAGGCATCAGCAAGAGCATTCATCGCCGCTACTATCTCGCATCAACAAAACACATAGACACGAACGCTCCTGCATCGCAGACCCTATCAGGATATCCCTACACAGAGGGAGCACGGCTTGCAGCTGGAGAAATTATCAATACGCGTCCATCTTAGACAACAGCACTGAGAGGCCGATACTCGCAAAGTACCTGCGAACTCTCTCTCTCTGCATACGTTAGACCAACGCTGAACGGCCGAATAAAGGGGGCAATTTTCCATTATACTTTGCTGCACTACACCATACCCGCTCCTACAACCAGTGCGAGGAGCCTGAATATATTTTGTCCGTATGCTCGCAAATCAGGTACGCTGCGCTATCCTCCAAAATTGAAACGTGTGTTAGTCTATGAAAGTAGAGTGAAGTGAAAATGCGACCAGATTAGGCCGTCCAGGGCTCTCCTGTCGTAGTGGACATGTCAATCATTAAACGCCAGAACACCGTTCGTCCCGCATGCTAAGATTCCTACCCTTCTAAGGCCAGATCTTGGCTGGTTTAGAAAAACCACCACAAAAGGCCTCCGGCTCCGCTCGCGAGGACTCCAGCCCAGAACACGCCGTCGGCCATGTTCGCGCTCTTCCTGAGCAGCACCTCGTGGTCGATGGGCAGACCGCGCTTCACTTTTGCGGTGGCAGTTGCAGTGACGAGGGGGTTCAGCGTGGTGGTGGGAAGCATCTTGGGTGTGGTGTAGGCAATGTACAAGGGCATCATGGGGGAGCCGTCAAACTTGTAGAGATTCAGGCGTTTAATCTTGTGGTAGTCGTCGATGCGGACTTCATATCGCTGTGGATGCGTTAGCGAAGTGTACGTAAAGGTGTGGGAAGAATGTACCTGGAACGTCTCCGAGGCGTTGTAGCGTGTGTAGATCGAGTTCTTGTACGTGCAAGGGTCGGAGTACATCTGGCGACCGTCGACTTTGATGGGGTCGAGTTCTAAAGAGCCGTCGGCAAGCTTCTGGAATTTCCCGTGTTGCCATTGAATTATGCCTTTCGGGCACTTGGGCTCTGTGGCTGTTAGATATTAGCGCGGCGCTTTGTAGTTGATTTGCTTTCACAAAACGATGTATAGAGTGCGCCAAGGGGGAGTATGGGGCAGGCGGCGGTACGTACGGTTCGCAACAGCGCGGTAGTAGGATTCCTCGAAGAAGCCGTCGGCGGTGAATGAGTAGCTGATACCGGTGTGCTTTGGCTCGGTGAAATGGTCGTTGACAGGATCATAGAAGCCCTAATATCGCAATCAGTACTGCATTTATCGCGTGGCGGTATCTGGATAGCGTACATCGCCTGTGAATGTCGAGTTGGATTTGCTGCTCCATGTGCCGACCAGGTCTGTGAAGTCTTGCGCCTGCGCGTGCATCGCCGCGGCTGCGAGCAGCAGAGCTGCTTTGAATGACACCATACTGTCTCCCCTCTGAAGTGCTTAAGCGAGTGTTTGTAGTTGGATCGTGCAGGTGCGCAGGACAGGGAGTGCGTGGGCGACGGCGGCGGTGTTGAGTGTTGAGATCGCAGTTGCGTTCCTAGATCTATGCGGTTGCATAACGTGCCCGTGCGCAGTGTGCCCGGATTCACAGTGTGCCCCGCAGAACACCACATGCCCAATCTCAAAATGAGGCTGTACAGCGCCACGCAATAGCTCAATATTGATAGAAATATAGTTTTGTCGTAATTAGATGCTTGCGATCAACTTGTAATATCTATATTTTTGTGGGAGATTGACGTTGCGGCCACGTGATGTGACTTTGGCTGGAGTAGCACATAGCTCATCTCCAGCTTGAACACTAGCGTGAGCAGCGCCAGCGCGTTTTTGACGCTTGTTACTTGGTGAGACTACTCGTGAGGCTTTACGCTTGCGTTGTTGAGCTTGTTGGATAGATTTTTTTTGGTGTTGAGCTTCAACTTTGCGCGCGCGTTCAGCTGCTTTCTCAGCTCTTTCCTGCTCCCTGACGTCCTTGAGCCTCTGCCTTTCCACACGCTTCTCCTCGAGCTCAACTTGACGCTGCAGTTGAGCCTCCTCGCGCTGCTTTTTGGCCCGTGCTTTTTGGAGTTTCTCCTCCATCTCATCTCGCTCCCGTACTACTTCTCTAGCTCGAGCTTCACGCAACTTGCGAGGAGACCAGTGGACCGCGCTACCGTGATACTCCTGGCGCTGTTGAAGGTCAAGAGCTTTGCCCTTCTTCTTGTGCTTCTTTTTGTGTTGAAGAGCCTCCTTTAAGCCCTCATTCTCATGCTTTAAAAGCTCATTCTGCACAGAGAGATGGTGAACGCTTGAACGCAGCTTTTTTGACTCAGTCTGTTCGGTATCCTTCACAACAGCTCGAACCAATCGGTCCATCTTTCTCCAATCATTGTCAGAGAGCCCTGATGATGAGCTTCTCTCAGCTTCTGGCGTGCTGGCAAATCTACGAAGGATAACGTTGGCATCCATCGGCCAGATCCCAGTAGCTTCGAAGGCCTTCAATACGAGGCTCTCCGTGAAGGAGGATATCCAGGCGCTCCAGAAGAGTGGGAAAAAGTCCCCTTTCTTGATTGGAATAAGGCCTTGAGCCTTGTGGAGATGGTTGGTGAGCCCGTTGGAGTAGGCTTGAGAGACTGGCTTGAACAGCACTACATCGAGCGGCTGGAGCGTGTGAGTTGAATGGGGTGGAAGGACCATGAGAAGGATCCTGTGGCCATCACAGTAGTCGATAAACTCCATCGTGACATGAGATCCATGGCCATCAAGGATAAGTAATCTCCATCTACCTGATCGTTGCTTTGTACAGCGATCAAACACCTGCTCAAGCCAAGCTAGGCCTATGTTATCGTTTGACCAGCCTGTTGGAGATGATGAGACAAAGACCTCATGTTCTCCTGCCTTGATATCCTCTACCCAACTTGATTGTATAGCTCGTTTTGCAGCTGCGTATATGAGGCTTGGAGGCAGCGAGCTCCCATCGGCGCAACAGCAGGCTAGGAGTGTCAGAAACTCGCGTGATCCATCCTGGAGAAATGCTCGAACCTCTTTCTTCTCCCATTGACGCCTGCTGAATATTCTCTTGCTTCTGCCTATCAAGCCAATCAAGAAGCCCTTCTCATCCATATTGTATATATCTCGAGCCTCAAGGTGATATTCAGTGATCTTTTGATGCAGTAGCTCCAAGTAGAGACGGTATTTTGACTCAGAATCAGCCAGGTGGCGCGTACGATCCATGGCGGTGGTCCACTTTAAGATGAGATGGATCTCGTGCCGGTTGATGAAGCGAGTAACCCAGCTCTCGCTGAGCTGCTGACGGGCTACTTCTGATGAGAAATTCCTGATCATCTCCCTCGTAGGAGGTAGGCCTTGCTTAGTAAGCTTAGTGATGTATCGTACAAGCTCTAACTCCTGTTCTGGGTTGAGAGCTTACCTGCTGGCATGCCCAGCATCCCTAGGCCCTGTCACGCCTCTCCATCGCCGCCCCAGAGTTGACCGGTCAACGCCATGCTTTTCAGCAATTTCCTTCCATGTAAATTGTTCTTCTGAACCTCGCGATTTTAGATCCTCGATCGCCTCATCAATCGGAGCCATGGTCGTGGAGTTATCGCGCGTTGGAGTTGTGGTGTTGAGACGCGCGTTGGTGTTCTGCGGGGCACACTGCGCACGGGCACGTTAAGGAGGCGGCGAATGGCAAGGGTGCCAGCCTTAGCGGCCGATCACTAAGCCCTGCCACCATCACCGCCCACCTTTTAGCACGAGCCTTCTGAATTGCTTGCGTTGACGCGTGCTTATCGATACGCAGAGGCTCGTCTTCGGTCCACCAAGAAAGAGCTTGTGCTGCAGCTGGATTCTCTTGCACTTTGACTTTGTCAGAAGTGAGCACAGCCACATACTTTGATTTCTGGGCACTTCGTTGACCATCACAGGAGCTTTCACCATGGCAGCTGTAGTTGCAATTAAGAAGGAGATGAGGAAGAAGATCAAGACGATCTTGAAAGACGTGTCAGATGCCGCAGCTGCTACTCAAAGTATGTCTTCTCATTTCAGAAATGTTGGGTGCAGTTGAGCTGACAGTTGTCAGCCGCCCATGCCACCAAAGCTCTGCTTGCCCTACCAGAATACAAGACAGCAAGGCGGATAAGTGTGTACCTGTCCATGCCAGCTGGTGAAATCAACACGTCCAATATCGTCCGCGATGCACTTGATCAGGGCAAGCAGGTTTTCATTCCATTCACATACAATCTGGAGGAATCAATCGATGGCCAACCGAAGTCGATCATGGATATGGTCGAGCTATCTACCATGAAGGATTTCGAGTCACTCGAGGCAGACAAGTGGGGGATACCCACGCCCAGCAAGGACTCCATCTCATCACATGCAAACTGCTTTGGCACCACTGGCATTACAAACGGCAAGACTCAGAACATCACCGACGGTTTGGATTTGATCATCATGCCTGGTATGGCATTCGATTCCAGCTTTGGCCGCCTCGGTCACGGCAAAGGATTCTATGACTTTTTCTTAAGTCGGTGTCACCAAGCGTCGCGCATGCCTTTTCGCGGTAAGAATTACTGGTATTCGAACATGGCTGATGGGCTAACTAACCACGTCAAAGTTGGTCTGTCTCTGACCGAGCAGCTGCTTCCGCCAAACGAGTCAGTCCCTATGGACCAGTCCGATTTTCGCCTCGACGCCTTGATAACTGGAGATGGCGAGCTTCGCCGCGCCTGAATTGATGCACCAAAAGCTGTTGTCGCCCAGCGTTGTTTTCTGCCACCACATAACACCTTTGCATCCATCGACTTCGCTTCTCTTTGTACGGTCCAAATGTGAACTGAAAGGCCTCAAAGCCAATCTGCAGCAGTTGGCGATCATTGGAGTTGCTGGATGAGAGTGATGTTGTCGCCCTTGAGCAAGATCTGGCCAACCTTGCGCCTTTCCTCTGGTGTGCCGTCCTTCTTCGCGATCGTAACTTCCACAGCGTCGTCGATAACGAGGTTCATGAATTCGTCGAAACCCTACACAGCGTCAGCATCCAATGCGACACGTTCTGCGATTCGTTGGCGCGTACCCTAAGCTTGCCCTCAATGCGCAGCCCCAAGTTCTCGTAGAGCCATACCGAAATGGTGGCACGTGACTGTAGGAGCTTGAAGATGAAGTTGATAGGGGGAAGGAGGACTGCGTCGGTCAGTATCGTGGTTCTTGAGGTAATGCGCTTCGTGGTTCGATTGTACCTTTCCCTCCACCGCGGCCTAGGGTATGTTAGCTCTACGCATAGTTCCTGCAGGCCTAGCACTCTTACCACCACGATTCATGCTGAGAGTTTAGGTTGGTGTGCGTGGGCGAGCCCTGGTGTGTGTATTGTCGAGATGTGAGGGCGCTGAGGTGGGTCGTCGGAGGTGCAGCTGCACATTTTGGGAAGTGACAAGGCTGGCCTTGGCAAGGCAGGCGCGGGCGCGGGAACGCCAGTCCGTCACTTTATGCAACTTCTCATCATACTCCGAGCACACATACAAACACACTCTGCGCATTCAGGTCACTTGCACCCCTCCACCGACCGCAGCAATCTCAACCCCCAGACTTCACGGGTGCATGAAGCAACACAATTAATACCCCGCCGCCGTCACCCCACCACACTCCTTACGCTTCCTTTCCCCCACCATCCCCCGGACTACCGCTCGTCATGGCCACAAACGGAGCCCAGCAGGTCTATGAGCCTGTGCTGGCTGCGCATAATGTCATGCAGTCGGGGTCCAACCGCGCACAGAAAGAGCAAGCGCACCAGTTCTTGGAGAAGTTTCAGAAGTCGGTACGTTGGGCACAGGCATGGACATGGACATGGGCAGACAGGGCTGACGGATTGGGTCGTAGCAAGAGGCGTGGACAACAACGTTGGCTATGCTTGAGTCAAGCTCGGTGGATGCTGCAGCGAAGCTTTTCGCTGCTACCACCCTTAAGGGCAAGGTATGTTCGGCTCGCATGTGAGCGTGCTTCGTTCCTGACAGAGCCAGATCGTATATGACCTTCACCAAATCCCTCGCGAACAACTACCACAGCTACGAGCGTCCATCATGAGGAACTTGACTGTTTTCCACGCTGGACCCAAGCCCATAAGATTGACGCTGTGCGTTTGTTTGGCGAACTTGGCAATACAGATGACAGAATGGAAGGACGTCCTTACAGACATCGTTAATGCTCTTGGGTCCGACCCGGCAACATTACCCTGCGTCTTGGATTTCCTCCGCGTTCTACCCGAGGAAGTCACGCATGGACGAAAGATCGCACTCACAGTACGTCCGGCAGACCCACAACCTACCTTCAGCTTACGGCACCTTCCTACGGTCCAGACATATGTTATCAGTGTTAGAGTCTAATGATTGGTGGTCAGGAACACGAATTGACTATGAGGACGGCCGAGTTGATCGAGGACAACGCCGAACAGGCCTTGAAGCTCCTTGTCGCGTATGCTACTTCGTCGCGTATGCCAACCCCTTCTTTTGTCTTTGCTTGAACTGACAGACATAGCCGCCGCGGCCCGAAACCCTCAACTACTGAATTGCATTACATCCTGGATGCGCGAAATACCACTGGATTCCATTCTGAGCTCACCCCTTCTCGCGATCATCATCGACGATCTGAACTCAGAAGACGATGCATTCGAAGCTGCTGTTGAATGCCTCAGTGCGCTGATTGCGGAGACAAGAGATGTAGATGAGGCTATGCAGTCTATCTTGGTCTTGTACCCCCAAGTTATCGCCCTCCGACCCAAGCTTGCCCAGGCTGCACAGGAGGAAGATTCAGAGAAGTTCAAGGGCATTGCTAGGATATTCGCAGAGGCTGGAGAGTCATGGGTTCTGTTGATTGCACGACTGCCGAACGACTTCCGAGCGCTAGTGGAAGCTGTCCTCGAGACCGCAGCGCTCGACAAGGAGCGAGACGCCATCTCTCACACCTTCAAGTTCTGGTACGACCTGAAGCAATACTTGACAATCGACAAGTATACACCAGCTCGTATGCAGAGCCTGGATATCTACTCAAAACTGATCGACATCATGATCGGCCACCTCGAATATCCTACGCCTGAGGGAGGCGACGAGAAGGATCTGTTTGAGGGCGACCGTGAACAGGAGGAGAAGTTCCGCGAATTCCGTCACCAGATGGGCGATGTTCTCAAAGACTGTTGCGAGGTCATGGGCGTTACGGAATGCCTCCAGAAGCCGTATGATCTCATCCAGCAGTGGGTGCAGACATACGGGGCTCAAGCTACATCTGACCGCGTACCGGAGTGGCAGAAGCTCGAAGCGCCGTTATTTGCGGTCAGGGCGATGGGTCGCATGGTGCCCCAGATGAAGATGTCATGCTGCCACGACTCATTCCACTCATAGTCTCGATCCCTGATCACAACAAGCTTCGCTTCCAGGCTGTCATGGCTCTTGGCAGATACACAGAATGGACAGCTCAGCATCCAGATACGCTACAGCCTCAACTGGACTACATCATGGCTGCGTTCGATCACTCGACCAAGGATGTCATTCGGGCTGCTGCTCTCTCCTTCAAATTCTTCTGCAATGACTGCGCCAGCTTGCTCGTCAACTTTATTGCTCCCCTTCAACAGTTCTACGCGAAGCATCTGAATCAGCTGCCTGTCAGTAGTCAAGAGGAAATCACAGAAGGTGTGGCTTCGGTAGTTGCCAAGGTACCCGTCGACCAGCTTTACCCAACACTTAAGCTCTACGTCGATCCTGTTATGCAACATCTGGCCACCATTGCCAATCAGGCCAAGGAAGAGCCGGAGCAAAAGCTTCTTGCCGACAAGGTCAACCTTGTCACGATTTTCATCGAATTTGTGCAACCTGAGGTACCGGCCGGTCAAGAGAACCCAGCAGTGAAGTACTGTCAGGAGCTTTTTCCACTGCTCGGCAATCTCATCACACACTTCAATCAGAGCGTACCAATTCTGGAACGAGTCTGTCGCTGCTGGCGATACATGGTACTATCTTACCGAACAGCCATGCGCCCTCTACTACCAGAGCTTGCCACAAGACTAACACAAGGCTTTGATTCATCGAGGCAAGGCTGTTTTCTCTGGGCAACTGCTGCCATCGTGCGCGAATTTTCACAAGGAGTAGAGCAAGTTGACCCCGGCCTCGCCAATGATGTGTATCAGTTCTACGAGCAGCAGGCGAGGACCTTCTTGAAGATGTTGAGTGACGTCGTGCGACCTGACGAGCTCCCTGATCGTAAGTCAATCCAGATGAATTGTGAGAAAATATTAACTTCGTTGCAGTGATTGAGGACTACTTCCGCCTTGCGTCTGACATGGCGCTCTACTTCCCCTCCGAGTCTATAATGTCGCCTCTCATGGAGACCATTCTTCTGGCGGCTTGCAACGCACTCTCGTTGCTAAAGGAGGAGCCCATTATTGCGACACTACACTTCCTCCGCGACTTGCTTGGCTATGGTCGCAATGCTTCTCCTTCATCCAGCTTCGATCGAACAAGGCACGAAGTTCCCAAGCAATTGCAGGACCGGGTTAAGCAACTGGTCGTGACTGCTGGTGAGGTTCTGGTACAGCGCATCATGACAGGCATGATGTATAGCTTCCCCGAGGGCTGCTTCGCGGATTCCTCAGGCGTTTTGCTTGATCTATTCGAGCTCATGCCTGAGCAAGTCGCCGCATGGGTTGCCAATACTGTTGGTATGCTGCCGCAGGGTAGCATCACGCTCCAGGAAAGCGAGCGCTTCCTGAACAACATCCGTCAGCGCATCCAGACTGGCGACGTCAGGATGATAAGAACAATTCTACAGGACTTCACAACCAGTTACCGTCGCCGTAACGTCGCACCTAGGGAGGGTCTCGGCAGACTGGAGGCTTCACGCTTCAGGTTCTCTGGTTAGATGCCAGACTCCCTGACGCGATTCTGTTCAAGAATGCGGATTGCGAGCAGGTTATATATAAGGTTGAGTAGTAGCATGTACATCAGTACGGCAAATTATGTGTGGTCTGTATTAAAGGCATTGGGGCATTAGCATGATGAAGCAATGGGATAGGATACCTCTGGGCGATGACATTTTGAAAGACGAACGGGCGGGCTTTACATTACATTTCGCGTCTTCATTAGATACTGCTTAAGTTGCAAATATCTACATTGATCTACCAATACCTGTTATCGACGGTGGACTTAATGTAACTAGCAATCACAAGCGGTGGGGCCAGAGCCGCGGGCCGCCACAACTTTGGCAGATGACGTATGCTTTCACTAACAACCATGGGATTGGCAAAATGCAGCTTTTCACGGCGGACCAATCAAAAGGTAGATTCACGGACCATCACGCAGTGTGGCGCAGTCACTTTCCCCATCGTCACTTAGGTGTACTTACAGCTTATCCTGCACACGTATTCTTCGTTAAATTTCCCCAGGCAGCAGCTTTGCTGATATCGTAGCGCATGACCTAGAACAACAGATAGAAGGAGATAGATTCGGGCACCATACATTTTTCTACGTGCGGCTCAACGAACATACTGCCCTGCGGTACAGGTGGAGTTCAAACCTCATCTTGTGATCAACACCCAAAGTCAAAGAGTCGCCACAACTTGAACCGCGCCGCCATGGACATTCCTCGGGGTCATGCTATGCTCCCGCTCAACGAAGGCGATTTTCTCGACTTTATTTATAACTACTTCAAAGCCGAATATGCACCCATCCGCTCATTCTGGTCAACCGCAACCGCAGACCCGCGCCAGCCGCAACGATGGGTCAACATGGTAGGTCACTCACCGCCTACCGAGACTTGTATCTATGCTAAATAGGGTTCTAGGGCCACGAGCTGCAGCCCCTTAGTGTTCGCCCAGCGAACGCGCAAGCACAGAAAGATCTTGAATCACTTGACTACTTCACGCGAAAATGGCACCTGGACTCTGGATTTGTGAGGGGGTTGGTTGTGAGGTTCGCGAAGTACGAACTCCATGATAGGTTGGAGAAGAAGTTGTTCGAATGCGCACGGCTTGATCTCATGGTGAGGAAGAGTTTGAAGGAAAAACACCTTATTGATGCCCTGTGGCCGAGTCCTGCGCCAAGGAGCGAACCGCATGAGTTGTTGGCGCAGGGCGTGCAGGTGCGGAGATGGTATGGTGATATGTTTGCTAAATACTTCTCGGTCCTGCATGCAGTGGACGACTTTGAGCTAAGGCCTGAGATCGATAGGAGCATCAAGAGCAGTGGGACGTTGATGTTGGTGCCGTTTGTAGATCATCTTGTTGTTGGCGATGTGCAGCCCATTACACCGATCGTTGCGAGGGGGGCTGGATATGCGAGCAACAAAGCGCTGGATAGCAGGGGAAAGAGTAGGAGTGACGGATACGGAGAAGCTGGTAGATTTGAGATTCGGTTTGACGCTCCAGCGCAGGTGGACGAGACATTCACAAAGACTGTGGTACGGCAGTGTCAATGCATGAAGTGTGGCACGAAGAGGGATGTCGAAGTTGTGATCTCTGTGGATCCAAATCCAAACGGTGGAGCGACTGCTGGTATTTCTGCATCGAAGCAGTCAATCACCGCCAACACGGCAGTTCAGCGACGACTGAAAGCCACCGAGAGACAGGAACGAAGGCAGCAAGAGGCCGCTCCGCCACAACCTCCACGACCACAACCTCAACCCGACCCACGCCCGTCAACGCCAGAACAGAAGAAACAGTGCCCGCGCTGCACTTTCCTCAATCATGCCAGTCTCACCGAGTGCGAGATGTGCCAAGCAGACCTCCCAAACGCTACGGTCACAAAAGCACAAAGCCCTGTAGCACCCAGGATATCACACTCTCACTCTGCCTCTCTACCACCACTGACCACCGCTTCAGACCGACTCAAGGCTGAGGAACGACCAGGACCGCCAAACAGACACAGTCTCAGTTCAACACTATTCTCCATTTTCCCATTCTCGCAGCAACACCAGCAAGAGCATCACGCCAAGCTGCCCGCGACACAGCAGACAGACGCAGCAGTAGCAACAAGCAGCGTCGAGCCTTCGCGCCCATCACCCCAGAAGGCCGGCAGACAGGAAACGAAGCAGCAGAGGAGCGCAGAACCAAAGTACCGCGCCAACCCAGCATCTCCACCACCAACGGCGCCATCCGCACCCGCCGCACCCGCCGCACCCGCCGCACAAACTTCATCCGCAGCCGTCACGAGCGCGACAACAGTCACACCCCCGCCCCGCCCCGAGTCCCCCAAATCCCACCAGCTGGACGACCCGCCGTTATCCCGCCCACCGGAGATGGCCATGATGCCGCTCACGCCCGACTCCGCACCGCAATCGCATCGCACGGTTCCCACGGGCTTGCCGAGCCACCTCATGGACGACTATGTCCCCGCGAGCCCGGCGTTTTCCGCCGATGGCGAGGACGAGGACGCCGGGTGGGGCGACTTGGGACGCAAGGAGAGCCGGGTGGAGAGTGAGAGTGGTGATGAGGACGAGGAGGGGAGGGGGACGTTGGTGGATTTGGATGCGGTGGCGAGGGAGGAGATGGGTGTCTGGGGGGAGAGGGAGGATGAGTGATCCAGGGGGATTTGATGTGGGACGGATTTTTGTGTATGTGATTTGAGGGGTGGAAGGTTGGTGTATGTATTGTTGTGTTGGGTGATGTAGTGTCTGCGTTTTGCGTGTTTTTTCAATGTATAGACCTTTTGTGATTTCTTCCCATGACATTCTTTGCGCTCTGCTAAGAAAACGTTGCCCTCCCGTCCGATTCCTGCACAGAAGTGTACCATGGAGTGCTCTACAAAACTGACGGCGAGCCCTTGAGGAAGTGCGTATTCACAGATGTAGCAAGTCCGGAGGAAGATGACAGGTTCCCGTGGAATGGCCAGGTAGGGAGTTGCCTATCGCCCCTGCTTAACTGACCGCGTGAGCATTGCCGTCGAAGCACCAATGTTATCGCAGAGCTATCTGTTATTGGTGGTGGAAGGTGCTCATTGTGGCCTGGATCAGAGAAGAGTCAATTTTTAAGGTGCGGTGCTGCCGAGTTACGCGCATAGGAAGGTGAAACTGGAGGTGAAGCTAAACAAAACCAGGCATTTAAACTGCGAAAGGAGCGTCAATTGAGAGATGGGGTTGTTGAACCAGAAATTTGAAGGTTGAATAAGTGACTTGAATTTAGTCCGCTAATCAAGATTAAATATTCTGCTGCCTAGTAGACCTCAAAATGTGCTTCAACAGGCTTCTTCCCGTTGATGTCGAGCACATCCTGAGGGCAAGCACTCATAACGACCACAACATCTCTAAGTGCTTTAAGAACGACATAGTCGCCAGGCTTCGACAAAGGCCCGTCAAAGCTAATGCCTCTTCTTGCGCCTTCCTGAGTCACAGGAATGTTCATAAACAGATTGAACGGATCTGGAACCCTCCCACCCAACCTCGTTTGCAATCCCTGCAAGATCTCGCCTTCTTCGGATTCCCCTAGTCCGGTTGCTAAAGCAGCTAAAGCGTCCCAGCAATTGTCCGTACAGCTCTCATGATACTCCTTGACACCCAGCTCGCCATACCTCCAACGGTCGCACGCTGCAATCAGCGTATCATGCACGCCTGGTGATGTGTCCTCGATCATTTTGACCAGGGGTGCGCGTTTCTGGCTGACTAGCACGTCGCCAACAGTCGGCGTGAGTTTGAGGAGCGTGGCGCGGCAGTGCGACATAGACATGTACTCTGGTGCAGCGGCGGCGCGATTGGCAGCCTCGGAGTACTGAGATGAGGTGGAAGAAAAGGCGGCAGGGTAGAGAGGCGCTTCGAGACGAGAGGAGGCGGTGCCTATGGAGGAAGATGGGAGGGCAAAGACCCAGGTGTCAACGACCTGATTGCCGTGGGTGTTCGTGATCTTGATCTTCTCGTTTGCGCGGACGATTGTTGCTGCACCGCGGCGAGCAGGTACTGTCTTGATCGAGGGCATGATGTATGGACCTAGGCTGCGCGTGCTTTGCTGGATGGGTGTGCTTTGCTGGGTGAGTGGAAGCTGTCTGTTGCTGACCTAGGGACTTCAAGGATCAGTGCTTCAGAGATGAAGAAGGAGCCGTTCACTTTATAGCTCTCTCCAGATGTCACGCGGCTCTAAAGTGGGATGCGATTTGTGAGCAGTGAGGGGAAGATAGCCATCTGATAAACCAGTTCAACTTATTCAACGTGAGAAAAGAAGCAGATGCTTTGGGCTACTTTGACTGGCGGACTTCAACAGAGACGTTGTCTTTGTGCACATTTCGATGTCCAGGCTCACTTCGTCGGCATGATGGGTGAAGATGTAAAGCAGGCCGACCTGGGGACATATTCAGGTTGACGCGCTAAGCACGTGCGCTCCTTCAGCTGGAACGGCCAGCAGGGCACTCCCGACGGCGCCAAAATATCCCCACCACGGCTTGACCTCCTATTCTCCACTTCATTGCCATTCCTACCAGACCGTCAAGATGGCGCTCGCTACCAAGACGCAGTCGCAGAACATTTTTGCGAAATTGAAGGGGAAGCCCGCCAACAAAGTACATTCCCCCGTTCAAGGAGGGGCGGTCAACGATGGCTAACATGTACTGAAGATATGTTTCGACTGCGGCGCAAAGAACCCGACATGGAGCTCTGTCCCTTTGGCATTTACCTCTGCCTCGACTGCTCCTCGAACCACCGCAACATGGGTGTCCACATCTCCTTCGTGCGATCCACAAACCTTGACAGTACGTCAACACCAAACAGCAGCAGTGCCTGTGCAAGGAAGGGATGCTGACCAGCCACAGTCTGGCAGTGGGATCAGCTGCGAATCATGAAAGTCGGCGGCAACGAGAGTGCGACCAAGTACTTCCAATCACACGGCGGCTCTGCGGCGCTCGCCAGCAAGGACCCTAAGGCCAAATATACAAGTAACGCGGCGACAAAGTACAAGGAGGAGCTACAAAGGAGATGCGCAGCCGACGCTAGGCAGTATGCCTGTCCCATGCACACGGCCGTCATAAATGCTGACACACGTCTGCAGATACCCCGAAGAGGTTGTAATTACAGACATCCCCGACGCTGTTGGCAGCGATAGCAACACACCCGCTGGCGAAGACGACGACTTTTTCTCCTCATGGGACAAGCCCGCCATCAAGCGACCCTCGAACCCGCCCTCGCGAACCGGCACACCACGCTCTCAGTCTCCCTTCCTCAAGCCAGGCGCAGCTGGCAATGGAGCAGACCGTCCGAAGTCGCCACTTGCTAGCACCGAAGCTGCTGCACCTGCTGTTGTGAAGCCTACAGTAAGAAAGAGCACCGCGGGCGCTGCACCCAAGAAGAACATTCTAGGCGCAAAGAAGAAGGGATTGGGAGCTAAGAAGGTGGTCGCAGCTGATGGAGGCTTGGACTTTGAGGAAGCGGAGCGCAAAGCAAGAGAGGAAGCAGAACGAGTGGAGAAGCTAGGCTACGATCCGGAAGCCGAAGCAGCTGCGACTGCAGCTACAACCAAGCCTAAGGTCGCCGAAGCTTCGAACATCGCTGCTCCAACTCCAGTCTCTCCTGCTCGCGGAGGGTTTGGTTCAACAGCCAAGCCAGACCGTTGGGATGCAGAGACGGAGGGAATTGGTAAAGGTGTTGCACGCCTTGGCTTTGGCCAGGTTGGTGCAGCTAAGAAAGCGGCCCCAGCGAAGAAGATGGGAGGCTTCGGCAGCGTGGGCAAGCCTGTGGAAGATGACAGCGAGAAGTACGCGCGCCAGAAGTTCGGCACACAAAAGGGTATCTCCAGTGACGAGTTCTTCGGGAGGAACAACTACGACCCTGCGCAGAGTGCACAGGCGAAGGAGCGGTTATCAGGTACGCGCATTCTTTTAAAGCTCCACAGTTCACGCACTTACTAAGGATTTATAGGCTTTGAGGGCGCATCCGCCATCTCATCGAACGCTTACTTCGGACGCCCCGAAGACGACATTCCCGAGGACGACTATGGTGACCTTGAGAGTGCCGCCAAAGACTTTGTCCGGAAATTTGGCCTCACTGCTGGTGACGATCTCGAAAACCTGTCGAACATGCTTGGTGAAGGTGCTGGGAAACTGCAGGGCGCTATCCGCAACTACCTGAACTCGTAGAGTGAACACGGTACAACTGAGAACTCTGAGTCTTGGACTCGAGCAACGAGGCCGAAGACGCTCGAGCAGAGGGAGCATTACGTGGTCTGCACAGCTGGTGCAAGGGCGGCTTGGGATATGAAGGTAGCTGTTGCGAGCGAGTACAACCTGGAACCTTGGAAGATTCTGTCTCCATAGCAGTTGGGAGGTTAGTGCACACTGTCAAATGGTAATATCAAAGCATACCCCGATTTCAGCAGTGATGTTGCTGAAGGAGTGGATGCAGCATGGACGTTAGTACGACAAGTCTTCATTTCTTGTCATGGACGAACAAGTGGTTTAGACAAAGCAATGCACTTAGATAAATGCATCCTCATGCAACTCTTCTACCTTCGATTGACACAGTACATGAAGAGTGGAGCTCACATACAGACCTCAGTACGATCTAGCTGGTGCATCCATGACACCATAGCCGACACATGCTTGTACAACTTGAGAAAGGAAAAAAAACTCATGTGCATTGTACTCGTGACTGACATTGAAGTTGATGTTCGCATAGCAGTTCAAACTTCAAGATGAAGGCTGGTCGGGTCCACCTCGGCTAGGAGCAGTTAGCGCAAGGACCCTAGTTCGCGTAAGTGGGGAAGGCGCCACTCGAGAAAAAGTTACTCGGCAGGCGCTATCGATATCGTTCCTGCGTTTTTGCAGAGCGTTCGACAACAATCCTCCACGCCGCCGCCAAAATGAAGACCCAGTGGAAAGACATCCCCGTTGTGCCTACGAGCCAGGAATTCCTGGATATCGTTCTGTCCAGGACACAGAGGCGTCTCCCGACTCAGGTACGACATTATCGCAATTTCTTTGAAGGCGCACAAGACTTACATGGACACAGATTCGTGCTGGCTTCAAGATCAGCCGTATCCGAGCCTTCTACACTCGCAAGGTCAAGTACACCTCCGAGACCTTCACCGAGCGCCTCTCGCAAACGATCGAAGCCTTCCCCCGCCTTGTTGATATCCACCCGTTCCACCGCGATTTGCTCAACACCCTCTACGATGCGGACCACTTCCGTATTGCTCTTGGTCAGCTGTCGACCGCCAAATCTCTGATTGAGACTGTCGCCCGTGACTATGTTCGTCTTCTCAAGTACGGACAGTCGCTTTTCCAGTGCAAGCAGCTGAAGAAGGCGGCGCTGGGTCGCATGGCCACAATCTGTAAGAGGCTCAAGGACCCGCTTGTCTACCTCGAGCAGGTCAGGCAACATCTGGGCCGTCTTCCCTCGATCGACCCCAACACCCGCACACTAGTGATTTCTGGTTTCCCCAACGTCGGCAAGTCTTCTTTCCTGAAGAACATCTCGCGCGCGGATGTCGAAGTACAACCTTATGCTTTCACGACCAAGAGTCTCTACGTTGGTCACTTGTAAGTAAATCACCAAGGAAATTCCTCAGAGAACCACCTAACAGCAAGAACAGTGACTACAAGATGCTGCGATTCCAGGCAGTTGACACACCCGGTATTCTCGATCACGCTCTCGAGGAAATGAACACCATCGAGCATCAGTCCATCTGTGCCATTGCCCATCTTCGCGCCCACATTCTCTACTTCATGGATCTCAGTGAGCAGTGCGGTTACTCCGTCGCCTCCCAGATCGCCCTCTTCAACAACATCAAGCCCCTGTTCGCAAACAAGCTGATTTCAATCGTTATCAACAAGATCGATCTTATGCGCCCGGAGCAGTTGGACGCTGAGACACAAGAGCAGCTCCAGGGTATGCTGAAGTCTGGCGAGGTGGAGATGCTCGAGCTTTCGTGCAACACAATGGAGGGTGTCATGGCAGTTCGCAACTCTGTTTGCGACCGTCTGATCGCGGCCCGCAACGCAGAGAAGCTCAAGGCTGGTACAAACAGCGCCGGTGAGCCTTCTGGCCGCCTCGGAGAGCTGCTTCGCCGTATCCACGTTGCTCAACCCCTGGGCGGTGTTACCCGCGAGACTTCTATCCCAGAGGCAGCTCTCAACAGGAAGAAGTACGACAAGGAGGACCCCGAGAGAATTCTACTCGAGCGCGATCTCGAGGAGCAGGACGGTGGAGCTGGTGTCTACAACATTGACCTCCGCAAGAACTACCTGCTCGAGAACGATGAGTGGAAACACGACCGCATTCCCGAAGTGTTCAAGGGCCAGAACGTATATGATTTCATTGACCCTGATATCGAGGCCAAGCTCGAGGCTCTCGAGGCTGAGGAGGAGAAGCTCGAGGCTGAGGGCTACTACGACTCAGAAGAGGACCTTGAGGATGCCGAGGAGGCTGACATCAGGTACAAGGCAGAACTCATCCGCGAGAAGAGGCAACTCATTCGCAACGAAGCGAAGATGCGCAAGAGCCTCAAGAACAGGGCTGTCATCCCCAGGACAGCGAAGGCCGTCAAGTTGTCGAAGATGGAGTCTCACCTCGAGAGCCTTGGTCACGACACTTCGAGGATTGCAGCTCGTGCTGAAGAGGCTCGTGGACGCAGTCGATCCCGTGCTGCAGCTGCTGATGGTGATGCCATGGATATTGACAAACCCATGAACGCCATCGAGAGAGCCAAGATGAGGGGACGCAGCCAGAGCACCAATAGGAGGACGGATGGTGTTACGAACGAGGACCAAGCTACGAAGGCCGAGAAGCTGGCCAAGCTGTCGCAGAAGAAGATGAACAGGATGGCCAGGCAAGGTGAGGGTGACAGACATCAGACCGGATCTCTGATCAAGCATTTGGTAAGTTCATCGTCTCAACTGCACATGATTACTACTAACGCACACACAGACTGCCGGAAAGCGTGGTATCGGAAAGACAGCCAGGCGATAAGCTGTGCCGTGTTGTACTGTCTTTATTTTACTCACTGTCATGGCGCGACAGGTAGAAAAATCATGGTTGGCGTTCAGGATGCATCAGATACCTACGCATCGGCTTTTTGCACCGTTGTGGTAATGCAAGTTTATGTTCCAATGAAGAATAGTTTGCATTTTGACTTTTTTTTAAATTGAGAATCCGTGATTTGTGGCTGTACAACAACTCAACGGCTCAACAGCAGAATCAAGACACGATCGTAGTGGTCGACAAGAATAACTGCGAAGTCGCTCAGCCTTGCGCGACTCCAGCCCAGAAGCGCCATTATTGGCTCGGAAAGAGCCGCAAAAGTGCTGCGCTACTGGGACACTGGCTTGAGGGATGCATCTGACAGAACTTAGGAGATTGCAACCTGCAGAATACACTCATGTCGAGAATTGAAAGTTGAACGAAAGCTCATATCGGGCTTGATCTCGCGTCGAGAACATTCATCTGAAGTGGCTACAGCTACGGACTTCACTGGAGATGAAACAACGCCTGAATCTTCAACGTCTCACAAACCTCATGTTAGCAATCTTTATGCGGTCAGCATCTCGCCAACCCACGAACAATTCCATATCCCCTGCAGGCCTCAACTAGCGTCATCTGTAAGATGCGAGTCGAAAACGCACGCTCTGAGTGGCCGGCAGCGCCTGACTGAGCAAGCCTGCCTACCGGAAAGTGTATAGCCATAATGGCTTCAGGTCACTCGTTACTCAGAGAGGCAACGGTATTACAAGGATCTGTGATTTATGGATTGTCCTCTCTCTCGCGTGTTGCGGGACGCCTAATAGTCGTTCCTCCCATGGACTGGGAACTTGGATCTGATCTTGCTTCTTACACAGTACCGGGACTGAATATTACCGCCGTACATATCTCGTGTTGAACGTACGAAGCGCAAGTTTAGTACATGTTCTAAAACCAGGACGTACAAGAGAGTCATTGTTATGGTAAACTTGTCGACTGAGAGCCTGCTGGCTCTGATATGGGCCAGCGCTGCGCTCGCGACACCATGTAAGTCAGACAGGACGATCTAACGAGAGCGTAAGATCGACAACTAACGCGCTGTAGTGATTGCAGAACCGATGCGGAGTCAGGACCTTGCAGTGCGCGACGATGCGGTTTGTCCAGACGCATACACATCATTGAATGGCATGAACTTCACGACATATTGCAAGCAGAACAACTCAATTCAAGCAGAGCAGCACAAGCTAAAACTACTTAGATGCTTTGGACATGAAATACTTCACCTCTCCTTCTATGGCAGACTGTATGGAGCACTGTTCAAGATATTGGGGAGACGGCGAAGGTTGCTATAGCGTCGTATGGCGGGAAGATAACAAATGCTGGATACGCAACAGCAACACAACTGTCAACGGTGTCGTTGACTCCAGCGACGGCACACACTCCGCGCTTGTCGCTGCGAATACGTACGACAAGATCTCCACCACCTGTCCGGAGACCGACCTTTCGACACACACTCGACGGCGTTCCGGGGCTGGGATACACAGTGCAATGCGACAAATTTATTGGGGGCAAGTTCGATACATGCTTCTCTGGCTATCCGAAGCCATGCTGGGATTCGCCACTTCATCGACTTCTTCCACGCCACGACCCTTGAAGAATGCGTACGGATATGCGTAGACCAGTCGCCGCTATGCAAAGGCGTATCGTGGAATCCGGGCTACGAAATCGGATTCGCAAACTGCTGGCCCAAAACCGGCTTCAGCGACAACGACCTGTCAACACCTCCGACAAAAGACGGCGTACTGCATTCAGTAACCATCACATCATTCGACCGTGTCGATGCCAACTGTCGATCTTCAAACACCTACGCCGCGACTAACAACAACAACAACTTCGAGATCCACTGCGGCCAACTCAACGAGGGAACAAACATCACATCCATACACACGCAGAACATCACATCGTGCATGGACTCGTGCGCCACAACAAACAAATGCGTCGGAATCGTCTTCGACTCGACACTGCAAAACGGATTCAACAACTGCTACCTGCAAAACAAAACCTCCACCATCAGCAATAAAGCATCCGCAACCTTCGCCGCCCTATCCGGCTCCACCCCCAGCGCCTCCACAAACCCCTCCACCCACCCTCCTCCAGCAGCAACAGCAACAGCAGCAGCAGCAAATCCTGGATCGCAGGCCCCGTGCTCGGCAGCCTAGCCTTCATCCTCCTCGTCAGCGGCGCACTATTTCTCTACCGCCGGCGCACGCACGCGCGCCCGCCCTTCGCCGACAAGCACCCCAGCGGCTACGACGCGCGCGCGCCGTACCTTGGCGCGCACGGGGCTGGCGCGAGCGAGGTCGATGGCGCCGCCGCTCGCTCCGAGTTGCCTGCATCGACGAAGTATGCGATGAGGGCGGGCGAGGTGCATGAGGTGCCGTGAGCGGGCTGGGTTGGTTCGGGGGGGAGGTGAGTTTAAGCGCGCTGCGCTGCGGGTGGGCGGGTGGGCGGTGTGGTGTGGTTGTTTGGGGGTGTGTTGATGTGGATGATACCTTTTTGACTCCGCTTGGAGCGTCGTTGTTGTTGTTGTTGTTGTTGTTGTGGGATTATTATTAAGTTATGACTTTGGTTTTGTCAAGCCACGTTTTACGGCCCTTCACGACATTTCAATTTCTACTTCATGTCATGTCTCGCTCCACTTCATGCTTGCTTGCGTCTTCACAACTACCACAAGTCCGTGTCATGTAGTCCTTCCCGATTGTAGAACAGTCTTGAGGACGTCGGGCATGTCGGGTCTGCTTTACTTTGAAATCGTGCTGTTAAGGTAGTCACTCAAGCGCACTGTGAAGCAGGAACTTGATTCGATGCATATGTACGTCTATGAATGCCTCCAATGCCGCCCCAACACCGATATGCAATGGCCAACGATCTAATGTTCGTCTGGTCGCCATGTGATACAACCAAGACGCTTCACAGTACGGAACCAGTTCAAAACCGACGTACCCATTTTCACAACACGTTGCTCGGCCTCGGCCGCCTGAACGGATGCGCCTCAGTGTTGAACACCCAGGCATCCAAATCCAACATATCCGGGCTCGAGAAGATAAGGTAGAAATACTTGAGCGTCTCCGCGGTCCAGAAGCTCTCCATCCTGTCCTCGACATTGCGCTGCCGTATTGTCGCAGGCCCGTGGCCGCGGTAGCGCTGGCCGACCGTATATTGCTCGTCGCCATACGTACTTTGCCCCGTGACGTCCAGGAGCTGCCCGTTGGCGTACGCTGTCCGCGTGTTCGCGACGATCGAGGTGAACATGTCCCATGCGGCGTCGAGATACTCTTGTTTGCCTGTGATGCGGTACAAGATGAAGACGGATTCGATGGCTTCGGGGCGGAGGAGGTAGCGTTTATCACGGATTTTTGTCCAGCCCCGTGGGAGGCCTTTGTCCTCAGCGATGGCGTCTGGGTCGGAATTGTATTTGCTGCCGTAGTGCCAGAACACTTTGTCTTGCCATTCTGTTTCGTTCCACGGACACACGTCTCTTGATTTGCAGGGCAGGGTCTTGAAGACCTCGGGCGCAATGCCGGTCGGCATAGCTGCGTAGGCGTAGATACACCCTCTGGTCAGCTTCTCGCCAAGTTCAACGTCTGAGGGTTTGGAGAAAAGACGTCCGGCGAGGCCGAACATGCCCCAATGAAACATGTGAGGTGCTGCATCTCTGGATCGAGAGTGACCTCGTTGGGCCGGACAGTGTGTACATCGGCGCAGAACAAAAGACTCTCGCTCAAGGCCTCGTCCGGGAGTGACGGCCGGAACAACATGTGCTCGTCAATCTTGGACGCTGAGTCGGTGTAGAGTTTCTGGTACACAGGCTCGAGGCCGCCGAGTAATGCGTGCATCTTGGGAAAGTACTCGTACGTGCTGTCAGCAAGGGCGCCAAGAGAGAAGAAACGGCTCTGGTTGAACTCTTCTCTACGCGCGTTGAGTGTGGTCGGCCAAAGACCTGGAATGCGCGTTGTGTCTTGGCTGCGGTCGAGGAGCGTAGTGATGCGGGCTACGGCATCATAGTACTTGGACTGTTGGGTAATCTGCGCGAGACGAGTGAACTCCATGGTTAGGGAGCCGAGACAGGCAAAGCAAATGCTGGTCTCGGACTTGTGAGGTCGACTTTCCGGGTCCTTTGCTTTCTCTATGTCTAACCAACCTGTGGGCGTCTGGTTTTCGGTATCGAAAGCGCGGTAAAGCATCTCGCCGATTTGAACGGCCTTCTCGAGTAAGACGGGTTCCCCGCTAAGATCATATGCGCTCAGCATACCGCCCAGATACCGAATTGTGGTCTCAAAGACGCTAATAGTCTTCATGTCCGACTTGCCGAAATCGATGGCTGCCACTGCTTGCACGCCTTCGTAGAACTCCATCTTCATTCCCATGATCCATAGTGTGTCCAAGGAGTCTACCAGAGTTGCTCCCCAGCCGCCAAAAGTCTTGAGGCCTGCTCCTGTCAAGGGTTTGAGTTCATCTTCTGCCCATGCATATGCACGATAGCTGTCCCAGCTACGCTTGAACTCGTCCCGAACCGCGACCCTTTGTATCTCCCTGCGCTCTCTTTGTGACTTTGTTTCCGGTGGGAAGTCGAACTGGACTCGTGGTAATGCTCGAGGCTGCCCGGGTGGCAACGGCGTGTACGACTCTACAACGTTGCGGAACGGCGCATTCCTCCAGTCGTATGATTGCCGAGACTTATACGTTTTCAAGCCTGAGCGGTCATTCATGTATGCTTCGTGGGCTTCGAAGGGTATCGCCAGGGTATCGATGGGCGCGCAAAACCAGGTATAGTATGCGCCCAATGATACAGCACCAAGAAGAAGATACGTAAGGGCTCGCTGATGCTGACGGGACATCTTGGAGTTCCCTACTACATTGCGAGGTACCTTAATCCTGCGCATTGTGAGGGAGAACGCAGGGGCTTTGCTCGGAAAGTTGGATGAAGTGAGGATTCGGGGTATCGACAAATGCGACGGTGAGCCAGCACCGTTACGAGACCAAGATGAAAATGCACTGGCAAAAAAAGAGCAAAAGAACAAGTTGAGCCTGCTGAAACAGAAGATGCTGCCAAAAGCGCTCCATGTCGATGTTGGAGCCATCGTAACGGCGTTTCATTTGGTCAGGAGAGGCTCCTTCGCCAAGAAGGAGCATTGCCGAATCAAGGAAGAAACCACGAATGAATACGCGAGCATTAGTGGGAATCGGCGCGAAGCCATAGAAGTGTCCATACACGTTAACACCGGAGCGTGAAAGCCAAGGGTATGCGAGGTACATACTGGAGGAAATGTCACGGTCTGGGTGACGCGTTCTAGCGCGTCCCTCGAGACTGGCTCGCTTACGGTGATGAATGCTTGGTCTGTTCTCGTGCTCGGCATCACAGCGGTCATCTACGAACCTATCCACATCAAAGCTACTGTGATAAGTTTCGCGCATGTACAAGGCGATTGCAAGATGGTCCAAAAATCGAGTGTCCCAGCAGCGTTTGTCAGCACCTATTCTACTTCCTGTCTGTGGATGTCAATGTACGCCTACTTTCTGCACCACAATCCTTGCGTGAGTCGTCGTTCATATCGTGGTGCAGTTCCACCGTGTCTCCGTAAGAACATCATCCGTGAGCTGATACCTAGTCACTGGCCCTGTACTTTGCCCTGTACTCATCCAGTCTCCTGATGTCGTCCTCGCTGCCTTGGCTCCGCAGAAATTCGACAATGTCGTCGAGTGTCAAGATGGAGAGCACGGGTATGCCGTACTGCTTCCTGACCTCGCCAATCGCACTGGGTCCAGGCTTGCCATCATCGTCGTTTTCAGTGGGCGTCTTCTCTTGCCTGTCGAAAGCAACCATGATGCCGACGAGCTCGCCGCCCTCCCTCTTGATGATGTCGATGGCCTCCCTGATAGCAGTGCCGGCAGTGATGACATCGTCGATGATGACAATCTTTTGGCCCTTGAGCGAGGCACCGACGATGTTGCCGCCCTCGCCGTGGGTCTTGGCCTCCTTGCGGTTGAAGCTGTAGCTCTTCCTGCCGTACTTGGCAGCATCGAGGTCGGCCAGCTTGTCGATGGTTGTGGCGGCCAGGGGAATGCCCTTGTACGCGGGACCAAACAAGACGTCAAAGTCAAAGGAGGAGTCGGCGTCGCCATGAGCCCTCATGGAGTGGGCATATGCCAGGGACATGGACCGCAGCAGGTCTGCCCTGTGGAAGAGTCCCGCATTGAAGAAATAGGGCGAGACACGCTTGGACTTGAGTGTGAAGGTGCCAAACTTGAGGGCGCCGGCGGACACGCACGTCTCGAGGAAGTTCTTCTTGTACTCTGGGAGCGCCATCTTGTGTGCTTGGCCTGCAACGCTGGTGTTGGGTCGTGTTCGTGCAGGTTCTTTTTCGTTCCGAGCGTCGGAACAAACGACTCTTCTCGAAGGCCGACAGACAGGCGACAGGGATTACGCTAGCGTCCAGTCGTCACTTGGGTAAAAGTTCACTCCATCACCGCCAGACGACAGCACCGCCAACGCCCGAAGCCGCCATCGCCTGCGCATCTGTGCCCCGTGTGCTTTTATCTCCTACTCTTTTCCGTCTCTCTCCTTTGGCATTTCCGGCGTTCGGAGATACCCTCGAGCCGACTGATCGCGAGGCGCAATCTTCCAGCACATCCACACCACGCCCTAGTACACCCCCGTCAAGATGGCAATGTACGCCCCGCCAGACAACACCGCCTTTGAGTCGTCATTTTGCTAACGCTGCGCCAGCTGGGACGTCCTCACCGGCAAGAAGTCGACCGCGACAGCCACTCAATCGCCGCAGGAACCCCACGACAACTTCTCGTCCTCGCCATCAGCGCCCACACCCTTCGACCCCAGCACCGCCATCCAGAACCCCGCAGACTTCATCCTCGACCCGTCGCAACTACACCCCCTCGCCGGGCTGAACCAGGACACCCTCGACTACCTCTCGCTCGAAGACTCGGCGCCCTCGGTCGACCACTCGGCACTCCCCAGCCGCGGCTGGTCAGACGATCTCTGCTATGGAACCGGCGTCAGCTACCTCACCGCACTAACAATCGGCGGCGCCTGGGGCCTGTCCGAGGGCCTGCAGAAGAACCCGGCCTCGATGCCACCTAGGTTGCGCCTGAACGGCATCCTGAACGCCGTCACAAGACGAGGCCCCTTCTTGGGCAACAGCGCGGGTGTGATCGCCATGGTCTACAACGGCACAAACAGCACCATTGGAGCGCTCCGCGGCAAGCACGACCCCACAAACAGCGTCGTGGCGGGTGCAATCTCTGGCGCAATCTTCAAGAGCACAAGGGGGACACGGCCCATGGCCATCAGCGCGGCCATCTGCGCCAGTGTAGCGGGAGGATGGGCTGTAAGTCGACCCCGCAACGACCAACATGAGAGCAGACACTGACAACCCTCCAGATCACACGAAAGGTCTTCTTCGAGCCCGCCCCAGCCGACATCTAGAAACGCCGCGCTCCACCTCCACCACCCCTCCAGACCAACGCACGGCACGTGGACGCGCCAGTCCCGTTTTCACTTCGACAACAGACCTTTTTGCATCGCTTTTGCTCGATTCGGCGTCCTTCTCACCACTCTCCACACGGGCCCTGCCCACTGTGCCATACTCGTGTCACCGGTGGGGTTAGCTGTCATGTCACCACGAAGAGCACGCGCGGTATGCGGGAGTTGCAGCGTCGCGCGCTCGAGAGCATCGCTTGGCGTGTATTGTGTATTGTGTATTGTATCTATGTAAGACCTATGGAAGGCGCAAAATAATGCATATCGAAACAAGTCAAACACTGGATTCGCGGTTCGTGGCAAGGCGAAGCACGATGAGCTGGGGTGTGCATGCTTGCGTGATCAGATGAATCCCTTGTCTTTACTGTGTTTCTCGTGTCATTTCACTGAAGGCACGACTCGGGACTCGAGATGCGAGGTGCGAGCAACGCGCTCGCACAGCGGTAGTATTCCATGTAAAGCTTCGGGTTGACCAGCTCCGTTGAGGGCACTGGTCGGGTATCTCAGAAAGCCATTCCTCCGCAAATCCTCCCCTCATGTGACGCTCCGTCTCCCCCGTCCTCGTACTCGAGCGTTGGCTTGCGCTGCGTTGCACTATGTTACGCCACGCCACGCACGCTACATCCCCTTTCCATTACGGTCATTATGGTCGTCAGGTTGAATAGACGCCTTCCAGATACTGTCATCTGCTTGTGACATGTGATGCACATCCCATGTGCTTGCCTGCCTGATCCTTTTATAAAATGCAAAGTACGCCGAGCCTGTAAAACGAAAACGCTTGTTGAGATGCGAGAGAAACACTCATGACCTGAATGATGTCATGATGTCGTGAGAGGTGACATGTCCAACGCCGTCTAAGTAACGGTCTTGCTGTGTTGAATGTAGTAAGATCGTGCAATATGTGACTGTTTAGGTCAAAAGTGTCAGGTTCTTGACACCGTTGGTGACTTCGACCGCCGCTGCCTTCGCGGTGTCGAGGAGGCTCTTCTCGTCCTTCTGAGAAGCATCAAGCTTGTCGCCGTTCGTTGTGCCATTTGTACCGTTCGCGCCAGTGTGACCATTGGTCGTGGATACATCCGCGGTGGTGCCATTCACGAATTTCTTGTCCATGCCCTCAACCTTCAGACCTTCGAAGAGGGGAAAGATGCCGCTTGTGACATGGAAATCGTTATGTACAATGTTGAGGAGGTACCAGGTGTCGACCAAGTCGCCGATAACGTATCTTGCAGGACTGGCGCTGGCATGACAGTTGGCCCAGTCCTGACCAAGACGGTAGAATTCGTCCTTCCATGCAAGGAAACTGACAGTTTCGACAATGGTCGGCTGGACAATCTCCTTGCCTGGGAACACACCCCAAGTGACAGCGTTGGGACCCTCGCTGGGAGCGTTCGTCTTCAGATCGCCATCCTTGTTGACGGCGTAGTAAGTGAACTCGGGGTCGCGCTCGATACGGGTAATGATTTCAGAGATACACTCAGGAGATACGAGAACCTCAAGGTAGGACTTCTGGTAGACGTATCCGTTGCGCGGGCCCCATCCGAAGGTTGGGTCAGACGACTTAACGCCGTTGACGGCTGGCTGCGAGTTGATGGTCAGGAATCCGCGTCGATTCAAGTCGATCAAGTCTTGCTGGATTGCGTTGGCTTCCTCGGTGATGGGCTGTTCGCTCCAAGGCAAGGACTCGAGGTCGCCCTGCATGTAGCGTACAAACAAGTCGGAAATGTCTTGGACTGAAGTCGGCGTGCCCCAGAGCTTGATGTTCTGCTCGTTTGTGCCCTTCAGTCCAACACCATACGAGTCCAGCTCACCGAAGGCAGGCGATCGAGAGTCTCCCCATCGGCCGTTGGGAAACTCGTCCCAGTCTTGTGTGCGGGCCACGTAGGAACGATTGCGGTTGCGCCAGAAGATCGGTCGAACGTTCTCGTCGCGGCGTTTGAGACCCAGAGAAGGTCGCCACGGGAGGGGCTTCTCCAATGGAGACTCGCCGTCCGGAAGGAGCTCGAGCTCTTCGAGCACCATACGAGTAGCTTGAGCCAGGTTCATGGTGTAGCTAAGGATGTTAGTAACGTGAATATCAGTAAACAAGCGCAACTTACAAGTGCAGATGCAGGATGCCGGCGTCAATCAGCTTTCGGCACATCTCTGCAACGAGCTCACTTCCAACCTCACGGACCTGTACGTCGTCGTTCTTGATGGGCTCCAATGCCTCGGTCCATTTCGGGGGCACATTGCAGCGGGTCCAGTTCGCTCTGCGCAGGAAAGCGGCGTGTGTGTGGATGGGCATGATACCTGGTACGATAGGGACATCGATGCCCTTGGCACGGACTTTCTTAACCCAGTCGAGGAAGATGTCGGTGTCGTAGAACATCTGAGTGACAACGAAAGTAGCACCCGCGTCAACCTTCTCCTTCAAGTGATCGATGAGCTGGTCAACGTCGTCGTTGTCATCGCAGCCCTCCGAGTATGCTGCCACGCCAATGTCGAAGTGGTTGCCATATCTGTCCCGGATGTATTTGACCAGATCCTTTGCATAGCGGAAACCACCCTCCGTTGCCTCCCATTTCTCTCGTTCACGCGGCGGGTCGCCTCGCAGGGCAAGAATGTTTGTGCAGCCGGCCTGGTAAGCGTCATTGAGGGCTTCGTCGAGCTTCGATCGCTCCATGTCGGTACACGTGAGATGCATGAGTGTCTCGAGTCCGTATACGGTCTGGGCGACCTTGACCATCTCGGTGGTCAGCTTTGAATGGCGGCCACCTGCGCCCCAGGTGATGTCGATGAACTGAGGGCCGAACCCATGCATGCGGTCCATGCGGTCGTAGAGATTTTGCACACCCTGCGCATGTCAGCCATTGCGCCTTAGATTGCAACGATTGTACGTACCTGGGCTGTCTTCGGAGGGAAAAACTCGAAGGAGAAGGTAGGCTTCCCCTCCGCCCGTGAGCGGGCAAGCTTCTCGGAAATGTGCATGGTGGCAGTGTGCAAGGAGACCGAAGAACAAGTCAAAGAAGGCTACGCTGCAATGGATCTTGAGGTTGTCAGCATAATCTGAAGTTGACATGCAAGTACCCACGGGGACTCCAAACGTACAAGGATGTGAAGACGTAACCCCGCAACGCAAACTTTCAACAAACTATCCGAAGTATCGAGCCCTGGCCCAACGATCTGCAAGTTCTCTGTGCATATAGGCCGAAGCAGTAGAAGTATGAGGTGTACAAGGGTGTGTTCCAAGGTAGGAATGTATGGCGGGAAAGATTACTTTCGAGTGCAGCTTGCGGTGGCAGATTGGGGTCTAGTGGCGCCGCAGCGACAACGGAGGCCCTGCCAAGAGTAGCATCGTGACGCGCACATGGCCTGCTCGGGCTCCGATTGTACAGGATCCGATAATCCTCGACCGACCAGCGTCGATTTTCCACGCTAACAGGCATGTGAATCAAACTACGCCCAAAACGCCTACAAGCGAGTCTGTGCGTTCCAGCCCCACTATCAGCTCGCAACGTGCAAAGGTATCGCGATAGTAAAATGAAGCTTAATTGATACCTATTCACGCCTAAAAATGGTGTTGCAGTTGATGCAACCACCTGTCTAAGCTGTTGAAGTTCTACTCTCTCTCGCTGTTGAAGCTCTACTCTCTCTCGCTGTTGAAGCTCTACTCTCTCTCGCTGTTGAAGCTCTACTCTCTCCTGCTGTTAAAGCTCTACTCTTTCTCACTTACTCAATACTTTGTGTGTCCGCCATTTGCCGCAATCACTGCCCTAATCCTGTTGGGCATCTGCTTAACCAGTGACAGCAGAAACTCTGGCTTAATCCTATCCTACTGCTCTTGGATTGCTGCCTGCATGGCTTCATGGCTATATGGGCGAGGTCTTATTTAAGCAATGCGCTCCTTCATGCGCTTCCACACGGCCTTGATGAGGTTAAGATCTAGTAAGTTACCTAGCCACTCTAATACTTCTATCCCTATCTCTGCTATCATCCTCTAAGTAGAGCGGGCGGCGTAAGCTAACGCTTTATCCTAGACAACTTTGGCGCTCTGCCTACTAAATCCAGAGTCTATGTGTCTAATATTAAAGCTGTAACGTACAGTGACCGTGCACGCCGTGCACACCTTCGCGCCGTGCACACCCTCACCAAAAATCCACTATACTCCTCAACCCCATAACTCAACACCACGATGTCGTTAGAAGAAGCACTTAAAGAGGCAGATGTAGCAGATGCACAAGGCAAACTTTCATACCAGGCGGTTGCAAAAAAATACAATGTGTGCCGCACAACTTTGTCGCGACACCACCGACACGTTGTCGCGTCGCGTGCTAACGCTGATCAACAACTGCTTAAACTCCACCCTACACAAGAGCGAGAGCTTTGTGAGTTCATAGTTGAGCTTACTGAGCGAGGCCTACCTCCTACAAGGCAGATGGTACAAAACATGGCTTCTGAATTGGCTGCAGATAGGGTCTCCAACTCGTGGGTTACTCGCTTCCTAGACCGTCACCGCGACCAGCTCCTATACAAATGGGCCAACGCTATCGACGCACAGCGCCTCCACGCCGATAGCAGCGAGAAGTACACACGATACTTCAAGCTTGTGCACTCCAAGATCACCGAATACTCGATTGAGCCACGGCACACGTACAATATGGATGAGAAGGGCTTCGCAATTGGCATACTCAATAGGCGCACCAAACGAGTGTTCAGTAGGGCTTCTGTGGAGTCAAAAACAAGGCGCCAGCCTATGCAAGACGGCAACAGGCAGTGGGTGTCGATACTCGCAAGCGTCTGCGCTGATGGTTCGGCACTGCCTCCAGGCATCATCTATCCAGGCGCTCCTAACGAGATACAATCGACCTGGGTAGAGGATATAGAAGCAGAAAAGCACTCAGTATTTGTTACTGCAACGCCCTCAGGCTGGACGAACGACGAGGTCGGCCTTGCGTGGCTGGAACAAATCTTTGATCGCTATACTCGAGAGAAGGCGCGCAGAAGTTGGCGACTACTTATAGTAGACGGCCGCGGCTCGCATATAACCTGGTCCTTCATCAAGTACTGCGATAGGAATAGGATACTGCTACTAGTGTTCCCTCCTCACAGTACCCACACGCTGCAGCCGCTTGATGTAGCACTCTTCTCACCTCTGGCTACAAGCTATACAAACCAGCTCACTAAACACGTTTACACAACTCAAGGCCTAGTAGGCGTGAAGAAGCGTGACTTCTTCCACCTATTCTATAAGTCCTGGACGGAGACCTTTACCCCAAGCCTCATCCTCAAGGCCTTCGAAGTCACAGGCCTATCGCCACCCAACGCAGCTGTAATCGTCGATAGGTTTCGGAATAAGCGCAGGCAGCTGCCTCGTACACCTTCACCAATTGCAGCAGATAACTGGAAGCAAGCTATCCAAATTCTGGGCAAGGTGGTAGAGAATCAGGACGCAGAGGAGGTGCAGCGGTTGCGGCGTACTATCTCTCACCTCTCCGCCCACACTCAGCTTGTACAGCTTGAAAATGAAGGCCTGCGCAACGTAATTGGAGAGCTTAAGCCCTCTAAAAACAAGCGGAGGAGGCTTGACCTGCAGCATGATAAGGAGTTCTGTAGTGCAGCTGTTCTTTGGAGCCCTCACAAGATCCGCCAAGCCGAGGATCGCTATAAAGCCAACAAGGAGCAAGAGCT
The DNA here is from genome assembly GCA_009982855.1 of Lizonia empirigonia. Lineage (NCBI taxonomy): Eukaryota > Fungi > Ascomycota > Dothideomycetes > Pseudoperisporiaceae > Lizonia > Lizonia empirigonia. The sequence goes on along the minus strand of JAADKA010000013.1, from coordinate 280,916 downwards.
GCAGAAGAAGGTAGATAAGGCTCATCAGAAGAAGCTTCAGGCCCAGAAGAAGCTTCAAGATGAGCAGGACAAGCAGCAGAGGAAGGCAGAACGAGAGAGGGTGAGGGAAGAGAAAGCCTACAGGGAGGCTGCTAAGAAGGCTGAGAAACAACAAAAGAAACAAGAGAGCGACGCTGCCAAAGCTATCCAATTGCCCTCAAGAGGCAAGCGCAAGGCTTTAAGTAAGCCTTGTACAGAGCCTGCAGCCAAAAAACAGCGTAAGCGTGGTGCAACTCGCGTTGTAGTTGAAGCGTCGCCGTCCCCAGCACCTCCACCAGTTACCACGCGCAGCGGCCGCGCAACAAGGCCAAATAAGAAATGGGAGCAGGGCATGCACTGTAGGACCTAGTAGACTGTTATAACGAAAAACCTCGCAATAATATCTATTGTATGTGGCTCTGCAGCCTCATTTTTCGGGTGTGCAGGAGGGTGCCAAGGTGTGCACGGTCACTGTACTCCACGGGCGAGCCGATCACACGGGCGAGCCGATCACTCTGCCAAGACCAACACCAAACCTCTACCTTACCACACAATGCCTCAACAACAACACAAATCTAAGCCCTTAAAAGAAGCTGCGATACAGCTTGCGCTCCAGGAAATTAAACAAGACGCAACACTTACATTGCGACGCGCTGCAGCTATCTATAACGCGCCTTACACCACACTACACGATCGATACACAGGACGACCTGCACGAGCTGATTGTACGCCGAATCAACGGATTATGGATCAGACTGAGGAGAATGTGATTGCTGAGCACATTCTTGAGCTAGATGCACGAGGATTTGCCCCTCGGCTGGCTGCTGTAGCTGATATGGCCAATTCTTTGCGTGCTGAGCGCAATATGGGCTATGTTGGCGTAAACTGGCCCAATACGTTTGTCAAGCGCCGCCCTGACCTCCAAGTAATGTTCAATCGCAAGTACGACTACAAGCGAGCCCTCTGTGAGGATCCAGAGATTATACAAGGCTGGTTTGGGCTTGTAGCGAATGTCAAAGCCAAGTATGGCATCCAGGACGATGACACATACAACTTTGATGAGACAGGCTTTATGATGGGCCAGATATCTACAGGAGCAGTTGTCACAGGTTCAGAGCGTCGAGGACGGCCCAAGGCAGTGCAGCAGGGCAATCGAGAGTAGACCACGGTCATACAGGGCATCAATGGCACGGGATGGGCCATTCCACCCTTCATCATCTTCAAAGGCCGCTACCACCTCTCTGCCTGGTACAAAGAGCCTGATCTGCCCCAGGACTGGATTATTGCAGTCTCTGAGAACGGATGGACCACCAACAAGCTTGGTCTGGACTGGTTGAAGCACTTTGATGGCCATACAAAGAGGCGCACCCGAGGAGGGTACCGGCTGCTCCTTATTGACGGCCACGAGAGCCACAACTCCCTTGACTTCCAACAATACTGCAAGGAAGCAAATATTATTACACTGTGTATGCCTCCACACTCATCGCACCTCTTACAACCACTAGATGTGGGTTGTTTTGCCCCTCTAAAGAAGGCATATGGGCGCCAAGCCGAGAATCTCATGCGCAACTACATTACTCATATTACTAAAACTGAGTTCCTACCATGCTTTATAGGCGCCTACAAGGAGACATTTACTTGTAGCAATATCCAAGGAGGCTTCCGAGGCGCTGGATTAGTCCCCTTTGACCCAGAACGGGTCATAATGGGTCTTGATGTCCGCCTACGTACCCCACCGCTACCTACTGTGGAAGATACTCCCTGGCAGTCCCAAACCGCGAGCAATACCCTGCAATTAGGGTCGCAATCAACGCTGGTTCGAGAGAGGATTCAAAGGCATGCAAGCAGCTCACCAACTTCAATGGTTGAGGCCCTTGAAAAGCTTGCCAAAGGCGCAGCTATGGTAGCGCACAAGCTGGTGTTGGCTCAAAAGGAGATTACTGGGTTTCGAGCAGCAAATGAGGCCGCCACGCGACGTAAATCGCATAAAAGAAAGCAGTTACAGCAGGAGGGGGTCCTAACAGCTGAGGAAGGCCTTCGATTAACTACTCTAAATGAGTTTGGGGCGCGTGGTGATGGTAAGAAGGCAAGGAAGCGAGTGCGTGTTGAAGGAGGTGAGGCAACCCAAAGACGCTGTAAAAAGTGCCACAAGGTAGGGCATAACTCGCGCACGTGTAAGAAGGCTGCAGAAGGTGTTACTGAATGATATTATGTGCTGTACTACTGTATACAAGGCTAACATGGGCCAATGCGAGCCATAATAGGGTGGAGGTTTGGTGTGGTCTTGGCAGAGTGATCGGCTCGCCCATGTGATCGGCTCGCCCGTGGAGTACGTTATGCTAACTACAACGCTGTAAGAATAGGTAGGATCTTCTCTTGGTATAATAATACTAACGTACTCCACGGGTGAGCGGATCATACGAGTGAGCGGATCATACGAGTGAGCGGATCACTCTGCCAAGACCACACCAAATCTCTACCCTATCATAGCCTGTATTGGCCCACGTTGGCCTTGTATACAGTAGTACAGCACATAATATTATTTAATAACACTTTCTACAGGCTTTTTACACGTGCGCGAGTTATGCCCTACCTCATGGCACCGTGTACAGCGTCTTTGGGTTGCCTCACCCCCTTTAACACCTGCTCGCTTCCTTGCCTTCTTACCATCACCACGCGCCCCAAACTCTGTCAGAGTTGTTAACCGAAGGCCTTCCTCTGCTGTTAGAACTCCCTCCTGCTGTAACCGCTTTCTTTTGTGTGATTTACGTTGTGATGCAGCCTCATTTGCCGCTCGAAGCTCAGCATTCTCCTTCTGGGCCAACACTAGCTTATGCGCTACTACAGCTGCGCCTTTGGCAAGCTTTTCAAAGGCCTCAACCATTGAAGTTGGTGAGCTGCCCATATGCCTTTGAATCCTCTGTCGAACCAGCGTTGATTGCGACCCTATTTGCAGGGTATTGCTTGGGGTTTGGGACTGCCAGGGCTGATCTTCCACAGTAGGTAGCGGTGGAGTACGTAGGCGGACATCAAGGCCCATTATGACCCGTTTTGGGTCAAAGGGAACCAATCCAGCCCCTCGGAACCCTCCTTGGATATTACTAGGAGTAAATGTCTCCTTGTAGGCGCCTATAAAGCATGGCAGGAACTCGGTTTTAGTGATATGCATGATTCTGTTGCGCATGAGATCCTCAGCTTGGCGCCCATACGCCTTCTTCAAAGGGGCAAAACAACCCACATCAAGTGGCTGCAAGAGGTGTGATGAGTGTGGAGGCATACACAGTGTGATAATCTTTGCTTCCTTGCAGTATTGTTGGAAGTTAAGGGAGTTGTGGCTCTCATGGCCGTTAATAAGGAGCAGCCGGTACCCTCCTCGGGTGCGCCTCTTTGTATGGGCATTAAAGTGCTCTAACCACTGGAGTCTAAGCTTGTTAGTAGTCCATCCGTTCTCAGAGACTCCAATAACCCAGTCCTGAGGCAGATTGTCCTCTTTGTACCAGGCAGAGAGGTGGTATTGGCCTTTGAAGATGATGAAGGGCGGAATGGCCCATCTAGTGCCATTAATGCCCTGTATGACTGTTGTCCACTCCCAATTGCCCTGCTGGACTGCCTTTGGCCGTCATCGACGCTCTGAGCCTGTAACAACTGCTCCTGTTGATATCTGGCCCATCATAAAGCCTGTCTCATCAAAGTTGTACGTGTCGTCATCCTGGATGCCATACTTGGCTTTGGTATTCTCTAGAAGGCGGAACCAGCCTTGTATGATCTCTGGATCCTCACAGAGGGCTCGCTTGTAGTCGTACTTGCGATTAAACTTAACTTTGAGCTCAGGGCGGCGCTTAACGAACGTACTGACCCAGTTTACGCCAACATGGCCCATATTGCGCTCTTTGCGCAAAGAATTAGCCATGTTAGCCACAGCAGCCAGCCGAGGGCCGAACCCTCTGGCATCTAGCTCAAGTATGTGCTGAGTGACCACGTCCTCCTCAGTCTAGTCCAGGTTCCTTGATTTTGGCGTACAATCGGCTTGTGCAGTTCGTCCTGTGTATCGAGCATGTAGTGTGCTGTAAGGCGCGTTATATATAGCTGCAGCGCGTCGCAGTGTGAGCGTCGCGTCTTGTTTGATTGCCTGGAGCGCGAGCTGTATAGTAGCTTCTTTAAAGGGCTTAGATCTGTGTTGTTGTTGAGGCATCGCGTGGTAAGGTGGAGGTTTGGTGTGGTCTTGGCAGAGTGATCCGCTCACTCGTATGATCCGCTCACCCGTGGAGTACGTTATTACTGTCCCCTAGTTTTATTAATCCTAGAACACTAGAATGCTTTTTAATTTGCCTCTAAAGCTACCCTAGATTATTATATAAAAGATACTATAACGTACCCCACGGGCGAGTCGGCCACTGTGCCAAGACCCCACCAAAATCTACTATCACGAACAGTAGAAAACGGTCCTTAACGGTCCTCAACGGTTCTGTACAGTACTGCATAGTAGTCTATATTAATTAGAGACTATTTCTACTTCTTGTTTACAGGTGCGCGAGTTGTGCCCAGCCTCACCGCAGCGTCCACAGCGCCTTTGAGTCGGCTCGCTGCCCTCAGCGCGCGCGCTCTTCTTTGCCTTCTTCCCATCACTGCGCGCTGCAAACTCCTTCAAGGTAGTTAAGCGCACGCCCTCTTCAGCTGTAAGGGTCCCCTCAGCCTGTATACGCTTTCTCTTGCGTGATTTTCGACGTGAGGCGGCCTCGTTAGCCGCCTGAAGCTCCTTGACTTGGTTGCTCATCAACACCAAGGAATGCGCCATCATCTCTGCGCCTTTAGCAAGCTTTTCAACCGCCTCAACCATGTGGGTAGGCGAACTATCAACGTGTCTCTGAATACTCTCTCGAATCAGCGTCGATTGCGACCCAAATTCTAGGGTATTGCTTGGGGTTTTAGACACCCAGGGCGCGACGTCGGTGGTGGGTGGTGTGGGTGTACGCAGGCGGACGTCAAGCTTCGATATCACCGCCTCCGCGTCAAGTGGGACCAAGCCAGCGCCTCGAAAGCCTCCTTGGATATTGCTTTTAGTAATTGAGTCCTTAAAAGCAGCGATAAAGCAAGGCAGAAACTCAAGTTTGGTGATGTGGTTAATCCTGTTGCGCATCAGGTTCTCGGCTTGGCGCCCATACGCCTTCTTCAACGGCGAGAAACAACCCACATCAAGAGGCTGCAGGAGGTGCGACGAGTGAGGCGGCATGCAGAGAGTGATAATCTTGTTCTCCTTGCAGTACTGCTGGAAATCAAGCGAGTCGTGGCTCTCGTGGCCGTCGATAATGAGCAAACGTACTGTGCTAACAGTACGTTTCTTTGTATAGGCGTCAAAGTGCTTTAACCACGCTAGGCCAAGTTCATTTGTTGTCCAGCCGTTCTCAGAGACTGTAATAACCCAGTCACTAGGTAGATTATCTTCCTTGTACCAGGCGGAGAGGTGGTTCTTGCCCTGGAAGATCACGAAGGGCGGGATCGCCCACCCAGTCGCGTTGATGCCTTGGATAACGGTAGTCCACTCTCGATTACCCTGCTGTACCGTCTTCGGCCGTCCTCGACGCTCAGAGCCTGTAACTACTGCTCCAGTCGATATCATGCCCATCATGAAGCGAGACTCGTCAAAGTTGTAGGTATCCTCGTCAAGGATACCGTGCTTGGCCTTTGTATTCTCTACAAGTCGAAACCAGCCTCGTATAACCCCAGGATCCTCGCAGAGGGCTCTCTTGTAGTCGTACTTGCGATTGAACTTGACTTTAAGCTTAGGGCAACGTTTGACGAAGGTTGCAGCCCAGTTGACGCCTACTGACGGTTGGCCACGCTCCTTGCGCAGTAGATCAGCCATATCCTTGACAGCAGCAAGCCGTGGCGGAAATCCTCGCGCGTCAAGATCAATTATATGCTGAACAATCACGGCCTCCTCTATTAGACGAAGGTTTGCTGAGTTGGGCGCGCAATCGCGTCGAAACAGCTTTCCAGCGCGTCGATCGCCGAGTGTTGTTCGAGAGACGTTGTAGATAGCTGCCGCGCGTCGCTGAGAGAGTGTCGCGTCTTGTTTGATAGCCTGAAGCGCAAGCTGTAATCGAGCCTCCTTTGAAGCTGGTAGCCAGAGTTGGCAACAAACAAATCAAATCAAATCAAGTCCCGCGAACGGCCCTACTGTTGGTATGTGCCCGCTAACACGGACCAGATGGTGCTGCGTGGAGAGACTTGATTTGGACTTGATTTGTTTGTTGCCAACTCTGCTGGTAGCTCGTTTAGTGGTTGATTCATCACGTTTCTACTGTTCGTGATAGTAGATTTTGGTGGGGTCTTGGCACAGTGGCCGACTCGCCCGTGTGGCCAACTCGCCCGTGGGGTACGTTATAAAGTATATTCGTAGGTAAGAAATAGTTTTTCTTAGCAAAGTTAATAAAGCTTATTAGAGCACTACTAAAATTAAAACAGTTTTCCCTTAGACTCTTGGCGACCGCTGGCCGCCTCGCTGCTAATTGGTCGACCGAGAGACTGACTTGTGAGATAAGACGTATGTACCAGGCTTCTACGGGGGACTGGAGGAGGTCAGATTTCAATGATTTATTCATCGGCGATAAAGCAAGAAGTATTGTGTATTCTTTGGCTAATTTCTAATTGACAATGCTGGGTTAGACGGCCTTGCATGCCTCCAAAAGTCCGGACAGGCGATGATGTTCTTGCAGTCCGCTTTTCTTATGAAATGAGAGACAGTCACCCCACACTACCCCTCGTTTGCTCCAGGACTCATTCGTTGTAGCAAATAGGGCTGCGAAGTGACCGAAAATAGTAACCCAGAACACAGTCGCAACGAGTAAGGTCAATTGGTATATCCACAGGTCTCCCGTTTGATCCTCCCTGGCTGTTACACCAATCCCTCTTGTCCTGTTCTGCTTTCTCTGAGCGCTCGCCATGCCTCCCATTGCGCGCCCCCGCCGCATAGTCGGTGTATCTCTCAAAATGTACTTCGACCTGACAAGCACACTGTCTTACGTCCGCGGCGTGCTACAGCTAGACGGAGATGCCTGGAATTCAAACGTCGATCTCTTCGTCATCCCCGACTTCGTCTCGCTCACCGAATCACACCGAATACTTGAGCCCTCGTCTATTATGCTCGGCGCGCAAGACACACACTGGGAAGACAAGGGCGCCTTCACAGGAGAAGTCAGCCCAGTAGTGCTACGTCAAGCAGGCGCCAGGATTGTCGAGATAGGGCACGCTGAGCGAAGAGCGCTATTCGGCGAGACTGACGAGAGCGTTGCGAAGAAGGCCGGCGCTGCTGCGCGGAATGGACTGATACCACTGGTCTGCATCGGCGAGAAGACACATCATAGCATAGCTTCAGCAGCTGTAGGTGCGGCCATACAAGAGTGCAAACCGCAGGTCACGTTGGTGCTGGCTGCTGTGCCTGACGACCAAGAAGTCATACTGGCCTATGAGCCTGTGTGGGCAATTGGCGCAAAAGAGCCCGCAGACCCTGATCACGTTGTCAACGTCACCAAAGAGCTACGCAAACTTGCAGCGAGCAGGAGCGGCGTTACGAGAATTGTATATGGCGGCAGTGCAGGGCCAGGCACATATGCAAAGATCGCTGACGGCGTAGATGGCTTGTTTCTTGGGAGGTTCGCTCATGATATCCAGAACCTCAAGAAGGTGATTGAAGAAGTTGGCGGAGCGTAGAATAGCCTTTTCACACACAAGAACTTCAAAGCCCATGAATACATTTTGGTTTTATCAAAGCTCAATGACTGAGCTGGGGGCGAGTTTGTCACACATCACATGGCTCTGAAATGATGATATGGTAATCACCGATGATTACTGAGCATATCTTGTAAAAGTATGTCCCCATATGCACTGAATGCTCGATATAGTGTGCTTAGGCTATCACATACCGTGCAGTATGAGGTTGCTAGTTGGGTCTTCGCTGCTGGGTGCTCCTTCCTTGCGTGCCTACTCAACAGCGCTGCCTTCTATTGTCACCCTCATCTCCGATCTCGACAACACAAGAGCCTTGCAACGGTTGAGCCCTCGACGCTCTGTATGCGACCCGATATACCCCATGCCAGGTTCCACGCTTCCAGTTGTTTCTGCATGCTTGCTTGCTTGCCTGCAACATAAACAGCCATAGATCAGCCTAGATATGTACCCATCTCCTCTCTCTCCACTCGGTGATCGCGCCATTGACGGCCTCCAGGGCCACAGCCAACGAACAAGCCAGCTGCTTGCCCTTTGCCACTCCAAGTCCACTTGCAACTGTCGAATCAGCAATTTATCCCGACTTCTGCTCGAAACCCACTCCAACCTGGCGTGCGACGTCTACAAATGCCACAGAATTGAGATTTGGCATTGACAGCCTTCAAGAGAGACCCCGGCCATGTGATAAACCTTCCAGGGGCGGTTTTTGGTTCGGCTGCGCAAAGCGACTCTACTGTCAACACAAAGACTGGAATCAGTACTTGTGGATAGGATGATACCGATATATCTCGACCAGGGATGCAAGTGTCGATATCCTACTGCATCTGTACCCCTTCGAATGGGATACAGTCACCTGAGGTCTGGTGCGTAGTTCAGAGGTCGGCGCCTGTCGTCAGGCAAGTCCGTACGAACTGTGCGCACAAGCTCTTCAAAACACTCGCCAAATCAAATTAATGAGCCACCTCCTCGATCAATAATTACGGGCCATGTACCATCTTAACGCGTTCTCTTCACCGGGCCCCATGTGAGCATGACCATGTGTAAGGAACACTAAACGAAGACTGCGACCACGTACGAAGCTCGATCATCTGACAGCAAGGTTGCGCGTGCCAATGCTAGTCCACGATCCAGTTCTTGTGAGTTCGACCTCGCCGTCCACACATGACGTACGGAAGCTCCGGATCGCGACTCAGAAGGTCTGCTGGAATCGACCATTGAGGTTTGGGTCGACAATATAGAGGCCTTGAGAATCAGAGGCCGCGACTCATCCTTGTCCATCATCCAGACAAGAAACGCTGGGATGGCGGCTAGGATTGAGAGACATCATGGCCGGTTCGTGGTGTTGACCGCATTGGGCAAGGAAAAGTGCATGTCGAGGAAAATTCTTTGGGCAATTGCTTCTCAATCAACATGTCTGTCTTCGTACACCCGACGACAGCCCTGCCTGACTGCAAGATCCTTCGTCCTATTCTGCGGTTCTCAGAAATAGTCTACCGGATACGGTTAGACAAGCCACAAACGCGGAAGGCCCCCGGTCACGTTGCTTATTCCCTCCCGAAACACCGTCGGATGAGCGCATGACAACACGCAATCGGGTAGCCTGCATCAGACCACCGTCGAGCCAGTCTCGCTCTGCCAGGAAGCGGGGAAGTGTTGTAGCTGCTGGACGTCGAACAGCTCATGACAATGATTGGCTGTGCATGCTGTCGATCTGCACAACGTCGATTTATTGTTTGACAAGAGGCGCTACCTTACGCTATGATCGAGTCATCGGAAGTACCCTTTGACCGGACCGGGCGCCCAGCACCGCAAAGGTTAATGCCATGCGCTGGTCACAGACGCGTGGCTAGGTAGAGCCTCATCCAATTGTTCCTGACAGGTCTTACAGCGGATCTAGCAAGCCGAGGCTGTCTACACCGAAGTGTTGAATGTTCAATCAACTGAGCTTAAGCACTCAATCCGCGGCTTCGGTAAATCCCGTCCTGCGAAGTGACGTCTGGGAATAAGCCCAGGTCTTGGTGGAACGAGTGCGGGTGTAGTGCGCTTCCCCGCAAACTCAATCCCGTTAGGTGACGGACCGATGATCACCTAATTCCAGAGCGTGGCCATTCCACACGATCCACCAGCGTTTCGCGCTCTCATCTCCACTTTCTCCGCATAACCGGCCATGATTCTCTGGGCTCGAATTGCTACTGGCCGCTATGAGAAAGGGCATTGTACGGCCCGTGATCTCAGCTACGACATCTACCATTACTGCTCAATTGGTACTGGATGCCGAGATCTGCTGCACATGTAGCGGTGACTGTGCGGTTGGCCAAGGAGATTGAAAGCAGGAGCGCGGCATGTACCGTACGTTGTTGACTGTCTTCAGCGTCAGAGTATAGTATGATGGGAACGTACTCAAGCAACGGCAGTTGGCGTCTACCGTAAAGCAACGACTCTATACTCGCAAAGGGGCAAAGGTCCTATGAGGTATGGTGTCAGTCTCAAGCGAAAGCCACTTCGCAAGTACGGAACCACCATCTCTAAGGCAAGCAACAAGCCACTGCCTAATCGAGCTCTAGTTTAAACAGATCTCGCTCCCTGCCAATGCGGAGAGAGGACAGGGTGCTGGCGCGGAGCCGCAGCGGTTGGTCGTGGAATCTAGCACACTTGATGGCTTTCGGGCTGCAGCCTTCCCCAGCGCTTTGTTGATCGCTTGCTTTCGTCCGGTGACTACACCATTTTGGACTTGGAATCCGTGCTTCTGAGTTTAGGATGCATTTTGATATCCCAGTAGACTAGCTTACCCCCTCGCAGCTTATAATCTCCCCTGCCCTCCGGCCGAGCTATCTCTATGTCCCGCCGATAGGAATCAATTACATCAATTGCGACCTCTAATAGCATCCATCTTTCCTGACAAAAAGGCGCTGGTCTTTTCGGCAACGGTACTGGTATGACATCTAATCAAGCGCACGAGTCGGTCAATACAAACAACAACGCCCATCTGGGAGCAACATCTGGCAGAGCCGACGCTCACAACAACACACACCTCGGCCCTACATCAGCACGAGACGAAGAGACACTTTCCGCCGGGTCCACAGCTCGAGCCGAATCCAACGCCTACAGGATGAGCAACCACAACGGAGACTTGGAGAAGGACTTCTCCTCGCGGAACGGTTAGCAACGTGATGTGGAGCTTTGGTCTTGTCGTTAACGAATGTTAGGCTATGGGTATGGTGGCACGACGGGCGGCCACCAGCACCTGGGTGAAAACATGGACGAGGACCTCGCTCTGCGCCACATCCGCACGGCCGGCAGCATTTCCATCTCGCCTGAGCTGTTTGAGAAGCTCTACCTGTCGCCCAAGAACGAGGTCAAGGGCGAGCTCCGAAAGACGTTTGGTAACCCTACTCCTCTGTACGTCACACGGTCGAGTTGTAGATGACGTTGCTAATCTCAACAGTGCCCTCGTCGGTTTCCTGCTATCGCTCACGCCCCTGAGTTGGACGTTGATGGGGTGGCGAGGCGCGGGCGGCAGCGGCTCAGCCAGCATCGGATGGTATTTCTTCGCCGGAGGACTCCTGATGATCCTCGGAGGCATTGGCGAGGTAAGCTTCACCGTCTTCAATCGAACGCAGCAGCTAACACCCACGCAGTGGATCCTCGGCAACACATTCCCCTTTGTCGTCTTCACCTCGTTCGGCGCCTTCTGGCTCGGCTACGGCGCAACCCTCGTCCCCAGCTACGGCGCATACAGCAACTACGCCAACCCGGCCGTCCAGGGCAGTACGGGTCTGGAATCCGTCGGCTTCAACGTCGGCATTGGTTCGTGTCCCCCGGCTTACTCTTCACACACCACTAACCGCACGCAGCCTACTTCATGATCTCAATGGGCCTCCTCTGCCTCATCTACCTCGTCTGCTCGCTGCGCACCAACCTCGTCTTCTTCCTCATCTTCTTCACCCTCGTCCCCGCCTTCGCCCTGCTCGCCGCCACCTTTCTGCTTCTGGCCCAGGGCCGCGCCGCCACCGCGGCGAAATGCCAGGAGGCTGCTGGCGCCTTTGCGTTCGTCACGTGCATCTGCGGATGGTATATTTTCTTCGCGATTATGCTGGCGAGTGTCGATTTCCCGTTTTCGTTGCCCATTGTCGATTTGTCTGGTGTGGTTAGGGGCGCCGGTGAGAAGCGGAAGGTCGAGCATGTTGAGTAGGGGGTGTGGGAGCGGGGTTGGCGTGGTGTGGTGGATGGTGCGAAGGGGGTATATTGTGTGTCGATTCTGGGGGCGGTGGGAAACGTACTTCTGCGAGCGAAGGCGTTGCTGGGGTTGGGTTGGAGTAGCTTCATCTCCTCTACTTCCTTCCTTCCTTTCTTGTTGTGCTGTTGATGTTGATATCCGTGTGTCCTGGACGAAGAACGCGTCGCAGGACAGTATAGTTGTAATTTATCCTTGTACCTACTCCATCCATCCTCCATCCATCCTCCATCCACAATTTACTCCATCCATGACGTCTTTGAGTATGCTACACAACACGCATCCGCCGTGCCGTCCCCGCGTCAAACCAGTTCGAACCAGCGCCCCGTCTCGCCGCCCGTAGCGCGGAACCAGTCTGCTTCGAACGCGCACACGCGCTCATACCGGCCTGGCGTGTTCCGCTGCCGTTTTAGTACTAGGACGTAGATGGGCGTGGTATGTATCCCCCCTTCTTCTTCTTCTTCTTTTTCTTCCCCTCACACACCAGTACCCCCCCCCCCCAAGCTCCCCTCCCCCCGCGTATCTCCGCGCGACTCATCCGAGACGAAAACCGCACCCCCCCCAAATCTGCAGTCAGGGCCCCGAAATGCAGGATTCGTCTTGACGCAAGGCGATCGCAGCGAGCAGCCGGGGCGGCGCGGTACAAGGGTGTTTCGTCGACGTCCTGGGCGAACGCGTGCGAGGTGTAGTACTGCGACGACGCGAGGACGACGAGGCTTGTTGTCGGCGAGGCGCAGAGTGCGCATGCGAAGTGGCGGAAGGCGGGGTCGCGCTGCGTGAAGAGCGGGGCGTGGATGCTGGGGGTTCCGCTGGCGGAGATGGTGCAGTGGGTGTTTGTGAATGCGGTGGGAGAGCTTGTGCGAGGGATGCCTTGTCTGTGGGGTTTGGGCGGCGGGGGGTTGCGCGCTGCAGAGGGTGGAGATCCAGAGGTAGCGGAAGCCGAGTCGCCGTGTGAGTGTGACTGCCTGGCGGAAGAGCAGCGGTAATTCCTCGAACGGGATATGTCTGGACCATTCTTCTTCATTCTGCGCCGTCAGCCTAGGCGGCTGGGTGTCTACATCGCCAGGCTGAAGGTACGTTAGCGCTAGATACTCGACAGTATCAGGCTCTCCAATCGCATTCGCCGATATGATGCTTTGTGTGCTGGACACTGCATCGCCGACAAAGAGAAGCCTCTCAGGCAGCTTACGCGGACTAAGTTGTGTATCTCGCGCGGACTGACAAGACGGGTGCTGCTCGGCGTTGCAGGTCTGTATCCATTCCCGCATGGTAGCAATGCAGTGAGTCACCCGTGTACGTTGAAATCCGACGGCTGGTCACCGGCTCTACCAATCTTGCTGCGTACTGTCAGGCCAGCGACTTTCCAACCGCGGGTCGACTTGCCTTCATACACAGCGACATAGTCGCTCACCGGCTCGAGCTCTGCGTCCGGACCAGGCACATGGATGCGAACAAAGCATTGGCGGGCGCTGAACCAGCGTCTCGAGATACTTTCGCGGATCTCCACTTTGGCATCGACTGAAGCGCCGTGGAGGAGCGCTCTCCTGCGCGCCGTCGTGATGGCGTCTCTGGCGACGGCCAAGCTTGACACTGACCAGAGCGATCGACACAAATGACAGGCATCGCTACGAAGGCCTCCAGCACGAAGCGGCAGCACCCCATCATGCCATTCCTGACGACGCACAAACGGCAAGAAAGATCCCGACAGGAGCTTTGACTTGTGCACGACTGCATAGCAAGGCTCGCACAGCGTGTTGGTTGCCATCGTCTCAGAAGCGCGCTGGCTATTGCTGTCTGACAGCAGAGGCATGGAGGTGTCTGACAACAAAAGCATGGACGCATCTGCTTCGCTCTTTGCGATCGCCATGTCAGCCGCCATATCGGAACCATCCACCTTGTCGCGCAGCAGCCGCGCACCACACCACGCCCAACAGCACAGATCTGACCAGAAAAGCCACGGACACAAAAAGCATGTACAGAACAATCAGAACCGAGATGACGAGGGCAGTACCACCGCATAATGTAAACAGAGCTATGAACAGGTATTCTATAGCTGTTAAGAAAGAGCCCAAAGCTTGGGCAATGACTGAGCTTGGAGGGAAGGGGAGAGGAGGTGTGGAGTGTCCATGGTACTTGGATAGGTGCTGGGTGTGTGCAAGTATCAGGCTCGAGGACAAGTCGTTGGTCTCGCTGTGACTGGGTTGTGAGGCCTGGTTCACGCCGTCCAATCAACGCACGATCTTGCGTACAGCTCAGCCACATTCAAAACGGCATGAAGACCGACTCTTTCCGCGTGAGACTTCGACGCAAGTGCGGTGAGAGCGTCTGTTCAAGGAGATGGGGTCGTGGGATGCAGAGAAGCCAGTTGGGATATCTTCTGAAAAGTCTTCCCAGGCCTGCTTTTCTCATCTCACCAAACGTCCTCCACGAGGTATTCTTATCGTCTTCCCCAGTCTGGAGCATCGTGACATGTTCTAAAAGTCTTGCTACCAAACCTCACTTCCTCCCTCATCTCACCAAACGTCCTCCATGGAGGTATTGGCATCGTCATCCCCACCCGTCTGGAGGATGGCGATCTGCTGCTGCAGCTCTCTGAGCCGACCTTCTATCTTCTTCAACGTGAGGTACTGGCGCGGCCCTCCATTGTCCTCGACACGAGCCAGATAGTTTTGGGCAGTGTGCAGTTCCCGTTGGCAGTTGTTGAACCTGGTGATTTGTTCTGCGACGGGAATGTCGTTGCTGATGGGATACACGTCCCATTCGTCCGTGGCTGTGGCGGGCGTGTTGCCCACGATCAAGTCGCTGATCCAGAGAGCGATGGCGCCGCGAAGTTGCAGTAAGCTGGCTTGTTTGTCGAAGGGCGGTGACTTGACGAGGTCGTCGAGTCGCTCGGCAATCTCCGTGGCCTGGGCAAGCTCTTCGGCCTGGATGGCTTCTTCGCGGGAACGGGCGTCGTCTGTGGGTTTGCCGTGGCCGCTGTCGATGGACATGCTTCTGGAGCGGGACCGTCGGGCTTCCTCTTCGTTTTTCCTCCTTGTGCGTTTGCTCTTCTCGGTGACTTCTTGTACCCACAGCGAGAACATGGCTGGATAGAAACTGCGCTGGTCCACGGCATTGGGTGCCTGTTTCCGGGTAGGATACTGGACGATGAGTCGCTCGTAGTACTCCCTTGCGAGCTCGAAACCAGCCTCGCTGAAGATGTCGATGTCAGAGTCAATGTGAGTGTCTGCTACAGCATCACTCTGGTCGTTGGATGGCACTCGACGAGGCTTTCGACGAAGTAAGATGTCAGCCCCCATCGCCCAGCGACCGTGGTTGCGAAGGTCGACTGGGTGGCCATGTGTGGCCTGGCTTCTGAGGATCATGCCCCATGCGCGTCCGGCACGATGGTAGTCAGCTTGGAGCAGACAGGTGTGCAGGACAGTGGACAGCACATTGAGATGTTTTCTCCTCAGATTACTCGCCTCTGCGTGGCTACTGACATGGTCACGTTTTGAAGCAGTGCTATTCAATGTGAACAGACGCGAGGGTGGCCCAGCGAGTTCTTTCTGGATGCTAGCTGCGCCCAGGTAGGGCTTTGGGGGGCTTGCAGGGGCGTGAGGAAACGGCGAGGGAGGCACTCGATAGTCTTCCTCGGGCAACAGACCTGCGACATGCAGCTGGGCTAGCTCGGACGGGGCAAATGAAGGGTGGGCGTGTGCGTTTGAGGGTGCGGCCCGGGACTGGGGGTCCACGTCAGAGGCTGAGGTGAACGAGTGCTGGTCGTCGTCTCGGTCATCGTGGTGGGTGCCCCTGCGCTTCTTTCGGTACTGGGTAGCACGCAGCGAGAGGGAGTCGTGGTGGGCGGGGTGCAGCTGGGTCGCAAAGAGGTGCATATCTGTGTTTCATGTCGGGCGTGGTGAAGGCCAGGCTCGGTGGCGCTAGCGGTCGTGGCTTGGGTCGTGGCGCGCATGCATCATCAGGATTCAGCGGGCGTGGTGGCAGCAGGCGAGGCCGTCTCACTCCCCTTCCGAAACACGGCCGCCGAACGTCTCCCACCACAAACTCCCTCCCACCACGAGGTGCGCCTTTCCCCGCCGACGGGCCTCTCACCATGGGCCAGGCCAACTCCAGAGCCTCCGCCGACCCGGAGCCGCCGCGCACCCTCCGCCGCCGCAGCGTCCGCCCGACCTCATGGGCCCCGTCGCTGCTGGGCCGCCCGGAGCAGCCTGCCAGCAGCGACACCGACGCCCACCAGAGCGACAGCCTCCCCGACCTGCTGCGACCAACGCCGCCCGCCCACCGTCGCTTGCCCGCGCTCGCGCCCACCCGCCGCCTCTCGCAGCGCATCAACCCCTTCCACCGCCTCGCCTCCCACCCGCCGCGGGCCCCCGATGCTGGCCCATCGGCCCTCGACGCCGCCACGGCTGCTTCGCCCTCGCCCTCGCCCTCGCCCTCGCCCTCGCGCGCCCGCCGCCGCCTGACGCGCGCCCGCAGCTCGCTGGGCTCCATCAGCGGCCTCCTGCACAGCCGCCCGCCCGTCAGCCCCCGCAACACCACGCCCGCCCTCGCCCACGGCAGCACCGCGCCCGTCCCCAGCCTGCCCGCGCCGCCGCTCCTCGCCCTGAGCCCCCGCCCGGCCCTGAGGCACGCCCAGAGTGAGCGCCGCCCCTCGCTGCCCCACGTGCCGTCTATCGCCGACCTCGACCTCGACTTCGACAGCCTCCTGCGCACCAGCCCGACCCGCGACCGCTCCGACGCGAACCGCTTGCGACGCGACGGCCGCGCCCTGTCCATGCTGCCCCGCCTGCGCAACACACTGGGCTCCTCGCGCAGGCGCCGCTCCATCTGGCACGATGACGACAACATGGACAGCATCGAGCGCCTGCGGAGAGGCGAGGACCAGGCTGACGTCCTGTCCCGCCTGCTCTCGCTCGCCGCCGCCGCCACCGCCGCCTCCCTCGTCGGCGAAGACCACCAGGCCGCCACCCGGGACGGCACCTTTGACACGTTCCTGCAGTCACTGCAGAACGGCAGCATAGCCTCAGCCCTGCGCGGCAACGAGGGCGGCGAAGGCGGCGAGACACCGGGAGACACCCCCGCACCGCTCAACTTCTTCAGAATGTTCCGCTTTGGCACCTCCAACGCCGCCAGCAGGAACAGCAGAGAACACAGCCGTGGCAGCGGCTCCGGCTCCGAAGACAGCGAAGGGCGCATGGTGCCCATCATCATCGTCGGCATCCGCTCCATCAACCCAGCCTTGGGCACCGGACAGGACGACGGCAACATCCCGCCCTTCCTCGACGCCCTCTCTAGCTTCCCTACGCCCCCCACATCGCCCGGCGACAGCGACACGGCCCTGCGCCCGCAAAACGGTACACGCTTCAGCCACCGCCGACGTGCGTCCATGGGCGGCTTCAACTTTCCCTCCAACTACGACAGCCAGAGACACCACCGCACACGCCCCCAAGACCTCCCCCGCCCCTTCTTGCCCTCCCCCGCCGACTCGCCGCCCGGCCCGCAGCCTCCGCCCTCGACACCCGCTACCAACGCAGCACTCTCCGCCGATCCCTCGGGCTCCACTACACCGACGGCAACCACCACGTCGCCGTCCTCTACGCCGCAGTCGAATGCACCCTCACGCCGGGGCAGCTTCGTCCGCAGATCGCCTGGCTCGGCGCTCGAGCCCACCGAGGAGGAAGAGCCGCAAGCAACAGCGCCAAGTCCCCGACAGCGCCGGCTGAGCGAGTCAGACTTCACCAGATACGGCGCCGGTGCTCCCAGGAGGCGCGGCGTCGTGGAGCCAGACAACAACCCAGGCGAGGGCTCGAGGAGCTGGATCATCTACGTCCTGGGCGGCAGCTACCCGGAGAACCACCCCATCCTCACGACCCCAAGCCTGTTCACCGACTCGCCGACCTACGAAGACATGATGCTGCTGTCGTCTATTCTGGGGCCTGCCAAAGCACCCGTCGCCAGCGAGGGCGACGTCGCCGCAGCGCCGGGCCTGTTCAGAATCATGCGCAACGTGTCTGGCCTCGTCGCAGAGGAAGTCGAGGGCAACGAGACCATTGGACTCGCGCGCGACGCCCGCTGTCTGGTGTGTCTCTGCGACTTCGAGGCCGAAGAAGAAGCCAGAAAACTGGTCAAGTGCGAGCACCTCTTCCACAAGATCTGCATTGACCAGGTGAGTCCAACCACAATACTTTCACTTCAGACTGCATACCACAGTACTAACCCTCCCAGTGGCTAACCACCGGCCGCAACTCCTGCCCCCTCTGCCGCGCCCAGGGCGTCGACGAATCCCCCGCGCCTCCCCTGCCCGCTGAAGCTGTCGCCTAGGACCCCCAGCTCAGCCTGGCGAGCGTTTGCCCCGATTCGTCCGTTTTTGAGATGAACTACCCCAGCACTACTATTACCATGTGCTGAACGTGGCATATGATGGTTTTTTGTTGCATTTGACGGCCGATTTTCATTTTCACTTTTTTTTTTTGGTTGGATCTGCTTGGACTTCTTGGATCCATCACAGCGTGAGGAGTTGGGTTGCTTGGGGCGGGTGCCCTGGTTTTTCTTTTTTTTTGCATCGAGGGATCTACCTGGCGATGTGGCTGGTTCCTGGGAGGGGGGGGGGATGGGTATGTAAGTAGGTAGGGTTTGTAGCTGGGCGCGCTCGGGGATGAGTGTGCTGGTGGCTAATGGGATGGGATTGCATTGATGAGGTTGTGTGTGTGTGTGTGTCGTGCTGATGTGCTGTGCTGTGATGGTGATGTTTTGTGCATACTGATGGCTGAGTGGTCTTGCTTGGGCGAGGTGAGTGAGTTGAGGTGAGTCGAGTACAACTACAACTACAACTACACCTACACCTACACCTACAACCACAAATCCCAGTTCGAATACCCAGCGCCCACCACATCCAGACATCACACACCACACACCACACCACACACCACACGTCTCAAACCCCCCCCCCCTCCAGCATCCCCCGCCCCCCATCTCCCACCGCGTGAGCCCAGCACCAGCACCAGCAACAGCGAGACGGAAAAGGGTGGGTAGCATGGTCCCAAGCGGAGGTCGATGGGCTGGGCTGGTGGCTTTGGCTTTAGCTTGCATTGAGGGGGAGATGGATGGGAGGTGGGAGATGGGAGATGGGAGATGGGAGATGGGAGATGGGAGATGGATGGGGGTTGCGTGCTCTGCTTTGCTGTGCTTTGCTGTGCTGGGGTGGGTGGGAGACGGTGTGTATGAAGGGGGGGGGGTTGCTGACGCTGGGGGTCGTGTGTTATTGGGCGACGCTTGGGCTTGTGCGGGCGTGGTTTGCTGCTGCTTGGGGGGCTTGGGGAGGGTGGAACATGGAACGTGGATTGTGGGTTGACGCGGTGGGTGGAGTGCTGCGAGATGTTGGTCAGGTGTGTGCTGTGGGAGCGAGTCACTGGTGTGTGCTGGAAGCTGGTATGGCAAGCATTCTACGCCCAGCCTTGGAGCACTTCTCCTGCCAAAAGCCATGTCTCCTCACACCCATCTCGCCTCACTGCAACGGACGGTCCCCGGTCCGTCGCATCGCCCACGCCTGTAGCTTGCGGCTCCAGCCTCGCCCTCCAGCACCGACGATAATTGACAATAACGCCCTCAGCTCCGACGCGCAGCCCCGCCGGACGACACAGGTGCACACGGGTCGGCGCAGTGTGCTGAACAAGCATGATCCCGAGTCCGGCACGTGGGCTCCCAGGTCCCGGCACCTGCATGCAGGCGTGCCGGCCAAGGCACCGGCCCAGCGAGGCGTTCACGACAGCAGTGTGAGCGCGGGCATTGGGCAAACACACAAGCGCCACCGAGTTTCGTGGTGATGCGCGACGAGAATCGAGACACTGGGGTTTTGTCACACGTTGCACGGGTTTCTGGTCGTGGGCGCTAGACGGCGTGAGGGCTTGCGTTTCCTCTCCTGCAATGTCAGGACGACGTCGAAACAGAAATTTGCAGTGCTGATCAGTCGAAACTTGGAGGACATTTGTTTGTCATGGAAAGCATGACGTCTGGAGGTGCACGGCCGTTTTCAAAGGTGCCCCATCCAGCCGTGGCCGTGATGAGCTAGGGCATCTGGAAGGCAGCTGAGATGGCAAGCTTCGGCCGGTTCCACAGCATACAAGAGATGCACTTGGGGGCGCGACTGCACAAAATCCTTCACGTCGACCAAGCAAGAGCACGTCCTGGCGTTGCATATCACGGCCGGCCTTTCATATGCTGACAGTTTGCTCACCCCTCGAACACCAGGAAACGATAGCCTTCCCGCTGTGCCGGTCAGGAAATGTAGATACACACTAGCATGGCCGAAGATCGCCAAGCTCAAACCACACGACCAAGAATTCTTGTACCAATCTCGCGGTCCGCAGCCGTCAACAACCGGATAGTCATGGCGCCTGTCAAGTCTTGGGCGGACGCAAGTCACTCATACCGTAGACCGCTCTGGCGGGAACGGGCCTGGGGTGGAGGCAGAAGCGGAGCTTAGGATAGTGCCTGTTGTTCTCCAACGCAAGCCAGCCTTCTCCGCTGCTGGCCTGTGGGAAGACGCGGCTGGCGATGGGTGCAGATTGTATTGCCCGTACAGGTATCCTTCTTTGGCGAAATGCTATCCGCAAAGTGATGAGATTCCAAGGTTGGCCTTCGAGAACGGCCACCGGACGAATGCGCAGCATCGTGCATCGGGTCATGCTCCTGTTTGGGTCGACAAACCATCTGTGAATGAGAATGGATGCCCTGCCCTACTGTATACTCAAGTGTTCAGTAAGGGAGACGCGGCTGCCTGAGTACGAGTACGAGCTGTGACTGCCGCGGAAAGCTTCGTCTCCATAGCGGCCGACACTGGTCTGCGACGACGGACTGTGTAGAGCAAACTTAACTTTAACGCCCCACACTCCCTCACTTTCCACTTGATAATTGTCGGAGCCGGCATGCATGACCTCTGGTATTGCAGTCATCTCCTGGCACGCTGGGATCGCCCGCCCACTGCAAGGCGATCACATCCATGGCACCGATGGACAATGGGTGGCGGGCGTGCTGGCTTGGTGTCGAAGGCCAACGGACAGCTGGACAGCCCCCTGCAGCGCCGTGTGAGGTCCAGAAGTGGTGTCGTGCCTCAACGACTTCGATGGGGTTGCTGCCGCGCAGGGATATGGCGAACGCCCAAGGTCTAGGACCGTGGAGTGCATATTGGGTTGAGGACCTCCCAGGGTGCGCGGAAGACGGAAAGCGCACGGTCTGGCGCCTGCCCAGGGAGTGGATGAACAGCTCACTCCCAGCAGCCTGCTTTTCCTTTTTCTGCACCCCTGCCAGGCGTGCAGATTGTCTGATGAGCACTCCAGTTGGACGTTCCTGGCATCGAGCACAACTCCTCAGTCCAACGTGCCGTACGGCTCCTGCCACGGGCTAGCCCAAAGACAACTGCGAAGCTTTATTTGCGGCTGCTGTACTCCAGTCCCCAGCATCGCCCCGTTTCAGCCTGGCACCTTGTCTGCCTTCATCGTCAGTGGTTGTAATGCGCCGTAAACCACCTTGCTCCGTGGCAGTCTTAAGAGTCAATCGCGCCGCTTGGTGGTTGGTGCTAGCAAGGGCCCCAACATCGCGCAGGAACCAGCGTGCATCCGCCTAAAAGCTCAAGCTGCGCCTCAAGTCAGGCGCATGTAATGTCAAGCACGTCTGCACCGATTTCCACTCCATCAATACCGGGACCCTGCCGTAAAGTGGTTGTCAAAAGAAAGACGATCGCCCGCGTACCCCTGCATCTGGAACCCGAATGACGTTGATCCCATATCGGGCCTTCCGTCACTAGCAGCTGTCTCTCTGACACCGCACCTCTCGGTCACTACACGCCTGGCATGTCTGGATACTATCCTCCAGGCAACAATGTGCCGTTTCAGTACTATAACATCGACCCGAACGCGGTTCCGAATCCCAATACACGCAATGGAGCCCCGCTTTCAAGGATGATACCAGATTCATCCTACTCATCAGGACTACCAGAAAATCCGTTCCAGCCCAGAAATGCCGTACCATTTTTGCAGTACACAGAACCTCATATGCAGTCGAATTATGGTGAGATGTATGAGGATGTTTCTGGACTATCAGGATCGGCGCAAGGCGGCAACGCTCGTGTGCGGCAGCGCGTCCTGCCTGGTGAGCAAGTCAAGCATCGCAGAACAAGGAGTGGCTGCTTCACATGCAGGCAAAGAAGAGTAAAGGTGATTCTCAATTTCTGTAAGCGCTGAAACTTGGCTAATGAGGCGACAGTGTGATGAAGCTCATCCCATGTGCGATCGTAAGTCCCCTGTTCGAGCTCAGCGACAAAGCAATTCTGACGTATCTGAACTCAGGGTGCAGAAAGGGTGGTCGCGAGTGCATTTATCCGGACAAGGAGTCCAGCCAGAAACCAATTCGTAGTGGATCCAAATCGGAGAAGTCTTCCGCAGAAGGAACTTCATCGCCAGAAGACCACGACGAGGAAGGAAACGAGCATTTGCCCATAATCCATGACGACGATGAAGAGGAGTACGATGACATGGAGGCTAGCACCATGGGAAAAAGCCAGGATTTACGCGACTCACCCGCATCCACCTTCGACCAGGGTACTTCACCATCCACAGAAGCTTCTTCGACTGTGCCTCCAACTATACGGCAATCCGTTTCTCGAAGGAGCAGTGCGCAGGCCACGAAACCAGCTGCACAGACCAGGAACTCCTCACAAATGCACAAAGACGTTCAGTTCTACCTGAACTATTTCAAGGACCACATGACCCATCATCACTACTCGCTGAAGCGCGACTCTCACAATTTCCTCAAGGGCGAGTTCCTGAACTATGCCCTAAAATTCGAGCCTTTGAAGTACGCGGTGGCAGGGTATGCAGCGTACTTTCATACCATCTCACAGCCAGATGGCCGCATGTCGACGTTCCTCCAGTTCTATAATGAGTCGGTTTCGCGTCTTCGAGTGTCTATCACCAAACACAAGAAGCAAGGGCTTGCAACTTTCCTCACCATTCTCCAGCTTGCAAGCATCGAGGTAAGGACGCCGATGAGTTCCGTGTAGCCAACACTAATGCATCTGATCAGGAAATGCTCGGTGATTGGGTCAATCTCATGGGGCACCAGAAAGCGGCATTCGAAATGCTCACTCGTCTCTACACACCCCAAACCATCGTGCAGTCAGACTTCCTGCTCAAGTTAGCCCTGTGGTACACTCGATTTGACCTCTTCGTCGGCCTCCAGTCAGGCGGTGAGGCAGTACTGAGTAAAGACTGGTACACGGCGGTACACGAATGCTATGTGGCGAAGGTACGCGACAATCCTGACGATATGAGCTATAAATACGAAGAGCGATTCGCATACTCTCGGATTGTAGCCAAGGATTCAAGTGATCTTTTCTCGCGAATGAGCAAAGGTCTGCTCACCACTGAAGAATTCATGGAGCAATTACCGGTGGTGAAGAGTAAGGTTGAGGGCCTGCTTAAGAACATCGGCTCGGAATTTCTAGATCCCACCTACAAGGTTAAAGACATCCCTGGAGAGCCTGGACCTGACGATATTGTCAATCCATTCGAACCAAACATCATCTGGGGCGACGACCTGTGGACAACCAATTATATACTACTGGACTTTTGGAGCATCAACTTCATGAATGACATCTCAACGTCTATGGCATTTAAAAAGCCCTTCGAGTCAGAGCTTACAGCATTGGCGTATAAGGCCGCGCAACTTTTCGAGGCAATGCGCGCATATCCCAAAGCACCTCACGGCGCCATCATCGAAGCCCAAGTCAGCTTTGCTATCTCCACGCTATTCCTCCCAAAGGACGAAAAGACAATGCAGTGGTGCCGACGAACGTTCGCCAAAGTGGAATCTCTGGGATACATATATCCAGATGTCATGCGCAACCGTATGCTTGAAGCCTGGGGACTTGAACCTTCTGACTGGTGGTTACCGAACGACAAGGGTTGTCCACCTATCATTCGATCCATCAAGAATTTTATTCACGAACGATCAACGGCACCTCGGGACCAGGTGTCCGAGGACCTCAAGGAAATGAGAGGTATATTCAGCAGTCTCAATATTACTAATTCTCCAGGGTCGGATAATATGACGGTCACAAGCAACGACAGCGCAGGAGCGAAGGGTGTACCAGGGCAATTCACAGGATCACCGGATTGGTGAATTTCCTCCCACTACCAGGATGATCCATTGAATAATTCGTTCCGGCTGGTCAACAAGGGAGAAGTACCACTTCAAAGCCCACATCTCAATCGTCGTTGTGGGATCTACGTCACATTCAGTGCGCGGACTACGGATTTGCGCGCGCAGTGACAAATTTCTCATCTGCACCGATCTACTCAACGTTTTCAGCCCTGTCGTGTCTAGCTGTCGTCGCAGGCGGATTCCCGAGTGGCGTTTGGTACCACCTTGAGCGACACATCTAGCACAGCCCACCGCGTGCTGCATCCAACGCTACACGACAGCACCTCCACGGCAAAGCCTTGCATCAAACTTGTACAAAAGTGGGAAAATCGAGCGAAATAACCCCACCATGTGGTTAGACGCTGATCGTACTGCAGCTGAAGTAGGATGCTAGTTTTGACGTTCAGTCAGAGAGCGAAAGTTGAGTGCGGCTGCAAGGGATTCACAGCATGTCTGGGAGATCGAGGCACGGACATGTATTGTGGAAAAACTTGGGCAGAAGGCATACGACACGTGAGAGCCACGCTCATTGAGAGTGGTAACTCACTCATGCTCCACCACAGCCTTCGACTATGGCAACTCAAGAAGAACAGATTAGAACAGTCTTACCTGGTGCACGCTTGTACGTTCAGAAGGCACCTTCAGGGCTTAAGACAAGATGTAAATATCATGTTCTGTCTTGACCTGCCACCTGTCAGATCGCGTGATACACATTTGAAACCCGAGCTCATTAAGCTTCACGATATACAGAAACTCCTTCTAGTGGGTGATGTTATACTGCTATGTATCACTGCAAGGTCTGGTCATTCTGGCTCACCTTATCACCTGGAGGGTACTCCCAATTCGGTTAGCGTCATACAGGGATCACGGCACTAAGGGGAAGCCGCAGTCGCGGAGGGCTCAACCCACATGCAAGCTCCAAGCAACAGCAACAACACTTTAGCAACGCGCACTTGATACCCTTACTTATCTGTCTGTACACACAAACGCCACTATGGATAACCTTGGCAAAATCTCGGCTTTCGGAAAGAGCTTCGGGTACGTTTCTGGCGCTTCTGCCTCTGTTTTGTTACAGCATTGCGCAATAACAGATAGGCTGACAGGATGCCCCTAGCGCTTCTTTCACACCTTTCGCTGCCAGGACACAGCAGTATGTCAAGGAGCAGCTTGGCCAGGCTGAAGAAAAGGTGCGGCCACCTCTAAAAGAGCCCACGACAGCTCCAGGAACGGAAGTTGGGACTGATGCTGACATTCTCCTGGACAGACCCAGCTCCCTCCAGATTACATCGAGCTCGAGAAGCGCGTTGATGCGCTGAAGAAGGTGCACACAACCATGCTTCAGGCCACCTCGCAATACGCCAACGAAGCCTACGATTACCCTGCGAACCTCAAGGAGTCTTTCAACGATCTCGGCCGCACCGTCTCGGAGAAGGTCAACCTCCTGTCGAGCGCAACGTCCCCAGCAGAGGCTCAGGCCGCCCTCACTGCCCCGCCTTCCGCAAAGCCGCAGCCCAAGACCTTCAGCCATGCAGTCGCACGCGCGGCCCTCAACAGCTCGCACATGCTCACCGCTGAGCAGTCTGGCTCGAGCGAAGATCCCCTGGCCACGGCGCTCGAAAAGTACGCCATCGCCAGCGAGAAGGTTGGAGAGGCTCGTTTGGCACAGGACGCCCAGATTCAGAGCAGGTTCCTGGCTGGCTGGAGCACAACTCTCAACACCAACATTCAGTTCGCAACGCGAGCGCGCAAGCAGGTTGAGAACTCGAGGCTGAGCCTCGATGCCACCAAGGCCAACGCCAAGGGCAGTGCTTTCACTCTACCCGGTCAGGCAGGCCGCAAGGACGGCACTGGCGAGGAAGACCTGAGCGAGGAGGCTCGTGCTAAGATTGAGCAGGCCGAGGATGAGTTTGTCGGCCAGACAGAGGAAGCTGTTGGTGTCATGAAGAACGTATGTGTTACATTGACAGAATCGCAACTACCTTGACGAAGCACACGCTAACACGGCACAGGTTCTGGATACACCCGAACCCCTCCGCAACCTCGCCGACCTCATCGCCGCCCAGCTCGAATACCATAAGAAGGCATATGAGATCCTGACGGATGTCTCAGCCATTGTTAGCCAGCTTCAGAATGAGCAGGAGGTGCGTAGACATCAGTCCGATGATTTCTAGCGTCATTCAATCCTTCTTTGTCGCTTTACGCTGTGTCTGATGCTCGCTTTAGCAAAAGTACCGCAACCCCAACTGATTGGTTCGTTGTGTAGGCCCGCTACCGCACGGCTCGTGAGGAAGCGTAGGTTCATAACCACGTTGTATGACGAAAGAGCTCTTTGATGGTGGTTTGGATCCATGCCTTCTGGGATAACAGCTGGAGTCTACGTTGCACGATCGCTCTTGATATTTTGGACATCGTGGGCATCATTTGAGGTCATTTGCGTGTCTGTGGTACATCTAGTCTCGATCAATGGACTGGTTCTCCTTGTGATGAACATGCTGTATTCATTCGAACACCCCACTCTCATCCTTGAACTGCGCCGCCTGCGTCTTCGCAAACTCACCAATACCGCCAGCCTTCCCATCATTCTCGTTATCCCCCTCAGGAATGTACTCTCTCATTACATTTGCCACGTACTTCTCAGGTACACCCATCCTGACCGCATCCTTAATACCCTGATTCATCCTATACACATACTCCTCCCTCGGCTTATCCGGCGTCGTCCTGTTCCGATCAATATACACCAGCATCTCCCGCGTCTCAAACGGCGGAGCCCCCGTATCCACCCTGTCACCCCCCGTACTCGGCCAGAACTCGCACGCAATCATCTCTTTGGTGTACGCGACCGGCACGCCCTCGTTCCTGTCCAACCGCCTCTCGTCCTCCGCCAGCAGCGCGTACACCAGCCCGTACACGGCGTCCGAGTAGCGGCCCGACGTCGCGCTGCGC
The DNA here is from genome assembly GCA_009982855.1 of Lizonia empirigonia. NCBI lineage: Eukaryota > Fungi > Ascomycota > Dothideomycetes > Pseudoperisporiaceae > Lizonia > Lizonia empirigonia. Next base: position 253,798 of record JAADKA010000013.1, on the reverse strand, counting down.
GACACCACGTTGGCGTACCCCGGGAGTTGATCAGCCAGGTGTGGTGCGCGAGCCGCGCGACGCCCAGGTAGGAAGACGTGGGGCATCGCACGGCCATTTGGTGCTGCCAGAGGTTGGAGCCGTAGCCAAAGTAGATTGTTGGGGCTGGGAGGGGTGTCTGGGAGATGGTCATCTTGGGTGAGGATTTTGCGATTTCGGGGGGTTTGCTGGGTTTCTTGTGAGGTTTGTGGTGGTTTGTGGTGGTCTTGCATGCGTTGAGATGGGTCTTGATGAGTGGATTCTGTGCAGGGCACTAACGCAAATATGGGTGTGAAGACTCTTTCTTGTGCCTAACGATTTGAGATGTTTTGTGGGAATGACTGAACGACAGTTCCTCTTATGCAGAAGTTCACTGCGCTTTATTTGGTACTATGAAACCTTTGTACAATGCAATATAGCTGGTTAAGAAAGGTCAGTACAGCTCATGACATGTGTGTGGTGGGATTGAACAGGGCTGGTTTCTAAGTGACTCACATCTATGCACTTAGTATATCAATGTCTAAGTAGTGTGTCAAAGAAGAACAAGTGTACATGTTGCAATTCGAATGGTGGCATTAGGGTGCTAAAAGAGGCCTCTCGTCCGAACGAAATAATCGGAAACAGCCAATCAGGCGCGAAGCATTGCAATCGCAACGTGCAAGTAAATTTATTATTTTCAGAGTACAAATAAGGTAGAGACAGTATTAGAGGATATATCTGTCTAATTAAATTCCTTAAATATTGTATTAGGGGCAAGATATCACTCCCCAAAGCGATTCCTTATATCCGACTTTCACGTTCGGACGAGAGGAGGCATGGTGTTCAAGGGTCCAGCTGACATCATCGCCCCCAAAGCTTCCGGCATCTGCGCTGCCTGGACTGCGACGTGATAGACCTTGGTCGATTGCTACATCTCAGATGTAAGTATGATATACTTCTTGCGTAGTTTTGCCTTTGGGAATGCTCATCCAAGAGCAATTTGGCGTCCCATGGAAAAAATTTGTGGTTCCCAAGTGGAAGGAAGAGTCATCGCAACATTTCGCACTGCCGCGAACAGACATCGTGTTGCTAACAAAGCTACCCCCAGATGCCTCAATCTCATCACAGTCACTCGGGCCAGTTCTGTGGCCATGCGAAGAACAATCTCGAGGATGTAATTCAGGCAGCAATCGCTAGGGGCTTCCACAGCTTTGCACTGACTGAACATATCCCGAGGGCACTTGTGGACTTTTATCCAGAAGAGGTACGCTAGTCTCCATTATGTGTTGCTTGAGTTTGTACTGACTCTGTCTGCTAGACTGACAGTCATACTGAAGAGAGTCTCGTCAAGCTGTTCGATGATTACTACGCCGAGGCTGTTCGGTTACGAGACATCTATTCGAATCAGATACAGATTCTAGTCGCCTTCGAGTCCGAATGGATACGACCGTCATCACTCGACATCATTCGAGGCTTCCTCGACAAATATACTTTCGACTTCTTCATGGGCTCCATCCACCACACCCATACGATCCCAATCGACTTCGACCGTGCGATGTACGAGCAAGCTCGAGCTAAGGCAGGAGGCACAGACGAGAAGCTGTTTGAAGACTACTTCGACGAGCAATACGAAATGCTCCAAGCGCTGCGACCGCCTGTTGTAGGTCACTTCGATCTCATACGCCTCTTGAGTGATCACAAAGATACCGCGTTCGAAGGAATGGATGGTGTGTGGGAAAGGATGAAGCGCAACCTTGAGTATATTTCTTCTTATGGCGGACTGCTGGAGTTCAACTCGGCTGGGTTGCGCAAGGGTCTTGCTGAGCCGTATCCTTGCTTGGCTGTCACGAAAATGTTCTTGGGTATGGGTGGTGGCTTTGTTTTGTCTGACGACAGCCACGGTATCGAGCAAATCGGTACGAACTACCCACGTCTCTTGAAATACATTCAGGGGGCCGGGGTCGAGAAGATACACTTTGCTGTGAAAGGCTGTGGAGACCGGATAGATAGCCGCTTCCCCACTGCGGGTTTCTCCACCATCGCCGTGTCCGACCTGGCGGACTTACCTTTCTGGTGGAACTTGCCATAGAAGGTCTCACGCACGCCGCGACAAGCGCCACAGATCCACTCTCGCTGTGCCCCGGAGCCGTCTTCCGTGCAATGCCATTACAAGAAATCCAACGGCTGTTTAATCTGTGGCTGCAGCATGCATTGCAAAGCTAACAGTTTCGCGAGGATACCCATGACCGAAGGAATTTTCAATGTTTCACAGTACGAGTAGATGGGAGTCGCTGGCGCCGTAAGCGCTTTCATCAACGGTGATCTTGATACCAGACCGCGTCGTTGGGACCTCGAACTAGAGCCCAGGATCATAGTGTCATGTTTACGAAGTAGGCCGCGTACGATGAGCTGATAATTGCAGCATTGCTGTAATCGATATCGGTGTCATCTCGCAACATAGCAAAGGCTAGTATTTTTTTGCTTGCCGCGAGAAGCACGATAATCAATGCTTCTGCAGGGCTGCAGCTTACATTCACAGTTCCTGTGGACCTGGAGCAGGTGCGGAACTCGGCCTGTTATCCGCCTCGATTCTGATTGGCAAAACAGGCTCGCTTTGAGCGAAGGTCAGGGCCGGGTTCTTGGGTCCACTTCTCACACCGTCACTTGATGTCGGCCTAACGATAAACTCGTCTAGAAAGGTGTCAATGTTCTGTCAATCAAGTGGTAGTGCAATACGACCTTGGTGGACGGAGATGAGCGCTTGCACGTTTGCTCCTCTGATATAACGCATGCCAGCTTGACCGTTCAATCTTTTATGACACGACATTGTAAATTCTCCGTCATACAGCGCTTGTGTGACGTCCAGCGATTATTGCACGATAGCGAACAATGGCTGCACCACAGATCTCCTAGGGCCACGCTGGAGGCAGATCAAAGGGAGAATCAGCCGTGTGCAAGGACCACTCAAAAGCAATAGTCAAGTGCTAGATGAGGCATCGTGAACTCACGTTTTGGTACCCAACTGAGAGGCTCGGAACTTTTGGGGCGTCTGGCGTCGCTTCAGCTTGATTTCTTCTGGTGCGACCACTGATGATAGCTGTCCGTAGGTCGGCTTTAGAGTTCGACGACAGCGCCACAGACCTGCTAACCTGTCAATCCATCATACCGCAACTTGCGAGCTAGGTGTTGTATCACCGCATTTTGGTACTGTACCCCACCACTCCACCCCACCTTGCTTTAGAAAGACAGAACATCGCATTCCCGCGTCGCAAAACTGTTCGAACCCTCATTCCCGCGTCGCAATACTGTGCAAACCCTCGAAAAGTGAGGATGATAACCCAGCACTAACCGTCTTCAGCGATTCAATTGCTTTGACGCCCAATCGGGTCGGCAAACCAAACCCTTGCCCGGCAAACGCGGGAGAGGAACATCTGTCGTTCAAGCATGTCAACTGGTGGAGCTTGGATCGCGTGTCAACCAGGATACCTGCATATGACATGCGGATCTAGAGGGCTAGACCTGATGGTACTTCCGGCTTTTGACGGGCCTGAATATCGGGCACCGCTCCCCGACAGACGGACAGGCCCTAAACGCGGCTGTGGCTCGTCGGCCGTGGTCACGCCTCAGTGGAAGGATGTGAAACAGGTGCATCGGTGAGGGACCAAGGATTGCTTGCTACAATGCAGTAAGCCAGTTTGTCCTACTACATTTATGCTAAACCTAAAGCGTTCGCGGTTCGAGTAGTCATGTCCAAGCTCAACACAAGCACAAGAGCCTCCGGATGTACCTTCCTGGGGTCACTCCCCGACTACTAAAAGCTAGGCCTTCTCTTCGTCAATGACGTACCTCCCTGACTCTTCCTTCCACATCCCTCCCAGACACCTGCACCTTCTCAGGGATTGACGCCGCCGCAAACTCAGAACCAACCCTCATCAAACTACAGACTAACCACCACGTCCATCGATCATCATCAGCATCATTGACGCCAACAACTTCACATTCATACCAACAACGTCCTTCGCTGTATACCATGTCCATCACCAAGACGATCCTCGAGCCAGGAGACGAGCAACAGCTTGTTAAGAAGTACGACGAGGTCTCTATCGAGTACACAGGTGAGAAGTATCCATTAAGTGGTATTGCATTGTCTGATAATCAGCAGGGTGGGTATTCCAGGAGGATGGACCAGACGAGAAGGGCAGAGAGTAAGTCCAAATATGCCGGGCGCCTAGAAGACTGTCGTACTCAAGCTACTCTTAGGTTCGACTCATCCGCAAAGCGTGGAGATTCGATCGTAGTCATTGGCATGGGGCGGGTTCTCAAAGGTTTGTACTTTCGCGAATTTGGTTCATACAGAAGTACAGATGTCTCTGCACAGACGGCGACACTTGCTGATCAAACTTAATTAGGATGGGACAAGGGCATTCTCGGTGATTATAAACCCACCGATCCCAATGAGCAGGTGGGCCCCATGGCACTGAATGAGAAAGCAAGGTTCAAGTTCTCACCGTAAGTCAAACCCTCTCCACGACACCCAGTTTCTGAGCACCACTGACAAGTTCCAACAGAAGTTTCGGTTATGGCGCAAAGTAAGTCGAGTCCTGTACCTGCACAATATGCCACTACCAGCACTCTTGTGACGGAGCTCTTCCCACACGATACTATGTCGAAACTGGCCGGCAACATAGCTGTTCCAACATGCTTAGAAAGAGCACGATTCGAACACCACATAGCTGAAACCACCGGCTGACCACACTCTACAGTGGCTTTCCCGGACAGGTCCCGAAGAATGCAACGTTGATCTAGTGAGTAGCCTTTTCTGTCCTTGTGTGCCTGCGTCTTCAAAAACACTAGAATTTGTTCACTCAAACCCTGGTGTTGCATGCGTCATTACCTTGCTCACCCAACTGACAATTGGCAGTGAAATGAAGATCACAAGAATCGGTCCGCAAAGGGCACCATAGCATGTTCTCCAGCTTCGCCGGTTGAGCGATGCCCTCAGGCCCGAACCTTTTGAACCTGATACCGGTCTCTTAGCCCCGCGATCGCGTGCATCCATCGCTGCCGTTTAGGACAGATGCACCTTGTCCGTGTGCGACTATACAATCTGATCGACATCGACTGAGTCACGCGGCCCAGGTGAATCGCACATTGACTCGCAATTCTTCGCACCGAGAACCAAGGGTCAGAAGTCACACATAAACACTGGTCTTGTGAGGTAGACTACGGTTTTCTTTCTCTGGAGTTCTGTACATTGTTAGATACCCCAAATACCGCGAAAAAGTCAGTTTCAATTAAGATCCATCTCAATTCGATGACGAGACAATGTTCTCGAAATACTACGGGTCACCATAGCACCCAGGTCCGTATCTGATGTTGCCCCGTTGGGTAAGTGATGTTGTATAGTATCCACTAAGCAAGTAGTACGTCAGAATCAATTAACCGGCTGACAATTCACCCGAACTACGAAAGTAGCTGGCCGGAGACACATGTCTTTCTCACGCTCGTTGGCGAAGCTAGCCTTGCAAATGAGCACGAGCACACCGACATTCACGCCACCCGAATATCCCAGTCAACGTCCCGAACCTCCTGCTCGGCATGCCGAACAGTAACTCCAAGATGTCACCACTCAGCAAACGTATTTTGGCGGCGGTAGCAGCGCTTCTTCTTTCTTGCGAAAGCCGGCAATCGACGGCTTGTGTGACAACCCACTATCGTGCCTAGCCATGCCCTGCTCCGTCCCGTCTTGACCTGCCGCAGCACACGGTCAGACTCGAACATCCAATGAAACCAGAAATTGGCTCGCACTAGCTAGAGCAATGCTCAACTTACTGTATCAAGTAACAGATCGCGATAATCTTGCTCACAGAACTTATCTGTGGATCATATCAACTTATTCCCCCTTCCACGAACCTGAGGCAGAGTAAATTCAGCAATACTGCCGTACCTTGAAGCCGCTGACAAGGTATGCAACGACCCCTGCGTTGATCCGTACATGGCCTGACAACGTGCATACGACGCAGGCAACACCACATTCGGAGACCGATATGCAGCCACCGAGAACATATCAACAACCAGGCCTGACCCGGTGAGCGACAGCCGTACCCTCAAACTCTTCACACCGTTGACGGGCCGCGGCCGCTCTTCGAGCCGTGGCTCTAGCCGTCTGACACTCCCGCTGGCAGCGCCCGTTAGATCAGGTTTTGAGTGCAGTTGAGGGTGCCTGAGCTGGCAGAAGAGTAGGTATACAGGTGTGATCTGTGGAGGCGACTTTGGCAGTAAGTTTGGGCCTAAGCTAAGGATAGCATCTCTTGTGGCGTGAGTGACTGTCTGAAACAGCCGCCGAGAGCGACCATCTGGGCCAGAACATAATCCTTGGTGCGCATCTTCTTGCAGAGATAGGTATCCCGCTCATGGTGTGCTGCTCATCGATCCTGTGAATCCGGGGTTCGGTGGCCACTCAGTTTCACGCGCATATTGTGGTTGACTAATGCGAACAGGTTACACGCCCTGTGCAGAAGGGATCGATGCGTAACCTGCATGTATGTGCATGTCGAAACAGCATACACGACTGGCACTGGAGGGCCAAAACATGCTTGACGTCGTTGGAAAGTTGAGCGTGTCATTCAACTACAGTCGCGATAAACGTCAAGCCCTGATAGGCCTTGGTATCCATGTAAGACGGAGAATAGCGCTCGTGCTTGGAGGCGTTTATGCACTGTAAATGCTGAGTAGAGGCTAGATTTGCTGCCCAAAGTTGATAATTCTCGAGCGCCAGCCAATGCGATCTGCGCTTTCTCGGATCCGAGGGAGATAAAACACGTTTTTTGAGCTGTGCTTACCGGTACGGCGCCAAGGTGTCACTTCGTGCCGGTCCGGCGGGTTGGGCTTACAGGAACCTACGGGTAATAAGCTGGGAGAGCTCGGAACATGTCTGAGTGAATAGAACTGGTCACGGGTATGCTCAACGGCTGTTGATGAAAAGAAGCCAATCCTTGCCCTCTTCCTGCAATATTCGAGATCATGCCAGGAATATGCACCTGACAAGAGTCGAAAGCCAAATGTGGAAGCCAAGGAAACAAGTGTTCACGTGCCAGAGGACGTGCACTAGCAGCAGACATGTTGTCCGCCTTACACAGTCCACCTTGTTGTCTCCAGATGATGGGGTGTTGTACGTCTTCGAAGATTTACAGAAGCAGGGCAGCCTGGCCAGCACACTCTCGAGCACTTGAACGAGTACTGAATCATAAGGCCAAGATTCAGTCAGAGAAATTGCAATTGCAATATCAAGTCCTCTCACGTGAGCTGGGTGGTTGTTTGCGTGGCATCCGATTAGTACATCTGTGCTGAAGACGCAGATTGTCTATGTTCGTCAGCTTGTGCGCCATACATCAAGGTTCGAGGCAGGCCGGTGCAGGTCAGCAGCCAAACAGGTAATGGAGCTATTGCATGCAACAGCTTGCGTGTAAAGACATCATGCCAAGCTGACAAGTGCGGTGTCGTCAGTGTCTCATTCCGAGGATAGAGAACACCATTCACAACAGCCACTGAGGCTTCCGATTAGCTCTGTAGACAGAATGCTGTATCATAGCCCTTGTAGATAAGTAGGATGTGTAGCGTATGCATTGTGGTTCGTAGCATCATCTTCTCATGAATAGGCTAGAGTCTAGAGGTGTTGTTAGACATGGTTTCGGGCGTGCACAGCTAGACAAGGCAGCCACACGATGCAAGGGTCGGTGGTTACACGTGTGTAGTGTTGACTGGACCAAGTCATGTTACACTGGTCCAATGTTTGCTTCGACATCGGCGTCTTCCAAACGTTCTTATCGGTGTGTATCTTGTGCGGCATCTCCCCACGCCGCCTGCAGACAGGTGTGACAGAATTGCTGTGGGGCTAATAATACGCAAGTTGCTGGCGCTGTAAGGCTGAACGTATGTTGGACCGCAGGCGCTGTCTTCAGCCCATCTGCTGACTGAGCATGTGTTATAGAAAGCCTCTCTTCCGAGACAGAGGTGAGTTACAGGCTGTGTTAGCTAGAGAGTGGAGACACTCGATGGGTTTCATGTGGTCAGGTGCGAAGACAATGCGTATGCGTGTGGGGAAGGACAGCGTCTGCTTCGCCTTCACGTGGTAACGACGGGATTCAGACGCGTAGCACGGCAGACTCTGACGGCGTCAAGGGAAGAATGTACACATTATTCAATCGAGCACTGCAATGAGAGCGAAGTTATGTCTCATAATGATAGAACAATAATGACTAGGTATTGCATACGAAGTAGTCAACGAAACCTGCCGCATAGTCCCTGCAGATTTATGAGGGAGTATGCACGTGATATGCCACCACCCGCTGCTTGGACCCTTCCTCAACACAAGCAGCTCTGCCGCGCCCCAACAATGCAAAAACAAAATTGCGTCTCTGGGCGACACTTCTGGGCCACAACATACGATGACTCGCAACTTCTTGACGTTGGCGCGGCACATGGAAATTTGACGCGCCACGACATCAACCACACCTCTTGTCGCAGCGCTGGGCTCCTTAGCCCAAGCACGCCACGGCACTCGAAGCGGTTGGCAGGGGAGCGGGGGGGTCCACGAAGTAAACGATGCCCATGTGCAGCGCCTGTTGATCTCATCGTGAATTCACCTTGGATTGGCATTTTTGGTTGGCGGCCAAAGGAAATTACTTGTGGATATGAGCTCGCCGTGAATGGCCAGAGCCACAGCGACAGCGCTGCGCCGGCATGGCGCCTATCGATACAATACAAAGTTGCGCTGCTGGCACAACCACGAGATTTATTACGAGGGAGACGACGAGTCTTTTCTTCATGCCCTTGCATCGATCTGACCGGAAAGCCGCAGCACTTGCTCTGCATGTGTGCGGTCGACCGACATGTGATCAGTACAACAAGTCACGAGACCAACGCCCCTTTCCAAGGGCCCAGAGGCTTCGCACGCGGAATTGCAGACGCTTCAGGCCAACAGCTAGGCTCGCCAAGGGCTTCATTAGTGACTGTCCTCATTAAACAACAGGAAGCTCAATGAGGTTGTGGTTGATCGATTCTAGAATGACAGAATTTGATCCCAGTCCCAACATGCGTGAACCAGACAATCGATTCGCCGACATGTCAGGACTTGGACGACTGCGCCCGACGTGTTGCCTCTGAAATCTCTGCGACTCTTGGGAACCACAAAAACAAGGTGATTCTGGATCGGCCACATCCTGGTCGTAATTTACTCTGTTTTTGGAGGTACGCCGATATGCTGCGGGCTAAATTACAACGCGTGCGTGGTAAGCGCCCTGCTGATCAGGCACAGGCCATATCCGATTGGTGTCCCCCTTGCTGAGTCTGGCTAAGTTCTTGCCGTTCGAGGCTACGCATGCTTTCCCGCGCCTGTTCTCCGGACAAGCCACGACGTTTAGCACCGTCTTGAACAAGCCCACGCTATGAGCGACGACTCGTTCCATAGCGGGTGGGTTGGCGAGTGGCCCTCGGCTATTTGTACTAGGATTCAGCCATCTTATTTACTTCGTATCCCCCAGGCGTCCCGAATGTCTTCTTACCGCAACGAGCAGGACTTTGTCAACCCGTATTCTTTTGCTGAATAACTTCACTCCTTCAGGTGTTCAGCAGTCACTCTCTCAATCGACGTCCTTTTAATCCGTCAACTGTCTTTACGAAGAATCCGGTCAAATCCAGCCAAAATGCAGCTCATTACTGTCCTTTCTGTCGCGACCTCCATGGTCGCAACTGCCTCCGCCAGGAGCGCAGTCACCCTCAACGAGGAGTGCGACACCAGCAAGCCCATGGCTCGTATCCACAACCGATGCTCCTACGATGTGAACATCTGGTCCGTTTACAAGGGCGACGGCTGCCCTTCTGACGAGATGGTCACCCTGAAGTCTGGCGAGACCTACCAGGAGAACTACGCCGACCCCAAGAGTGGAGACGTCGGTGTTTCCATCAAGATCTCTAAGACCCAGGAGTGCAAGGGCAACGACATCACCCAGCTTGAGTACTTCATCCAGAAGAACTCTCCTGGTTTCAACTACAACTACCTCGATGTCTCCTACGTTGACTGCCCTTCCAACACCGGCGACTGCCCCACCAGACAGGAGGGTTACTACCTCGTCGCAGGTTCCCAGACTGGCTCCGCCACAGCCGATTCTGCCAACACCTGGTGCCCAGTCATGTCCTGCACTGACGCCCTCTCTTGCAACAAGATCTCCTACGTCCAAGCCGATGACGTCCAGACCAAGACTTGCGAGGTTGACCAGAACATGGACTTCTACATGTGCGGTGGTGAGGCTCCTGGAGAGGAGAGCTACAGCCCCAGCAGCTCTGCAGCCGACTCATCTGCCCCTGCCCCCACCTCCGAGCAGGCCACCTCCACCAAGCCCACGTCTACTGCCCCCTCCTCCACCTCCGAGCAGGCCACCTCCACCAAGCCCACGTCTACTGCCCCCTCCTCCACCTCGGACAGCTACGGGAACGATTTCAAGGTTGCTGCCGCTGCCGTCACTCCTGTCGTTCCGGTGGACAACGGCCTGAAGACCAAGACCGAGGTCGTCTACGTCACCGCTTACGAGACCATCAACGCTAAGAGGCACGCTCACGGCCACGCTCGCCGTCACCAGCAGTTCTACGCATAGACACTGCCAGTCTATCGATTTGTAAATGATTGGCATGTTGGGTGTTGGGGAGACCGCGTTGTCGCATATTCTACGCCGATAATCCAAATACCTATTTCGCGATATACCCAGGGAGAGAGAGGAGAGGGATGGAATCGATATCATTCCAAGTAATGACGAGGCAGACAGCGTCGCAGGCAATATATTTTTTCATACCAACATCATCGATGCGCACCTCGCCATTGCTTGCACTTGCTATTCGCTTCCGCCCTTCGACTCCTACTTCGCTCGACAACTCAGTCGCGATATAGACATGGATTAGAGGCTTCTTTTCTTGGACACATTCTTATCTCACGATGTCATGACATATACCATCTTGGGGATCTGGCCTTCCTCACTGGGGCTAGCGGGACTTGTTTCTCCTTTCTTCAATTCTTCGGGAGCATGACTCCCTCCCTTTTGAGACGGACGAAGGAGATGTCCCAGGCTTGATGCGTGTCCCTGTAGTTAAAAACAATAGACTATCGCTATCACTCAAATTACTTCCTCAATTTGCTCAACTTGCCGTGCTATTCTGACTCGATTCGTGGTGATTTGTGCCTTTGCAATTTCGCTTATTTGCTGGCCTGAGTTCATTCGCGTCGCACGACGCGTCCTATGGCCTCACAGTTTCAACAGATCTCCGTTCGCTACCCCGTGTGGACAGGTCAGTGTCTGACGATGACCCTTTCCTCCATGTTCTGTTTCAAGGCTTAAGCTGCGCCGCATCCTGTCAACAGCGCCACACCTTCAGGCCCGATGAGCACATCACGTGTACCTTGTTACGACTATTGCTGATCTCCATAATGCATGCCTCTTTCATCTTGCATGAACCGTTGGAGTGATGCCAGATCAAGCTTTGAGATCGGTGCAACTTCTGCTCTGGCATTCATCGTCCTCAATCATGAGTTCCGCGCTTGACTTGCGAATTCTGCACACTGCTGTCCAAGTGTCCAGCAGCCACGTGTACCGCGGTCCTTACAACCGACGTCGCACGTGGCTTCACCCAAAATCTGGGAGCCAAGAACATCCATCGCCCTCCCGAGGTCCGCACGTCAAGTGCGCATTCCATCTCGCGGCGCCCGGCAATCATGCTCGTCTCGCATAGTGCCGGTGCCTTGCAGGCCGTTGGCGGCCACGCGCCGCTTGAACACTCACGCAAGCCCTTGCACAGACTTTTCGCCTTGCTGCAGTAGTCTCGCGTTCTGGAAGCCCCACTTCCTTCGCCTTCGGTACGTCCTTGCATCAACAGTTCAACGCCTTCTCCATTTTTCCATCCACACATGCGTCAAGTAGGCCGGACTGGTATCGATAAGCCAAACCACGCACTTGCGCAATGCGTGCGTCACCGGCTCATGCGCCGGTCCCTGACCGTTACGGTCATCGCGGGATGCTTTTGCGGTGCGAGCGAATGAGAAGAATGGCCGTCCAGGAACTTGGGCGTCGTTGGACGTTCACGGCCTTGGCGGTGGAGAATGCGAGATTCTAGAACTCGAACATGTTGAGTCCGTTCAACCTCGCTGCGGATCTTTTCAGTCTCCACCGTCACTCCGTCCTGTGCGAATGATGTCAAAGGCTTGGTGGCGGAAGAGCAGCGATGTTGGCAACCCTGCCAACCCATGAGATAATAGCTTACACATGAGAGATGGTTGTAAAGAAAACCAGAACTGTCTACGAGCTAGACTAGTGTTCCGTGCATCCATCTGCAGGGTCAACTTTGGTTGCTGTGAATCGGGCCTGAATGGCTTTACCAACTCCCTCTTGGTAGATCCCTCTTGGGTCCTCTTGGGGAGTAGCTGAAGAAGGCAATTTTGTTGGAGTCTATCAGAATGACAAACCTAGAGATGCCTTGGGCACCAAACAGATTTCCATCACCGTAGAGTTCAAGAACTATCTTTCGAGCCTCTCGACTACACACTCAGAATTTTCACTTTGTGTACCGCCACCGGAACCATCGAATCGCTGCTACCGATCCGATTCGAAGGCCCTTGAACCAGTCCACTGATTTCTAACACCAGGTCCCACCTCCCTTCACCGTTCAGCACAGAGACGACCAGCTTCCCACCTCCCTAGCACTGCAACCCTCTATGACCAGCAAGTCCAAACCCAGACCTACAATCTCTGCCCTAAACCACGCGTTCCCTCAACCCACCAGACTGAATAATGCCTCTCGCCGGGCTCGACTCATGACTGAAAACGTGAACTCCCCACCAAACCACCGATCCAACAATCCTCACTCCCGAAGCCCACCACACCAGCTCCCACACACAGAAAGCCAACCCAGAGCCAAACCTAGTCACACCGTCCCCAATCTCCCTGCCTTTCCTTCTTCCCCGATCCCAGCAAAAACCACAACACTGCAAAGCACACTCCGTGCAACGTGCATGCTTACCATCTCGACTCCCATCTGTTCTCACTTCACGTAATATTTGTTTCACTCATTCCCTACTCACAGCTCGATCAAATCCAACTCGCATCCAGTCACCCTGAACATCTCCAATCGCCGAAACATTCTTAAGCGTACTGAACAGTCCGTGATTTTTTTTCCCGTCACATAAAAACCCAAGGCATGGCCAGTCATATGATTGAGAACTATTTTAAAATGCTGGTAATTTGGGCATAGACCCTTTCAAGCGTGGCCAATGGACATGTCTCGTCTACCTCAATATGTCATACACCTATCGGGAGGTCCTCTTGTTGAGGCCATTGTGAACGCAAGTTCGATTAGCCTGTCAGGCTGATTAGCTTGTAGCTATCATTCACAAAGCCTGTCACTGCCATTGCTAACCCAGTCACGGCCTAATGATCGAAGCTGCTTCTCACAATTCACGGCAACATTGTGGCAACATTGTGGTGCGACAATGAAGTGAGCACATGCTTGTATCGAATATCACTCAATCCCAAAAAGTGACTGTCAGCAATACATCAATGACATTGACTCCAAGTGTGCAGCATCCTGGCGACATGTAATAATCAACACATTCAGGACCATAAGCTGTGTATGAAGCAGTATTGCAGCAAGCAGGGGAGTCTGGCACTCAGAAACATATCACCAAGAACAGTATGAGCGACGACGTGAAAGGCAGCAAGTATTAGTGCGAGATCTACTCTAAAACAGACAGAAACCAAACGCAAGAAAGAAGGAGCTCTGCTGAACCCTGAGCATGGCCAAGGGCAAGACAAAAAAGTACGACAACAGTAATATCGGAAAGCCAAACAAATCAGACAATCGCTGTCGACTTCTTCAAGCGCCAAAGTAACAGAGCCATATTAGGAACCAACGCGTTCACCCTCCACTTCGAATGTAGCGCCTTGCTAGTGCCGGTATTCGGTCAGCCATTCGAGATGTGTAGTCGAGCTGGTAGGGACCTAATGAACTGCCTAGTAACTTGGACAGTTTAAGGCTTCGTGGTAGGCTTTCCGGTTGGCTTTTCGGTCGGCCTTTCAGTCGGCTTTGCAGAGGCCTTTACTTCGGGTTTTGCGGTGGGCTTCCCAGCAGCAGGCTTGACCTTACCAGCGGCCTTCTTGCCATCGTCTCCCGCGAGCTTGCGAACATTCTGAGGAATGAAGGTGATGGCCTCCCCGCGGCACGTGACTGTATCGCCGTTCGGGCTGTCCTCGATATCGTTGCAGCTAAGAGGGGGGAGCGAGATGTCCGTGTCGGAGACCCAGGTAGCGCTGAAGGAACGTCAGTCACAATTTCAGCAGAGTGTGAGAGGTAGAAACTTACTTGTTGCACTTCCAGGTGTGCTCGATGCGGTAACGGGCATCCCCAGGGCCACCATTCACGTCAAACATCAGGTCGCTGGTTCTCACGCCAGCGATGTTGCACTGGTTGTCGCTGCCAAGGTCGGCGCCATCAGCCTCACAATTCGCGCCGGCGTCGACTGGATCGTCATGAATTGAGTCAGCAGGGTAATTGGACTCGATGTTGAAGCTGACGAAGTTGTAGGACGGCGATCGGGAGAGTGTATATTCCGATAGGTCGTATGTTACGGGAGTGCACTGGTCGTCGCCGGCGGTGACCTTCTGAGCGGGCGCCGCCATGATAGCGACGGGGAAGACGAGAGCGGCAACTGTGGTGAAGAGCATGGTGAATGTTGGGTGAAAGAAGAGTGAAGAGTGGAAGAGTTGGTTGGAGTTTCGATATAGAAGGGAAGAGCGGAGTTGGTATGGATGCTGAAGAATGGGTTGACTGGTGCTGTCGATGCCAAAAAGCTTTGGAATTGAGTGACAATGGAAGAGTCAGATTGACAGGAGAGGATTCTTAAATGTGCAGTGTTTGGGGGTCTGAGCGCTGACCGTGGGGTAGTTCTTGCAGCCGAGACGGTCGAGCTGTGTGCAAACAGTCTGGATGGGGGAGGTACTGATGCCGTACCGGTGAGATGTGAAGGGGCAGATCGCTCAGAGCAGCGACCAGCAGTGCCATTCTTACCCTTGGTATAACCATAAATTGTCTATGCATACGCTGCGTACCTAGCATTTGGTCTCCGTAGCGGGCTCCGCCCAACGGGCAAGACCACTCGACTTCTATCATGCCTTGACTTGCGAGTGGTGGATCGAACAGCTTGAACAGATCGGATACTAGCACCCTCGAAGTCTTCTGTATGTCCAATGCCTGTGCCCTGCCACTGGATCGAAGATTGAGGAAGTAGCTGGTCCCTTATCGCGTTGGTGGGAGGCAGTCGCGAGCGTGTACTGAAGAGACCAGTCGCAGCCACCTTTCAGCTATACCTTCCAAGTATTACATCTACCCATGATTGTTATTCTAAAGCACGTGTTAAATATGGCACAGGAGTGTCTCGAGAGACAGGGCGTCGTAGATCTTCAGTGTGATTCCCCTCGTTTTCAGTGCGAATCGAGTTGTCGAGGAGTCAAGATTGGCGCCAGCGGGCTAGAAGCTTTAGAGCAATCAATCTTGAGCCCCTAGGTCTGATAAAGCTAAGGAGCTATAGCAAAGGCATGCATATCATAACTAGAAGTTGTTGAAAGGTTGGCACGGGGAGTTGTGGAACATTCTGTGAATCTGCAACCTCAAAGCAAAGTAAAGCTATACAGTCGTCGTATGTACCCAGGTGAGAGTAATCGCTGTAGCTGGATCCATTACACATAGGAGAAATCCACTCTGTGCAGTTGTAGCAGGACGACCTCGAGAGGTGGGTGAGAGAGGATTCGAGCAGGGATGGTCGCCGTACTGACAGGGTCTAAGCGAGGACTGCGGGAGCATCGTCATCTTGCCAGCAAAGACGTAAATGCAGGACAACACCATGAACATCACTCCAGTCTTCAACCAGGTGCTCGCGCAACACAATGCGCAGCCTGTCGAGCCGTATGTCTTCCGTGTGGAGAATCTGGACGAGTTTCTGAAGGAGGCATACCGCATTGTAGGCCACGTTACTCATCTGAAGCTTGAGTGGGGATGCTGACCATACAACCAGAGAACACACATAACAAAACTTCACACAGACCTGAAGTCCATACGACAAAGCTATCTCTCCACTGCGCCCCCGCCGCGACGGAAGCAGTTTGCGCGCGTCAACAATGCCTCCACGTCCACAGACAAAGACTCGAAGTACCTGACCGATGCGCAACGCAATGAGATCGATGCCCAGGCGAAGCAGTCGCTGCGAGAGCTGAACCATGCAATCAACGTTCTACGAGACGCCGAAGGGGTACGACAGACAACGGTTTCACAGGTAGCCATACGCAAGCGCGCAAAGCAAGGGCTAGGCGCATTGGGACGATGGGCAGCAGGAGGCGCAATAACTGCGAAGAGTCCAGAGGAGGAGCTCGAAGAGGCAAAGGCAAATACGATCAGGGCGCACCGGGACAGCATAATTTGGACGTTGCAAAGTGCGCTGGAGCAGTGTGGCCAATTCCAGAGTTCGATGATGGAGATACGGCTCATGAGGGAGGTCGAGAAGAGCAAGAGCGTGCTCTACAAGACCAGGGTGACGATGCCGTCGAACGACTACGGTGGCATGAATGGTGGAAGCACTTTAAACGGAGGCTCGAAGGACTACCGTGGGAAGACGACGCACACCCAAGACGAGTCGAGCGCTGCAATCGAGCAGCAGCTCGACCCTGAGCAGCTCCAGCTGTTTGCGCAAGAAAACCAGGACATGCTTAAGCAGTACGAAGACCAGCTTGACAAAGTTCGGTATGTACCTAACCCATTTATTGCCATGCCTTAGCTGACCGTGTACATAGCGCTGCTGAAAAGTCGCTCGTGGAAGTTTCAGAGCTGCAGTCAACACTTGCAAGTAATCTCGAGATGCAGTCTGCACACATCGAGCAGCTCGTGGAGGATTCGTTCAACACCACGGAGAATGTCGGAAGCGGAAACAAGGAGCTCAAGCGGGCAACGGAGAGAAGGAGCATAGCGCAAATGGTCTTTTACGGGACGTCTGCGTTTTGCACCTTGCTTGTTTTGTGGGATCTGTTCATATGACAAGCTAGGGTTGGATATTTCACGGTCAGCTGCTCGACACAACAAACATGTGAAGGCATCGCAAACACAGCCTCATTTTATCTTGATTGCGCATTGAGAGGATGCTTTCGCCAGGAATAGCAAGTGTGTCCTTGTGCTTGTCGGCGTTTTAGCCGTCACAGACCCACCAAGCCCCATGTGCTCGGGCGAGCCTTGTAGGGCACAGCTAAATCTGTCTCGCAATCCGGGTGCATGTGAGAGGTCAACAGCGTGCGAGGGGGTCTTGACATCATCACGGACCATCACTCTGAGCAGCGTGCCTCGTGCCTCGGCTTGACAGTAAGCTCCAGCCCCTGCGGGCTGTCTACCACATCTCTTAAGTAAAGCAGCCGGAGCGCATGCTGAGGATGCACATTTGCACTCCTCGTCTCGAGCGGCTCCTCAGCTCCGCATCCCCTTGACCGGCAGCATCGTCTGCAACCATTTGCGGGGGTTAGCGCAGACGCGGGGCGGTCGCGACTTCCCAGTTAGGCCCGTGAAACGTAAAGCGAAGTACATGGTGGTGTGCTCAGGTCGCAGTCATGCCAGACTCACCTAAGCAATCCCTTACCTCTCCTTCACCTTCCTCCTCCTCCTCCCAATCCTCCGTGAACCTACGCCTCGCCCAAATATCTTCTCAGATCGCCCCAATGGCTGCCACAGCTTTCGATGCGAGCGCCGTGCCGCAGGCGCCCGAAGACGCGCTCTTCGGGCTCATGGCCGCGTATCGCCGCGACACCGACAGCAACAAGGTCGATTTGGGCATTGGAGCCTACAGAGACAACAACGCCAAGCCTTGGGTCCTGCCCGTGGTGAAGAAGGTGAGAGCTCTTGCCTCAGCTGCACTGGTAGCTATCTGCTCACTATCTACGACAGGCCGAAGAGATCCTCCGCCAGGACCCGGACCTCAACCACGAGTACCTGCCCATTGCTGGTCTGCCTGACTTCACATCAGCCTCCCAGAAGCTGGTCCTTGGTGGTGACAGCCGCGCCATCAAGGAAAAGCGAGTGCGTAGCTCTCCCAGTCATGATGTGACTCAGCTGACGCAAAGCAGGTCACCAGTTTGCAAACCATCTCCGGCACCGGCGCCGTGCACCTTGGCGCCCTCTTCCTGCAAAAGTTCTACAGGACCAACTCCGAGCGCACCGCCTACTTCTCCGACCCCACATGGCCCAACCACTTCCAGATCTTCTCCAACGTGGGTCTTCAGCACAAGACATATCCCTATTTCTCCAAGAAGACCAAGGGCCTTGACTTCGATGGCATGTACGGTGCGATAGAGAGTGCGCCCGAGGGCAGCATCATCGTCCTGCACGCTTGCGCCCACAACCCCACTGGTGTCGATCCTACACAAGATCAGTGGAAGAAGATTGCCGAGCTTCTCAGGGCGAAGAATCACTTTCCCTTCTTCGACACAGCCTACCAGGGCTTTGCCTCAGGTGACCTTGCTAAGGACGGCTGGGCCATTCGCTACTTTGTTGAGCAGGGTTTCGAGCTTTGCATTGCCCAGTCTTACGCAAAGAACTTCGGTCTCTATGGCGAGCGTGCCGGCTGCTTCCACTTCGTCACATCACCTGCATCTGATGCGCAGTCCACAGTGACCCGAGTTGCCTCGCAACTTGCCATCCTCCAGCGATCCGAGATCTCGAACCCTCCCGCATACGGTGCTCGCATTGCCTCGACCGTCCTCAACGACCCACAGCTCTTCTCTGAGTGGGAAGCCAACCTTCGCGAAATGTCTGGCCGCATCAAGGAGATGCGTAGCGCACTTCGCAACAAGCTTGAGGAGCTCGGCACTCCTGGCACATGGAACCACATCACAGATCAGATCGGCATGTTCAGCTTCACAGGTCTGACCGAGGCGCAGGTCATGAAGCTGCGTGAGGACTCGCACGTCTACATGACCAAGAACGGTCGCATTTCCATGGCAGGTCTCAACACGCATAACGTCGAGTACTTCGCCAAGGCCGTCGACAAGGCTGTGAGGGCGACGCAGTGAAGCACTCACGTTGAACAGAGTAAGACTGCATACTGGCTGTGAGCGGCCGAGTGGGAATCGCCTGGGTCTGGATTGTCTGATATAGACGTGTCGCGGACAGGAAGATGACGATGAGGCCCATTCAGCGACCCCCCTAAGTACATTTAGACCACTCTTGACCTCTCGAGAGTTTCCACGAATCATGATTGATCTCCATTCACAACATTTGACTCTTGTCCGACTCATGTCTATTTTGCTGACCTACATAATTGACTATGCATAGACTAGCTCACACCAACAAACAGCACGCTCAGTAATGGCAAGTTATTGACTCAAGTTCTGCGGTCTCGTAATCTAACACACACCTAATCAATAACACACATGATGCAAGATCCGAAGCATATATTCATATCAGTCAAGTATGTACATCAAGAAAGAGAACCCAGCATCCCACGCCCCACGCCGAATCAAACAATCTCCCTAATGCCCCTCCCTGGCCCAAACCTCCCCAGATTAACCCCCATACTCCAACTCTTCTTCCGCGCCTTCCTAAGCTCCCTCTCCTCCTTGACCTCCAGACTCTCCCCACTAAGCCTTGCAACCAGCTCGCGCACAGGACTCCGACTCCTCTCGATCTTGCCGCCACTAACTCTGTCGGGCGACCTGCAGCGCGGCACGCCGAGCGACTCGAATGTCGGCGTCCTGCTGGGCGCGCCGAGGCTTTCTAGCGTGGGCGTGCGGCCCTGCAGGATTTTGGGCGGCGAGGCGGCGCCCAGCGGGGGAGACGCGGTGCTTTGCAGCAGCGGGCGGTCTTGTAGCCGTGGCGGTGAGACGGCGCGGGTGCTGGTGAGCGGGAGGGATGTCGTGCTGCTTGCGCCGGACATGGCGCGGAGTCGGGTCAGCGCGTTGAGGACGGGGAGGTCGCGCTGATGGGGGCCGAAGGGCAGGTCGGCGCGGCTCGAGTTTGGGCGGTCGGGGGTGTTTGGCCAGGGGATGGCGAGGTTTGGTTCTGTGCTGAAGGGCTCGCTGGGGAGAGGAGGTGTGACGCGCAGTATAGCTGTGGGCGCGGGTGCTTGACGCAGCGCGGGGTGGAGTTTTGTCTCGCTCGGCGTGATGGGGCTTGCTGTTGGCTTGGGTCCAAACTCCTTCTGATCAAACAGTGTTGGGGATTTAGAGCGGAGTGTGGGATGCGCCGTCTCCAGCCTCAGGGACGGAGTTTGCGGCTGGGGTGGTTGTGTTGTGGTGGAGTTTGCAGAGCTCTTTGGCGAGCTGATTTTGACTTTTGGCGAGGGTACCATGATGCGTGGCGAGGCCGAGCGGGCGCGTGGCGAGGCGTGGAGGATATGTTTCGGGAGAGGAGGAAGAGGGCGGTTCAGTGGCGGGGGAGGGGCCATCAGAGGCATGCTCTGCTTTGACGATAGATGACATGGCAGAGCAGCTGGGTTATATTTCGTTGCGGGGAGGAGAGGGAAAGAGGTGATTTGAGCGATGTCTTCGGATGAGGCATGGATTGTGATCTCTAGGGAATGGGTTGTTATCGCTGTGGTGTTGGATGTTTGCCGTGAGTGGAGCTTTGATGGTGACGAATTGGTGGACATGCTCGATACATCGGTGTCAGACACTGATGAGCTATCGCCGACAAGTTCTTCTGGGATCGACTCGGTCTTCAGATTCGGTGAAGAGCTCGCTGTTGTTGAAGGTTTGAATGTCCAAGGGATAGATTCTTTCATCAGGTCTTCAAGCTTTGGGATCGATGATTGTGTGTTCCAGTCCTCGAGCTTCCTCGCTACCCAGGGGTTTTGAGTGCACCGCAGCTTCGATAGATATGCGCTACAAGATTGTACGTTTGACAATGGGTGGCCGTAGTCGCGCAGATCCTCTATCGTCGTTCGAAACTCGATATTGAAGTCGTCAAGACTGGAGTACTGATCCACATGCAGGTTAAGGAAATGGCAGAAAGCGTGATGGTAATCCTCGAATCTGAACGCATTGAAGCGCCGATCGAGAGCTGACATCATCTCCTGGGCACTCATGTTCGGTGGTGGGAGTGGTGTGCCAGCGTGTAGGACCTCTTCCATGACTTCTTCTGACAACGACAAGAAGATGTCTAATTTGACTTCGCGATCTAGTCGGACCCACGCTCGTCGCTCATCAAGCAAACTCGGCTGTAATGTTGCATTGGAGGTCGTAGGAGATATAGTCTTTGATCCTGCCTCAGGCATGGGCTGTGGCCGTGATCCATCGCAAATGCCCCAGGTCCCCTTTGTCTCGCAAGCGAACTTGATCCCACGACGCCATCTGGAGTACTCGGCCCCTGTAACATCGTTGTGGAGGATCGGAACACCCGGCAGGCGTGGCGAATTGAGTGTCGACATTCTGTTGAAAAGGAAGGCAGCCCCAGCGCTCAAACGAGAAGCTGGGTGATCCGGTAGGTGGCAGCGCGACATAGGTTCTCGATCGCAACAATAGCAAACAGAACTTGTGCACACGCATGCTGGACACCATTACGACTATATGCCGCACGCTTCGAACACCGAAGTACGTGTGGTGGACAAACCGCAAGCCTCGGGCTTCAGCAGCCCTGCCTGGACTTCCGCGTCCCACAAGCAACGAGCATGGCGTTTGTCATACAGGGGCCCCTGACATGTAACAGTCCCGTAGCGGGGGTATGCCTTTTTGTTGCTGATCATGCGTGCCACTCTAGGGCGATATTTGCTACAAAGAGTGACTTGTGGGTGGAGTCAGCACTTCGAGGTCCGGGTGAAAGGTCGACGAGCCAATCGTGATGGGGGTTGTGAGGCTTAGCGGATCGAACTGCGTTGGTGCCGGGAATCAACGTGAGTACCTAGCACACAGCTTGATGTCCGAGAAGTGGCACCCTGCCCTTTGCTGCTGAAAGAGGTCATGTGCGGACAGGCGAACCGATTGGCAAAGTGGTCGAGTCCGTGGGTGGATGTCTTCGAGATGTGCGTGCACCGATAATTGCTGGTGCTTCAGAGTGTCGCACGCCCATAATGGAGGACATTGCAGAAAGAAGCAACTGTATTGTTACGACAAGTATAGATTGGAACTATTGAATCCAGAGTGTGGGGATTGTATGTATGCACGAGGCTCGATCTTTGATGTGGTGCCGAGGATGCGGTTCGCAGTCCGGCTGTGGGGGCTATGTTTAGATTCAATCTGAATCAGAGTCTCGCTTCCATCATGCAGATTTTGCACACCCCTGATCAGTTTTCACGTCCCAACTAAGCAGCTCCAAATCTCAAACAAAACCGACTCCGGATTGAAACGAGTTTGACGTGGCAGCAGCTTTGCTGAGTCGGGCTAATTAGATTATAAAATTTGTAGTTAGCCCAATTTTCATCTAATCACCAGCATTAACTAGCTAGTGATGTCCGGCGTTGTGGCGGAGTGGTTATCGCGCAAGACTAGAAATCTTGTTCCTTCGGGAGCGTAGGTTCGAATCCTGCCAACGTCGTCTATTTTTGCAAGGTCAATCTTCCCTGACGCATAGATTGGGCTCTTTTTTTGCTGACGTTGTGCACGTCAAACTCTAAAGAAGTCTGGTCGGTGGAGGAGAAACAAGTAACCGTCATGTACTACTGCTCGTTTCTTGTGAACATTTTCGTCAAACGGTTATACTGGCATCCTCAATCCATTCATGAGTCTCTTGATCCCCATCTAGCAGTGAGTGGACAGGCTTTGATTCGAACGCACAAACCAGTCGTGGTATCATGCTCTTGAAGAGAACGAACAAGCATGCGTCGATGACATCGAATGACTATTGTCTGATCTACCGCACTCAACCACGTTCATCACCTCCTTTTTCCTGGTTTCTACCATCTCAATTATCTTTTCTTTCGCTGCTGTTCGATTCATGGAGCTTCGACAGCTAGTGTGCCCTCGTTTTACATGATCCTCATCACCCTCCGCCACCGCCGCCATCGCCGCCGTCTCCGCCGTTACTGCCTCCTCCGCCTCCTCCCCAGTGGCTTCTCTTGCGACTACGATAAGCGCTGCTGTTGGCAGCACGATTGGCATGCTTCGTTCCGGGCTGTTTGCGTAATCTGGCGGGCTCGTTCTCCCAGCCACCGGATGAGTGTGGGCGACTTGGGAAGCAACCCATGGTGCGTTAGGAGTCGAGGCAAAGAAGTGAATGGGAAATTGTGATACGAGTATGGAAAGGAGAAGGGGGTTTTCATATGATGTTTGCTTGTCGTCACTGAGAGTCTTCCATGTGCAGTGATGAACCGAATACTGGCGGCCAAATGGAGCGGAAGTGATCAACTTTAAATGTGTACACGATGGTCGACTAATCCCTGAAGCAACATTATGCTGGCCACGTTGGTTGTTGGCATCTGGTCACGCACATCGTATGTGCCTCTCGTAAAAACATTTGGTGGAGGCTATGCTTGATTGTGGCGATGATCTCGCGTACTGTGGTCATTTTGTAGTAAGTCTGCTTATCTCTCAGTCCGGCAGTAGCATTATGATCAAGGCAGTCACGAAGATGTAGATCGTTGTGATGAGAGGATATGGTTTATTAGGAATGTCAGCACGACAGTGTCTGTGCGGGGTATCAGGGATTTTGAAAAGGAGGTACGTAGACCTAAACCGACGTTGGGTAAGATCAAATAGCAGAAAAGAGGCGAAAGCAGTCTAGCGCAACAAGAGGCGAACAGGAGGCTGATGGTGGTGTTTCGAACAGCGAGAACATAATCACCGGTGTCTTGCCGTATGAGGGCGTCTCCCGGACTGCCTCGTATAGCGTAGTTTTCACAGCCTTGTTCATTCGCCAATCATGTCCGTTTCCATACTGGTGGTTTCTGTCATTGGTCAGTCATGCATCTATCGTGGGAGCTATATAATTTATCCTCACCGGTGTCGAAATTGGTTCACAGAGTTTTGTGTTACGACTTTTGACTGGTGACAGAAGAGGCACAAGTGGAAGTCATGGTCTTCTCGGGACAAGATTGCGCGACAGCTGGCAAATTCGGTTGTGCGCAATCTTGACAACACAAGGCTGACATCAATCCTCCTTCAGACTGTGCCTGATAAAAATCTCCATGGAAACTGATGACTGTTGAGATCGAAAGTCGGCTCGAGTTTCCAGGACGGATGGGATCCATCCTCGCCGTTGAGGCCATTCATCTTCGGTAAAGGAAGGTCTTGCAACAGCGAAACGGTGCGTCCGGAACCAGTCGCGAGCTGAAAGGTGCTCCCCCCAGGGCTAGTCCTACCAGATGAGCTAATCAAGGCCATCTTCATGACAGCTGTGATGCGTCGGAAGCGCTCAAAGATATCCTCATTACTTTCCTGAGGATCGCGTGGACGAGGCATTTGTGACGCAAGCTGATCGCGGAAGTAATCGAATGACTTTGCTACCTGTAGCTCGGTAGTGTCCCATCCAGGCATCGGCGATGTGTGTAGTGCAAGCTTGCTCAGGCTCGTCATCGTAGACACTAGATTGAGCCAGTCGACCAAGCACAAGAACTCGTAGTGGCTAGACTGGAGTTTTGTACTGTTGTCCAAGAACTGTTCGATGGATTGAAGGCAAGTTACGCGCAATGAGAGCTGGAATCCAGAAGCCCACGGCGTGCTGTCGCGATCACTCAACTCAACGGATGCTGCAGTCTTGTACAGGTATGTGTGTGCGGCGAGCTGTATCCACTGCAAGGTTTCTGATACTGGTCAATATGAGCCTCTGAAGCACTCTGATCTATGACTCACTGAAATCACTGGCTTGCAGCTTCGAAGCTAGACAGATGCTGTCCCACTTTGCACTGAGACGTTTGACCTGTGTGCGAGCGATCAAAGCCTGCTCGGTTTGGCCTGCAAAAGTCTCCTGTACATCTTCTGTAAACTGGCATATGTCAATGAGAATGGGCAATATGGCGTCCGACTTGTGCTCCCACGACGAAGCCAGCTCAGATGCGTATCCTCGAAGTGCGCTCGCATATGGCATACAGCGAGCCTTGCCCGGCTCGGTAAGGCCGATGTTGGAAGCAAGGTAATAGCACCCAAGGTATGCTCTTTTGGCTTCTCTGTCTCTAGGGTCGTCTCTATGCAAAGGGCTCCTGATCGAGGTCGAGAGGCTGTCTAACCCCAGATCGCCTGCGATGCCAGCGCAGATCTGCAGAAGCATAGGAATAGAGACGGCCTGAGCGTCCATATAGTGGTGATGCCAGGCAATGAACACAAGTAGTCCCTGCAGAAGGTCTAAGCTCTTTTCCCCGTTCATGATTTTGACCGTCACTACTTTGCGAAATTCGCGACTCAATGTTAATTGCAGCAACACTGAATCATAGGATGCGACAGTCAGAACAGCAAACATCAGCATCGGCCGTTGCTGAAGAAGGTCTCGACAAGAGCAGTCATTCGGCAAGGTCACGAATGGGAAGTAGTCGGCCATGGTCTGGTAGGTGTCCACCAACATCTGCATGTGGAAGAAGCTAATTGAGCGGATAACGGGATCAAGTCTACCGAGGCATGACAAGGTGTCGTTGATCGATGCCCAAAATGACATAGAGTCCTCCGCATGAGAAACATGGGCAGGAAGGACTGGTGCATTGGCAGCAGGAGGTGATTCCTTCACCGGTACGGCGGGTGCAGGCGGAGTTGCACGCTGAGCTGTCTCGGGAAGTTGCGAGGGCACGGTGGTTACCGACGGCAGTGCGGGCTGGAGGACTGAGACCGGTGCCATGGTCGCCACGATTGCGGATATTTTGTCCAGCTTTTTGTCGAAGTCGCGCATCTTGCTAGGCGTCTGCCCATCAGTCCTATGTTTTGCTGGTCTTCTGCGTGCAACATGTTCGATGCATTCGACGCGTGCTTTCTGACATCTGAAGCACGTGTTAGTCCGAGGGTGCGGAAAAGTGTCGGAAAAACATACCTTTGGCATACAGAAGCCGTGTCTGAGGGAACACACCGAACTTTGTGCTTGCGACCTATCGAAGTTAGACTATGTGCATGGTATTTTGCTGGTTCCTTACAGCGCTCACACGCAAATGCGTTGCCAGATCTCCCTTCTCTTGCTTCCATGGCGATAGTGGAGCTGTGAGGTTTGGGAGACACCGAGGACTCCCTGTTCGCCGAGGGCACCAAGGGCTCCTGCATGTGTGGGGAAGTCCGTCCGGTCATATGCCAAGATTCTCGGGACACGTTCCAGGGTGTGAAGGAGCGGCGAATCCAGGCGCTGTGTGATGGGCGCACCAGATGCCGATGTTCAGATGTAAAAACGATGCCGCACGTTGAGTAATTCACGGGTCAGGCCGAACAACGTTGGAATATGGTTCACCTTGCGCAAAGATGCATGCGCCGAATCACCAGATACACTTTCCAACACCGGTCAATGATCGGTTACCCGAGGTACCGGGTGATTGATGCTCCGGACAATACACTCTTAGGATACAAGTACCCGCTACTGCCGCTTACTGAGCCGAGTGGCTGCTCCCGATGTTCGCGTATGCTCGCTCTCCGAATCTGCCTGCTCAGTGCGGAGAGCGTGCTGAGGCAAGGTTGATGGCGGTGCCACTCTAGTCCTATTAAACCGGATGGAAAGGCGCCCTCTCGGCGCAAGTCGTGACTGACGCTTAGGAAGTAACACCAAACTCATGGCTCCGAACGACCAAAGCGACCACGACAGCTACGTGAAGGCGGGCTTTGTTGGGAAAGTAGGAAACAAACCTGCGCTTTTACTCGTCGACGTTTGCAATGTGTACAGTGACCGTGCACGCCGTGCACACCTTCGCGCCGTGCACACCTTCGCGCCGTGCACACCTTGGCACCCTCCTGCACACCCGAAAAATGAGGCTGCAGAGCCACATACAATAGATATTATTGCGAGGTTTTTCGTTATAACAGTCTACTAGGTCCTACAGTGCATGCCCTGCTCCCATTTCTTATTTGGCCTTGTTGCGCGGCCGCTGCGCGTGGTAACTGGTGGAGGTGCTGGGGACGGCGACGCTTCAACTACAACGCGAGTTGCACCACGCTTACGCTGTTTTTTGGCTGCAGGCTCTGTACAAGGCTTACTTAAAGCCTTGCGCTTGCCTCTTGAGGGCAATTGGATAGCTTTGGCAGCGTCGCTCTCTTGTTTCTTTTGTTGTTTCTCAGCCTTCTTAGCAGCCTCCCTGTAGGCTTTCTCTTCCCTCACCCTCTCTCGTTCTGCCTTCCTCTGCTGCTTGTCCTGCTCATCTTGAAGCTTCTTCTGGGCCTGAAGCTTCTTCTGATGAGCCTTATCTACCTTCTTCTGCAGCTCTTGCTCCTTGTTGGCTTTATAGCGATCCTCGGCTTGGCGGATCTTGTGAGGGCTCCAAAGAACAGCTGCACTACAGAACTCCTTATCATGCTGCAGGTCAAGCCTCCTCCGCTTGTTTTTAGAGGGCTTAAGCTCTCCAATTACGTTGCGCAGGCCTTCATTTTCAAGCTGTACAAGCTGAGTGTGGGCGGAGAGGTGAGAGATAGTACGCCGCAACCGCTGCACCTCCTCTGCGTCCTGATTCTCTACCACCTTGCCCAGAATTTGGATAGCTTGCTTCCAGTTATCTGCTGCAATTGGTGAAGGTGTACGAGGCAGCTGCCTGCGCTTATTCCGAAACCTATCGACGATTACAGCTGCGTTGGGTGGCGATAGGCCTGTGACTTCGAAGGCCTTGAGGATGAGGCTTGGGGTAAAGGTCTCCGTCCAGGACTTATAGAATAGGTGGAAGAAGTCACGCTTCTTCACGCCTACTAGGCCTTGAGTTGTGTAAACGTGTTTAGTGAGCTGGTTTGTATAGCTTGTAGCCAGAGGTGAGAAGAGTGCTACATCAAGCGGCTGCAGCGTGTGGGTACTGTGAGGAGGGAACACTAGTAGCAGTATTCTATTCCTATCGCAGTACTTGATGAAGGACCAGGTTATATGCGAGCCGTGGCCGTCTACTATAAGTAGTCGCCAACTTCTGCGCGCCTTCTCTCAAGTATAGCGATCAAAGATTTGTTCCAGCCACGCAAGGCCGACCTCGTCGTTCGTCCAGCCTGAGGGCGTTGCAGTAACAAATACTGAGTGCTTTTCTGCTTCTATATCCTCTACCCAGGTCGATTGTATCTCGTTAGGAGCGCCTGGATAGATGATGCCTGGAGGCAGTGCCGAACCATCAGCGCAGACGCTTGCGAGTATCGACACCCACTGCCTGTTGCCGTCTTGCATAGGCTGGCGCCTTGTTTTTGACTCCACAGAAGCCCTACTGAACACTCGTTTGGTGCGCCTATTGAGTACGCCAATTGCGAAGCCCTTCTCATCCATATTGTACGTGTGCCGTGGCTCAATCGAGTATTCGGTGATCTTGGAGTGCACAAGCTTGAAGTATCGTGTGTACTTCTCGCTGCTATCGGCGTGGAGGCGCTGTGCGTCGATAGCGTTGGCCCATTTGTATAGGAGCTGGTCGCGGTGACGGTCTAGGAAGCGAGTAACCCACGAGTTGGAGACCCTATCTGCAGCCAATTCAGAAGCCATGTTTTGTACCATCTGCCTTGTAGGAGGTAGGCCTCGCTCAGTAAGCTCAACTATGAACTCACAAAGCTCTCACTCTTGTGTAGGGTGGAGTTTAAGCAGTTGTTGATCAGCGTTAGCACGCGACGCGACAACGTGTCGGTGGTGTCGCGACAAAGTTGTGCGGCACACATTGTATTTTTTTGCAACCGCCTGGTATGAAAGTTTGCCTTGTGCATCTGCTACATCTGCCTCTTTAAGTGCTTCTTCTAACGACATCGTGGTGTTGAGTTATGGGGTTGAGGAGTATAGTGGATTTTTGGTGAGGGTGTGCACGGTCACTGTAACGTGCACGGTCACCGTATGCGCGCCCGCGCCGTGTGCGCGAACATCAAAATAACGCCAGTTTTCAACGCGCCACCACTCCACCAATATAGACCCTGTTCAAGCTGCGATCGAAGATTATGAATCGCAAGAACCTGGAGAACAATCAGTACAAGCGGTGGCAGATAATCATGGCGTGTGGCGGTCTACCATGCAGAGGAGAATGGATGGCCAAACAGTCCCACGAACAGAGCACACAGCCAACACTCGAAAGCTCAGCCTACAGCAGGAGGATGAGCTTGTCCTGTATATTGAGAGTCTTACTGCTCGTCGTCTTCCACCCACAAGAGCTATGATCCAAAATTTTGCCTCTGAGATAGCGCGCGAGCGAGTCTCAGAGCGCTGGGTTTCACGCTTCTTGATCCGACACAACAACAGCCTTACACCTCAATGGACCGACGCCATGGACAGGGATCGCCACCAGGCTGATTCAGGACACAGATACAAGGCTTTCTTTGAAGAGATATATGATCAGATAGCCAGGCATGAGATTGAGTCCCGACAATCATACAATATGGATGAGAAAGGCTTCCTTCTTGGAAGGATTGGGAAGTCAAAGAGGATCTTCAGCAAGGCCTTGTGGGAGCAAGGGGGGATACAGAAAAACATGCAAGATGGAAGCAGAGAGTGGATAACTACTGCAGCTTGCATATGTGCTGATGGAACTGCTATCCCTCCAGTCCTCATCTTTGCCTCAAGAAACTCTACTCTTTAATCTACCTGGGTGAAGGATATCAAGGCCACAAAGCACTCAGCTCATATTGGATCATCACCTACTGGATGGAGTAATGATGAGATGGGCTTAGATTGGCTCAAGAATGTATTTGATCGATATACAAGGGAGAAAGCTCGAGGTTCCTGGAGGATGCTTATCCTTGATGGCCATAGCAGTCACCTTACCTCTACTTTTATCGCCTACTGCTTCGAGAACAAGATCCTCTTGATCATATATCCACCTCACGCTACCCTTACCCTCCAGCCACTTGATGTGGTCATGTTTCGGTCCCTTTCCTTCAACTATAAGGAAGTTCTCTCTACCCAGGTTCAGGACAGCCAAGGACTCCTGCCAGTAAAGAAAATGGATTTCTTTTTGATGTTTTGGACTGCCTGGACTGTCTCATTCACCAAAGAAAATATATTACAGGCATTCAAGTCAACTGGGGTGTGGCCAATGGACCCAGAGCCAGTCCTCAAAAAGTTCCCTCCACCAACAACAGATAACAAAGAAGATCCAGAATTTGAACAGCTTGAGAAAGTACTCTGTTGGAAAGACCTCCAAAGGTTATTTAACAAAGTTGTGCCGGATAAGTCTACTAAAGAAGCAAAGACTCTGTCTTCATCTCTCCACTATCTCTCTACCCAATTTGCACTCATATTAGCTGAGAACACAGGACTAAGAGCCTCTCTTCAAGGCAAAAAGAAACACAAGGTCAAAGGCCAAGTACTCTCCCATTTGACAAACAACAGCGGGTCTTTGACTCTGTCTCCAGCAACAGTAGAAAAGGCTCTTGAGGCTTTGGCACAGAAAGACCGAGAAGCAGAGGAAGAACTAGCTAGAAAAGCCAGATCAAAGGCTGCAAGGCAGGCAGCTAAAGAGAACAAGCTTGCCCTGCAAGCAGTAGCAGCTGATAAGAGGAAGGCAGACAAAGAGAAGAGGGAGAAGGAGAAGGAAGAGCGGGCCCAAAAGATAGCTCAAAGGAAGAGAGAGAGAGAAGAAGCTAGGTCTATCCCAGCACCCCCAAAGAAGAGGAAACAGGCCTCAAAGCCAGCATCAAACAGGCCCTCCAAGAAGCAGGCAATCAGACAACCAGGTGGCGGTGCATTGGGTGTGGGAGGTGGAGGTGTGGGCTCAGAAGCAACACTGGTATCCCCACCCAAAGTCACCAAAAGTGGGCGCAACATCAGCCTTCCAAGTAAATTTAGATAATATAACTTTGTCGCATTGATCCTGTGAGCCACCTCTGAGAGTTGCATGTAATCTGGCCCAGTGGTGGTGGAGAAACAATTCACTGGAGTTGGGTCATGGATTTGGTGTTCCCGCGCACACGGCGCGGGCGCGCATACGGTGACCGTGCACGTTACTGGAAGAAAGACAGCCCTCTGGACACCAGTGAAAACCCGGCTTCTGCAGCTGCACCTGCATCGCGAAACTTATCGCTGCCGCCCGCGCAGGAGGAGTGCCATTGATCTGGACGCGAGTCGAATATACAGAGCCAGACATGTCGGACGCTGGTGTCTTCTACTGCAAAGCGCCGCTGCTAAAGTTGTTTTTGAAAGGGAACGAGACTGGCCTAGAGAGTTGGGTAACAGGATTAGAGCCCAGGGAGGGTGAGCTCATCATTGCCAAACGGTACCCCAGCGCCTTCTTCGCCACAGATCTCAGTACGCGCCTGCAGCTGAAAGGCGTCGACACGCTGGTAATCTGCGGTGTCAGCACGAGCGGTTGCGTACGAGCGAGCACCTTGGATGCAATGTGCCTGGGTTATCGTCCAATCGTAGGCTCTGGCGTTCACAGTTGTGAATCACGCTCACCACCATGCAGGTTGTCAATGAGGCTTGCGGGTATCGTTCGAAAGCTGTACATGACGCGAATATGTTTGATATTCAGGCGAAAATGGCGGACGTGGTGCCCGAGAGCGAGGCCATTGAGAAGCTTAAGGCTGGGTGGATATGACAGATCGGTGGTCATCCACCCGAATCATCCCGACATGAGTAAGTGCCGTGTACTCTCCATCTCCACACGCCTCGCCTGAAAAGCTCCACTATTTTGGCCGAGAAGCAGGGCATCAAGTATCTTTTGCCAGTCTGTGCAACAACAACTGACTCTTGCACAATGAATGGTTCACTGCGTACACTGCTCGCTTGTCTCAAACAGATTTCTTGTGCACCGACCCTGTCTACGTACTGCCGCAGCACCATACTTCACCCATATCCAAGGCTCTCAAGGCAATCGAACACAGATCGTTGTTTGATGCGGCATCGAACATGTTAAGCTTAAGCCTTCCTTGCATCTTTCAGAAGCACCTGCGAACACCAGTTCCAGGAGGCTCGCACTAAACCCTTACACCCTGCATCTACCCGCCCGGGTGCATGCAGGACGCCATAGCGCCTTGCACTTGTCATGCGCAGCATCATCACCACCACCAATGTTATTCGCTCACGCCAAGGATTTTAATCCGCGACTACAGTGTATTCGCTCTGTGGACATACAGATCGACCTAAAGCAAGAAGCTCAAGTTGCTTGCACTAGGCAATTGTGGCTATCCATGGTCTGCCACATCCGATGAGTGCAAGCTATCAGAGTACACCATCAACACACCATCTAGTTCATCTTTATGCGCGGCGGGCACAATGTCTCGTACAGCACCTGCACCAGAACCGGCTTTCAGCGCTGCAGATGGAGAGACTGAGGGTGCGTATTTGGGGATCGCAGCCGTCAGTGTCTGAGCAAATATTGTGTTGCTGGTAACGCCAGTGACTGAGGTACTGAAGTTTTGGAAGAAGATAAGCACAGCCATTGCCACAGGTATCTGAGCTGACACTACCGCGTTCTGAACGGCTACAATAGGCTGCAGGTAGTCAGTCATGGGCCGTAGAAGAGGTTTTAAATAGAGATGTCGAGTTGACTTACAACCTGCATGCCTGCCCCCCGACCGGCTCCAAAGATGATTTGATACCCAATCCATTGAGCTACGTTTGTTTTTGGAGTCCACATAGAGACAAGACCAGCACCTATTGCCGTCAAGACGCCACAGAAAAGGCCCCAGGGAAGGTAGTAGCCCTGTCTCGTGACTAAGGTCGTCAGCACCACACTATGCAGTTCTGCCCATCAGTGTTTCGTGACTTACTCGCGGCTCCAGTTATAACAACGAAGAGCAAGGCGCTGAGGATACTAGGCAAAATGTGGACCCCACTCAAAGTTGGCCCTTCGCCTTTGACGGCCTGGAAGTATGTCGGAAGCCAATTGCTGGCAACAATACTGCAGCACATGAGGGCTGACCCGAATACGCAGCTAGTCCACACGATGCGCTTTCGTAGCATGCTTCCAGGGATCATAGCTCGATCACCCATCTTCGCTTCCCAAGCGATAAAGATGAGCGCAGTCACACCAGCTCAACAGGCGTATGTGTTCCCGCTGCCAAACTGCAATGCCATGAGGAACATGACCGTAGCTGGTGCGAAAAAGGCGAATCCAATGAGATCAAGCTCTGGCAGCACCTTCTTCACCAAACCAAAGGAGAATGGCTCCTTCTTTGAGATCTCGGGTATCTTCACGAACACAAATAATATAGCTACTGCGCCTCCTATGGGCAGATTGATGTAAAAGCACCATCGCCAACTGACGTTCTCCGTCAGCACGCCTCCCACGAGTGGACCGGCGACGATGCCCAGTTGGGTGAAGCCGGCGAGTATGCCAGTATATAGCGGGCTCTTGTCAAGCGGAACAGCGCTCGAGATGATGGTGAATCCGCCATTGAAGATCCCAGCGGCGCCCAGACCGGCGACGACGCGACCACCGATGAACATAGAGGAGGATGTGGAGAGGCCGCATATCAGAGAGCCAAGTTCAAAGAGGACGGTGAAGGTCAGATACGTGTACTATTGGCTGTAAGTATCTTGGGCGTCGCGGATGGTAGAGAGAAAGATACCTTGTTACTAAAGTTCGTGTAGAGCTTGCCAGAGAGCGGCTGGAGGGTTGCACTTGTAAAACATTAGTCTTTAGGACTTGAGCTAGATCTCATGCTGGACGAACGCGTATAAATTGTAAGCACCAATATACCAGCCGACGTCAGCTAGAGCATTGAATTCTGTCGTAATTTGAGGTATGGCCTGGTTGTTTCATTACACTGCTTAAACCTCATCTCTGGCTGATTGACCTACAGTACCCAAGATGGACATGTCTAATAAGACCAAGAAGCTCACGAGGGTCAAACTGCCAAGAAAGATGGCCAGCCGAAGACCTGTGAGGTACTGTCGTTCCCTTGTGTCATGATCGATATGTCGGGCCTCACAAATTGGCTCTTTACCGGTGTCTGGCATGTCTGATTCGCGTGCTCCTGGGATGGGCTGCATCGGATGCTAGTGATGGAATATTACCGTAACAGAGAATCAAAAGTAGGTATGGTAAAGAAGTACAAAGAGCGACTGAAAATAATTATGGTACTGGAGTCGCACTGCGATATATATGAGTGGATGTAAACAAAGTTGTACGTTTGCTAGATTCCAATCCCGAAATCCGCTTCAGCAGACTCGTGCTCAAAAGTTGCACTCCCCAGTAAGCCAGAAATCGTCCAAGAACTCCAATGAAGGTAGGTCAATCATGGCAAAGTCAACACCAAGCGTTAGCGAATCGAGGCCCAGTGAAGCGGTGTCTTGTTCAACCGGCACTCTCCACCGCGGCGCAGTAGCTCTCATCATTTCCGCTGCTTGCTTGAATATGCTATCTTCCCCAGTCTGGAAAGTCAGCGCTGTATTGACATTTTCACAATGTGCAACTGCGCGTTCGAAAATAACAGCTGGGTCCAGTGTGATTCGCGCCAGTGCTGTGTCCCAGCCTTCGTTCTGCAGGGTAAGCAAGCAATAGGAAAGCTTGACATAGTAACCGAACATTATCATCATGGGCGCTGTGATGTGACTTAGATCAAACACGAGGAAATGTTCTATGCATGCTTTGCAAGTCTGCAGTAACCCAGTCAGGTACTCAACGCGCCTCAGGTTGTGGTCGCAATAGTGCATGAGTAAAGTCGTCGGCTGGAGCAAGGCTAGCTCGTAGATTGCAGCTTCCGCAGCGTACATGTATGTGATAACTGAGCCTGGAAGGCATGTTAGGTGGCGTGTAATGCTGTGGAGGATTGTCGAACTTACTGTGCTGCAATTGCTCAGAGGTGAGTGTGTCCTTCGTTTGATTGAGGGAGCTTTTTAGGGGCGTTATGGAGAACACAGGATGTATTGTGGTGTCAGGGTCATCCGAAACTTGTCGGTAGACATCGCCCGCCTCAAGTGCTACCTTGGAAAAGCGGGCAAGAGCAACGAGAATTCGGTCCCCTTCGACCTCGCTGTGTACAGATAGAATGCGACAAGCGGACTCCAGCTGTGCAGACCACCTCATAGAATCGTATTTCATAGTAGTGGAGATGCTGTTGTCGTCAGTCAAGAGTATCCAAGCAGGAAAGATCGTGGTGCTTTACATCACACTCAGTGCAAAACAAGAAATGTAAGCTCGCCGGCCAGCACTTGTATGAGTGACACTTTCTTCGTTGTCTACAAGATGAGGCGGGTTTGAGCCGGGACAGCGAGGCGAAGTAGGACCGCGATCTAGCTTTAGATCGCTAATGAGAGGTCGGGCCAAACCAATCATCGCTCCTAAGAACGGCTTCCCGTGTGTGAAAGATAAAGACCTAGGAAGTGCGTCAGCATCCCAACCGATATGAATAGAAATGGAACCCTACCATGCTATGGAAACAAGCAGACTCAAGAGCAGAGGCAGACTGCGTTCCCCATCGATCAGTATCTTTCGAGTGAGAATTTCCCTGAGTTTTCTCCAAAGAATGCCTTGTTTCGCAGCTGCCTTGGTAGTCAACGCCTTGATTGCCAAGCTTAAAGTAGGTTTCTCTCGTTGGACCTCAGCCGCTGTCACATCTGGAGGTATGTTCATCATGGGAAAATCTGGTAAGTGGCCTTCACGAAAGGTCAGGAGCTCCTCCTCTGTAAGATCTAGATCCCTAGCTAAATCTACAGAGTTGTTCTCAGGTGAGAGGTCGGATGAGCCGGGAGTTGGAATCGTCTCCCTCGCGCGCTCATGCTCGGAGTTCGTTCGACTTCGAAGCATCGAGACGATATCATTAAGTTTCTCTTCCAGCACAGAGTTTTTCGAAGATGTGGTCCGCTTCGCGCCTCTTGTTCGCACAGTCGCAGAGGGTGTGCATTTTTTTCCGAGGCGCTGACATCTATACTCATGTTAGACCAAAGCAAGATCGTGACGACTCTAGCCATCGGAGGACATGAAGTGCACTGAACACGAGCGACCTAGCGGTCAGAGGACATATTGTAATTCGATTTAAACTTTTTCAGGACGCTGGCCCAGAGCAAACTCAATTTACCTTTCGCATGTGCCTGCGTCGCGCACTACACATCGGCACTTTGCTTTCACACAGTTCGTACAAGCTTTACCGTAAGGAGCCGAGCCTTGTCTGGCGTCGGCGGTTTCCATCTCAAGTCCGTCGCGGTAGGTGTTGGTTGCGTATGGGAAACCGTCCAGATGTTGAGGTGGTGCAGCGGACGGATTTCGATTTCTTGAATCCCGTCCGGTCAGGCCTGCACAATCTCATTTTGAGCATGACATAAGCGACCACACTCTTCACTAGACAACGCTAATGCCTGCTGTCGCAGATTACATGACATCACGCACTGTTCTTGGAGGAGAGTCGATATGGTGACAATTGGACCCCGATTTGAGGGTAAGTGCCCTAGGTTCCCAAATTAGGAAAAGGTCATATGTAACGGGTCTCGCGTTCCACAAAGGCACTGATTCAACACCATGCACAAGGTGAATATGCGAACCTTGCCCGGCAAGCGCCAGAATTCAAATGGTCAGACAGTCTTCATTCATACGTCGCTTGTCTCACCGCTCCTGCTTCACGCAAGCCCGACAAAGAACGAAACCACCATCGATCGTTGGCCTCACGAGTTGCTCAAGCCTGAAACATAACTTGCCCGTGCGCAGTGTGCCCGGATTCACAGTGTGCCCCGCAGAACACCAACGCGCGTCTCAACACCACAACTCCAACGCGCGATAACTCCATGACCATGGCTCCGATTGATGAGGCGATCGAGGATCTAAAATCGCGAGGTTCAGAAGAACAATTTACATTGAAGGAAATTGCTGAAAAGCATGGCGTTGACCGGTCAACTCTGGGGCGGCGATGGAGAGGCGTGACAGGGCCTAGGGATGCTGGGCATGCCAGCAGGTAAGCTCTCAACCCAGAACAGGAGTTAGAGCTTGTACGATATATCACTAAGCTTACTAAGCAAGGCCTACCTCCTACGGGGGAGATGATCAGGAATTTCTCATCAGAAGTAGCCCGTCAGCAGCTCAGCGAGAGCTGGGTTACTCGCTTCATCAACCGGCACGAGATCCATCTCATCTCAAAGTGGACCACCGCCATGGATCGTACGCGCCACCTGGCTGATTCTGAGTCAAAATAACGTCTCTACTTGGAGCTACTGCATCAAAACATCACTGAATATCACCTTGAGGCTCGAGATATATACAATATGGATGAGAAGGGCTTCTTGATTGGCTTGATAGGCAGAAGCAAGAGAATATTCAGCAGGCGTCAATGGGAGAAGAAAGAGGTTCGAGCATTTCTCCAGGATGGATCACGCGAGTTTCTGACACTCCTAGCCTGCTGTTGCGCCGATGGGAGCTCGCTGCCTCTAGCCCTCATCTATGCAGCTGAAAAAGGAGCTATACGATCAAGTTGGGTGGAGGATATTAAGGCAGGAGAGCATGAGGTCTTTGTCTCATCATCTCCAACAGGCTGGTCAAACGATAACATAGGCCTAGCTTGGCTTGAGCAGGTGTTTGATCGCTGTACAAAGCAACGACCAGGTAGATGGAGATTACTTATCCTTGATGGCCATGGATCTCATGTCACGATGGAGTTTATCGACTACTGTGATCGCCACAGGATCCTTCTCATGGTCCTTCCACCCCATTCAACTCACACGCTCCAGCCGCTCGATGTAGTGCTGTTCAAGCCAAGTCTCTCAAGCCTACTCCAACGAGCTCACCAACCATCTCCACAAGGCTCAAGGCCTTATTCCAATCAAGAAAGGGGACTTTTTCCCACTCTTCTGGAGCGCCTGGATATCCTCCTTCACGGAGAGCCTCGTATTGAAGGCCTTGGAAGCTACTGGGATCTGGCCGATGGATGCCAACGTTATCCTTCGTAGATTTGCCAGCACGCCAGAAGCTGAGAGAAGCTCATCATCAGGGCTCTCTGACAATGATTGGAGAAAGATGGATCGATTAGTTCGAGCTGTTGTAAAGGATACCGAACAGACTGAGTCAAAAAAGCTGCGTTCAAGCGTTCACCATCTCTCTGTGCAGAATGAGCTTTTAAAGCATGAGAATGAGGGCTTAAAGGAGGCTCTTCAACACAAAAAGAAGCACAAGAAGAAGGGCAAAGCTCTTGACCTTCAACAGCGCCAGGAGTATCACGGTGGCGCGGTCCACTGGTCTCCTCGCAAGTTGCGTGAAGCTCGAGCTAGAGAAGTAGTACGGGAGCGAGATGAGATGGAGGAGAAACTCCAAAAAGCACGGGCCAAAAAGCAGCGCGAGGAGGCTCAACTGCAGCGTCAAGTTGAGCTCGAGGAGAAGCGTGTGGAAAGGCAGAGGCTCAAGGACATCAGGGAGCAGGAGAGAGCTGAGAAAGCAGCTGAACGCGCGCGCAAAGTTGAAGCTCAACACCAAAAAAAATCTATCCAACAAGCTCAACAACGCAAGCGTAAAGTCTCACGAGTAGTCTTACCAAGTAACAAGCGTCAAAAACGCGCTGGCGCTGCTCACGCTGGTGTTCAAGCTGGAGATGAGCTATGTGCTACTCCAGCCAAAGTCACATCACGTGGCGGCAACGTCAGTCTCCCACAAAAATATAGATAGTACAAGTTGATCGCAAGCATCTAATTACTACAAAACTATATTTCTATCAATATTAAGCTATTGCGTGGCGCTGTACAGCCTCATTTTGAGATTGGGCATGTGGTGTTCTGCGGGGCACACTGTGAATCCGGGCACACTGCGCACGGGCACGTTAACGCCCCATCAACCCCTCAACGCTCAATTTAAAAATGAGGCTATTGAGCCACCAACAATAAATAATATCACGAGATTTTCTGGTGTATTACTAAAGTGATGCTTGCAATCAATTTGCGCTATCTATATTTCATCGGAAGTGTGACGCTGCGGCCGCGGCGGGTGGTGATAGGTGGGGGTGGTGAGGGAGCGTCGGGGGCGTCCACGCTCTCTGCACCACCCAAACCTTCAACCACGCGCTTTTTGACTGGTTTCTGAGTTGATGAAGCTTTTCTCTTGCCTGTTTGGGGCAATTGTAGAGCTTTTTGAGCGTTGCGATTGGCCTCCTGAGTCTTTTTTGCGTTGGCGTTCAGCTACTTCTTCGGCTTTCCTCTGCTCACGCTTTTTTACCTTTGCCACACGCCGCGCCTCAAGCTTCTCCTGATGTATCTTCAATTTGTATGTCTTATTGGCATCGCGGAGCTGCTGATTCATCACTTTTTCTGCCTCCTTATCACGTTTTTGTTGCTCCTTGGCGGTGTGAAGGTCTCTTGCGTGGTCAAACTTCGATGGAGTGAAAATTTGACTCTCACCCTCGTCCTCTTGTGGCTTTTCAAGCCCCAGGATACGGTTAGGCTTATTACGCTTCTTTTTGGTAGTAAGAGCCTGCTTCAATCCTAGTAATTCGTCCTGCTGGAGTTGATATTGGGCCTGGAGGTTGTGCACAACCTCACTGAGCTTTTTTGACTCAATCCTGTCGATATCCTTCACTGATATACTCAAAAGACGTTGGATAGACCTCCAACTGCCCATATCAACTGCTGCAACAATCGTATTTGCATCGTTATCGACGTCATCGTCAGGGGGAGGTGTGTGAGTGAATCGTTGGAGGACTACCCCTGGATCCTTTGGCTCAATCCCAGTGGCTTCAAAGGACTTCTGGATGTTGGCAACAGTGAAGGAGTCCTTTCAGGCAGTCCAGAAGATAGGAAAGAAGTCCCCCTTCCTGATCTGGAGCAGTCCTTGGCTGTTGTGAAGGACATCGGTCAGGTGACGCTTATATGCGGTTGAAAGTGGCTTGAACATCATCACATCGAGCGGTTGAAGCGTGTGAGTACTGTGAGGGGGAAATACACTCAGGAGAATCCTGTTTTGATCACAATAATCCAGAAAATCGATCGTCACATGACTCCCGTGGCCATCAAGGATGAGTAATCGCCAACTCCGACGCGATTTCTCCTGAGTATACCGATTGAACACCTGTTTGAGCCAGGCAAGGCCAATACTGTTGTTTGACCAGCCCGTGGGTGATGACGTAACACACACAGAGTGCTCTCCTGACTGTATCTCTTCTACCCAGCTCGATCGGATATCCCCACTGACCGAGTCGTAGATGATGCCTGGGGGTATCCAGGAGCCATCAGCACACACACAGGCCATCACAGTGACCCAATCATGTGGGCCATCTTGTAGAGTACTTCTGATCTCTCTTTTCTCCCACTGTCGGCGGCTGAATATCCGTTTTGAGCGTCCAAGTGTACCGATCATGATCCCCTTTTCATCCATAACGTGTTGGATAAGCGAGTGACGCAGGCAAGCGAGCGACGCACCCTACCAATTTTGCGCACCTCTACACGCGTATATCTCAACCACCTTATAAGATAATGTATAGATATTGATAGAGTAGATTAAGCAGTATCTAAAGTATCTTTCTTGCACGTACGAGAGTTATGCCCAGTCTTTCTGTACCTCTTACAGCGCGCAAGAGCCTGGCGGCTAACACCTGATTGCTTTCCTCCTTGACGCTCTTCAAGAGCAATCTGCTGGTCAGCCTCACGTTGAGCGAGTAGATCCTCTCCAGCTCCCATTATTAATACTCCTTGCTTCTGTATGCGCTTTTTCTTACGCTGTTTACGCGCACACGCTGCCTTGTTGGCTCTCTCAAGACTAGTAATCCGATCGCGCATTAGTCAAGCTTTGACAGAACAACATCTGGCTGGAGAGGCACAAGGCCTGCGCCTCGAAAGGCTGAGCAGATATTGGCTGAGGTGAACGACCGACTAAACGCTGCCTTGAAGGCTGGCAGGAACTCGAGCTTGGTGATAT
Source organism: Lizonia empirigonia (assembly GCA_009982855.1). NCBI lineage: Eukaryota > Fungi > Ascomycota > Dothideomycetes > Pseudoperisporiaceae > Lizonia > Lizonia empirigonia. The sequence continues at coordinate 212,925 of JAADKA010000013.1, read as the reverse complement.
GGTTGATGTGGTGGCGGATCAGGCTCTCAACCTCACGGCTGTACGCGCGCTTCAACGGCGAGAAGCAGCCAACGTCAAGCGGCTGCAGCAGGTGGGATGAGTGAGGCGGCATGCAGAGCGTGTAGATATTGTTCTCCTTGCAGAGCTCTTGAAACTCAAGAGAGTTGTGGCTCTCGTGGCCGTCAAGGACGAGCAGGCGACGCGCACCGACGACGCGAGTCTTCGTGTGAGCGTTGAAGTGCTTCAGCCACTCCACTCCTAGCTCGTTGTTCGTCCAGCCATTGTCGCTAACTGCAATCACCCAGTCGCGTGGGATCTCTGCTTCCTCGTACCAGGCAGACAGATGATACTGGCCAGCGAAGATGAGGAACGGCGGGACTGACCAGCCAGCAGCGTTGATGGCAGCGATCGCCGTCACCCATTCACGGTCGCCAGGCTGGACAGTCTTTGGCCTGCCTCTTCTCTCTGACCCTGTCACGACAAGCTGAGTCGTAATCTTCCCCATCATGAAGCCAGCCTCGTCAAAGTTGTAGACGTCATCATCGCAGATGCCGTACTTGGCCTTTGTCTCCTCTACAAGCTCAAACCAGCTTCTGATCAGGGCTGGATCCTCGCATAGAGCTCTCTGCCTATCGTACGCTCGATTGAAACGCGTTGTGAGACTGTCTGTACGCTTGACAAAGTTGGCTGGCCACTTCTGCCCAACCTGCCCAGCGCCTCGCGCAGCCAGCAGTTTATCAGCCATATCACGTACAGCATCGTACGTAGGCGCGAACCCACGTGTATCCAAGTCGAGTATATGACTGACAATTACCTCCTCCTCACGCAGAGAGAGCTTCTTTGAGTTGGGCTGGCAATCGCGTCGGGCAGGTACTCCAGCGCGTCGGCGGCGGAGCGTGGCTTCAGCTACGTTGTAGATCGCTGCAGCAGGACGATTGCCCTGGATCTGTTTAGCATTAATAGATGAGATAGCAAACTGAATATCTGCTTCATTTGAGAGTAATTGAGTAACGTTGCGTGGAGCCATTATAAATTGAGATAGGAGCAGTGCGCAAAGTTGGTGGGGTGCGTCGCTCGCTTGCCTGCGTCACTCGCTTATCCAACACGTTAATATATGCTATTAACGTACTCCACGGGCGAGCCGATCACTCTGCCAAGACCACACCAAACCTCCACCCTATTATGGCTCGCATTGGCCCATGTTAGCCTTGTATACAGTAGTACAGCACATAATATCATTCAGTAACACCTTCTGCAGCCTTCTTACACGTGCATGAGTTATACCCTACCTTGTGGCACTTTTTACAGCGTCTTTGGGTTGCCTCACCTCCTTCAACACGCACTCGCTTCCTTGCCTTCTTACCATCACCACGCGCCCCAAACTCATTTAGAGTAGTGAATCGAAGGCCTTCCTCAGCTGTTAGGACCCCCTCCTGCTGTAACTGCTTTCTTTTATGCGATTTACGTCGCGTGGCGGCCTCATTTGCTGCTCGAAGCCCAGTAATCTCCTTTTGAGCCAACACCAGCTTGTGCGCTACCATAGCTGCGCCTTTGGCAAGCTTTTCAAGGGCCTCAACCATTGAAGTTGGTGAGCTGCTTGCATGCCTTTGAATCCTCTCTCGAACCAGCGTTGATTGCGACCCTAATTGCAGGGTATTGCTCGCGGTTTGGGACTGCCAGGGAGTATCTTCCACAGTAGGTAGCGGTGGGGTACGTAGGCGGACATCAAGACCCATTATGACCCGTTCTGGGTCAAAGGCGACTAATCCAGCGCCTCAGAAGCCTCCTTGGATATTGCTACAAGTAAATGTCTCCTTTTAGGCGCCTATAAAGCATGGTAGGAACTCAGTTTTAGTAATATGAGTAATGTAGTTGCGCATGAGATTCTCGGCTTGGCGCCCATACGCCTTCTTTAGAGGGGCAAAACAACCCACATCTAGTGGTTGTAAGAGGTGTGATGAGTGTGGAGGCATACACAGTGTAATAATGTTTGCTTCCTTGCAGTATTGTTGGAAGTCAAGGGAGTTGTGGCTCTCGTGGCCGTCAATAAGGAGCAGCCGGTACCCTCCTCGGGTGCGCCTCTTTGTATGGCCATCAAAGTGCTTCAACCAGTCCAGACCAAGCTTGTTGGTGGTCCATCCGTTCTCAGAGACTGCAATAATCCAGTCCTGGGGCAGATCAGGCTCTTTGTACCAGGCAGAGAGGTGGTAGCGGCCTTTGAAGATGATGAAGGGTGGAATGGCCCATCCCGTGCCATTGATGCCCTGTATGACCGTGGTCTACTCTCGATTGCCCTGCTGCACTGCCTTGGGCCGTCCTCGACGCTCTGAACCTGTGACAACTGCTCCTGTAGATATCTGGCCCATCATAAAGCCTGTCTCATCAAAGTTGTATGTGTCATCGTCCTGGATGCCATACTTGGCTTTGACATTCGCTACAAGCCCAAACCAGCCTTGTATAATCTCTGGATCCTCACAGAGGGCTCGCTTGTAGTCGTACTTGCGATTGAACATTACTTGGAGGTCAGGGCGGCGCTTAACAAACGTATTGGGCCAGTTTACGCCAACATGGCCCATATTGCGCTCAGCACGCAAAGAATTGGCCATATCAGCTACAGCAGCCAGCCGAGGGGCAAATCCTCGTGCATCTAGCTCAAGAATGTGCTCAGCAATCACATTCTCCTCAGTCTGATCCAGGTTCCTTGATTTTGGCGTACAATCGGCTTGTGCAGTTCGTCCTGTGTATCGAGCATGTAGTGTGCTGTAAGGCGCGTTAAATATAGCTGCAGCGCGTCGCAGTGTGAGCATCGCGTCTTGTTTGATTGCCTGGAGCGCGAGCTGCATAGTAGCTTCTTTAAAGGGCTTAGATCTGTGTTGTTGTTGAGGCATCGCGTGGTAAGGTGGAGGTTTGGTGTGGTCTTGGCAGAGTGATCCGCTCACTCGTATGATCCGCTCACCCGTGGAGTACGTTACAACATTTAATAAGTATTATAGGTGTTATTGTGGTGAATTTGCTAGATACACTTTGATAGGGAATAAATCGCGCACAAGCCGTTTGATTCCTCATAAAAAACGAGCTTCTTCGTACGCCAGGAACGTCAAATCAGCTTAGATGACGTGAACGGCAAGAAAACACCACAAACATCGAGAACTCGATTTTGGGAATCTATCCAGTGTGTCGCACGCAAACGGTCACTTTTGACGCCAATCGACTATGCAGCACACAACCGCAGCGCCATGGCAACACACTGGCCTCGGCAGCCCGCATAGCCACGCTACACGCCTCAGCACTTGCCTTCAAGACGCGCTGACTTGCGTCGAGCGCACTCATAGCCAATCCGTTGCGGCAGACGTCGTGAAGATCATCATCCATGGCACGCTGAGATCATACTGAAAATGCAATACGCCTCTGACCCCAGCACGGAGTGCGACGCGCTTAGCATCCTGCAAACCGAAACCAAGGCCACCCCGGACAACATCGTTCAAATACTCGATGCCGTCGAGCACGAACTCAAGAACACCACTGAAACCGTCTACGCGCTATCGCTACAAGCGTATAAAGGAACGTCAGCGCTGGAGAAGAAGCAAGGGCAGCAGCCAAGGAGGCGGTGGAGGTAGGCAAAGGCCAACCTAGAGATGACGAGACAGATCAAGAACGCAGGAACACAGACAGGTGACACGATCAGCTACGCTGCTATGGTAGCTAGGGTGCCACACTAGCAGGTCCACCGAATACACCAGTTCTTAGAACACTGTCAGTGCAGACGCAATGACTATCCGGCAATACGACAGTACGCAGTGCAAAGCAGATACAGAGAAGTGGTCGAAGTAAGAAGCGTTCGAAGCAGGCATAACGTCATATGATAGCGCACATAGGGTTCCAACAGACCACACCAGAACGCGTAACAATCAAATTGTCGCAACGTCCCGTAACGCTATGGACTCCAATATGGATCTTCAGAGCGGGCGGACGCCGCTATCGTGGGCGGCACAGAGCGGTAGCAAGGCAGCAGTTCAAAATTCAAGCAAGCAAGCGCTGTTGCCAGAAGACATCCTCATAGCCCTAGTCGCACGTCTACAGGGTGAAGACAGATCTGTCCGATCAGCAGCTGTTGAGGCTCTAGGCAAGCAAACGCTGTTGCCAGAAGACACTCCCAAGGCCCTAGGCGCATCTCATTCGCAGAGCCTTCAAAGACGCTGGAATCATCTGACCCACACATCCTACCATAACCAAGGTGCGCACTCACTATCAGTAAGTCGGAACGTTCCTTAAAGAGAAGAATTTGTTTATACGGAATCCAACAAATACTCCAGTAGTGAATCTTTACAGCAAGAAGCAGAGCTTGTGAGGTCCATGGAAGGATTAGCAGAGTCTTACTTACTACCGACAAGAGGAATGGTCCAAATTTCGCATCAAAGATCGCACAGAAGCCAGTCTGCGAGAGCTGTGTTAATTGCTTGCTTCATCAACCGTCACAAAGATTAACTCAAACCCTAAGTTACACTGTCTGTACGGGTGCCGCCTGAACATCACCTTCACAGGCATTACAAATATTAGGCTGTAGAGCCACACACTACAGCAATTATCACAAGCTGTTTTGGTGGAGTATTTTGTAGACCTGTGCAATAGACTCTCACTCAAACTTATTTGGGGGCTGGTTGGGGCGGCCTTGGCTGTTGAGTTCAGGTGGAGGAGCGGAACCGGCTCTGCTGGAGGACCACCTACAGCAGCCATAGCACAACGCGCTCGCTTCTTCTGCCTTGTAGAAGGCTTTGACGCTTTCCTTTTACTCTTTTGGGGTTGTTGTATTAGCTTGTCATGAGCTTGCGTTTGACGCTCTCTTTTAGCCTTGCGTTTAGCTTGCTGTTGTTCCTTCACAGCAAGCGCGCGCGCTCGCTCCTACTTCCTCTTTTCCTGCGCCACTTTCTTCTCAGCGTCAAGCTTCTGTTTGAGTAGCCTGTTTGACTCCTGTAGCTCCTTCTTGTTCGCTTTCCTCGCTTCCTAATCCTTCTCCTCTTGCTCAAACACAACCTGAAGGTGTTGTGCCTCGTTCACTAAGCGAGGAGTAGACCATTCCTTTCAATTTTAAGAAGCTCTTTCTTGTTGGAGAGATGGTGGAGGGCTTGCCTCAGCTTCTCTGCCTCATCTGCACTCGGGTCCTTCACTAAATGCCACCAAACTCAGTCAGCATCACGCCAGTCTTCTCCACTATTGGCTGACGTAGAGCTATCCAGGTCAGGATTGCTTTAGGAAATCTGTCGAGTATAACGTTGGGGTGTAGCGGCAACACACTAGTTTGCGCTCATCAATACTGAGCTGACCCAGAGGGCTTCCCCGAAGAGCCTCAACGCCGATCCCAGTGATGCCATGTAGCTCTTGCACCAGCGAGTATTTGTTACCAAGTCGCTGACCTTCAACCGAAAAGAACTCGACCAATACCGGAGCTACCAGCTCTTGAAGCTTCCAACCTTGTGTGAACCATCTGCTTTTGCTGGAACGCAAGGTTCCAGTGTTGTTGGGCAGGCGTGCCGCCGGTGAAACTGCCGGTCGAAACGTCGGATAGATACACGTAGCATCGAGCAGCGTCGCGGTACCAAGCGAACATGGAGTAGATCGCCTTCATGAGCTCTGCGCTGCTTGACTTGTCGATGCAGCAAGTGTCTACCCAGCTGCAAAGGGGTGCGAATGTTCGCAAGTGCCTACAGCACAAGGTTGACGTATATTGAGAGCAGGCATAAGGGTGTGCGCAGAATTAAGGTCTTGTGAAGTCGAAATACCTATTGCTTTTCTCGTTGCGGCGGGTTTCCGGGCACAGTGATGGGGACGTTAGCTGAAGAACTTGACTGGCAAGCGTTGATTCTTGAGTTCGATCGCAATCCTCGTAAGAGTACAAGAGACGAATTCAGCCTCAGGGGTACGCGATCATCATTAAGGCCGTTGTCAGGAGCGACGCGCCGGGACACATCCGTGTTTGTTGAGGCCCACCGCATATGCGTGGCATTATTGCCAGCGGCTAACCCAGCGATCAGATTCCAGAGCATGATCAGCAGTACGCGGCTTAATGCTCATCGAATACCTATTTACGGAGTTTTATGGGCTGATCGCAGATTCTCGCTTCCAGTGATCGGGCTCCTACCTGGCGTTTACAGGAAAATTAATGACATTTCTGTCAACCGGACAGGAGACAACAAGGTTTCCCGTTCGATGAGCCCTATTTAAGCAACGTACCGGCGGATTAGTAATCAGGTAGGTGACCACTAGCGAATGCCTGCTGTTGTATGTTCTTAGTTGTGGTTTTCTTTTTAGCTAAGTGTTAAAGCATTAATAATGCGTAGGTGGTGTAGAGGGGAGGGGGGTTGCGTATGTTGAAGTAGTACTTTAGTCAAAGACCGTAAGCACTGATTCTATTGGTTCTCGGGGATGAGTAAGGTATCTGGATCGGTAGGGTTATCACCTAAGCAAAGCTCGTGATGATGGGGGTTGCACTGAGTAGTATAGAGGGTACTATCTAGCTCGAGGGCAGGTTGAGATTCCAAAGACAAACTTGATTGACGAGGTTGAACACGAACCTTAAGGGTTGTGTTCCTACTGTTTATATACTAAGGAATTTCTGCCATCGCAGGTGGTTCTGCCATCGCAAGGTGGTTCTGCCATCGCAGGTGGTTCTGCCTTGGCGAGGTGGTTACAGTATCACGTGACCTGTGACACGCTGTCACCCGAGGCGCTGCCGTCCGCAGCTCTGCCCCGCTTCTTATCAGCGCCTGTTCCTTCGAAGATCGTAACAGCAGCATAGTATTTCAAGTTTTAGACAATTCTATTATCTGGTTGTAGAGTTATTAAGATGCAAAAATCTTAATTTTTGGTGTAAAATTGAGTGACCGGCTCGCTTGGGTGACCGGCTCGCTTGGGTGACCGGCTCGCTTGTGGAGTACGTTACGACAACTATTACAATGCCATCACAACGCAACGCGCAATCGTCCCATAACGAAGGTACACTATACCTTGCTATCCAAGCTACAAAAGCTACTGTGCCTGACAGTATAAATCACGCGTCTAAGGCCTTTGGTGTTCCCCGATCAACGTTAAGAGACCGACGCGCTGGAGGGCTTGCACGACGCGATCGCGAGGCCAATTTAAAGAAGCTGACAAAGGTAGAAGAGGAGGCGATAGTTGACCGTATACTTGAGCTGGACACGCAAGGAATAGGCGCGACAAAGACTATGGTGCAAGATATGGCTAATGATCTACTTGCCGCACGCGGTGAAGGACCTGTTGGCAAGCTCTGGGTAAACAGGTTCAACACGCGTACCCAACAGATCAAGCTTCGACGTAGCCGACCGTACGATCTTCAACGAGCCCTGAACGAAGATACACGCGTTATAACGCCCTGGTTCGAGCTGGTTAGGAACACAAAGGAGAAGTACGGAATCCTAGATGGAGATACCTACAACTTCGACGAGACTGGGTTCATGGTGGGCATAATTGGGTCTAAGATGGTGTTCACAGGCTCAGAGAAGCGATCTGACCCTAAGAATATCCAGCCAGGCAATCGGGAGTGGGTCACAATCATCACCGGCGTCTGCGCTGCTGGCTGGGCTATCCCACCCTTCATCATCTTCCAAGGCAAGGTCCTGATCACAACCTGGTACCCTGATCTGCCTCGTGATTGGGTAATTGCAACCAGCGAGAACGGCTGGACAACAAACAAGCTTGGTCTGGAGTGGTTGAAGCACTTTGACGCGTCTACAAAGGAGCGTACTGTTGGCGCCTACCGTCTGCTTATTATTGATGGCCACGAGAGCCACAACTCTGCAGAGTTCAAGGAATACTGCGCAGAACACAAGATTATCACCTTGTGTATGCCCCCGCACTCGTCGCACCTGTTGCAGCCGCTTGACGTGGCCTGTTTTGGCCCCTTGAAGAGGGCGTACTCGACTGAGGTTGACGCCTGGTCACGATACTCAAAGACACAAATTAAGAAAGAGTTCTTCCTCACTGGCTTCCAGACAGCCTATTACAAGGCTATTACAAAAGATAATATCCACGGAGGCTTCAGAGGCGCGGGACTAGTTCCTTTTGACCCAGAGCGAGTGCTATCGAAGCTTGATGTGGTCCTTCGCACGCCAACACCACCACCACCACCAGAGACTAACTACCCCATGAGAATCCAAAACACCAACCAGCGCAAAGGAGGTTGAGTCGCAAACGTTGTATATCCGCGAGCGCATGCGATTGCACAGAGATTCGCCCCTGTCTCCTATTATGAAATCACTTGACTCGCTTGCTAGAGGGGTTGCGCGGATAGACCATGCCAACGTGTTGCAGAGAAGGGAAATGGATGGCATAAAGAAGGCTATTAAGGCTCTGACAGCGCAGCGTGATCGCAAAAGAAAGTATATCCAGACAGAGGAGGCTCTTACGGTTGGTAAGGTACAGGATATGATAGCTAAGAAGGATGGTGGTGGTGGTGAGGCATCTGAACAGTCTGGGAAGAAGGTGCGCAAAGAGAGGCACTGCAGACGTTGCGGCAAGACTGGCCACAATTTGCGCACCTGCACTGCAGAAATATTAGATGCAGATGATAGCGCTGCTTCTAAAGAGTAATTGTAACGATTGTTGAGAATACAGTCCGCAAGTGACTTGGTGGTATCAGGCGGAGGAGTAGTCACATGATTGGTGGCACGTGTAGGTGGGTCCTAGCGGGGAGCTTGGACGCAGCTGCACGTAACACGGATCTTCGAACTCGTGAATAGCTCTGAAGTCAATACAACACGAATCGTACCACCACTACCGTTGTGCCTTAGAAGAGCGCTCTATTAGGTAGTCATACTACTACTAATAGTGCCAGCTTCTCAATAACGATTGTAATTATTAGTGCAGCGTTGTGGTTAAGCGTAATAGTCCTGTAATAGTTGGTAAGTCTTAAAAAGTTGGCAAGGGGTGGCGGTTCGGTGATACCTGGCGGCTCGATGATAAACCACGTTATAGAAACAACATTGTGTTTTCCAAGTAAAAATAACACGCGCAACTATCAACCTAAAACCCAAACATCGCTGTACGTTCACTTAGAAGGCACTTAGAAGAGACCGTTGTTTTTCAATTTTTTTTCAATACGTACAACGTGTTAAACTGACACCTTTCCTTATTGCCTGATCTGCTGATTAGCTCGTGATCTCAACCTCTCCAGAGTGTGGAGGAGTGTTCCCCAGTGTCTCCTCGAAATCTGTACAAAAGCCAATTACAAAGCTCAATAAATCCCCATCCCTATTCCTATTCCTACTCCCCTCAAACACATACACAACCACCACAAATACCTTCCTTCGACCCAGACTCTGCATTGTCGATTAATAATATCCTGACCTTTGATCCGTGCCCGACTCCTTACAAAACAGGACCTAAGTTTGCTTGAGTGCAATTCTTCCATGTCCTTCCTTACTGCATATAGCGATAGAAGTCGAGATTTATGATTTAAATTCTTGTAAATAGATGCTTGTCCAACGATCCCATAGGTCCGGGTATAACTACAAGCAGTACCCGGATCTTCTACCCCTAAATCTTCCCATCTAATCACACCCGTAGTTTCAAAACAGAGCCAGTAGCTTTAAAACCCGGCTGGTAGTCCCGTCATATCATACACGACCACCCGACGCGCTGAGAACATGACGCACGAGTATTATGCAAGTGCCTGTAGGTATCGGATCGTCTGTATCACACAGGCTATGCTTATCTGCCTACACGTAGTCGGCCACGCTACGTCTAAAGCTACTAGTAAAACCCTTTGTAGTTAGATATTCTTAAAGTAGTTAACGTAAAGCACCACCGAGCCGGCAACACCACCGAGCCGGCAACTTTTCCTTGGCATTGCGAACACCATGTACAAAACAAGCAATTACTTACTACCCTCTGCAGAACCCGCGTACGACGCACTTGTATCAGATGCAGAATCTTCTTCTGCATCTTTTTGGCACGTACAAGCGTTGTGCCCAGTCTTTCCACAGTTGCCACAGTGCCGTTGACCTGGCTGGGCTCTTTCTTGACCATTACCTACACGCGCTCTCTTCGATACCGTACGAGCTGCAGTTGCGCTCTCAGCTACAGAAAGTGCTGCAGCACCATACTCTATTGTCCCACCATGCTGAATCTGCTTTCTTTTACGCCCTTTGCGCTTAGTAACCTCTGCTAATTGCTCCTCAAGCTCTCGTACACGAGCCTTAATAAGAACATTTTCATGCAGCATCTCCTCAGCTCCTTTTACTAGCTTTGAGAACCCTTCCTGAGCAGATGTTGGTGACCGTACGAAGCGCTCGCTTACAAGCTTTGACTGCGACCCAAATTCGTACGTATTGCTTGGTGTTTGAGATTGCCATGGTGTTTCTAGTAGAGGTACTGGTGGAGGGGTATGAAATCGCACTTCAAGCCGATCAATGACTACCTGCGCGTCAGTAGGCACTAGTCCTGATGCCTGAAAGGCCTTCTTGCAGTTATTGTACGTAAACACGTCGAAAAACGCGTCTCTAAAGGCTGGGAGGAAGCCTTCCTTGTTAATGTGGAAGACGCGTTTGGATGCCAAGGCTCGTACGCGTTGGGAGTACTTCAGTTTCAACGGTGAGAAACACACCACATCAAGTGGCTGAAGTATGTGTGATGAGTGAGGAGGCATACAGAGGGTTAAGATTCTGTTCTCCAGGCAGTAGTCCTTAAAAAAAAATTCTGGTTGAGATGGCTCTCATGGCCGTCCAAGATAAGCAGCCTGCACAACCCCTTCTGACGCGCTCTTGTATGCACGTCAACATGCTTCAACCACTCAAGACCAAGCGCGTTGTTTGTCCATCCGTTCTCAGAGACAGAGAGCTTCCAGTCGTACGGTATATTAGTCTCCTCATACCAGGCAGAGATGTGGACACGCCCCTTGTAGATAATGAAGGGTGGGATAGCATACCCAGCAGCGCAGATGCTCTGGATAACTGTAACCCACTCCCGATCGCCTGGCTGAATAAGGTTTGGTCTTGTACGCCTCTCTGAGCCTGTAACAACCTTCATTGAGCCAATAACTCCCATCTGGAAGCCGGTCTCATCAAAGTTGTGGATGTCCTCATCTAGGACCCCATACTTGTCTTTTGTCTCCTGTACGAGCTTGAACCACGCGCTGATAACCTCTGGATCTTCCTGGAGTATTCTCTGACGGTCCTTTGCGCGATTGAAAGCCATCTTGAGTTCTTCCGTACGCGACACAAATCGCTCAGCCCAGTTCTTGCCAATAGGTGTCCCACCACGTACAGCCCCCGAACATCAACTTTTCCAGGTCAGCGAAAGGTCGATTTCCATCGATTTTTCGTTCAAACACGACTCAAATGCCTTCTTAAATCTGTTTCCCAACGTCCTCTCCCCGCTGCAGGCGTTGTGGCAGGCGCGCTGCCCTCTTTTGTCTTTCAGCTCTTCGCTGAGCTGAATTCTCTTCAAAATGGCTCGTGCGCTACTCAGATTTTCACGTTCAGTGCTGGCAGAAATTAATTCCGAACCAATCACAACCAATCGATATCGGTAATTGCTGATATCGGGTAATCACCAATTAATTGGTCCGGAAATGCTTGGCACTAAAAAATTCTTACTGTACGACTCTTTACCTTGTGTAAATACTACAAGATGTCTTTTATTATAGATGAAAGCGAGAGCTTATCTCTTCTATCCGCAGATTCTTTAGCAAAGAAATCACGAAAGTCATCTCCTGTCCATGATCACTGTCGTACGCCAACAGCAAAAGAAAAGGAGGAAAAGCCAGACAAAAGATGGCTATGGTGCAAGCATTGCTCGTACGCTGCTCAGTCTACAACGAATATAAAAAACCACCTGCTATCAGTCCATGATATTAATGTCCTCTTGGCCGCATCAAATCGTACAAGAGCGACTGAGACAGTTGACGCCCTATACGACAAACTTCTTCAGCTTGGAGACAAAGACAACGTTGACCAAGAGATCCTCCGGCGCACTGTGTCACAGCCAGTAGTTGACAGTACCCTTCTGGATCTGGTTGTTGTACGACGGCTTCCATTCTCATGTGTAGAATGGCCTGAATTCCATTCCTTCGTCCGAGCATTGAATCCGGAGGCTAGCACCTTTATCCCGTTGTCCCACAATACACTGAAGGCTCGAATTTCTTCCTGGTATATTCAAGCAAAGGACATCGTACGAAAGCGGCTTCAATCATCTCAGACAAGTATCCACCTTGCTCTAGACATCTGGACATCTCCAAGCAATGACCTATTGCTTGCAGTCTGTGCAAGCTTTGTTGATAGTCAGGGCTCCTTTCGCAATATCCTTATTGGGCTTCGAGTTGTACGAGGACATAGCGGTCTAGATCAATGGGAGGCTCTGCTTCCAGTTCTTCAAGAGTATGGAATTGAAGAAAAGATCGGTGCAGTTGTGGGTGACAATTCTGGTACAAACGACACACTCTGTCGTACGATAGCCAATTATCTTTCTGCAGAGAAGAGAATAAACTGGACTCACACACACTTGCGGCTTCGGTGTTTAGGTCATATCTTAAACCTAGTTGTTCAAGCCTTTCTTTTTACAAATAGTGAGGATGAGAAAGAGATGGAGTCGTACGATCAAGAGAACATAGAAGAGCAGGAAGAAGGGGAAAGGGAGAAGTATGCAAGAGAAAGAGCTGCAAAGATTCGTACAAAGATGGGTGTTATGGGCAAAGTCCATAATATTGTCGTACATATACGCGCTTCACCACAGCGTATCTCTCAGTTCAAAGCAGCTGCTGGAAAGACAATTCCTCTAGACAATCGTACAAGATGGAATAGCTGGTTTCGAATGCTTCAGACTACATTAGAAGAACCAGTCCTGAATGCTGTACGAAACTACACTGAAAAGCACATTGCTCAAGGAACACTTGACAAGAAAGATGACCTAAGCAACACCGACATTGCTCTCCTTCGTACGATTGCAAACTTTCTTGGAGTTTTTGATGGTGCATGTCTCTGGCTTCAAGGTCAACATTCAACAATTGCACGAGTTCTTGAGGCAATTGACATTATCAAAGAGCACTTAGAGGTATCACTAGTATGTTGTACAAGTAAGGGTTTAGCTCGTATACTAACTTATATAGAAAAACGCACGTCAACTAAAGCCCCGAATTGAGAACTCCAAAGCAAAGCTAGAATCGTACGTAGTTAAGCTTGACCAAACACCGTATTATGCGGCTGCTCGCATTCTCAACCCTGAGGCTCGTACAGCATGGCTGAAAGATACAGCATACAACCTTAAGGTTGGAAATCTTTGGGAGAAGTACCGCCGAGAGAATTGCATGATTTCGTACGATGCTACAGTTGCTCGTGCTCAGAAAGAGCAGTCAAAGCCAATCAATGGATTTGAGCAGCTTCGTCAGAACCTGAGAGTGAAACACGGTCGACCGCAGAGTCAAGATGAATTTGAGAACTACTGCAATGAACCTGTCTCGTACGATCTCAAAATGGCACCGATCAATTGGTGGTTGCAGGACACACAGAGGGAGAGATGGCCGCAGCTATCCTCATGGGCAATTGAGATTCTCTCAATACCGTCTATGAGTGATAAGCCAGAGCGGATCTTCTCAGGTGGTCGCCGTACAGTTTCATGGGACAAGACTGCGATGTCTGCAGCGACACTTGAGCAGCTTGAATGCGGGCGAGATTGGAAGAGAGAAGACTTGCTTGAAGAGAACTTTTAGTCGTACAAACTAAATCTCTATATAATTCTTCTTGTGACTGTTCAAGATAGCGTACGAGCTGAATCGCTGTAACTGCTAGAGAGCTATCGCAACTTTCCTTTACATAGCTTGGCGCGCCAAGTCTAACACAAACAACATCTCCTCTCTCACTCTCTCACTCCGCAACACCACACCCCACACACTCAGTACGTACTGCTACGTCTTATTGCTTTGTACAAGCACTAACTGTTGCACCAGCACCAGCACCAGCACCAGCACCAGCACCAGCATCAGCACCAGCACCAGCATCAGCACCAGCATCAATACCAGTACCAGCACTACAATGTAAGCTTGCCCCACTATCTCTTAATCGTACGAAGCTAAAGTTCTTTCTCAGGGCCCTTGTTATCTACAACGCCGCTGTCGCCGCCGCCGCCGCTGCCGTCGCCGTTCAGGCTAGTGGCAATCCCAACCCCATTCTCCGTGTCGGAGGGCAGCAGATGGCCCCATTTGTCCACAGTCCGCAAGGACATGCAATGCTAGCTCTTCTAGGGCAGGATGTGGAGATCGTCCAAGGCAACGTACGTCCAGATCAAATAGCCTCGCATCGTCCTTCGTACATCAACGCTATCCTTATACAATCTCGTGGACAGGCTGTGGCTGACGGATGTGGTTGCCTCAGCTCTATACGCCCAGCCTTCCTAGAGTGCCGCAGGGTAGCTGGGCACTTTGATGGGGCATGTGCTAATTGCAAATGGAAAGACCATGCAGCGCGCTGCTCCGTACGAGGGAATGGTGGTGAGCATGATGGCTGCTCTCTGCGTCTAGCTCCTCAGCCAGATAGTAGAGATGGGATAAGACAGCGGCCGATATTAATTAAGGATGATGATGATGAGCCTGGGGCTGGGCTCCACAATGCTATTGTTTTGTTCTAAAGGTACGTACTATTACGTGGTGTCTAGGATAAGTAGTCGTACGAGGCGAAACTAAGACAGGCTTTTTTATGTATCTATTAAATTTGAAGATTTTGAGATGTAGTTAACTGTCCGTGCACCAATAATTGGTAATCACGATTGCAAATTATCGGCAATTTGCCGATATCGAATTGCTTCCGATTGGCTAATTTCTGCCAGCACTGTTCACGTTCGGTCGAAGGCCACAACCACCAGCAAGACAAGGAGACAGTTTTGCCACTCCTTGTTCTTGCAGTATAAGGGCATCGCCAGGCCTACCGCAAGGCTCTCCACGCGAAGAGCTACGGCGCAATTCGACAGAGCACCGGCTCTCCACACCCACAACGATGAGAGCTGCTTTCAGCTCTCTGAAGACCGACTGTCAGCGTCCCAGACCTGACACAACACGCAAACAAGGCAGCCAGCATGGCCTTAGATTTCACGACCCTTGGGGATAAAGAAGAAGGACAGGCCTGGCTCTGCCTACCTACTACTATGGTATCATGCGTAAGTTTTGTGAGTGGGGCGGCACGGTGGAGATGTTCGGCTGTATTATTCGGGGTGGCCAAATCTTGGCTTTGTCATACTTTACATACAATCTTGGTACCTTGTCAACAGTACAGGTAGGATCTAACTCCTCTCCAGTCTTCCTTGTTACCCATACTCGACGGTGCCGCCCTCCACGTCTCGTCACTCCAGAGGATCCTCCACCACTGCCAAGGCTCCCAGTTGACATACTCACGAGCCCAGGCAAGGCGCAAGTCCTTATGGAGTTGGGTGAGAGGTGGCTTGGCTCGAGCAATGCGGCGTGTGTATCCTCTAGCAGTCAAGGCACGGCGTATCACGTACTCTGACACCCCCATGCGTCAAAGGGACCGTACGCAAGTTGATGCCAGCTCATCTGACGTGTACGTCGTGATGATCGGACGTACGCCTCAAGCTCGTCTACTTGGGCATCTGTAAGGATACGTGGGCGACCACTACGTCGTTTTGGAGTGACAGAAACACTAGTAGCTGCCCACTCAACTTGTCGCTCGGTGACGTGGAGGAGGTTGGCGATATATCTGTACGTATGACCAGCTAGCCGTAGAGTCTGTACCTGCAGGCGCTGGTCCCGTGATAAATGCTGACTATGGGGTGGTGTTGATGGACAAGGAGTAGCCATTTTAGGACGGTTGATCGATGGGATACATGAGATGGATAGGATAGATGAGATGGATGAAATGGACGAGTAGTAGACATTCTGGGGGGCACACAGAGATGCTTCTCGAAACAGGTTAACATTGTATTGTATACAGAATTAGGTAGGATTTGATGTAATTTGGACGATAGAGAGGTTCCGCATCATCCGCCAAGCACCCCCACCGTGCATCTCCACTCACAAAACTTACGCATGATACCATAGTACACCTATCTCCTCAGACACAGGCATGGCCAAGCCTAGTACAAAGGCTCTCCTCGCGCAGAGCCACGGCTTCGATTCGGCAGGGCACCGGCTCTCCACACCTACCTACTCTTTCCTTTTCTTTCTCTCACGGCACTAAAATGCCTCTGAACACACACAAGGGTCCCACCCTAATGTACACACACTGCTCAGTCTCCCCAATTGGAAGGGGAGCTGTAGTTCTGAAATGGTAGCAATACCCGCGCAGGCAAGAAATGCTTTCTAAGGTAGTGTGTCAGCACTGTAATTCCATAGCTTAGCACGTCCTATATGCCCTTCGGGAGGCGGTGATGGTGGACTTAATCCCCATCCTATGGACGAAAATCGAATACCAACCAACCAACCAACCACGTACAGCCAACAGTTTATCTGCAATATCTGCCACCTCACACAGCCGGGGGGCAAATCCACGCGAATCAAGGTCAAGGATGTATCGTACGATCGTTTACTCTTCTGTCGCAGAGAGCTTTCGGCCGTTGGGCGTAGCAGACAGCCGGAAGGCGATTTTGTTCTGCCGATCAGAGAGCCGTTGATGTGGGACGTTGTATGCTAGAGCAGCAAGATGCACGCTCTTAAATTGACCTGATTCGTACGCCTGGAGTGCGAGGTCTATCCTGCCTTCTTGCTGGAGTAGCTTAGCTTTGCGTTGTTGAGCCATTGTTGTTTGTACGTGGTGTTCGCAATGCCAAGAAAAAGTTGCCGGCTCGGTGGTGTTGCCGGCTCGGTGGTGCTTTACGTTAAACGTGTTCTAAGTACAGAACTATCAACGTAGCAGGACCTTTTATGGTGTGACGGTGTAGAAATTTGGATGGGGGCGGAGGGGGTTTTGGTTAATGATGGGATCTTTCTTTCTTGCATTCGCTCTCTCTCTCCCCTCTCCCCCTCTATACAGGTGTATCTCTCTTTGTGCGTACGTGTGTGTAATCTAGCTTTTCGCTATTCATCCACTCTCCCAGATCCACCTACTGTCCGCATCACTTCTCCTCTTCAACTCGGCTCAAACCCCCGGTTTACGTCCCACCTACTCAACCCCAGCCCTACACTCCCCAGATCTGAATCTCGACCGGTCAGCGAGGGCCAGCGCGCCCCAGACATCTGGTCGCGCTTCATTTTGCTCTGACCCGGAGCCGCTAGGCTCATAGTACGAGCAACAATAATCCTGTTAGCAGTACTTTATCCAGTTCAATGTAATTCCCCTATCCCCCTCTCAATCTCAGCACAACATACCGCCCATACCTCCCCCTATCAATGATTCCCGCACTTCAAAGCAGTGTACTGTAGTAATTGGACCTTGGAAATGTGCATTTGGAACGCCATGTGAAAACCACACATACCTATCCAATTCGAACACCCCTAACAGCCTCTTACCGAAACCAGAATCACGCCCGATTTCAAACAGCGTTACGTGTTCATATACTGCCCCCCCCCGGGAGATACTTCACACCCTCCTATGAGGTCCCGCCGTCTTCGCGCTTGTACTATAAGCAGGTTCTACTTTTTCTGCGGGCGGTTTCCGAGTGCGGGACACGGACTACTCGGTTTTCTACTCAGCAGACGCGGTGAAGGGGCTGGATATGGTCCGGATATTGTGTGAGTGTATGAATACAATCTCCCCAAGCCACTTCTTCGTCTCCTACACGCCTCACTCTGTCTTCTAGGCCACAAACCGACTTATTCTCAATCTCTGGGATGAGAGTGGTCTGCAGGACACACGCTAATCCTGTCTGCGCAAGGCAGACCGCACACACGACACCCCATATCCGGATTTCGGGCGTCCAAGGGCTCGTTCAGCCGCACACACCAGCGCTCGAAGTCGGAAGTCCGCTGTTGTTGTTGACCACGCTAGATGCTGTGGTTTGGAAACTACTATTGGATGTAGTCGGGTAGTATGAAAATCACCAGCATCGAATATGGGTTTGTGGATTTGAAGGAGCAGTGTATTGATATACCTAATGGCACAAGCGTCTTCATACCTACCTACCTAATATCCTATCAAGAAAACAAGAACCTAGAACTTACTATACTTTATCTCTTCCCACCTCTAGACTTAATCACTCTATCGACCCTCCCTCCCTCCCACCCTTCTCCCTTCCACTCCCCCGAAAAAAAACCTTCCCACCATCGTGCTGCGCAATAAATCTCCGCACACGCTCCCCCCAGCTCAAAACTCTCCTCTCCTCTCCCCCCCTCCCCACTACACTACCCCCCGCCGATCATCCAACCGCACCACGCAGCGGCCATATATTCGCAGCAAATGAATCACGTCCTGCGCCTAAGTTAGGATCTGCGAGCCGGCATCCTTGGGATTCTAAATGCTGCGTGGAAGGGGTTGATGCATTGGTGTACTGTCAGAAGGAGGGGGGCCGGTTGAGGTGGGTGGGCGAGGGGAGGGGGCTTGGTTGGATGTGTGTGTATGTGTATGTATGTATATATACCAACGAAACTCCAATGAAATCTA
The DNA here is from genome assembly GCA_009982855.1 of Lizonia empirigonia. Classification (NCBI taxonomy): domain Eukaryota; kingdom Fungi; phylum Ascomycota; class Dothideomycetes; family Pseudoperisporiaceae; genus Lizonia; species Lizonia empirigonia. Next base: position 194,374 of record JAADKA010000013.1, on the reverse strand, counting down.
ATACCCAAACGCCATGCCGCGAGCCATGCAATTATGCTTTTCCCCCCCGCAAACGCCAGAAATGCAAACCAAAGCACCACTTCTCGAATCGCAGACCAGCACCACACACCACACAGGCCGCATCCACTTCCACTTCCACCCACCTCACCACCCCCCTCCAACCCCCCATCAGCCCCCCCTCACCTTCGCATTCACGACCCCCCCGACCCCAAACGCCGGCACAATGCGCCCAATCCTCGCGACCGCACTAACCCCCCAATTCCTCAGCACCTGACCCGCGCGCCCCTGCGCCCCGCCCCAGCGCGCGCCCGGCCGATTATACAGATCGAGGCCGAGCAAATGCAGCGGCGTACTCACAAGCTGAATCGCGGCCGGCGTAACAAACTGCGCCACCGACGCCGGCGCAACATAACTCTTCGCAGCGGCGGACAAGCGGGTTTCGAGGTGCGGCGCGAGGAGGGGCGGGAGGTTGAAGGAGGCGAAAATCGTCAGGCAGTCGCGGATGGTGAAGAGGGCGAAGGTGGGGAGCGGGACGGGGCGGGTGGATGTTGCGGCGCCGAAGAGCTGCGTGAATTGCGAGTCTTTATATAGGCAGAGTGCGAGGTTGGCGGTGCTGGTGGCCAGGAATTTGGACGGGCCGGCGGTGGTGCTGGGGAGGGGGGTGTGGTGCCGTGCGCTGGAGAGGGTGTCGATTGTGTTGGCGGTGAGGTAGGTGCCGAAGTAGAGGGTCTGGGGGTGTTAATACATTGTAGGGTCTGTGTATATTGAGAGTGTGGGCGACGTACGAAGATGAGTGCGAAGGGTTTCCCGGCTAGAAACCGGTGCGGTCTCAGCAGCAGCTCGCGCGCGCTCGACTTCAGGCTGTCGCGCAGCGAATTCCGCCCGCTCGCATTCTCAATGATGCCCTTGTCGATAATCGTGATAATGGGCGCAACCAGCGCTCCCGCAGCAGCAGCCGCCAGCGCGTCGCTGCCGAGGCGCAGACCGAGCTTGTTTGTATTCCATCCCCGGGCGGGCGCCGCTGCGTCTCGTGGTATCGTCATGGCGGGCGACGGCGGCGTGGCCTTCAGCACAACGGGCTCATCGCCAAGCGCGACGCGCATCTGCTTCTCGTGTGGTCCCATGGCAGCGTCCTTGGATCCCGGAGTGCTGCCAGCTGCATGTACGCACGGTGTCGACGTCTCTATGCGGGAGCAATTGCGCGGCGCAGCGTCGAGACGGGGCCGTGTGCGCCGTGAATCCGAATCGCCGGGGCAAGAGCAGAGGCAAACAACACCAGAGGTCGCGAGAATCGTGCGAGGGCAGTATCTAGCTCATGGCGCACGCGCTGAACTTTCCGTCCATCGGCGTTTGATAGCGGCCGGTCGTCGGAGTAGAGGCTGCCGAGCTGTGAACCCCGAAACGAGCGGCTTCTTGTCCGACCCCGTGCGCGCCGCAAAGAGTAGCTTCGGGTGAGCCGTGCTGGCGTGCGACATGCATCTCGACGTGACTGCAGTTGCGGGGCATGGGGTAGTTTGGTGGAGAAGTCGAGGGTAGCTTCGGCTGAGCGACGTGCGGTGGACTTGAACATGCACGGCGGAGATGCAAGATCATCACTTGATGAATTATATAGCACAACACTACCAACGGCGAGACCTCACGCTATCGTTCTCGGACTCGCAGGCGCCTTCCTCATACTCCCCCAACTCGGCTCCCCCAGACTCGCCGGCACGGTAATAAACGGCGCCGTGTCGAACTGCGCAAAGTAAAAGTCTGCATTCCACGCGTCCGAAGGCTTTCTGCACTGGAAGGCCGCCGCGATGGTCGCGCCAAGCGAGTACATGCCAACGAAGACAATCGTCCCGTTGACGACGTGGCGTAGCGTGCGGTGCGATGCGATGGTTTTGAAGAAGTAGAGGATGCTGAGTTTGACGAAGCAGAGTGCTGCGACGTATGACATGCGGTATACCCACCATGTCATCATGATCCCTTTGACGTATTCCCTTATGAGCGGTCGCTTCTCCTGCGCACGTTAACACAAGCAGCAGAGTGTGGACGAGGTCCATGTACTGGTATGCGGTAGTAGCTCGGTCGAGTATGGCGGCTCGTCTCATCCATGTAGACTGTCAGTGTACACCTCGACGCGTGATTCGAGTAGCATACCAGAGCAGTCAACATGAGATGATCCGTCGCTGTTACATGTCCGACAAGGTAGAAACGACAGTAGTAGCTGTGCTGATGTCAGTGTCTAGAGCCGCACTTGGCACATATCGACGTACCGTAGTAGTACCTGTTCGTTGTGTCAGTGTTTGATAGTCGCACTGGGCGTGTAGGGACGGCCACAAGCTCGAGCTTTCACTTCGAATTTGGATTGATGTGCAACACAACACCAACAATAGCTGCACAATGAGATGGGGAACATACCACCAGAGTCGACAGTCCCGTCAAAACGCATCTCACAATCACCACGATGAATCCTGGACGCAGGTACATATCGCAAACCAACTTCAGGAGCAGCTAGCCCTATGCCGATGAAAGGGATTTCAGATTGAAGTGGACGGCAATCGTCCCAAGCGCGTTTCCGTCTGTCATACAAAAAGGACAAGAACAATAACGTGCGGGCATGCCAATAATGAGAGGGAGTAAGAAAGCACCTCCTATTTCACTGCACAGCTCAGGCGTCCACCGGGCCGGAGCGTTTCCCCAGATTCTGCGGCTGCACGCCATCCACCGCCGTCTGCGACATGCATCCATGTCCCTGCAGACACATGAGCACTAACAGGATGTTGCCGTCATGCGAGTGGCTGCCGACGTCGAGGATCAAGTTTGGAAGCGAGCATTGCTCGGGCGGGAGGTCCGCATCAAGGTCAAGCAAACGGGGGATAGGGCTGCGGCTGGCGGTAGCCGGTTACCGGTACTCGAAGTCGAGAGATGTCTGGTGCAGGATCTTGAAGCCTCGCGTGTTGCGTAATATATGTGATACAGCCCAGGAGCGCGTCTTGGACAATGCGCTGCCCAACATACAGTACTACGTCAAAAGTTAGTCCCATGAAGCGAATCCGCGCATCATCACCACGCCAGCCACCCCACTTTGTGAGGCAATTAAGATAGCTACACATAGTGAAATTGCTTAAAATTCTAGAGTTGTACTTGTTATATATTAGTATTTTGTTTGTTAGCCTTTGGCGCGCCTACAAGCGCCAAGTTGTAAGGGCATAGATGTTGAAGTCGTACTCTAGTCAAAGACCGTGAGCACTGATTCTATTGGTTCTCGGGGATGAGTAAGGTATCTGGATCGGTAGGGTTATCACCTAAGCAAAGCTCGTGATGATAGGGGTTGCACTGAGTAGTATAGAGGGTACTATCTAGCTCGAGGGCAGGTTGAGATTCCAAAGACAAACTTGATTGACGAGGTTGAACACGAACTATAAGAGTTGTGTTCCTACTTGCTTATATACATGAGGAATATGCACTGCCCTCAGTAGGGGTTAGGCCCTCCGTGTTATTACTGAGGGTTGAGCCCTCCCGTAAGGGTTAAGCCCTTCATGTCATCACTAAGGGTTGAGCCCTCCCGTAAGGGTTGAGAGGGTTCGTGCTTGGCGTGAGGGTTTCGATGTCACGTGACTTGTGACACGTCATCCGAGGCGCTGCCCCGCTTCCTATCAGTACTCGTCCGTTCGAAGATCGTAACAATAGAGTAGATAAGCTGCAAGATTAGTAAACTTAGTATGTAACGCCAGCACTCCTTTAACGCCTTGTAAAACTTATCCTAATGCTCTTCTACGTTGCTATAGTTATTAAGTTAAGGGTAACGTACTCCACAAGCGAGCCGGTCACCCAAGCGAGCCGGTCACTTTTGCCAAGACTACACCAACACCACAACTACAAGGGCGTCAACCATTGACGTTGGTGAGCTATCAGCGTGTCTCTCAATCTTCTCTCGAATCAGCTTCGATTGAGACCCAAATTACAGAGTGTTGCTTGGTGTTTTAGACTCCCACGTACTGTTGTCCACAGTAGGTGGCGTTGGCGTGCGCAGCCGTACTTCAAGCTTCGATATCACAGCCTCTGGGTCAAGTGGGACCAGGCCGGCACCTCTGAATCCTCCCTGGATGTTGCTCTCTGTGATTGAGGCGTCAAAAGCCGCTTTGAAGCACGGCAAGAACTCAAGTTTGGTGATGCGAGTGATCTTGCTCCGCATCAGCCGCTCGGCTTGGCGGCCATAGGCCTTCTTCAACGGGGCAAAACACCCTACATCAAGTGGCTGCAGCAGGTGCGACGAGTGTGGAGGCATGCACAGATTGATAATCTTGTGCTCCTCAGAGTACTGGTGGAATTCAACTGAGTTGTGGCTCTCGTGGCCGTCCAGAATGAGCAGCCGATGGCTGCCAACAGTGCGCGCCTTTGTGTGCTCATCAAAGTGCTTCAACCACTTGACTCCAAGCTCGTTGTTGGTCCAGCCGTTGTCAGAGACATTGAGAACCCAGTCGTCAGGTATACTAGGCTCCTTGTACCAGGCAGAGAGGTGGTACTTGCCAGAGAAGATGATGAAGGGTGGGATAGACCAGCCCTTCGCGTTGACACCCTGGATGACGCTGGTCCACTCTCGGTCGCCCTGCTGTACTGTCTTTGGTCTCCCTCGACGCTCAGAGCCTGTAACAACAGCTCCTGTTGATATAACGCCCATCATAAAGCCAGACTCGTCAAAGTTGTGGGTGTCTTCATCTAGGATACCATACTTGGCTTTGGTATTCTCTACCAACTGGAACCAGTCCCCAATAACCTTAGGATCCTCACACAGGGCTCTCTTGTAGTCATACTTGCGATTGAACTTGATTTTGAGCTCTGGCCGACGTTTGACAAAGTTGGCAGCCCAATTCTTGCCAACAGGGGTCTGGTGGCGCTCCGCAAGCAGAGAATTGGCCATATCCTCCACATCAGCAAGCCGGGGCGAGTATCCTCGGTCGTCTAGCTTCAATACATGCTGGACTATCACCTCCTCCTCAGTACTAGCTAGTTTAGTCATGTTGGGCTTGCAATCGCGTCGTGAAGTAGTTCCAGCAAGTCGGTCACTAAGGGTGCTTTGAGACACGTTGTAGATTGCTGCAGCGCGTCGCTGGGAGAGTGTCGCGTCTTGTTGAATAGCCTGTAAGGCAAGCTGTATATCTGCCTCGTTTAAAGGCTTTTTTGTGTTATTGCGTTGAGACATTGTAGGTAGAGTAAAGTTTGACGTGGTCTTGGCAAAAGTGACCGGCTCGCTTGGGTGACCGGCTCGCTTGTGGAGTACGTTACTTACAGCTGAAAACAAAGGACTCTCTGCAGCAGTTGCCGCACAAAACCCCTTAAAGAAGAAGCGGGAGACTCTTGCCTTACGCCAACGGAAGAAGGGACGCAGCGAAGCCCTCCTCTACTCCCCCAGCAAAGTACGCGACGCACGTCATCGCAACAGGCTCAATGAGGCGAAGAGACTCGAAGAAGAAGTGGCAAAACACCATCGACGCGAGGAGCGAGCTGCTGCAAGGCTACGCAACAACTTAGAGAGAGAGAGACGCTCTGCTGCGTACGCTGCGCGCCTTGAGGCCTCGAGGCAGAGGAGAGCAGAAGAAGCTGCCGATCGCGAGCGCAAAAAGCAAGAGCGCGACGCTGCTAAATCTATACAATTATCCCAATCGGGCAAGCGCAAGGCATCACAGAAAGCACCTGCAAAAGTCTGTACAAAAAAGAGCCGTTCTGCGCGTGCGCGGCGTGGTGTTGTTGTGGAGGAGCCTCCTCCACCCTCCCGCACAGTCACCACCCGCACCGCAACTCGCAATTATTAGTCCTTCACAGAGGACTTTTGCATACATCAATACATTACCCCACGAACTTTTCTAGCGATGATCGCTTTTGTGCGTGGCTGTACAGCTTCATTTTGTGGTGTTGAGAAAGTGGGGAAATCGTGCATTGACCCGACGCGTGCATTGACCCGGTGGTCTCGGTAGGGTGAGCGTTTAAGATATTACCGGTAGGCTGAAACGCGGCTGATGTCCTTGCTGGGCCGTTGCAACCTCCAATCAGTACTGTGCTCGTCAACCCTGGACAACCACACGAGGGTCATGAACAGCTGAGCATGTTGTCCCCGGAGGAGAGCATGGAAAAGCATCCTGATGGCGTCGAGGTGTGCTTAAATGATAACCGGGAACTCGCGGAGGCACGGAGCTTCACAATCCGTTGTGGAGGATGTCGCATCTAGAATGAAGGATCTCAGCTTGCCAGGAGTGGCAGCTTGATGAAAGCTGTCAGCCAGATACTTATTTAAGGTCCATGATAGTTGGCCGTTACAGTTCCCATGCACTACACCCGGAAGCCCTACCACACCACGCAGGCAGACCTCCGTGTATGGCCTATGTTGATAAAGAGGCAGGCCAGACATTGCGCGAGGCATCCCTTCGGTGAGCAGGGGGTTCAGTGCCTTACTGCTGGGCTTTTCAAAGTGGCAGTGTTGTGAATGGAAAGAGGGAAGACCATTCCGAGTGTCAGAGATCAGTGGTTGCTGGAAGAGGAAGGGCTGCCCATTTGCAAGCAAGCGCAAGCTTGTTGTAAAACACAAACTGTACAATGGCCTCGAGGTATGCCAGAGGATGCATGATCCAAGCAGCTCATCATAATCACAGATTCTCTGCGTATCTTGCCATCCTCATTTCAGCGTCTGAGCAAACCCAATCGAAAGAACGTCGTAACCATCGAGAATCGGGAAATGCTAACCGCTCGTTGCACGTACGTAATCCCTTACTACGAAGTACTCTTGCAGAATTTCCATATTCTAGTGCATCAATCTTCGGCAGAGCTTAGGCTCGCTTTCGCTTACGTGAGAGAGCGACTGTGTTGTTCCAACAGCTCCGTGATCTTAACGAGATCCTCCCTCTGCTTCGGTGAATAGCGCCTTGCGTTATCTCGCGTGCCCATTCTGGCTCTACCAGTGCTGAGTAGCAGCTCAACAATCGCTACGTGGACTTTGTCTGCTGCCCACGACAGCGGTGTTCGTCCACTCCTGCCTGGGGCGTTGACTTCAGCCTCCCCTGTATCAATTAGCAACCTAACAATTGCCTCGTGACCCACTTTTACTGCCCATAACAGCGGTGTTTGTCCATCCCTATCTGGGGTGTTAACATTAGCCTTCCCTGTGTCAAGTAGCAACGTGACAATTGCCTCGTGACCATTTCCTGCTGCCCACGACAGCGGTGTTCGTCCATTCATATCTGAGGTGTTAACATCAGCCTCCCGTGTTTCAACTAGCCACCTGAAAATTGCCCAGCGATCATATGTTGCTGGTATTGACAGTGGTGTTTGGTCTTCATTGTCTCGCGAATTAACGTCAACTTTGCCTCTACCGAGTAGTGTCCTGACAATTGCTTCACAACGATTGCATACTGCCCACCACTCTGGTGTTCGGGTTTGGTCACCTCGCGAGTTAATGTCGACTCTGCCTGTACCGAGTCGTGTCCTGACAATTGCTTCGCGACGATTGCATACTGCCCACCACAATGGTGTTCGGTTTTGGTCATCTCGCGAGTTAATGTCGACTCTGCCTGTGCTGAGTAGCAACACGACAACTGGTTCGTGACCCCTGCTCGCCGCCAACGACAGCGGTGTTCGTTTGTATTCATCTGGGATATCAACCTTGGCCTCGTTATCGAGTAGCAGCCTGACAATCTCCTCGATACCATAGTACGCCGCCCACGACAGCGGTGTTCGTTTCTGTTCATCCTGAACGTTGACCTTGGTCATGCTCCTTCTCAGTTTGTGGTCGATCTTTGCGGTCTTCCCATAATCATCATTTGCTGCTTGTAATTGTATCTGTCCGGTAATAGGATTAATTCCATCTGTGTCAAGGAGCAACTCGATTGCTGCGCCTGGAGACTGTCTCCAGACGTCCACCGAGTCCACTTCGACCCTTCCAGTATCGACTAGCAATTTGACTATTGTTTTGGAACCATGCCTTGCTGCTTGCAAGAGTGGGGAGAGACCGTTCGAGTCCTTGTAGTTGACGTCAATATTGCCAGAGTCGATCAGCCGTCTAACAAGCGTCTCATGGCCATTCTGCGCTGCACATGGTAGTTGCGCCCTGTCATGTTCACTTTCGGTAGTGAGATCGGCTTTAGTGGTGGTGGGTAATAGTCGGACTGCTGCCCCATGCTCGCTAGCCATCGCCCATGAAAATACTGCGTTTCCTAATGTCGGCAAATGTGCTAGTAGCTCTGTCTATTCCCATTGAGGCAAACAGGGTCTCATATCCTTCGGTTCATGAATCCCAAGCATAAACGCTAAGGTATCTTGGATCACGTCGTCCAGTGTCTTCCCGTAATCCGACTCCATGATCTCGACACCGCACGTATCCGTAGCTATGCCAAGCAGGGCATATATCTTGTCTCTCATATCTGACGCCTGACAATCTTGGAACTTGGAGAGAAGCGTTTTGAGACTGCGGCTCTGAGTCCACCAGCTGTCAGCACGTCTTCGACCCGGAAAAATGTCGAGGACAGCTTGACAGTGCGGGTCTGGCAAAATCTCAAGCAGGGCTGGCGCAAGTGCGAACATTATCTATGGCCACAAATGACTCTGGCTGCCCGTGCGTTAGCAACTTCTTGGAGGATCCACACCCTCCTGAACCACGGCCGGCGAAGAAGAATATTGAGACCTTCGCGTTGCCGCGATATGTGATTTCCGTCCGCATGAAGCAGTGGCTGATTGCGTGACCACAGATCTTGCCATCTCTCATCCGCAGCTTGCCATCCTTTACACGCATGTCTCATTGACTCTTTTTCTAAATCGCGTATCGAGTCTAACACAAAATCTGTCTCAATCGTCGCTATTCCCAACCAGATGAGTACGCGATCAGCTCTTTGATATATTAACGACATTTGTCCCACTTGGTGTCCCCTCTCTTTAGTGTTGTCCTGGTCAATGCAAATCGCATCGATCCATAATATTCTGTCCTGATTCGGGTAGCGGAGATGTTTGAGTGCCAGAGTGAGATTCTTTCTAACAGGAAGGTGCTTTCCGTTGAGTTCGATGTCCCATGTCTCGAGTTCGTCGCCCCAGGTGTACGATAGTGCCTCGTATTCCATGAAAGTATCGATATCATCGAGCCATGCATGAAACAATTCGCACTGAATACCTGAGCGACCTCGGCGCAGTCGAATCAGTCGGAATGAGTGCCCATCGAGGTCAATTGGCTCGTATTCATATAGCGCCATGGCTAATCGTCCGGGAGCCTCTTCGCTATGTGACTCAGTATCGACGGCCAGGATTCACGTCCATCGAGAAGATATTTATGTGCGTCAATTTCCTACGATGTGCCGTTTGTGACTTCGCTGGTACGATGCAAATCATGAGCCGGTGGTCAGGGAAGCAAGAATAAGCTCAGACTGCGTCTGCAACACCTGCGGCAATATGCTGCCTTTGTCAAAACCAGTTGCAGTCTTGGACATTAGCGAAGAGCTCGGAAAGACTGGGGAAGCAAGAGTAAAGCTGCCATATCGCAAGGCAGAGCAGAAACGAGGCAATGAGGCAAAGAGGTAACAAGGCTACTGCGCATCGCTTTTCTGCGTGCGCCCAGGCTGAGCGCAGGCTGAGCTGGCTCTGCATGTCGTCCTTCAAGTGTTTGCAAGGCGTACACGTGCGCACGTGATCTGCGAGTTGGCAGCCAAATACCAAAGAGCATCTCTCCAGTAAACCTGGTAGACTGCAGATCGTTTGGCGAACTTCAAGGTTGTCTCGACCCGTGATGTGATGTTGCGCGATCGAAGCATCTCGTTCAACGGTCCCCGGCTGCGCTAGACAGGGGTTACCTAGCGGGGTGAGCGAGAATGAGTCACTTGGGCTCATGCTGATACGTCGTGAGCGGACAAGGCGGACCCTGAATTGGAACGCAATGGTTGCGCAATTTCGAAGCCATGTCTGTTCAGGCAATGACAAGTTCGATGCAATTGCTCGTTCGTGTCATCTGTACAGGATCCGATAATCGTCGACCGGCCAGCGTCTGTGGGGCAGGGGACACAGCACCTACTACTTTGCAAATAACCCATAAATTTACAAGATACAACAGTAGTAGGCACAAGAGGCTCGCCGGGAAATTATCATCAAATTTTGACGTTAAGATCTTACGTGGTTGTTGAACTGTATGTCCCTTCATATGTAGAGCTGAATCAGGCCCCCCATATGCTGGTCGGTCGACGATTATCGGATCCTGTAAGTTTTTGGAGGACATGTCGTTGAAGCAGTGATGGTCACATCGACTCATTGTGAGCCTGAATGATCAAAGCGAATATGCACTCATGCTGGATCATGGTGAGGCTGCTGGCTTCAAGTATGTGTTGATTTGATTCATTGTGACCATATGTGATGTTGCAGGATTGCGATGAAGTGTGCAATAAAGAGGTACAATGTAGACTCGTTACTACAGACGCAAGATAGCGTTGACAGTGACGAGTAAGTACAGCCAATCCGTCATCCAGCATCCTCGAGATTAAACCCTATATTTGCCGATTTGATGCCGCCCTGAACAGGCGCGCAATGATTGTACTATTTTCCGACATCTTCTGAAAAGAGGAATTTGCCAGCGCTCGAAGAATGAAACTACAGAAGACACGAAAGGCTACCATTGAAGACCAGGCTACTTTTGCGAACGGAGGAGCGCACGCAGAGCCTCGACTTCGCCCTCGAGCTTAGCACAGCGAACCTTCATATCGTCACGTTCGGCTTTCACTTCTTTGAGCTCAGCTTCGAGTCCAGACATTTGATCGACGCGTTTCTGTCGATACCGGCGAGCTGCGAGGGTGTTTGCTTTGCGCTTCTCTACGCGAGAGGAAGGTTCAGTCGGTGGGCTGCTTTTGGTTGAATTTGACAACTTTGTGTTAGGTGATTGTTCTGGTGAGTAAGAGTTCCGGTTGGTGAGGCTTTTCGAAGAGGAACCAGACGGAGAACAATCTGAATTCGTAAGTATTTTTGTGGGCAAGGTAGAGGAGACTCCTTACTAGGCTCCATTGGAGCAGACATGCTTGCGTCGAATAAGATTTGTGCATTAGGAGCCATAGCCAAGACGTTGATTTGCCCTTCGGTAGTCATGACAAGTGAAGTGCCTCCAGGAACGAAGCCGTGTTGGAGTGCATTGCCGGGAAGCTGCTCAGTGCCAGCAGATGATAGGGAGATGGAGTTCCAGTTTGCAGTGTCGTACAAGGTGGTATCGCTAGCAATCAAGGCGTGAAACGAGGAAGTGGAAGCCAGGGGAAGTGATGTATCAAGAAGGGCACCGCTAGTATCGGCAGTGGTAAAGGTTAGGTCCTGGTCCCAACTAAGCGGTGGCTGTCCATGGTGGCTTGGCAGATGTTCCCAGTCATCGCGGTGCTATATATGTTCAGTATCTGCTCGTACAGTATGGACAAAGTAGAGTCTCGTACAGAAGAAAGTGACTGTGAATTGGCTTGGGACGAACTGCATGTTTGCTGCGGTATATTGCATTGCGAAATGTCAAAGAGCGGGTCCTGATACCCGCTGGTGAAATCTAGGTATTCGTCAGGGAAAATTGAAGCTGAGGAAAAACCCTCTCGGTGTCGACCTGAAGAGGGCGGGTTTGGGATGAGGAGTGTAAGAGCCAGCGGGGCCTCAGGCTTTAAGAAGGGCGGAGGGCTTACTAGCGTGCCTTGAACTTGGATGCAGGTGAGATCGAACCTAGGGAGGCACGGGCCACGGACATGGAAAGCGCTACCCGCGACAACTTTCGATGCACCTGCACAGCCGCCCTTTTGCGTCCACAGTCAACCCTCGCAATGGCGTCCACATCCACATCCCGCATGCTGCGGCCAAGCCTGGTATCGTCGCAGTCTGATGCTGTCCTCTCGTTCCTCATCCCGTCGATACGATGCGCCCGATTCTCGACGTCGCCCGCCCTAATGAAAAAAGACAACAACAGCAACCGCGGTATATCTGCTGTCAGACAGACTGGCCTTCGCCCGAGACAGACACTTTCCGTTCGACAGAAAGATTTTGAGAACCAGCAATTGCCTACACCAGTGAAGATTGAGGAGAAGCCAACAGGGACACAGGACCATGGACTTTGGGACTTCTTCAAGGACCAAAACCTGCTCTCCACACCCACAGACCTCTCGCAGCATGGTCGAGAATGGACAATGGGCGAGCTTCGCAGCAAGGATTGGGACTCATTACACCAGCTGTGGTGGGTCTGTGTAAAGGAGCGCAATCGTCTTGCGACCGAAACGCTCGAGCGCGCACGTCTGAAGGCTTTGTACGGCGACCATGAGAGCAAGGCCAGGGACAAAGTTGTGCAGAAGACCATGAAAGCAATCATCGACACGTTGGCTGAACGAACACAAGCCTACCAGGAGGCGCATGCTCTTGCGAGTCGCGACCCATCTATCGATCTCAGCAAGACAGACGGGCCGCAGTACACCCAGTTGCCTTACGTAAGTACCCCGTATCTGTATACATTGCTAGGAAACATGCTGACAATGTGTAACAGGACCCATTAGAACCAGAAGCGTTCGACGAGGAAGAAGCACCGGCTGCCGACCTCATGAAAGATAGCGTAGATCAACCGAAGGAGAAGCTTAGCGCAGCCTAAGAACAGGCACAGTGCTTTGGCTGTGTAGACTTGACCCATAGACACCCAGGCAGTGACAGACAGTACGGGCCAGTTGAAATGATCGTCGCATATAAGGAGCACAAGATGATGCACACAGTAGGACGCAGAACGACGAAGGGCACATGTGGTGTTGTTATATCAATGTATTAGACAGTGTACAATACTTGTCCTGGTTCAGGGGGTTGACACTAGGACTGGAGATGCTCATCAGAGGGCTCACGCATTTGTAAAATATCTGGCAGGGCGAGCACATAGTTTTGATGAAGACGTCTGTGCTCTGGCATAACTGCAGATCAAGTTGTGGATAATTGTTTTGTGCCAAGTGTGTTTTGGCATGGACGAGCCTCGACGCCACTTGCATAACGCGAGTCAAGGCAGCTCCAAACCCCACATCCATGCCTGCACACCGCCATCCACCTCTGCTTTCCCACGCTCGAGCAGACAACACACACAAACACACTTACTAGTCTTCATCACAAACAGCAAACATGGATGAGATCGCGCCCGAATACGACGTCGTGGTCCTGGGAACAGGTGGGCTCACATCTACCCCGCCAGACCCGCTGTAGAGAGCTAACACTCCACAGGTCTCACAGAATGCGTCCTTTCAGGGTAACACACACGCTCGCTTTGGTGGTGCGCGCGCTGACAAGCTTGCAGTGTTCTCAGTGTCAAGGGCAAGAAAGTCCTCCACATCGACCGCAACGACCACTACGGAGGGTGAGCATCAGCAACAGCTTCCACGGCCTTGAAAGCTAGCTAACACGCTTCAGCGAGGCTGCTTCTCTCAACATCGAGGCCCTCTTCAAGAAGTATGGACAGACTGCAGGCGAGCCATGGAAGAAGTACGGCCGTGTCAATGACTGGAACATCGACCTTGTTCCCAAGCTCCTGATGGCCAATGGCGAACTTACCAACATCCTCGTCTCCACCGACGTCACGAAGTACCTCGAGTTCAAGCAGATCGCCGGCAGCTACGTCCAGCAGGGCAGCGCCGCAAAGGCCACTGTCGCCAAGGTCCCCTCAGATGCCGGTGAGGCGCTCCGTTCGCCGCTGATGGGCCTCTTCGAGAAGCGTAGGGCTCGCAACTTCCTCGAGTGGGTCGGCGCATACAAGACAGACGACGCGGCAACACACAAGGGTGAGTGGAACTTGAAAATCCTGGCAGCTTTGAACAGTGGCTAAGCGCATACATCAGGTCTTGACGTTAAGAACTGCACCATGAAAGAGGTGTACGACAAGTTCGGGCTGGAGGCTACTACCCGTGACTTCATCGGTCACTCCATGGCCCTCTACCAGACAGACGACTACATCGACACAAAGGGCGCCGCGAACGAGGCCATCGAGCGGATTCGCCTATACGTCAACTCTATGGCACGGTACGGCAAGTCTCCGTACATCTACCCCTTGTACGGTTTGGGAGAGCTTCCTCAGGGTTTTGCTCGTCTGTCCGCTATCTACGGAGGTACATACATGCTGAACACCGACGTCGACGAGTTCCTTTACGACGGCGATAAGGTTGTTGGTATCAAGGCCACAATGAAGGAGAAGGATGATGCTGGCCCGGGCATGAAATTTGAGACCAAGGCGAAGAAGATCCTCGCAGACCCCTCGTACTTCCCCGGCAAGGCGCGCGTTACCGGTCATTTGCTCAAGGCCATTTGCATTCTCAACCACCCCGTTCCCAACACAGACAACTCCGACTCTTTGCAATTGATCATCCCCCAGTCCCAGGTCGGACGCAAGAACGGTAAGTGAGCTTAACGCAAGTCATGAGATTAGTGCTGATACAATCTGCAGACATCTACGTTGCCGTCGTCTCGTCCGCCCACAACGTCTGCCCCAAGGGTTACTACATCGCTATCGTCTCGACCATTGCCGAGACCGATGCCAACCACCACCTCGAGCTTCAGCCCGGTCTTGACCATCTCGGAAAGATTGAGGAGCAGTTCATGGGACAGCCCATTCCTCTCTACGAGCCGCTCGAGAGTGGCAACAAGGACAACATCTACCTCTCCAAGAGCTACGATGCTACTAGCCACTTCGAGACCACAACAGGTCAGTGAATTCCCTGCCACACGTCTATATTTCATACTAAAATCCTGTAGATGACATCAAGGACATCTACCAGCGCGCAGAGGGTCACGAGCTGGTCGTTGAGGGCTTGAGGGATGGACAGTTCAACGTTGAGGCATAGGCGAATGTGGACTTTGGCAGACTGGATCAGTAGCAAGCGGTCGTTTTGAAATATTAAATTATTACAAGCAATGGGCATAATGTCGAACGGTGCCGGGCGCGAGCCAACTCCTTGGTATTTTGCGGAGAAGTGAGCGCTGGTTACCGTTTTGGGCGATGGTTACTCCAGCTCCAGACCCCACACACCACCACAACTTATACCCTTCGTGCACGTTGTGGAACTCGCCACGGTGCCGACCTACGATTGAAAATTGGTTACACGTACACATATCAACAGTTTTGTGCAGCAATCTGAAAGAGCAATCGCGCAAGCTGGGGGTCGTCGTCATCAGTGGGAGTCTTGGCAGGGACACCTTTATGGATCACGGTGCGAGCGTTTAGCCATTCAGGTACTACGTCGCGTCAACACACACTTTTCCTGGAGAGCCTTTCTCCTTCTCGACAGTCCTTACCATGGCGCAGCTTAGGCGGTATGCGTTTCTGCTAATCGCGGTAGTCTTCCATCTAGTCTACATATTTTCTTGCTTCTCAATTTACTTTGTGAGCCCCATCGTGCATGGCATGCGCGAGCATCGCGTGGAGACACGGGAAGCGCCCGCTAAACGGCTAGTTCTCTTTGTTGGTATGTCACCATACTATGCAGAGATCGCAGCAACTGACCATCTACAGGCGACGGCCTTCGCGCCGACAAGGCATTCCAGTCCTTCCCAGACCCCAACCCCAATGCGACTACACCAGATACCCCAAAACTCCTCGCAGATTTCGCCAAAACCCCTCGCCCTCTCGCACCCTTCCTCCGCTCGAAAGTACTCGAAAGTGGCACATTCGGTGTCTCCCATACCCGTGTACCGACCGAGTCGCGCCCTGGTCACGTCGCGCTCATCGCTGGACTGTATGAAGATGTATCCGCGGTAGCAACAGGCTGGAAATTGAACCCTGTGAACTTTGACAGCGTGTTCAATCGGAGCAGGCACACATGGAGTTGGGGGAGCCCGGACATTCTGCCCATGTTCGAAACCGGCGCAGTGCCTGGAAGGGTTGACGCGTTCTGCTACGGTCATGAGTTCGAGGACTTCTCCAAAGACGCATGGGCACTGGATGAATGGGTTTTTGACCGTGTGAAAGGACTGTTCGAGGACGCAAAGACGAACGCAACATTGAATGCTGAGCTACGTAAGGAGAAGAGCGTCTTCTTCCTGCATTTGCTGGGATTGGACACTACAGGCCATGCGCACCGACCTTATTCGTGGCAGTACCTGCACAACATCCAGATCGTGGACCGTGGCGTCAAGGAGATCACTCAATTGATTGAGGAATTTTACGATGATGATCAGACAGCCTTTGTCTTTACCGCGGACCATGGCATGAGCAACTGGGGCAGCCATGGAGACGGCCACCCAGACAATACTCGTACACCTCTGATTGCATGGGGGGCTGGGGTTGCGAAACCCGTTCGCGCTGTGGGCACCAAAGCGGAGGGTCATGAGGATGGCTTCTCGCATGATTGGAACCTTGATCATATTCAGCGAAACGACGTTGATCAGGCCGATGTTGCGGCACTCATGGCTTATCTCGTTGGGCTTGACTTTCCTACAAACTCGGTCGGTGTATTGCCGCTGACCTACCTCGACAAGGATGGTAAGGCGAAAGCCGAGGCGCTCTTGGTCAACGCGAAGCAGATACTGGAAATGTATCGTGTCAAGGAAGAGATGAAGCGCGCCCGCGCGCTATACTACAAGCCATTTCCCGGACTCGGTGATGAAGAACACTCTGTCGAACATCGAGTCTCGAAGATACAAAAGGCCATCGACATTGGCAAGCTTGACGAGGCCGTGAGCCAGACGTACGATTTGATTGATCTTGGGCTCGACGGACTACGATATCTGCAAACATACGACTGGCTTTTCCTACGTGCATTGGTTACACTCGGTTATCTGGGCTGGATTGCGTTTGCAATCACGACGGTCATGGACCTCCATGTGCTGAATGAGAACTCACAGGCGCAGAGGACGACGCAGAGCATTATCGTGTTCGCTTCCATCTTAGTCGCACTGTACTCTGTTCTGCTCAAGCAGCGATCGCCTGCATGGTACTATGCCTACGCCTTCTTCCCGGTGCTCTTCTGGGAAGAGGTGTACGCACGGAGATGGTCACTAATCAAGGGCGGCAAAGTACTTTTCAACCAAGTCAACACAAAAGCGGATAAGGCCAAGTTGGCGCTGGCGACACTTGGATTCTTTGGCTTGCTGCAAGCTTTGGTAAGCTCTTCCTTGGGCTAAAAGCCCGACTTCAACTGACAAATACAGGTGCAAAGTTACTTCCACAGAGAGATCTATACGATCTGCTATCTACTCGCTGCGACTTGGCCCACATTTTACGGTCAGGACTTTGCGAAGAAAAACCTAGGAACGGTCGCAACGTGGATCGTCTCTTGCATGATGATGAGCACATTTACTCTGCTGCCAGCAAACAAAGCCGAGAATGTCAACTTAATGTGGGTATCATCTCATATTATCTGTGTAATGAAGAGGTTATACTAACGTTCTGCTTTTAGCATGGTCGGAGGTGGACTGATGTTTGCTGTCGGCGCGATCTACCTTGTCTTCGAGGAGAAGATTCTTGCCAATGCAAATACCCGCAACGGCTCAGCTGACGCTAAGACCAATGTCAACTCACGGCTGATTCTGAGCGTCCAGGTAAGACACGCGCATACGATTTCGCATTCCCCACTAATCGTTCATCAGCTCGGCCTTGTGCTTCTGTCTATGATCGTCACTAAGAGAAGTATTCACTACATCCAAGCGAGACAAGGTCTACCCCTTGGCGTCTTGGTCGTGGGTTGGGCGACACTGGGTAAGGCGTACTTAAGGACCCCACAAGTATCTACTGACATGCTACAGTGGGCTCATTCGTTCTTCCCAGCTTCCACGGCTTTTACCCAAACAGCCATTACATCCACCGCCTGGTGGTGATGTTCCTGCAATTCGCACCGACCTTCATCATCCTCAGCATTTCATACGAAGGCCTCTTCTACTTCGCATTCTGTCTCTGTCTCTTCAGCTGGATGCGCCTCGAGCACCAGATCTACGTCCATACAACCAGTATTCCAAAGGCCATCCCTCAGCCTCACGAGTCCGTCGAGCCTGCAGTCGCCGCAGCCGAAGACCGCCCTGCGCTTCCCAGAGGAACCACCGAGTACCGCTCCCTCACACTGTCTGATGCTCGTATTGCGCTCTTCTTTTTCTTCTTCATTCAATCCGCGTTCTTCAGCGCCTCGAACATCGCATCCGTATCGTCCTTCTCACTCGATGCTGTGTACCGCCTCATCCCTGTCTTCGACCCCTTCAGTCAGGGTGCCTTACTCATGCTCAAGCTCATGGTGCCCTTCGCGGCTCTATCCGCTAACTTTGGCCTCTTGAATCGCCAACTGGGTGTTGCGCCGAGTGCGCTGTTCATGGTGGTTATGGCAGTCAGCGATGTCATGACGTTGTCGTTCTTCTTCATGGTCAAGGATGAGGGCAGCTGGTTAGACATTGGGACTACGATTAGTCATTTCGTTATTGCAAGTTTGTTGGGAGTCTTCGTTGCGGGCTTGGAGATTTATAGTGAGTGGACGATAAAGGGGGTCAAGTTCGAGGAGAGGAGAGTCGTTGAGGCGAATGGCAATCGGCATGAACATGCAGGGAAGAACGGGAAGGCGAAGTAGGGGCGACGAAGTTGTCTGAGAGAAGTCTGCGCAGAGCTGCATGCACCATCGAGCGAGACACAGTATCAAATTAAAATTCAACACTGCATTGCCTCGTTTGCACCTCCTTGACGTAGACTTTGAAAATCGTACTCGTCAAAATTGTGTCATTTTCCGGTCTTTCCTTTTGCTTTAAAGTATACCCACCCAAACTGATGCCTTCGCTCCTTGACGTATGAATTTCTCAAAGATTTGGAGTTGTGTTGGGAACGTCACATCACATTTGTCAGCGGCACATATTTATGTCAGACGTCCATGTCTCCAAGACCATTTCTATCATCAAACGGCGTTCAGGCCATGGCAATGTGTGCTAAGCTCGGCAACCTAGTTTGCGGCCACCCCTAATTTGCGGCCACCGTGCACGAACGCGCCCATCCAACTCAGCGCGCGATAACTCAACAACGCCACATTCAATATGGATCCTCATGAGGAGGCTCTACAAGGTGCTATCACCGATCTCGAATCTGGTGTTTTTACAAGCTAGAGGGCAGCTGCCAAGGCCTGGGGTGTTCCTCGAAGCTCACTCCAGCGCAGGCTTCAAGGACCTGTTCCACACGCGATAGCTCATCAGCAGCAGCAACGATTGACACCCGAGCAAGAGGCCTTTGTTGTTGACTGGATACTTGAAGAGGACGCGCGATCTCTGCCCCCATCTCATGCGCGCGTACGAGAAATGGCGACTCGAATACTGAGGCTCGGTGGCGATCATCAGCCACTCGGCCAGCGATGGATTTCCTCCTTTCTTGCGCGTCAACCTCGAGTTGCCAGTATTGTCGGACGATCGATTGATACCTTAAGAGCTGAGGCTGCGACACCAGATCAGATCCTAGCGTTCTTGGAGCTATTCCACAAGACTCGAATCGAGCACAATATCAGGGTGGAGGATATATGGAATATGGATGAGGCTGGTATTGCACTAGGAGTATGTACCAACTCCCAAGTAATTGCCCGAGCTGGAAAGCGTAAGGCTTACGTCAAAACACCAGGCGATCGTGAGTGGGTATCAATCCTTGAGACAATCTCAGCTACTGGGCAGAAACTCAGGTGTATGGTAATCTTCAAGGGGAAAAGCCTTCAGACAACGTGGTTTCCATCCAACTTTGTGCCGGACTGGTTATATATACCACCTCTGAGAATGGATGGACCTCACATGAGATTGGATCTGAGTGGCTTAAGCGGATTTTTATCCCCAATACTCAACCCAATGGAAACCGATGGAGACTCCTTATACTTGATAGCCATGGATCCCACGTTGATATTGAGTTTATGATCCTCTGCCGGCAGCATAAGATATGGGTTATATACCTTCCTGCTCATGCCCCTCACATCC
Organism: Lizonia empirigonia; assembly: GCA_009982855.1. Taxonomy (NCBI): domain Eukaryota; kingdom Fungi; phylum Ascomycota; class Dothideomycetes; family Pseudoperisporiaceae; genus Lizonia; species Lizonia empirigonia. The sequence goes on along the minus strand of JAADKA010000013.1, from coordinate 174,484 downwards.
TGCAGCCTCTAGATCTGGCTTCCTTTAGCGTGGTCAAATCAGACTACAGAGCTGATATCAGAGCTCTATCTGCTCTTGATGACGCAGCTCCTATAAAAAAGAGCGTTTTATTACTTCATATTATCGCGCACGAGAGAAAGGCCTATCTGAGCGCGTTATTCGAGCTGGTTGGAGAGCTGCAGGCCTCTGCCCATACAACTCAGACCTAGTCATCCGATCCTCTCAGGTTTCTGCCCGTCCTATCACTCCACCTCCACCTCCACAGCCACTATCATCTACAGAGCAATTGTTCTCGACTCCAAAGAGGGCTCAGGATATATACCAGGCTCAGCAGCAGCTTATGCAATCAGAATCTCTCTCTCGGTGCGCACGCTTGATGCTTGGCAAGGCAGGCAAGGCTATATCACAAGCAAATGCTCACTCAGCTCAGCTACAGGCTGAGAATCAACGCTTGAATTATCAACTAAAGCAACTCCAGAGTGAACAGAAGAGGAAGCGGATCCGAGTTGATCAGAATGAGCGCTTTAGCAATGCTGAGAGTATCAAGGCTGCGATAGACAGAGCAGCGGCTCAAGCAGCGCAGGCGTCAACAAAGGATACAGAGAAAGCTGCCAAAGCTGCAGCAGCTCAAGCAGCAGCTCTAACTCTAGCAGGCATGTGTACACAGTTTCAAATCTAAGCGTTGTTGTTGAGTTATCGTGCGCTGAGTCGGATGGGCGCGTTTGTGCACGGTGGCCGCAAACTAGGGGTGGCCGCAAACTAGGTTGCCAAGCTTAAGCCTACTCTTTCACCTCTCCAAGCGTAAAACAAAATCACAGGCACGGTGATTCCACTGCTTATGCTTTACAATCGACTTTCCTCCAGACTGTTTGCAATGAAGGCGTGGCTCTTTCCTAGGACTCTTTATTCGCACCACAAGCCGGTTTCGTGAAAACTGTGGCCTCTCTTCATGGTCCATTTTCTTGCTGCTCTTTTGGGAAACCGAAACTTTTGGAGATTCATACGATGGTCTCTCCGCCTTTAAAAGACCTTGAAATTCCTGCGGGTCCTTACTATGTCTCTGTCCATTTTCTTCTTTACGTATGCCTCAAAAAAAGGATTGGTGCCCGTTTGCAGTTATTCCGAACTTGTCACAGGTCCTAAAACCAGAAATGAAGACGTACATAAAGCGTCCACGGTCGCAATCTCTCTTCTTTTGTCCTCATCAGCCCTCCGCAAAGTTTCGAAACGGAAATCGCCAATCCCGATGTTAGTCTGCACTGCCTTCGTCTAGTCAGAAGAGACAGTTAATATCATGGTTTGCCTTGGCCTTTTGCGAAATCTAAACAACGGATGGTCTAACTTCTGTGCACAAAGTCAGAAGAATCTCCGCACATGTCTTTATTCTTTCTATTTCCATAAATCAAGGCACCGCATTTACATGTTGAGGTCTTCGTCTCTTTGCTCCTTCAGCTTCTCAGCACCAAAATTCATCACCATTAGCCCGGTGATGCGGACATATCGAAAGAAATGTTTTGCCCGAGCACACATTGCGACAGAAGCTCCAACAAGAAAGTGCGTGAGCACGTTTCATGGCGTGTAGAGACACATTCTTTTTCACCCATACTTCTTTCCGCTGCACTGAAATGACGAATTCGTAATCGCCTGTGCGCTTGGGATGTTCGTTGAAATCATATCTCGTGTTATGCTATGCTTGGGTGAATTCTCTCGATCTATAAGAAATTGGCTACCAAAACCTGTCGGGATAGCCTAGAAGACTGCTTCAGTAGTGTACCACACCTTATCTTTGTAGGAGTAGATGGGGATATTCGTTTTGCTCTTGCGTCAAAACAAGACCTTTTTGTCAATGTGTCTCCTTGGTCTCATAACTTACGCTTCGAGATTTCAATTTCGAATAGCGTAGTTGGTGGCATTGCCAATCTTTCAAAACAACCGTTCGTGGCTATCCTGTCTGTTTCTTCAGAAAATACAATCTTGAAAACATGGGTACATCGATAATGAATGTCTTCAGTAACAATCAGCAGTGGCCTGTGGATTTCAGCACGTTTCCCAAAAGACAAAAGACCTTGTGCAAAGGCAATTTTTTTAGTATTTCAATGCTCTCACAAACCTTCACTTCCGTGCGAAGTACAGTTCAAAAATCTTCAGCAGACTCGAACAACATCTCATTCTTGACTCCTCATATGGACGAGAGCTGCAAAAACCTTTAGTTCGTAGTGTTCGCCATGGGAACTTCATCAATGTTACACCCTCAATACCTTCATGCACTCCAATCTTCCCCACCTTTGAAAACTCGTCCAAATCACATTCATGTCTTCCTTTCTCCTGACCAAAAACCTCTCGACACACAAGCCACAACTCCAGCGTTCCATCTGTCTCCTCTCGAAAGACCAGAAGTCAAAATGTTCAGCTCTCGACAAATGTCTCGTCGTCAGACCAAAGCTACACTTCCTCATGTCCGATTTCCGGAATCCCGGAAGTTCATAGACAGCACGCTGGGCTGTAAACACATTACCTGCCACACAACATTTCCCCCAACCTTCCAAACATCCACAAGCCCTTTCCAATCCGCTTACATGCGAAGCGTCTCCCTAAAAACAATCTCGGCCTGCTGATGAGCATCTGCCAAAACAGCCCCTCAGCAAATCTACTTCTAAACTCTCTTCGCCCCCAGGCCCACCCTCTCGTTCAGCACTCAGTGAACCACACACGTCTCCACGCTCCAAAACCTCCGCTGTGATCTAACATTCAATACTGCTTATCCACGTGCTTTGACCAGCTACGCAGAAACAAGACGCAAATATATCCGTCACTATCCATCACAGCACACATCACAGCACCCACCCAACTCCGCTCTCATCCCCAGAAAAACAGAAAAACATACCAAGACCACATATCCCAAATCCTACAAGTTATTCCATAACGTATTCTATCAGCGAGTGGCGCGCATCAGCGAGTGTCGCAGAATCTCTTGGCAGTACCAACTCATTCTACTACTCTTCAATTTCATCACTATCAACCTAGAGCTCTGTGCATATAGAGCTCAACTCTGATTCAAAATTCTCTTCTGTATCATTTTTGCACGTGCGAGCGTTGTGCCCAGTCCCACCACAGTTTCCACAGCGCCGTAGAGCTGGTTGGGCTGTTCCTTGATCACCACGACCACGAGCCTTCTTCGATCGGCTAGCCGTCATAGAAGCCTCTCCAGCTACCTGAGATGCTGCCTGACCATACTCTATAGTACCACCCTGCTGGATATACTTCCGTTTGCGAGTTTTTCTTTTAGTGATTACTGCTAATTGTTCTTCAAGCTCTTTGTTCCGAGCAGCCAGAAGCGCGTTTTGGTGAAGCATCAGCTCAGAACCCTTTACAAGCTGGGAGAAGCCAGCCTGAGCTGTAATAGGTGACTGAGTGAAGTAGTTGCTTACTAGCTTTGACTGGGATCTAAACTCGTGCGTATTGCTTGGTGTCTTTGATTGCCATAGTGTTTCTTGTAGTAGAGGTGGAGGTGGGGTACGCAGCCGCACTTCAAGGCGATCCAACACTATCTGCGCGTTGATAGGGACTAATCCAGATGCCTCAAAAGCCTTTCGACAGTTCTTCTCTGTAAACACGTCGAAAAACGCGTCTTTAAAGGCTGGTAAGAAGCCTTCTTTGTTGATATGGAAGACGCATCGACATGCCAAGACTCTAACTCGTTCAGAGTATCTCCTCTTTAACGGTGAGAAGCAGACCACATCGAGTGGCTGGAGGATGTGCGATGAGTGAGGTGGCATGCAGAGAGTAAGGATCTTGTGTTCAAGGCAGTAGTCCTTGAAATCCTGGTTGAGATGGCTCTCATGGCCATCTAGAATGAGTAGCCTGTACACCCCCACCTTGCGCGTCTTTGTATGCGCGTTAAAATGCTTCAACCACTCTAGACCAAGAGCGTTGTTAGTCCAGCCATTCTCAGAGACTGAGACCTTCCAATTACGCGGGATATCTGCCTCCTCATACCAGGCAGAGATGTGGACGCGCCCTTTATAGATGATGAAAGGTGGGGTTGCATACCCAGCAGCGCAGATACTCTGGATGACTGTAACCCACTCGCGATCGCCTGGCTGAATAAGATTTGGTCGAGCACGTCTCTCTACGCCTGTAACCACTTTCATTGAGCCAATAACGCCCATCTGAAAGCCTGTCTCATCGAAGTTGTGCACGTCATCGTCGTGGATGCCGTACTTGGCTTTGGTGTCCTCCACCAGCTTAAACCACGCGCTAATTATCTCTGGGTCCTCCTGGAGTATTCTCTGGTGATCCTTTGCTCAATTGAACGCCATCTTGAGCTCATCTGATCGCGTTACGAATCTCTCAGCCCAGCATTTGCCAACTGGCTCACCACCACGTACACCCAGTAGTTTATCAGCCATATCTGCTACCTCGCACAGCCGGGGCGCAAATCCTCGTGAGTCAAGGTCGAGGATATATCGGACAATCGTCTTCTCTTCAGTCGCAGTAAGCTTTTGGTTGTTGGGGGTGCAATCGCGTCGTGCAGAAATTCCTTGTACGCGTCGGTTGAGGGTCCTTGGGCGAACGTTGAAGGCGTCAGCAGCAGCTTTTTGCCTTCGGAATTGGCCAGATTGGAAAGCTGCAAGTGCAAGTTCAACTGCACCTTCATGATAGACTGAGTTCACGTTGTTTGATGAAGACATGTTGTGTTGAAGGTAGATGGTGGTTGCCAAGAGAATTCTGCGACACTCGCTGATGCGCGCCACTCGCTGATGGAATACGTTATACCTATTGAGAAAGAATGACTCTCTCAGTCATGGCATGTAAGTGTGTAGATTGGAGTCTGCTCTACTCAGGGGCTAAATACAGGATTATCGGTCACGTGGTGCTAGCCTGATTAGGACAGTGCAATTCCACTTTCCAACACTCCCCCAGAAGTGCAATTGTCTTAAGAAGGCAAGCCACTGCTAGAACACCCTCTAGAATAGTAAAACTCCAGGACTTGATCTGGCTACTCTCGTAGCCAATCGGACTTCTATGTGCCTTGTCAACAAGAATGAAACCTCCCTGTCACCCTGTAGCGGCCGTCACGTTGCGAGTCCCTCAAGTAAAGTGAGGTGTCGGCCGAGTGAAGAGTCGAGAAAGAAGGTCGAGAAAGAAGGTCGAGAGAATTTTCGCGTTTGAAAATCAAGGTAGAATCGATATCACCAACATACCGACTCTCCCTCGACTCCTACGTGAGAGTCAGCGCTCCCCCAGCTTGGTACTCCCAGTACTCCAGCTGTGTACGCTCTCCTGTCTCAGCGCTCCCCCAGCTTGGTACTCCCAGTACTCTAGCTGTGTACGCTCTCCTCTCTTGTTGTCCCCGCTCCGTTCCTCCGCTCCTGCCTCCTTGTCTGTGTCCTATTCGGGGCTCCAGACCCTAACACCCTTACTCTCCCCCATCGTTATATAAGCCTTTGCTTCTTTGCGTTTATTTGACGAAATCCTTTGGAAAGAAGATAAAAAATCGATCGAGAAATCGGGTGGGGGTAGGTGGGTAGAGTTCGAGAGAGTAAAAAACCTCGAGCACCGTCAAACGGTAGGTTTTCGAGTTTGAGGAATCGAAAGTAGCTGTCGAACTGTAGCTACCGGTATAAAAGAAGGGCTCGAAAGGTTACCATCGATAGGCAGGCAATTCGAGTCGTTTTCGGAAGAATCGATGGTTACCGTCGGTAGGTAGGTATTCGAATCGTTGTCAAAAGGTTGGTTGAAAAGGGATAGAGCAACCATTGCTCTCTTCGACTCGCGCGTCGGAATTGGGTATAACTCGCCCAAGGTATCTTCGAGACGCTCCCAGCTTCTCCGGACGATAGTCCATTTTTCTTCGGACTTAATACCCTTCGCGGCAGCCAGGGCGACGACCCAGTGTCTTCAGGACTTAATACCCTTCGCGGCAGCCAGGGCGACGGCCCAGTGTCTTAGAATATAGAAGGCGACGACCTCCTGGGTTGTTCTGGCGCAGACACGCATATACCAGCTTGCTGCCCATATCGAAGAAACGACACTCCGGACACTCACAATGCACACGCAAGCGCGTAAACCCGGGCTCATAACCTATTGAGAAAGAATGACTCTCTCAGTCATGGCATGTAAGTGTGTAGATTGGAGTCTGCTCTACTCAGGGGCTAAATACAGGATTATCGGTCACGTGGTGCTAGCCTGATTAGGACAGTGCAATTCCACTTTCCAACAATACCTATCTATAACCATGTATCAAAGGCAGTCATGATCCAGCGCAGAAGCAGTCTCGCACAGCAAAGACGTACAGCACTCTCTCTTTGCGTTTTCGACGCGTCGATGGAAGGCTCATCAGATAGGCAAGGGGCGTTCTTGGTATGCCGAGAGATATTCAATGACAGAGCTGGCCTGCTCGTCTGTCACCTACCTTTCAGGTCACGGATATCAGACCTTCATTTGACTGAAAAGGACTGGTATAATGGCATCGCATAGGACCTAATCTTTGAAGAAAGAAGTCGACAAAAAATACACTAGCAGTGTGAAGAGGGGACCAGGTGCACGACGAGCTCAGCACGAACAGCAATCTGAGACACAAGTAGAACAACATCACGCAAGAATAAGAGGCAACAGCATTCGTCAATCGTGTATCATTGTCATTCATGTGTCGCAGCCCGCTGAACTGGATCGCTGTGGGAGTATCGTGAGAAGCTAGGAAAGACCCGCTAAGTGAAACCATCGCTCAATACCTTTTTGCACCATTCGCCGGAAAAAATCAAGCCTTTTCTCGTTTCATGCACCTTATGCGCTTCCTAAAGCTACAACGAAGAGCTGTCCTTGGTGCTCTCCTGCACCTTCTTGACGATCGGGACGATCTTGTCGAAGAGAGGGTGTGTCTTGTCGAGGCCGTTGACCTGGTTGACGACGTCCTCTGCGGAATGGCTCTTGAGGATCTTGGCGAGTTCGACAGACTCCTCATCGCCCTCGACGTTTTGGAAGCGGTATGCCATCTCGATGGCGCCGAGGAGGGCGTCGACCTTCTCGCCCATCTCGGCCAACTGGGCAGCAGGGCCAACGAAGCGCTCCTTGCGAGAGAGCTTGCGGAGAGGGGCACGGCCGACACGCTCAACGTTGTCTTTGAGCGTGGGGTTAGAGATACGCTGAACAATCTTCTCAACGTAGTCATCCTGCTCTTCGGTCGAGATGCCGTGCTTGTTGACGATCAGGTGCGCAGTCTCCTTAACAGCGGCACGGACGATGTCGTGAAGCTCCTTGTTGTGGAGGACCTCGTGGATGTAAGAGATCTTGCGGTTGTATCCGTAGTACGCAGCAGTGGCGTGTGATGTGTTGACAGTGAAGAGCTTGCGCTCAATATATGGCTCTAGGTCGTCGACGTAGTGGACACCCTTAATCGCTGGCTTGTTGCCACCATTCTCGAAGGGCTTTTGCTCGACGCACCACTCAAAGAACTTCTCGATCTTGACATTGAGACCAGCGTCCTTGTCCTGCTGTGGCACAATGCGGTCAATAGCCGAATTGGCGTAGCGGGCCTTCTTGTCGATGTTCTTCAGGGTCTCGTCGCTCAGCTTGCCTTCGATGAAGCCTTTCCATGTGGTTGTGGCATTGATGGCGTTCTCGCATGCAATGACGGCGATGGGGTAGTCGAGCGTGCGAGCCTCGATGGCCTTGGCGACGGGCTCAGCAACGAACTTGAGGATATTGGGGCCAACGGCACATGTGACGACATCGGCAGTAGCGATCTCGTGCACGACCTTGTCCATCTCGTGCTTGGAGTTGATGGCCCGGTAGTGGTCGATGGTGAAGGTGCGCTCACCATCGTCACCAATCTCAGTGACGGTGTAGGAAGGTGTCTTCTGGAGCTGCTCGATGATGCTGTCCATGACATCGACGAAGATGACCTCGTAGCCAGAGTTGTGAAGGAACTCAGCGACGAAGCCACGGCCTATGTTTCCGCCGCCGAAGTGAACAGCCTTCTTGTCGTAGCTCATGATGTACGTGTGTGGATGGGTGTGGTGAGGTTGGTGAGATGGCTGTGGGTGATGTTGAGGTGAGGGTTAACTAGAGATGGAGGTCAATTGGGGTTTCATAGAGGAGGTGGCAGAGGGGAAAGGCAGGGCAACGCACTGTTCACGACTCGGCGAAATCTTCGGGGCGTGGTGAAAGGAAGCGTCGTGTGTTTGTTGACGATCAGAGGGGAAGGCGTTGTTGATGAGGGGTATTTATGGCAGGAGCTAAGGCCACCGACGCAGTGGCAGGCAGTGCAGACGCAATGAAAAGCAAACGAGCATTAACTGTGGACTTACCTGGGCTAGACGCTTCTTCGGATGGGGCGGCGTATGAGAATGTTGGGGGCACGAGTGTGCTGGCGATGCACCCCGCGATGACGCTGCAGCGAACACCCGATTGGCGACAAGGGGGAACGAATGCCTGCAAAAGCAACGGCAGATTTAATAGTAAGATGAAATGCGCGCCACGAGATTTGCCTGTTGTGCTGCGGCTGAAAGACAGAAAGTAGATGAACGGGCTGCCGTGCTGCCCAACTGCTCACCATCAAAGTTTCTCCCGGCCGTGGAGGGCGCGCTCCGACTGTGCCATTCTGGTAGTCCTGCCGCCATTTCTTACGCGCTGGTGGAGATGACGACGTCATGGTTCACACCCAAGCATTCACTCCGTCCCCGCCATTAGCTGATTCCAAGTGGGGCAAGCGTGTTTTTTGAAAGAGCACATCCTGGTGAAACATCTCTTGACACTTGCGAGCGATCGTCATCGATTGATCGATTGCTACAGGTTCGTACCGTGTATCGTGATCTGATTGTGAAAAATCTCATTACCAACAGCCCCACCCATTACAACCTCTTGAGCACCTCCGCTTTCAAAATTTACGCGTGAATCGCCTGCTGCACGTGCGGGTAGACAGCGATCATTCTATGATACAAGTCGGGATGGCCGCGCATAAGGACCTCCGGATCCCAGGCCATTGCGACGAAGATTGTGTCGATACCACTACTCAACGGAGTGGTGAAGATGTTGCAGATCTGCAGACCAATAAGGAAAGCAAAAGCAACCACAACAGGAGTATAAGCGCCATCGGAGTTGTAAGCTGGCGAAGTAAAGATCAGGTAGAGGTATGCAAGCAGTGCACACGCATATGCAATGAAGGTTGCGCCCATGGAGAGGACCGGGCCGATGAGGCATTCGTTGACAAGGGCGTCAATCCCGCGGTCTTTAATCATCCTGGGTAGCGCGTCAGCATGTGAAGAGCATTTGGAATTGGGTGCGAACTTACTTCCAGGTGTCCTTAGCAGCCGCGATGTACGACTTGCCATAGAGTGCAATGTACGAGAACGCGTAGCGGTTCAAAAATTCGACCGCCCAGTTGAGGATGCCAATGAGACAGCCGAGGACGCAAAACAGAATTGAGCCAAGCATATTGCCGTCGCCAGCAGCCGATCGCTGAGCAGCCGAGCAGAGCTGTCGCAAGAACTGGATGATGGCGACGAGCAAGCTTCCAAGACTGATGCTGCCGAAGCTGTAGGTCAAAGCGCGCTTGAGAGCACCACGAGTTGCGCCCTTGGGGAATTTCTCATTGTCGGGGTTGAAGTACCAGGCGCCGTATACGCCGGAAATGGTAACGTGGATGGTGTTCTTGAGCCATCTGAGAGCATTGTTAGTGACGGGTGAAGACCACGAAATCGAGATCTGAACTCACTCAGAGAACCAGTACATGGCAAAGGTAGTGAACGCAATCAACCCGATGACCTTGCCGTTGCTACAGCCTCCAGTACCGTTGTTACAGGCAGGATTGTTGCCAGGATGATAGTTCGCATAAATGGCTACCAGGGTGACGGAAAACCAGGCGCTGAATGCCATAGCGATGAGACCTCCGACAATTGAGACCATGTACACATGGCCGTACTTCTTGGATACATCGATCGCAGTCTGCAGCATCAGGACGCTGAAGGGAATGCGAGGAATCCAGCTGATGAAGCAGATGACATAGAAGACGCTGAACAGCAAGAAGACGATGCCGCCGGACCAATACCGGCGTGAGAGCATGTACAGTGCCGTGACGAATCCGAAGATGATGTTGAGAATACCGGTGATCCAGATGAATTGCTTTGTGAAGGCGCGCGCTGCCCACATGTAGGCGTAGCTGAGAACGGTAGCCATGCCGAGCACGAAAGCGAACAAAATGACAGTATTCGAGTCTAAACCGAAGTCATTTTGGGGTCCGTAGATTGCGCCTGATCTGCCGACATTTTCCGCTGGCAACTGTCAGTACTCGGTTTATTGCAGTGAAATGCGATCGCACGCACCATATCCTCTGATTGAGAGCGCAGAGACGGCGCAATATCCTAGAAACACCGCGATGAGCAGCAGGCCAGCCCACCAGTCATTGTACTTTGGCTTCTCGATCTTGAAGGCTTGGTCGAAATTCGGCTTCTCGCCGCCATAGTCCATCTGCGCGTAACCATTATGTTGCGCCGGTGGGGGCGGTGGACCCTGTGGAGGAGCGTCGTTGTTCCCGTATTGCGGAGGCTGCTGACTGTAGTTCATAGGCTGCTGCTGTCCGTATTCCTGGCCTTGATAGTACGTTTGTTGTGGCTGTTGCGGCGCGCCGCTGTAGTATCCCGCTGCTTCGCCTTGTTGTGCCATGGCTTCGCTGTATTCGGTGTTTCTCGTGCGCGGGTTGACCTTGATGAAGGTCAAAAGGGGGGTAAAGGAAGCAGAGATCGATTGATTGTAGTCAACACAGGCTAAGGAAACGATGTTTTCAAACGTCAACTGCCGACGGTATTGGTTTGCATTCGACCACGGCAACGCGACCAATGCATCTGCCCTGTGGCTGAAGATCGTAACTAGCGTAGAAAATCCTGAAACATCATTGGCGCACATGTGAAATTGGCAGCGGCTCTAGCTCCGGCCCATCAAACAATCGTGGCGCGAATACTCAAATGGCCCAGATCTTCGTTCTCGGCGAGGCTAATCAACATGCGGTGTAAGGCTTGTCAGCTTCCCAGTGACGATCCATGCTGTTCGACAGCTTGACAGGCCGCCGTCGCGTGCCCTTGCATGAGCGACGTGTTCAACCTTTCGCGCATGTGCGACGGGATGAGACTCCATTGACCTTGTGATGATTCATCGCCGAAGCAGTCTTCCCTCCGATCACCCGGCTTGGAAGTCTCGAGTTGTCGCGTGAAAGTTTTCAAAATGAACAAAACGGCCGGTTATCCGCAGCACGGGCCGGTGTGCACAATTTCGATTCGATAGCTCCGGCATCAACCCAACTCTGCTGAAAGACGTCGGCCCAGGGATCTGCGGTGGAGTTCGCGAATCGTGATCGACTGCACAGTACCGCTGAGATCCTTCAGCATCTACTCGGCCTTAGACTTCTCACCTCCACGCTCTTTCTTATGTGCCCAAACATAAACGAATGGGTAGATCGTCTCGGGAAGCAGCGTGATAACCATACCAGCGATACTCCAAAAATTGCCAACGTACGACCAGTTGACTGGTACATTGAGATATCGCCAGATGAAGACCAGGAAAGCACAAATACAGCCCAGATATCTCGTAATCCTAATCCAATTAGTCGCAATCAAACCCCAAAACTCTCAGCACTCACCAAATCTCCAAACTCTGCCCCTTCGTATCCGCCCTCTTAACCAAATAATAAACCTGCCCCCACCCAATCGGCAACTCAAGATACACCCCCGTCCAAAACGCCGTCAACTGCTCCCTCTCATCCGGCCACACCTGCCCGACGCCCCACAAGAACACAATCCCCAGCGCCGTCATCCACACCAGCCTCACCACCGTCCTCGCCCTGTCCTCGGCCCGGTACGCGCGCTTCAGCGCGACGGCCACAAAACTCACGTCGAACATGAACCACACGAAGAAGCAGACGCGCTGCCACGTTGTCGTCGTGCACACGTACGCGTAGTAGAGTTCGTACGCCATGGTCTGCGAGAGGAAGAGCACGGAGCCCGCGAGGAAGCGGTCGCTGTAGGTGCGTGTCATGTAGAAGAGGTAGCATAGGGTGTAGAGGACGCCGCAGGAGATGATGAGGAAGTCGGTGATGAAGAAGTAGGATTCTGGGGGGGAGAGGGCGAGGTCTGAGGATTGCGGGATGAGGTGGTAGGAGGAGTAGTTGTTGGCGAGTTCGAACATTTTTTGGAGGTCGAGTCCGGTGCGCCCGTTGTTGGGCAGTTGGAGTTGATGTTGGCTCAGGCACAGCTGGTAGGTGTTGACGGATGCGGTATGTTTTAAGCACTTTGTCTCGAGGGGTGGGTGTTTACCATCGAGATGTTCACACACTCACATGTACCGTTGGAGCTTACAAGTATCGGAGGAACCAACACGCTTTATTGAATTCAACAACGACTAACGTAACGTATTTTCCGTTGACGTGCGACCATCAAGTCCAATGCCAAGCATCCGAGGATTCCGGACCAGGCAACCTTCCATTCGGCAGCACCGGGTCTGTCACTAAGACCCTGAAGCAACATTAGGGCTGAACGCTCAAACGTCTCTTGTTGACACTCTCGTCCATCCACCTCAGGCTGTCTTCACAAACACATCCACCTGGGCAATCTACCCTTCACACGATAACTTCCATTGGAAGGTTGGCGTCTCACCGTTCGCTCCACGCTCGTAACACCGGACCTAGAAAACTGCCAAAACGCGGCGTGGCTGCCACACGTGTCAGCTGATGACGTATGCAGCTCGAGACGTAGTCAGAGAGGGTTGTGGGGGTCGAGTGGCTGTGAGATAGGTAGTTTGGGAGGATATACCGGACACTAAGCGATGTTGGGGTCTAGTGTACCTTTCTTCACAAGGACTACACGGGAGCCTTGGGAATCCCATTCCTTGTCGATGCCGCTAAGCAACTTATTGCACATTCTATTCTGCGAATCTTGCTTTAGATGGACTCGCACGACGCGCCAACAACATCACGCCCTGGACTGCTGTGCACATACTCCACGACGCCAAAGATTCAGCTGAGAACAGAGATCATTGGAACCGAAACGAGAGAAACGACTTCCTCGAAATGAAATGAGCGTAGGCACAGTCTTTCGAGTAATTCCAGTAGCCATCAGTGTACAAAGAAAGGGATGCGCTGGTACTTGGAGTGCGTTCGCAGAGCTAAGTGCTATCATGGAATCTGACATGATCTAGGGAAGAGCAAAGACCGAGTGATTTGGTGATTGACAAGTATATTTAGGCTGATGCTGCACAAGATGCTGATGCACTTGGCGTAGCCCAACAATTGCGAAAAAGGACGATGATTTTCCCACCTCCAAGTACGCCTCGCAATGCTATGCTAAAATCCAGAAAGACACGCATCTATATCAACTACCCTTCCCCGTCCTGAAGCCAATCTCCGTCCGCTTGTCGTCGGTCAGACGGCCCCATTCGAGCAGCAGCCTGAACATGTAGACTTCCATGTCTTCCTTCCGCAGCACTTTCTCGGTCCACACTTTGCCTTGCCGCGCGATGGCTTCGGCCTCCTTGGACCTGCCCTCCATCATTCTCTTGTTTCGCTCTTCGACGCCGTAGCCACCAAAGTATGCGAGGATGGAGAAAAGATCGTGTAAGCGGAGGTCGATGGGTACGAAGTGTTTCCACGCGACGAGGCGACCATCGTACCATTCGCGGAAGACGCCGGTTTTCAAAGCGACGGAGTTCGATTGCAGGAAGGGAAGGAAGTTTTTCGAGGAACCGGCACCGTCAGTATCGAATAAGTATCTGTAGCGCCAGTGCTGCCTGAGGTCGATGGATTCCGCCGTCTTAAACTCGCGAGATTGGTCGATACAGTCCTGTCTTGCACAATGATTGAGCTCGGTGAATTGTGCGTCGACCTTGGTCTCCAACAACCGTTTTACATCGGATCTGCGCTTCATGATGTACTCGAGATTGTCACTATGGTCGCCTTTTGGTAGTAACATCGGCAGCCGCGAGGTCGTGTTGAAGTTCAGAAAATGCACCAGTCGTTGACGGAGCATACCCTTCCAGGTTCCGGTTGCGCTCATGCCTTCTCCAGTAGGACCACGCCAGAACAATACGTCTTCCTTCTGCTGAAAAGGTGGGTCGGGGTACTTCTCATCGAAGTTATACTTGGATTTCCCAAGGTAGTTCCACGGAGACGGAAAACGAATGTCAACATGTCCAGCTGCACGACTCTGGCTGAAAATTGGCACAATACCATGCGTCCCCGTCAGATTAGATGGGCTGAGATACACGCCGTGGAGACTGGCAATGTCAGGTTGATGGCATACGTCAGCAGCCATGCTCCAATTCGAGATGAAGGCACCCATGGAATGAGGCATGCTGCAAGTCGGACAAAATGTCTTTGTGTTCCAATGTCGCTCTTTGCGTGCACGAGACTCTGGCGAACAAGCCACTGATCCGTATGTTTGAAAGGAAGGTTTCAGTCGGGCGTCTTCGAAAAAGTTCGGATCTGTGCGTATGTCGTCGATGTTGGGCCATTTGTCTGCGCGATCAATGCTGAAGTCAAGCCGTGTTCGAGATGGTTCGGGCGTCGGATATGGTTGCGGATGCTTCAGGGCCTCCTGAAGCCGTTCGAAGGGTACAGCGACACGGGACTCGTCGCCAAGGTTGAACGCCAGATCCATATCCGGGAGGAACTCAGCAAATTGCTTGATCATGGTGGTGGCACCATCGATGACCCATTTGTACTCTTCAGGAACACCACTCAGCGCATCTGCGGACCCATCGCGAATGCGTACACCTCCGACTCCTTCGTGTGTAGCTAGCACTGTTGCTGTGCGAAGTCTCAGATCATCCGGTGTGTATGATGAGAAAGGGGCCAGGTCTTCTTCGATGTTATCGTAATCGTCGATGATGATGGAGTTGCGTGAGACAGCGAATTGATACCATTTGTCAAAATACGGCGGCGGATCTCTATTGTAGCGCTGCTGATATTGTATGACTGCCTGGGCAAGTGATTGACTGCGGTAGGCTTGCGACGCCCACTGGTCGTGTTGTATGCTCGCCAGCTCTATCAAGTTTGTGATGGGGTGCTCTAAAATGGGCTCTTGACGGCGGTAGACTACAACGCCAATGGAGAAACCGATAAGCAGAAGGACAAAAGTTGCCGACTGGTTCCTGCCCAGCCGAACCGGCACGGTGGAGCGTATACGAGATTCGAGGTTGGTGTCTGTGACGAGGTGAAGAATGAAAGCAATGGTGAGTAGCGTCAAACAGAGCACAAGGCCCACCGTCGACTTTGGTGGGAAGGAGTGGGACGCGCCGGTCCCCAGTGCTCGAAGAACGCCGATGTATGCTGAGGAAAATGCAACAGTGAGCACCGCGCTCATAACGCTGTATAATCGGGCCTGCTGGGTCAGTGTCTAGTCTAAAGATGAAAGATGTTTCAACTTACCGATTTCAAAAAGCATAATGTCATAAAGGGTATCATCAATGATAAACGCAACAAACCAAGCAGATACTCAGAAGGAAATGAGAGCATCCACTCGCGGTGCTCAGGCATGGCAGGGTATACAACAATGCCAGCAACAACAAGAACTAACGACGAAGCCTGTAGCAGTCAGCATGTCTGTTTGGAAGCTACAGATGTGCAACATACGATGAAGGTCAAGCCAACAAGCATGTTATTCGAAGTGCCATCTTCAAGCTGAACGGTCCAGTCGTCTACGGGGGAGATGCCATCATCCACCAAGCGGTACAGCAGCTGGACGATGACGGTGTCCAGCGCAAATCCCACAAACTGCAGTGCAGGAACGAAGGCGGCTGTCGAGTTAGAGACGGGGCAGATGTAGGTGGAGCGCAGTGCGCTGATCTTGATCTGGACGAGGAAGCTGCTGATCGACAGCAGGGTAGAAGGGACAATGTAGCGCGTCGAGTGGCCATAGGTGAAGTTCACAACGCCGTCAAGCAGCGTCCTTGGGCGTGAGTCAGCACTCCAGGCGGGGTACTGGCGCTGACTGGGATGGCGGATACTGTGGTAGAGGGCGAGGACGAGAGGAAGGAACGTCTGGAGCGGGGTCAGTGTGTCACAGGTCAATGTCACAGCCTCGTACGCACCACAGCGGAGGGGCCACTGCACTCGACGTCCTTCATGACACGGTAGAAGACGCCGATGCGGCCGCAGATAGCGAACAGCAATATGGCCAGGAGTGCGCCCACGGCCCTGACGCTCCAAGCTTTCCTGCGGGTAACGAGCCCGGCTTCGGTCCAGTGCTGCTCGGCACGCTGGCTGCCGTGCCCGTCGCTGAGTGGTATCGCGACATATCGCGGTGGCAGCTGTGGCTGGTGCGGTCGGCCGGGCCAGGCTTCCACGGCGACGACGAGCAGGCCGGTGAGCAGCAGCACAAGACAGGTAGTATGCAGGGGCTTGTCGAGGGCGAAGGAGTATTCTACGGGCGTCGCAGTGGACAGGTAGCTGCTTGCGAGTATGAGGCCGCTGTGGGAGCACCGCCGTGGTCAGCAATTGTCGTCTCACGGCACACGCACATGGCACTAGGCACCTACCACGGAAAGAAGAGCGCCTTCTTGTCCATGACCGCCGCATTGCTCGTGGGCGTACTTTATGGCTGCGGTACGGCGCAGCAGAGGGAGCGAGAGACACTGCGCATCGTCTTGGGGTGGAGGAGGCAGCCGTCGCTCTGCGCTGAGAGGTGAGCTGCTGCGGCCAGCGGCCAGCGGCATCCTTCTGCGCCTCAGCACCCACACGCTAGGAGCCAGGCGGGGAACATGCCACCGGACAAGCTAGCGGCTCGTTCGGCACCCGTGGACCTGTCTCGCTCGAATACGCGCGAATACGCAGAAGGAAAAGATTATTCTTGCAGGCAACTGTGGAGCATTGCCCCTGGTGCGTTGTCCGATGTCCCAAGACTTGTTTTGCTGCCCGTGCAGCGGTCAAACTTGTCGATGTTCTTGATCCAGCGGCGATCCTCAGGAACGCGCCTGCCTCCTCACCGCACAAGACGGCAATCACGGCACCATGTCATAGGGGTACGGGCGCTAGAAGCAGAACCCTGTGTCACCACAGAAACATTTTGTGGGGGAGGCGAATGTCTTGCAACTCTCCCAGGACCACAGCAAGAGCTGTGCACCCCTGTGAGTTGTTCTTGCGAGGCCTGATGCTGGTCGTGGATACTGTCTCCATTTCAAATCTCTGTCTACCTAGCGAATGTCCTGCGAGTGTGCACAAACACAATCTCAAAACTTCTTCTCATCATGATGCACAGCCTCAGTCTCCAGTGGGGACTCGTCCTTGGCGCCATAGCCGTGCTGCATTTCCGGGTCCCCGGACGTATTGATAATACCAATCTTGGTTTCATGGAAGCTGTCCGCAACGGTCCTGTACGCAGGAACAAAGTTGACGCAGATCGGGTAGGACCATGCACCAACGAAAAACATCAACGGAACGATCATTGCGAAGGCAGTGGGTGAGTATCCCGTGGCCACATTCGCTTTTCCTCGAGAGTCTGCGGCGACGAACAAGAGCGGGGGGACCACTGCTCCACCTGATACACCAGCTACGATGAAGCCAGAACCGCGCTTCGAGTACTTTCCGAGTCCTCGCATGCCCAGGGCAATGATGGTAGGGAAGATGATTGACTCAGAGAACAGCACGACAAAGAGCATGCTCATGCCAGTGTTGCCGCGCTCGGTGATGGATGGGATCAGGAAAACACTGTCACACGTTAGCGGTGGCGTGTCAATGGAGGTTCAGGGCGCTTACATGCAAGCCGTCATGAATACCAGGAATGTCCAGCGAGGCTTTACAAACTTCATAATCGCAGATCCAACGAATCGACCGAGTGTGAAGGCGCCTTGGGCGCCAGCCAAGAAGCGCGCAGCGTCCGCATTGCTCGTAGCCATGGCCACGCCATTCTGATAGCTGCCAATTCGCGATTCAGTGACGTAGTTGATGAAAGCCCCGGCAATTCCGACCTGTGCGCCAGTGTAGCAGAATTGCGCAAAGGTGGCGTGGAAGAGGCGGTACTGCTTTTTGAACGGTTTAACATTGGTATTCGTGGCCTCAGCTTGGAACGCCATATCGGCGTCGGTGATCTCGGGAATCTAAATGAAAAGTTAGCACTGTATGCTGCCCACTCGAGCTGGCCAACTTACTGATGCAAAATAGAACACCACTGCGAGGATGTAGACAAAGATGGCAATCGCTAGGTACACCCACTGCACGTTCTTGAGAGCCTCCGCGCCTTCACCCACGTCGGTAAAGAAGACATAGGACCCGAGTACAGGCGCAACCACAGTTCCAATACCGTTGAAAGCCTGCGCGAGGTTGATACGCAGTTCTGAGTATTTGGGAGGACCACACACAGCAACTAAAACGTTGTCAGCTACAGTCTCGTCTTGAAGTCTGGACAATACTGACGGTAAGGGTTCGCAGCCGTCTCAAGGGAGCCTAGCCCGTTACCGATCACAAAGGTAGCTGCGCAAAAGCCGCCAAACGAACGGTACACGAGACATGGCCAAGTCAAAAGCGCGCCGGTACCAAACAAACAAAGTCCCCAGATGAAGACCACCTTGTAGCCCCAGTGTCTAAGCAGCCAGTTGGCGTGGCCTAGCGAAGCAAGCGGGTAGGCTCCGAAGTAAGCTGCTTGCAGTCCAGAAGAGCGGGCGCGAGTGATGTTCAGTTCTACCTGGAAATGCTTGTTCAGGGTGTCGATCAGGCCATACGAGAATCCCTGGGCGATTGTTAGACGTCATCGTTTCCCGCGAGGTGGATTTCTTACCCAAAGGAAGAAGAGTATTGTAACAAGACAAAGCGGTAAAATTGACGCTCGTAGAGTGAGCTCAGCAGCACTCGTGCGCTGGTCATCACGAGTGCGCAAAGTTGGTTTCTTGAAGAATCCCATATTGCCACTTCTTGAGGATGTATCCAAACGGACAGTGGTCGAAGTTGCTGCAAACACACACTGTACCGAGGCTGAGCTGACAAAGGACTCAATCCAGGGTGAAAGCAATGCTTGAGCTTTCAAACGAGCGCGGTCTCTTCCTCAAATACCTCGACGTTCCAAGACGTTCGGCGTCGCTACTCGACGAGCCATGTGCTTGCCAACCAAGTTGTCATCCTAGTCATGGTTTCTACAGGCTGGTTGCCGCCACGGCAGATGCAACCCAAGCCTTTGCTACAGTAGGCCAAGACTGGGGTAGTGAGGATCACCAGTTTTGATGCCCTTGGCGGCATAGCGCGCTGCAGATGTCGGGGAAGTAGGGACCGAGGTCAAAAAGCTGGCGTGCGGCGATTGCAGGGGGCTCGCATCCAACCCCTCAACCTTCAACCCCGGTCCGATGTCGAGTTTATGGTACTGAACACTCCAGAATGATGATAGAAGAAAGCGGGATTCTGGTTGTGCGTACTAGGATGGAAGACGTACGAATGATGATGAGGCTCGCGATTCCCCTCGTTCCTCCCCACAGCGCTAGCTACTAGGTCCCGCTGCTCAACGGTCATTCATACAGAATCAGAGCCCTGTGTTTCAGCATCTTGGCCATTCCATTTCTCCCATATTCTTTCGAGGCGCCTTTTTGTAGGCTCACTACAGATCATCAGGTTTCCATAATGACTACAGACATGCTTTTCCCGACGAGAACGAACGACATGGACTGCTCATCGCGAACTTGCAGGCAGCGCATTCAAGATATTCTCCTACGCCTAACGCCACGTCCAGGATTCTCCAGGCGCATTCCATCCACGGAAGTCGAAGCGAATGACGACTATCCAAGCCAAGGCGCGATTGCCTCAACCACGCCGCATCACAGCTTATAGTCGACCTCCATGACTTGCAATACACACAGCACCCCCATCCGTGCCCCGTGCGGTCTCAAACCATGAGCGCATCGCCCTCCACTAGCGTAGATTTGAGCGAGTCATCGCGAAGTTCGCTACCTCGCATTATCCTACGCCTCATACCGCGACTCGGACTCACGAGGTTCATTGAGCGGACACAAGTCCTCGATGGAGTCATAGTCCGCACCTGGGCGGCCCCACAGGAAGTGCAAGTTCTTATCAGCGCTTCGGAGAGGACGTTGCTTAACAGACCTTCTATGATTGAGCACATGATTGATCCTGACGATAGGACGCATTGTAGGATCTGAGTACCGGTAGACGTCGGAAAGTTTTTCGGCACAGGGTTGGCAAATCTGGGGACCACTTCCGATCCTCCAATGGTCGCTGGGGACTTTTCCACCCCTCCTACTTCCCGAGTTACAGAAAGGTCTTCCAGCTTCATTAATAGAGCAACTGTCATATCAATTACTAGAGCAACCGTCATATACCAGCCTACTTCCCGTTCTCAAACTGCAGCCCACTCTCCTTCCTCACCGCCCCATACACACTCGGAATATCCCCCTTGTCGCCCAAGTACTCCTTGACCTCATCCAACCTCACCCTCGCCACATCCAGCCCCTTCACACTACACCCACTCTGATCCGCCAGCGCCTTTGCATGCCTCGCATCCTTCCTCGCCAGATCAATATGGAACAGCGGCTCATCACGCTTATAATAGTCCCCCTCGAGCATACGCTGCGAGTACGCCGCATACGGGCCCGGAAACATAGTCCCGATGAAATTGTGCAAATTCTCGACGCCCAACCCGCTCTTCTCGGCCAACACATGGCCCTCGGAGAGCTGGTTGACCATGTTGAGGATAAACGTGTTGCCGATGACTTTCAGCAGCGTTGCGTTGCCCGCCGGCTGCCCGCTGAAGTCGATGGTTGCCCGGCCCATGACGCCGTCGGTGTAGGGCGTGACCTTTTGCACCGCTGATGCCTGGCCCGCGACGACGCAGACTAGGCTCCCGGCGTCGGCCATGGCGGGCGCGCCGAAGACGGGCATGCCGACAAAGGAGCCGCCGGCAGAGGTGATGCGTTGCTCTAGTGCGTTGGTGGTGTCGGGGTGCACGGTACTGCAGTCGACGATGGTTTTGCCGTGGATGTCGTCTTGCAGGATGGTCTCGACGGTGGAGGTGACGGCGGCGTCGTCGCCGAGGCACATTAGGATGATGTCGCTGTCCTTGACGGCTGCGGCGATTGTGGAGACGACTTTGGTCTTGCCGGTCCCGATCTTTGTGGCGAGATCATCGGAGCGCTTCTTGGTGCGGTTGTAGAGGATCAAGGGCTTGTCGAGGTTGCCTTTGGAGACGAGGTTGGCACACATGCCCTGGGTGTGTTAGTAGTCATGATTCTGGTGTTGATGCTGTGTTCATGATGGAAGTGAGGACCGAATTTTTTGAACAGTGACTGCATAGTAAGAAATGCCGTATTTCATGATGGCATTCAATCGACGAGTATTTGAGTACATGGTGACGGTGCAGGTCTTCATCTGATAAGATCCAAGATTACTTACCCTACCCATGTTGCCAAGGCCAATCCAAGCGAGTTGTAGGGCCATTTTGATGTGAAGTGAGTTACTTTCTTAGTACTGTCTTCAATGATTGCTATGCTCAACTTCAAGCTGCCAAGCGTGTTCTTATATGCGACGGCATGCACTTTTATCTCCGTGACTTGGTGAAGTCATAGCCGGCTTTGTCATGCTCGTGAAGCAGACGCAAGGGACCGAGATGGGCTATGACGCATGTATCGGTAAGGAAATCGTCAAAGCTTCGACCTGCAGTCAACATGCGCACGCGGGTTTTTTCTCACCGCAATATCCCCCATATACCCCTCAATGTGTTCAGCAGCTGGGCGGTAGCATGAAGAATGGTCATTTGCAAAGCCCCGGTTTGGGGCTTGGGGCGGGTTTCGACGAAGGTGAGCACTGCTTCGTCGCGGCGATTGACTCACCTGCAACTCCCCACACATTGCACATTCTGGTGTTGCACGAGCACCTGCACTGACGCTGACGTGCGAGCAGCTCCCCAGGCTCGATAGCACGAGTAGCGTCGCCGAGAAGACGTTTGCTTCCCATTTCCACACTACAGCATGCCTCAATGCTCTGAACATCCGCAGAGCATCGAGCTCCGCCAAAGAGCGGCAGCGTGCCGAACGCGACCAATTGACCCGTCTGCTCAAGGAGTCTGACGCCAAGCGCGACGCCCGGAACTACATCAAGCACTTCCATGTGCCGCGGAAGGCGCCTGCAGATGCACCACGCAAAGTCCGCCCGGCCGTGAGCGCCATCCTCCACAGCGACCCAGCCACGGCGCTCACCGGCGTGAACCTCGGCAATCTCTACGAGCCCACCGTCTTTTCGCGCGAGCAGCTGCCTGAAGACACGTTCAGGGACGACACAGACGAGCCCGTGCATCTTGCGCTGGTCAAGCTGCGGCAGCTCCAGGCACTCGACGATGCCACGCTGGCGGGCATTGCTTCTACACTCAGTCAATTGGCGCAGCTGGGCCTGAGTACCGCGGTGGTCCTCGACTGCGACGATGATGCCTCCTGCGACACGGCACATGCACGGCCGCCCCTCGAGACAACCATCAGGGAGCAGGCAACGCGCATGGTGGCCGCCCTGCAGAAGTTCAACGAGCCTGGCGCCCTGCTGGTCGAGCATGCCCTGAGCTATGAAAGCTTGGGCGGAGACCGGCTGAGCACAGCACATGTTCGGGGAGACGTCGAAGTCAAGGACAACTACCTCCTCTTCCCTCCCATCGATGATGGCGTCATACCCGTCATACCGCCCTTCGCATACGATCCGGACTTGAAGAGGGTCACCGTCTTGGCTGACGATGTCGTCCTGGCGTTGGTCCGTGAATTTGCGGGCCTAGCTGGAGGCATCAGCAGCAGGATAGAGAGCAACACGCACAGCCACAAGGACGTCTACGAGCGGCCCATCTTGGACCGCATTATCATCTTGGATCCCCTGGGCGGTATCCCATCTCAGAACAGGGCAGATGGCGCTCATGTCTTTGTCAACCTCGAAGCAGAATACCGCGACATCAAGGCAGAGCTAGCAAAGGTTTCCCTGGACGCAAAGACTACCAGCAATGACGAAGTGGCTTCATCACTCGGCAGCGGTAATCCTTTCTCGCAATTCGTCGAGGACGAAATAGCGACTTTGCCAGGTCCTGCGAAACACCAAATTGGCGACATTCTGCCTCCGGATCGACACACGAAGAACCTCAACGTGGTTGAACGAGCTTTGAAGCTGCTTCCACCGTCGTCTTCAGGTCTCATCATCACTCCTGTCGAAGCTGCTACGCAAGCTCTTGCTGAGACAGACGATTCCGGTCGCAAATCAAAGCCACTCCCAAATCCACTGATTCACAACGTCCTGACCGACAAGCCCATGGTATCTTCCTCGCTTCCTACTTCACCGATAAGTCGTCTTCACGACATGAGTGCACCGAATCCGTCAACCTTCCTCAAGAAAGGTATCCCCTTGACCATGATTCCCGATCCTCGCGTCTGCGGGCCCTGGCAACCACCCTCCACAGGCTACCCCAGCATCGATCTTGCCAACGACCCGCGCATCAACCTCCCCAAACTCGTCGATCTCATCAATGACTCTTTCCGCCGCAAGCTCGATCCCAAGGACTACCTCGCCCGCATCAATGGTCGTGTGGCGGGCATAATCATCGCTGGCGACTACGAGGGCGGCGCGATCTGCACATGGGAAACACCGTCGTCCGTTTCGCATACGACCCTCGGCTCCTCCCATCAAGCCACCCCAGCACCCACAACCCCTGACACAGACTCCCCACACTGGGTCCCCTACCTCGACAAATTCGCCGTCCTGACCTCGTCCCAGGGCTCCGGCGGCGTGAGCGACATCGTCTGGGCAGCGCTGGTGCGCACCTGTTTCCCGCGCGGCGTCGTGTGGCGCAGTCGCACGAGCAACCCCGTCAACAAGTGGTACCAGGAGCGGAGCACGGGCATGTGGAATCTGCCCGGGAATCAGTGGACCATGTTCTGGTCAGTCGAGGGCGTGACGGCCGGATGGGGCGGCGAGGAGGGCCGGCAAGCCGAGATGAAGCGGTGGGACGCGTATGTGGATGTGTGCTCTGGAATTGAACCGAGTTGGATGGATGGCAAGAAACAGCTTGATTAGCGTTGTGCGTCGCATGTTGGAAATGTTGAATGTGTTGTGTTGTGCTTTATTATATTCATAGCTTGTTATATCTATAGCTTGTCTATCAACCGTGTTCCGTGTTATGCTCATACCTCTAATCGCATCATGTCTACATTCTCAACCCAGCAACATTATCAAACAACAAAGCCAACCCCCAAAACCATCTTCCCCTCCCCTAGTCACCCTGCTAAACACCCACCCCAACGCGCAAAAAGCAGCAGTCCTACTCCTCTGAATCATGCGCATCGAGGACCGAATCACCAATAGTACGAGTCACCAACCGCCGGCGTAAACGGCTCATCGCGCTCATCCTCGCCTTCTTGTTGCGCCTCCACATTTCCCCAGCTGTCGTCTGCGAAGTCCAAGAAACCCTCCTCGGTGTCACCCGGCTCAGATACCGGCGTGATGCCGTTTACCTGCTCTGCGGCGGAATCGTCATCTGTCTCCCCAGCCTCGGCTTCAGCCTCCGCCGCAGCATTCGCCTCAAAGCGTTGTTGCCAATCGGCGTCGACTCCCCAGGCCGCCGCTGCATCGCCAGTTAGTGCGGTTTCATTATCCCAGTGATGAAGGAAGCTTTGCAGCATTTCAGCAGCATTCTTTTCCGTCCACCACTTCTCCGCCACGGCGAGCTTGCGGCGGCTCACAATGGCGAGGCAGTCGTCGCTTACGCGAGCCGTGTTGCGCAGCGCCGAGGATAGCGCCTTTGCTTCGTTTTGGCGGAGGTCGAAATCGCCGTTTTCGACAGCAATGGATAGGGCTGAGGATTCTGTGCAGAAATTAACCAGCTGAATTTCTATGTTTTCGAGGTGGAGGATTTCTGGGTGTTGGAGTTCGACGAGTTCGCGCACTACGTCGGCCCATTCTGGGTGGTCGAGGACGGGACGGTTGTCGATGATCGGGAATTTATTGATGTTCTACTCTAGCTCGTTCACGAAGTCTGTGAGGTCCGCGATTAACGTGCCCGTGCGCAGTGTGCCCGGATTCACAGTGTGCCCCGCAGGACACCAACGCGCGTCTCAACACCACAACTCCAACGCGCGATAACTCCACGACCATGGCTCCGATTGATGAGGCGATCGAGGATCTAAAATTGCGAGGTTCAGAAGAACAATTTACATTGAAGGAAATTGCTGAAACCCATGGCGTTGACCGGTCAACTCTGGGGCGGCGATGGAGAGGCGTGACAGGGCCTAGGGATGCTGGGCATGCCAGCAGGCAAGCTCTCAACCCAGAACAGGAGTTAGAGCTTGTACGATATATCACTAAGCTTACTAAGCAAGGCCTACCTCCTACGGGGGAGATGATCAGGAATTTCTCATCAGAAGTAGCCCGTCAGCAGCTCAGCGAGAGCTGGGTTACTCGCTTCATCAACCGGCACGAGATCCATCTCATCTCAAAGTGGACCACCGCCATGGATCGTACGCGCCACCTGGCTGATTCTGAGTCAAAATACCGTCTCTACTTGGAGCTACTGCATCAAAACATCACTGAATATCACCTTGAGGCTCGAGATATATACAATATGGATGAGAAGGGCTTCTTGATTGGCTTGATAGGCAGAAGCAAGAGAATATTCAGCAGGCGTCAATGGGAGAAGAAAGAGGTTCGAGCATTTCTCCAGGATGGATCACGCGAGTTTCTGACACTCCTAGCCTGCTGTTGCGCCGATGGGAGCTCGCTGCCTCTAGCCCTCATCTATGCAGCTGAAAAAGGAGCTATACGATCAAGTTGGGTGGAGGATATTAAGGCAGGAGAGCATGAGGTCTTTGTCTCATCATCTCCAACAGGCTGGTCAAACGATAACATAGGCCTAGCTTGGCTTGAGCAGGTGTTTGATCGCTGTACAAAGCAACGACCAGGTAGATGGAGATTACTTATCCTTGATGGCCATGGATCTCATGTCACGATGGAGTTTATCGACTACTGTGATCGCCACAGGATCCTTCTCATGGTCCTTCCACCCCATTCAACTCACACGCTCCAGCCGCTCGATGTAGTGCTGTTCAAGCCAGTCTCTCAAGCCTACTCCAACGAGCTCACCAACCATCTCCACAAGGCTCAAGGCCTTATTCCAATCAAGAAAGGGGACTTTTTCCCACTCTTCTGGAGCGCCTGGATATCCTCCTTCACGGAGAGCCTCGTATTGAAGGCCTTGGAAGCTACTGGGATCTGGCCGATGGATGCCAACGTTATCCTTCGTAGATTTGCCAGCACGCCAGAAGCTGAGAGAAGCTCATCATCAGGGCTCTCTGACAATGATTGGAGAAAGATGGATCGATTAGTTCGAGCTGTTGTAAAGGATACCGAACAGACTGAGTCAAAAAAGCTGCGTTCAAGCGTTCACCATCTCTCTGTGCAGAATGAGCTTTTAAAGCATGAGAATGAGGGCTTAAAGGAGGCTCTTCAACACAAAAAGAAGCACAAGAAGAAGGGCAAAGCTCTTGACCTTCAACAGCGCCAGGAGTATCACGGTAGCGCGGTCCACTGGTCTCCTCGCAAGTTGCGTGAAGCTCGAGCTAGAGAAGTAGTACGGGAGCGAGATGAGATGGAGGAGAAACTCCAAAAAGCACGGGCCAAAAAGCAGCGCGAGGAGGCTCAACTGCAGCGTCAAGTTGAGCTCGAGGAGAAGCGTGTGGAAAGGCAGAGGCTCAAGGACATCAGGGAGCAGGAGAGAGCTGAGAAAGCAGCTGAACGCGCGCGCAAAGTTGAAGCTCAACACCAAAAAAAATCTATCCAACAAGCTCAACAACGCAAGCGTAAAGTCTCACGAGTAGTCTTACCAAGTAACAAGCGTCAAAAACGCGCTGGCGCTGCTCACGCTGGTGTTCAAGCTGGAGATGAGCTATCTGCTACTCCAGCCAAAGTCACATCACGTGGCGGCAACGTCAATCTCCCACAAAAATATAGATAGTACAAGTTGATCGCAAGCATCTAATTACTACAAAACTATATTTCTATCAATATTAAGCTACTGCGTGGCGCTGTACAGCCTCATTTTGAGATTGGGCATGTGGTGTTCTGCGGGGCACACTGTGAATCCGGGCACACTGCGCACGGGCACGTTACATATTTCACAGCAATCAGCGGCTTCATACGCGTTTCCAAACGTCCTTTCCGCCCGCGTATGTCATGTGGTATGATATCGTGAAGCTGACGTCTCTTCACACTGGCTGTTGGAAAGACCCTAAGACCGACGATGATGGCACTGACGGTAATGGCATGGTGTTCCCCGTAAAAAGACCCTTTCAAATTACAGTGTACGGGTTTAGTAGGGGCACAGCCATGGTGAAGAGGAGTTGAAAGTTTGATCTCGTCAGCAAGACAATGTGTTTCCATGTTGGATCGTACTTTGAGGTCATCGCTAGAACTGCGTCCTTTTGAGTCTTGAGTCGCGGGAAGGGAAAGCCATTCCGAGGCGCAATGCATCCACTTTTGGCCTAGCTCCTGGCTAGCACCCTGCTTCCTGCTTTCCGTCCCGTCCCGTCCGTCCTTCATCCTTTCGAACGTATTCGCACGTTTGGGAATCCGTCTGACGAGCTTTCTTCTCGCCTTGCTCGTGACGTTTTCGACCGCAGGATGTCCGCAGGATGTCCGCAGGAAAGTTTGCTGAGCTGTGTGTAATGTGTTTTAGCGGCTGTGAGCCACGCTCGTTTGGTCCACTACCTACAGCCCAAATGTCCAACCGTGGACAGCGCTACCTTATCGTCGCACACAAACCATAGGAATAAGGTTATGCTTGAGCATGGTTCTGAATCATGGTTGTCTATCAAAACGGAGATCCGGGGTATTCTATTCGACCCCTCCAGGCGCCAGCATAATCTCATGTGCGTGTGATCCTACTCGGCTGATAGCTGTGTGTCATTCGACGACTCGGCTGAGCCAACATGCATCAAGCAATTCCTTGCATACCAAAAAATGCATGTCTAAAAACCATACTACATCCGATAATCGTCGACCGACCAGCGTCTGTGGGGCGCATACCCGTTGCAGGGGGCACAGCACCTACTACTTTGCAAATAACCTATAAATTTATAAGATACAATAGTAGTAGGCAGAAGAGGCTTACTAGGAAATTATTATTAAATTTTAATATTAAGATCTTACATGGTTGTAACTGTATATCCCTTCACATGTAGGGCTGAATCAGGCCTCCCTTATGCTGGTCAGTTGACGATTATCGGATGTAGTACCCGCGAGTCGGGGGCCTCTCTACTTCGAGCATGATCAATGAATCTCGTGCAATGCAGCGTAGCACCCTAAAGAAGGCATGTTTGCGTTCGAGATGTTGTATAAAAGAGAGACTTCTGTGTCTCACAAAACTTACACACAGACAGTTCTTGTCTTCTTCATATCAGAATTCACTTGCATCACTACTGTCCATCATCATGATTACCGAACTGTTCCACGAGCGCACGATGGAATTGACCGTATCTGTTTCCACCACCGCATTCGTTGGTCTGCTTATGTTCTGTGGCCTCCTCACCATCAGTTCAACTTTGTTTGAGGCTGCTTTGCCAGGCATTCCGAAACTGAGAGGGTACCCCATCGTCGGCGCTATCCCTATTTACTTCAGAGACGGAATGTCACTCATGCTTGAAACTTTGACAAAGATTGGCGAAGACGGCATCTCTTATGCGCGTGTGGGTAACAAGACTCTCGTCTCGATCCACGATCCTTCTATGGTGAAGGAGGTCTTGAACATCCCGGATGGTATCGCCTCAAGGTGTGACGCAACAGGAAAGGCACACAAGGTGGGATGCTGACTACTGCAGACTGGGAGACCCTCGGGTGTTCGGTTGGTCACCGTTCTGGACTCTGATTCGATTGATCAGCAATAATCTCTTCGACTATGTCGGTCCGGATGCGAGAGCTCAAAGAGGCATCTTCATCCGTGAATTCAATAGCCCAAAATCAAACGCCAAAAAGGTCGATGAGATTGTCAAAGTTGCTACTGAGAAGGTAAACGCCATCACTGGTGATGAGAACATGACCGAGGTCCATGACATGAGGCATGTAGCGGATACATTCGCTGCTGCTCTATGGGGTCAGAACCTCTATGGAAGATCTGATCACCAAACAGACGAAGAAGTGATCCGCGTGGCAGATGAGATTCTGGCAAGAGCAGGCGGACCCTGGGCTTCAATGGTATACTCCTTCCTGTTGACCTTTAGACTGATCACCCCAGGCGCACCAACACGGTCTGAAGCACGACTTCGAGCCGAAGGTGAAGCTCTGATTGCGAACAATTTTGACTGCCTCCAAGCCTACGAGCAGAACAACCCAGATGCCCCAATGAAGACCATGCGAGCTCTATCAGTTGCCAGTGGGGGCCGTAGGACAGGTCCTCTGACCAAGTTCGCTGGCCAATTTGCAAGGCTCAACCTCTTCGGTAGTTTATCCCTAACCCAACCTCTGGAAATCAAGCTGACAGCCCCCAGGCGGTCACCACAGTGTCGGCTCAAACATTTTGTGGGCACTCATACAGCTGCAAAAGTATCCCAATTTCTTAGCAACGCTGCTCGCGGAGATCGAAGCAGTCGAAAAACTGGACTTCAACACAGTGAATTCAAACATGCCTTACCTCGACGCAGTCATCATGGAGATAAACCGACTTTATCCGACCGTACCTGCAACACTGCGAGTCATCCAGCAAGAGACCGTGCTTACGACATACAAGAAGCCCGTAATACTGAAGCCAGGCATGCTAGTGCATTGCTCTTTCCTCCACCTACACACGTCACCCAAGTTCTGGGGTCCAAGTGCAGGTGACTTCGATCCATCACGGTTTGTGGGTGGTTACGATAAGAAGCAACCCTTCATGGCCTTCGGATACGGGAATCGCGATTGTGTACGTCTGATAACGATTCTTTGAGACATTCGCTAACATTCATCAGGTCGGGTTCAGATATGCCATATTGGCTGTGAAGGTGTACATGATCATACTCCTCAAGACCTACCATTTCACCGTCAGAGCACACAACTGCGAGCCGAAGCTCAACACTCTGCTCGAGACTAGCGGTCCCGTTAGCGTCGAGTTCCGGCGTCGGGACAGGTCAATCCCAAGCAGCAACGAGCGCGCAAGATGTGACTCTGTCACGTCTAACACCTCACTTCCGTCTCGACGGTTTGGCGTGCTAACTGCGTCTGAGATATGAGCCGCAGGACGCCCCGGTCGCTGGTGAATGCCAAAGCAATGCACCGAGCCAATATCAGCTGTTAAGATATCCTCGCTGGACACGCGAAGAAATAGTGCAGATGAAGTACATGCTAGCATCATCACCTATCACACTCCTTTTCAAATGCCGACCTTTGACGCACCGTGAAAGTTTTGAGTGACCAGATCCAAACCCTCAGCGCCGATGAAGCCATCTTGCGGTCAAACCTGATTGCACAGCTGGATACAACGAATGATGATTTCGTACCGTCTCCAGTCCACTGGTCGCAGACCTACTCGACATCCGAAAAGCGCGGATGCCATTAGTTGCGGTGGTCGGGACGATAGCAGGGCCGCCCGGGCTGTTGTCTAGTTCAAAGTGCGCGCATTAGGTGTCAGGGATTTGAGTTTGTTCGCGTGTACATCTCTGGACGATGAGTTGTTTGCAATTCTCTTTTTGTGTATTAAGCGCGCCTGGTCGTGATGGCCGGGGCGATGACTTATCGGTGCCGGTAACTTAGCAGGGCCGATTGTCTACGAAGGAGCTGGTACCGAGACCACCGGGTCAATGCACGCGAGCACCAAAACACACTTTTCTCCTCAACACCATAACTCCACGAAATGTCAACTGTTTTTGATACGCTTGAAAATGCACGTGCAGCGAGCTTAGACGGACAAATTTGCTACCAAGAAGTTGCTGATCAGACGGGGTTCTCGAGGTCGACGTTGTCGCGCAATGACCGACGCGCTACTGTCCCGCGTGCGGAGGCAGACCTTCAACGACGCAAACTGTCACCACAACAAGAGCGTGACCTCTGCGATTACATAGAGGAGCTTACTGAGCGTCACTTACCACCTACAAGGCAGATGATCAAGAATTTCGCAGCGGAAATCGCCAAAGATCACGTTGGCGAGACCTGGGTTACTGACTTCCTCAACCGTCACACCGAGACGCTCCTCTATAAATGGACCACCGCAATGGACAAAGTACGCCACGCCGCCGATAATAGCGACAATTACAAGGCCTATTTTAGCCTCCTGCACAGCAAAATCAAAGAATACAACGTCAGGGCGGCCGACACGTACAACATGGATGAGAAAGGCTTCGCTATCGGTCTTGTCGCTAGGAGCAAGAGGATCTTCAGCAAGCGCTTGTACGAGAAGCAGAAGAACAGGCAGTCGCTACAGGACGGCAATAGAGAGTGGGTGACGCTGTTGGCGAGCGTCTGCGCCGATGGCAGCGCTCTGCCTCCGGGTCTCATTTTCACAGGCAAGGACAACACCATACAAAGCTCCTGGGTGGAGGATATTGAGCCAGGAAAACATTCAGTATTTGTTACTGCAACGCCTTCAGGTTGGACGAATGACGAGGTGGGGCTTGCCTGGCTGGAGCAGTTGTTCAACCGCTACACCAAGAAGAAAGCGCGCAGAAGCTGGCGATTGCTTATCGTCGATAGCCACGGCTCTCATATAACGATGACCTTTATCGATTTCTGCAATCGGCACAAGATTCTGCTAGCGATCTTCCCTCCGCACAGTACTCAGTCGCTGCAGCCGCTCGACGTTGTGTGCTTCGCTCCGTTGGCTCAAAACTACAGCGGTGCCGTCACCCAGCACCTTCACGATAGCCAAGGCATCTCAGGCGTGCCTAAGAGCGACTTCTTTATGCTCTTCTGGCGATCCTGGCAGCAAACGTTCACCAAAGAGCTCATACTCAGCGCCTTCGAGAACACGGGTATATGGCCGCTCAACCCTAACGTAGTACTCAGCCGATGGGACGATGTTAGCGACAGTGAGTATGAGACCCCTCCGCCCATTAAGGCTCACGATTGGCGCTCAATTGATCGATTATACAAAGCTGTTGTGGGTGAAAACACCTCAGATGACGCAAGGCAGCTCCGCCGTACTATCCATCACCTCTCTGCTTCTTGTGGGATACTTACAGCTGAAAACAAAGGACTCTCTGCAGCAGTTGCCGCACAAAACCCCTTAAAGAAGAAGCGGGAGACTCTTGCCTTACGCCAACGGAAGAAGGGACGCAGCGAAGCCCTCCTCTACTCCCCCAGCAAAGTACGCGACGCACGTCATCGCAACAAGCTCAATGAGGCGAAGAGACTCGAAGAAGAAGTGGCAAAACACCATCGACGCGAGGAGCGAGCTGCTGCAAGGCTACGCAACAACTTAGAGAGAGAGAGACGCTCTGCTGCGTACGCTGCGCGCCTTGAGGCCTCGAGGCAGAGGAGAGCAGAAGAAGCTGCCGATCGCGAGCGCAAAAAGCAAGAGCGCGACGCTGCTAAATCTATACAATTATCCCAATCGGGCAAGCGCAAGGCATCACAGAAAGCACCTGCAAAAGTCTGTACAAAAAAGAGCCGTTTTGCGCGTGCGCGGCGTGGTGTTGGTGTGGAGGAGCCTCCTCCACCCTCCCGCACAGTCACCACCCGCAGCGGCCGCACCACAACTCGCAATTATTATTCCTTCACAGAGGACTTTTGCATACATCAATATATTACCCCACGAACTTTTCTCGCGATGATCGCTTTTGTGCGTGGCTGTACAGCTTCATTTTGTGGTGTTGAGAAAGTGGGGAAATCGTGCATTGACCCGACGCGTGCATTGACCCGGTGGTCTCGGTATTGGGTCATGCACCGCATGGGCCACCCCACCAAAAATGCGATCGCGCATCCGAGCTTGGTGCACCCGCCTCACAAAATGGATGCATACAACCACAACACATAAGTATTTCAAGCTGAAACTTGTGAAGCTGTTCAATTGTATGTAGATAGTGATAGTCTGAGATTTTCTGGTGTAGAGCTAGCCATGAAAGTTGTTGTTTCCACCATGTTTGATGATCCTCCGCACCATCTCAGGTATGCTCATAACCCACTTGTTTATGACCTCTTGAGGCATAGCCTCCCATTCTGCCTCCCACTGCTGTTTGCACTCCTTCTTGTTGCAACTCAGGGGGAAGTCCCTGGTCACATGACGCCTGATCCAAGGCCAGGCATGCTCAGATGCATTGACCTCAGGAGAATGGCCAGGCCACCACATCCAATCAATGCGCTCAACAATCAAGTAATCACGACTAATTCTTGACTTGTGAGCAGGAGCTCCATCCTGCAGTAGCAAACAAGGGATCCTCTTCTCTTTGAGTGAATTGATCTATAGGGTGAGCTTCTTAAGTGCACCCTCCCGATGACGGTACCCATTAATGCCACCACGTGCACGCTCCCTACGCTTGTAGTCATGCTGTGATGGTACATACTGCTTTTTTCTAGTGTTGTATCTCTTGTTAGAGTCGCTCTCATTGAGGATCTAAAGTGCAGCGCGTGCGTTGCCTTGAAGGATGTTGTCATCCTGCTGGCGCTGTGCATTCTCCTTCCCCAACGCCACCTCTGCAGACTGCTTTTGCTCCTTTGTCTCTTTAAAATAAGTGTAACAAGGGCCCTTGTTATTATATCTAAATGCCCTATAGAACTGCAGGCAACACTCTCTGCGGTTGTGGTCCTTCTTGACGTCATCTTCAAAGCGTTCAGCCTCTTTGCACCAAACTCTCTGCATGCCGCGCTCATCCCCAATGCGAGCAGGTGTCTCATCAGTGAATACAACCTGTCTGAAATCAAACCCAAGACCATCTCCTTCTTTATATCTATCTGGGTTGTGAGCTAATGCCCATTGGTAGCGCTCTTGTTGTTGTTCTGGTGTAAGTGGAGGTTTCCAACCAGGGCGCCGCCGAGCGTATCCAGCATCATACATGATGTTTTGGTGAAGTGATATACTGAAATGTGGCAGGCCACAATTCTCAAAGTCTCCATCTTTGATAGGCTGCCAGCTCTCTTTCTCCCTACTCTTTCTAGATCCAATTGTGATAGCTACAACTTGAGCGCGTTGTTCATCATTCAGCAGTCTTTCTGGGCCTCTGTTGGAAGGATATTCGAAGCAACGAGGGTCAACAATTGTGGTATTGAGTTCAAGAGCACGCTCATTCACCCGCTGAACAGTCCTAGTAACTGTGGACTTGCTAGCGACCCCAGGGCCAAAGAGGTTGGCGCAATCTTTGTGCGAGACTGCCCGCGATGCACGCGCCTGCAATGAAAGCGCCTTCAATTGCAGTTAGCTCACGACGCGTGGTCTTTTTTGGTGAGGGGTGCAGGCCCTCGTAATTTTTAGGCTTTCTGCGCGTAATTTTGTTCTCCATTTGTGAAAAAAGGTTGTGTTTTGGTAGAGTTATGGAGGTTTGAAGTTCTGGTGTTGACATTTTGGTGGGGTGGCCCATGCGGTGCATGACCCAATACCAGCTCCTTCGTAGTTCAACGTCCACGCATGAACTATAATGTTTTGCAAAATACCTGTGGCACCACCCGCGATGGGTTAGTGCGAGGGGTAAGCTGCACCTCAGCCGTCATTGATTCTCATACAAGTTTACTATATAGAGCTGTGCAACAGCGATTCTGACGACCTTGTAGCACTTATGGGTCGCTTTCTAGAGCTCAATTGAGCTATCGCAATCGCTTTTCTGGTGTTGTTGTTGCGGCCACGCCTCCTATCGCCATGGGGGGTACTGGCCACCGCCTCGAGCCCACAGTCACGCAGTATATTACAGACCATATAGATGCCGGCGAATCGAATAAGACTATCGCCAAAGCAACTACAGTCAATCGTAACTGTGTTGCAAAGATGAGGCAGAGCCTGAGGTGGTGGGAGCGCCATACTCGCCCGCCTCTGTCAAGCTCGGAAGACCAGCGAGCGATGGAGTATTCTACCCGCGATGACAGTCAACGGCTACCTCGACTACCTCATGTTTCAAGGCGCCGTTACTGCAGACTTATTTGAGCACTTTCTGGTGTACAAAGTGCTGCCATACTGCACGCCTGGATGGTCAGTGGTTGTCATGGATAACGCCTCTATCCATCGATCACCTCGCGTTGCAGACATCTGTCGTGAAGCAGGTGTTGAGCTGGAGTACTTGCCTCCATACTCACCCGACTTCAACCCGATCGAGAAGAGTTTCAAAGTACTGAAGAGCTGGATAAAACGATTCTGGATGATCGCTGAGTTGTTTGAAGACTTTAGCTACTTCCTACAGTTTGCTGTAGAACAGAGCTGCTTCGGAGTTGATGGCCGTAGCTGGTTTGCAATAGCTGGGTACGGCTTGAACTGGGGATGAGCTAGACGGCCGATGGGAATCCTCTATGGCGGAATTCGATCGCGCAACAACAAATCGCGATTTTAAAGTTCTAAAAATTTGGCAGAAGCTCCTGTATATGCTTGTTAGTTCTTTCTAAGCTAGAATTAATTTTTTATTGTGGCGTTGTGTTGTGGTGTTGATCAATAGAGCTGGAAATATTGGACGGATGGACGAACCTCGTCAAAGTTCCGTTAAAACACCATCATCAGATGCATCCTCCTCCTCCGCGCGCTCTCTCCGAAGCCTCGCTGCAGCTACAAGTCGATCAACGTGATCCTGTTGCTTCTTGTGAAGGCCGGTGTAATACCCCTGCCATACTAGTACTTCTTGTCGCAATCGCAGAAGGTCACCAGGTTGGAGCTTGAAGTGATGTACCCATACTCCCATGCCGAGCCCGTTCTCTCCCTCACTCTCCATCAACATATTGACATCCATCCGAGCTTGCATAACTACCTTCTCTTTTATCTCGTCAACTATATCCTCTCGCCAAACCTGCTTGAAGTGGCGGAGGAAGTTGCGAGTATGGTAGTGTAACTCAAGCCAATGCTCGCACTCGATCGGATGCCACACCATCGGCTCCTTCTCAACTACCTCAGGTACTCTAGCTGCAATAGTAACAGCTTGCCGACGCGGCCTTGAAGGTGTTGACTCCGCCGATCGAGTTGTAGTTGGTGACAACTGAGTAGGCGACTGCTGTGAAGAAGCTTGCATCTGCTGCAACTGCTGCATTAACACCATCTGCTGCATCTGTTGGATCTGTTCAACCACAGATAGAGGCCTACTAGCCTTCTCTTCTACGCTATCTCGCTCTCTTTTGTATGTCATTAGAGCAAGCCTGACGCGATCGCTCGGCTCGTTGATAGTACAGCGACCTTCTGCAACATCTTCCGCCCAGTTCGACAGCTGCCGACTCAGCACTGGATGATGACTATCGAAGCGCGGCGGAGTACTCAGCTGTGGTACCCAGCACGTCTTTAAGTAGTTATGACAGTGCCTATTATCACAGCGCCATCTGTCGATGATGGCGAGTACCATTGGACTAGCGGCTTGCTCTGTCGCTACAACACCAGGCAGGGCTCTCTCCTGCAGCATCGTCGCAGTGGCTGCTCGAACGCGCGACGGCTGTACCTGCTGTACCTGCTCTTTCTGCTCACTCAACACCAGGTCAAAGTCGACGTTGAGGGCTTCGCTCGATTCGAAGTCCAACTGCTTGGCTAGCTGCTTGAATTCACCCCAGGCTAGGTACCCATCGCGCTTTATCGTTTTCTGCCGTCGCTCACTTTTTGCCTGTTTATTTGGGTACACTACTACAGTCAGGCTTGTAACGCTGATCTTTCTTGGAGCCAAATCTATCACCACATCATCTACCCACCCCCACACATCTAGCAGCACCATCTCGTCAACTTTGACACCCATAAAGCTGTCAGAAGCCACCAGCGGGTGCCTGGTGAGATCACCAAGGCAAGCGCGGTACCTTACACTTGCAACAGCTTCAAACTCTTCCCAAGAGACTCCTTCATCGCCGACAGCACCAGCGACGGCGGCGACAGCTTCCTCATCCTCCGGGCACGGGTCAACCGATTCTTCGAGGTCGTTGTCCTCATCCTCTACGCCTTGACCAGTTATCACCTCCTCCCTAAACACTATATCGCCCGCCTGTGCCTCAGCGGCAAACTGGCTCGCTTCTGCTGCCTCCAGAGGCTCGGGTTCGACGCGCACGCGCTTCTTCGGTCGCTTATTACGAGCTGTAGACGGTGAAGGATTCTCCCCTCGTTCGAACGGTGTAGGACGCTTCCGCTTCCGTTTACTAGTATCTTGTGTAGATGGTGGAGCAGCTGGCTCCTGTGTGGCTGCCGCATCAGCGGAGGTCTTCTTTGAGCGCGTCAGAGGCATCACAACACCGAAAAAAGCCACGATAGGCCAAAATTGAAGCCTTAATATTGATTAGAACGATTCAGAAGGCTGATAATAGCCTCAGTATCTTATTTGTATGAGGTTTTGGTGAGCAGAAGATCCAGTCGTCATCCCGAGCCCTGCCCCGCACGCTAACCAGATGCCACAGGTATTTTGCAAAGGACCCATAACGTAGGAGACGGGCGAGTCGGACACTGTGCCAAGCCCCCACCAAAACCATCTTAACTACTACTATACACGCGATGTCTCAATAACCCCACGATTTACCAGCTTCAAAGGAGGCTCGAATACAGCTCGCAATTCAGGCTATCGAACGCGACGCGACACTATCTCAGAGACGAGCTGCATCAATCTACAACGTCTCACATACAACACTAAGCGACCGACGCGCTGGAAACCTGTTTCGCCCTAATTGCACGCCCAATTCGATGAAGCTACTTAAAACAGAAGAGGATGTGATTGTCCAGCATATACTCGACCTTGATGCGCGAGGATTTCCGCCTAGGCGCGCAGCCGTTAAAGATATGGCTGATTCCTTCCTTGCTGAGCATCACCGCGACCCAGTTGGCCAAAACTGGGCTAAGACCTTTGTTAAGCGTCGGCCAGAGCTCAAAGTCAAATTCAATCGAAAGTACGACTATAAGAGAGCCTTATGTGAGAGTCCTCAGCTTGTAAGAGACTGGTTCCGGCTGGTAGAGAATACGAAAGCCAAGTACGGCATCCAGGATGAAGACACCTATAACTTCGACGAGGCTGGCTTCATGATGGGCGTTATATCAACTGGCGCAGTAGTTACAGGTTCTGAGCGTCGAGGGCGGCCAAGGAGCGTTCAGCAGGGCAACCGGGAGTGGACTGCGGTAATCCAGGGCGTCAACGCAACGGGGTGGGCAATTCCACCCTTTATCATCTTCCAGGGCAAGAACCACCTCTCTGCCTGGTATAAGGAGGAGAATCTACCTCACGACTGGGTTATCGCGGTCTCTGAGGACGGCTGGACGACGAACGAGCTTGGCCTCCAGTGGTTGAAGCACTTTGACAAGCATACGAAGGGGCGCACTGTTGGCTCACACCGACTGCTTATACAATCGGGTGCCAAAAGTCTGTTCGCGTTGACGCATGGACCACCACAACCACATTTGATTACCAACTTCAAAGCAGTATAACTCTCTACTACATAGACCAAATAAGACAATTAGGGTTGCAAATTAATCGCATTACGCTTAGTATCTAGTCTGGTAGCCCTTTGCACGTCGCACAGCGTCTAGGCGTCGTGGCATAGACCTAATAAGGCGTTTGATCAGTGCGTCAGGTATAGCAGCCCATGCCTCAATCAACCCCAATTCGAACGCCTCCCACTCAGCTAGAGAGTCTCCCATATAGTCAAATTCAGGATGCAGCTCATGGAGCTTCTTTTTAAGTGCCCACCACATGTGTTCAATAGGGTTAAGGTCAGGTGAGTATGGTGGCCATTTGATCGTAGCAACACCATGAACCTCTAGCCACTCCTTCGAGACCTGGGAAGTGTGGATAGGTGCGTTATCCTGCATAAACCACTCGCCTGGCCTGTAGCTGTCCTGGAGACCTTCCTCAAGTGCTCGTATGTAGCTCTGAGCTGTGTATCCATTGCGTTTGGCTAATGTGTCGCGATTCATAATTACTAGACGACTACGCCTTGCTCGGCCACCTGGAGTCATCCATATTGAGCCCCATACCATACGAGCAGGTTGGCGAGCAGTGGTGACCTCCTCAACCATCTCGTGCGACCATTTATCCTCAGGTAGTCGCCATACCCAGGGCGTGTTGTGGCCAGATCCACGAGCAACGCTGCACTCGTCACTGAACCTGATAGTATGCCTCCCAAAATCAAACCCCAGCCATTCATTAGTAAGATTGAGGCGTTCCGCAGCTGTGTTCTTGTTGATTTTTGGCCTACGTCTCGCTCTGAACTTGCGGTATCCCTCGTCAGCCATTGCGCGCTGCACAGTACGCTTAGAAACGCTGGGGTAG
The DNA here is from genome assembly GCA_009982855.1 of Lizonia empirigonia. Lineage (NCBI taxonomy): Eukaryota > Fungi > Ascomycota > Dothideomycetes > Pseudoperisporiaceae > Lizonia > Lizonia empirigonia. The sequence continues at coordinate 135,184 of JAADKA010000013.1, read as the reverse complement.
GTAGTATTGGCGTCCCACAGTCCAGCCTCCTCCATAAGCTTGTGGTACTCAATACCTGGGTTTTTCCGAGCAATCCGTAGCAGCCGGCGATGGTCTCTACTAGTCAATTTAGGTGGCCGGCCTGTCCGAGGCTGCGTTGTGGTGCTGCAGCTGGTTGTCCATCGGAGTACTGTTTTCTGTACGCACCGCTGCGAGCAGTCCAGCGCGTCAGCAACTTCGCTTGTCGACACACCAGCCTCAACCTGGGCTAAGCAGTATATCCGTTGGGCTTCTGATAATTCACCTCCGCGCACTCGATTTGATGAAATTTTAGTGCTAAAAGCTCTCATATTGATGTAGTCGTGTGTAGTTGAAGAAGATACCCCTCTTTAGAGTTCGCGTTGTTGAAATGGTCTGTGCACACGCGCGAACAGACTAAAGTCCTAGTACAGTAGTTGATGGCCATGAAAGCCACGACTCGCTCGAATTCCAGCAATACTGCAAGGAGAATAAGATTATCACTCTCTGCATGCCTCCTCACTCATCGCATATCCTGCAGCCACTTGATGTGGGTTGTTTCTCGCCGTTAAAGAAGGCGTACCGTGTTCGTGCACGTGCCGCCCGTATCGCGTGACGATCGCCCCAACCACCATCTTGCACACCAAAACATGAAGCTTTTGAGCCACATACAATAGCTATTATCGCGAGATTTTCTGATGGATTGATATGTTAACTATGGCGAACAATTTGCATTACTCAGATTATGTGTATCTAGTCGGCAGCTTGACAGCGCGGCCGCTGCGGGCGACCTTGGCTGGAACAGCAGGTGCGACTTCAGCAGGTGCTGCAGCACCACTAGAACGTTTTTGCCGCTTGCCCTTTGGAGCTGATATCTGTGAGGCTTTGCGCTTACCCGTCTGGGAAGTTTGGATAGGTGCAGTGGTGTTTTGGGCTGCCTTTCGAGCAGCTGCCTTAGCGGCTTTTTCGGCCTTCTCCTTCTCGCGCTCCTCTCGCTTTGCTGCAGTCGCCACACGCCTCTCCTCCTTAAGCTTCTTATTGTATAAGGCGTTAGCAGCCTTGAGCTTCGTCATCTCAACTTTCTGGAGTTTCTCCTCTTCAGCGAGGCGCTTGTTCGTCCGATCACGTGCCTCAGCCTCAGCCATCTTTCGGGGGGACCAGAAGACAGCCCCACCGTGATACTCCTGCCTCTGCTGCAAATCAAGCACCTTGCCCTTCTTGTTGTGCTTCTTTTTGGTGGTGAGAGCCTCGCGTAGGCCCTCATTCTCATCTGTGAGAAGCTCGTTTTGGTTCGCGAGGTGGTGGAGCAAAGTAGATACTTTTTTGAGTTCGGACGACGATCTGTTAACTGCCGCGTGTAGGAGGCGATCCGCCTCACGCCAGGTGGGCTCGGGCTTGTTGTTTGGCTTGTTTGGCGGCTTCGGTGGGAAGCGTTTCAGCACTCTCTCTCGATCCATAGGCCATATACCAGTAGCAGCAAAAGAGCGTAGGATCGTCCGCTTCGTGAAGCTCTCACGCCAGGAGTCCCAGAACAACAGGAAGAAATCGCCCTTCTTGATTGGGACTAGCCCTTGGCTCCGTTGGGTGAAGTTTGCAAGCTTTTTTGAATACGCGTTAGCTAATGGCTTAAAGCAAACAACATCTAGCGGTTGCAGCGTATGGGTGCTGTGAGGTGGAAATACAGCAACAAAGATCTTGCGCGTAAGGCAGTAGTGTAAAAAGTTGTCTGTAAGGTGGCTGCCGTGGCCGTCGAGGATAAGTAAGCGCCACTCTCTCCCGTGGCGGGCTTTTTTCTTCGTGCAGCGGTCGAAAACCTGCTCTAACCAGGCCAATCCTACGTCATTATTCGTCCATCCAGATGGTGTTGAAGCCACAAAGACGTCGTGTTTGCCGGCTTTGATATCAGCCACCCACTGCGCTTGTATCGTACAGTTTGCAGACTCGTAGATCAGCCCCGGCGGCAGCGCAGTCCCATCCGCACAGATCGCAGCGATAGTTGTTATCCACTTTCGAGAGCCATCCTGGAGGGCAGCGGTGACCTCTTTGCGCTCCCATTGGCTGCGTGTGAAGACTCTTTTCGAGCGCCCGATCACACCTATCATGAAGCCCTTTTCGTCCATATTGTAGCTATTGTAGGGCAGGATCTCATGCTCCTCTATCTTGCCGTGCAGGAGCTCAAAGTAGAGCTTGTATTTGAAGTATGAGTCGGCTGAGTGGCGTGTAGCGTCCATGGCGGTGCCCCATTTTGAGATGAGCGCGTCCTCGTGTCGGTGCTTGAAGCGCGTCACCCAGGACTCAGAAACGCGTTCGTGGGCTATCGTAGAGGCAAAATTTCGTATCATGGTATTAGTGGGCGGTAGGCCTCGCCTTGTTAAGTCTCTAATATAGAGTATAAGCTCCTCCTCTTGTGCTGGCGTAAGTTTCTTTTGGTCGAAGATTTTGGCTTGTCGCGTGCCCTGACGGCCCTGGTGTCTTCGAGCCAGCGTACATCTATCTACACCAAACCAATCAGCATACTCCTGGTATACAAGATCATCTCTTGGCTCGCGCGATTCGATTGCTGCAATCGCTTCGTTAATCCGATCCATATTGATAGAGTTGTCGCGTGTCGAAGTTAGAGTGTTTGTCGCGTAAATTGAAGTTGGCGATCGTCACGCGATACGGGCGGCACGTGCACGAACACGGTATGGGCGCCAAGCCGAGATCCTGATTTGCAACCGGATTAACCACATCACTAAACTTGAGTTCCTACCATGCTTTATTGCTGCTTTCAACGCTGCGATTACAAAGAGTAATATCCTAGGAGGCTTTCGAGGCGCTGGCTTGGTTCCGATCGACCCAGAGGTGGTGATATCGCAGCTTGACATACGGCTGCGCACCCCTACGCCACCTACCGTCGAGGACGGTTCCTGGCAGTCGCAAACACCAAGCAATACCCTAGAATTTGGGTCGCAATCAAAGCTAATTCAAGAGAGGATTCAACAACATGTAGATAGCTCGCCAACGTCAATGGTTGATGCCCTTGCAAAGTTTACTAAAGGCGCGGAGATAATGGCGCATTCTTTGGTGTTAATCACTAAGCGCAACGCTGAGCTTCAAGCCGCTAACGAGGCCGCCTCACGCCGTAAATCGTACAAAAGAAAGCGAGTACAGCAGGAGGGAGCCTTAACAGTTGAAGAGGGCATACAATTAACAGCGCTCAAGGAGTTTGGGGCGCGCAGTGATGGGAAGAAGACGAGGAAGAGGGCGCGCGCTGATGAGGGCGGCCAGCCTTTAAGGCGCTGTGGACGCTGCGGCGAGGCTAGGCACAACGCGCGCACGTGTAAGCTAGATGGAGAAATAGTTTCTAAATAATATCCTATACTATACATCACTATACAGCACTGTCAAGGACCGTAGTGTTGAAAAATTAAGATGGTTTTGGTAGGGGCTTGGCACAGTGTCCGACTCGCCCGTCTCCTACGTTAGTAGTTATGTTCCTTAATTATTTACAGGTAAGAATATATATATCTTGTACTCTGCTGCAGAAAATACTTTCGGTACTTCCATTAGATCGCTTATACGACAGGCCAGCCGCTGGAGAAGTCAATCTTGTTGATACCGAATTGCTTCTGGCCATCGGCGTAGCCGATGCGGGTGTCAACATAGTGGTAGTAGAGGAGAGGTCCCTCCTTGGGGTCCCAGTAGACACCCTGACCGCCGGGACCGTACACCCAGCCGTGGGACTCAAGTACGGTGGTACCGCCACCCTCAGTGCACTTCTTACCAGACTTGTCGACGAAGCCGCCGGTAGCGCTGGTGGACCTGCAGACCTGGATCTTGTATTCGGCGCCCGTAGCAGGGCGACTGGAGTCGTATCCGCAGCACTTGCCAGCAGAGAAGAAGAGATAATGGTAGTTGCCGCTCTTGGCAATGTAGGCCGCCTCCTGAGCGTGCTCACCTTCGGGCTTGAAAGCGATGTTGGTGGGCGCACCCCCGGCAGACTGGAGGGGAGGGTTGTTCATATTCACGGAGAATAAGTCATTCCAGAAGGAACCGAACGACATAACGAACTTGGACCCATCCCAGTAAAGAGCACCATCAATAGCGTTATAGTTCTTGCCAGCCGCAGAGGTGATGCCGGTACTGCCATGGTCGGTCCAAGAGCCTGCTGCAAGGGTTTTGGAGGTTGCAACACCGATGGCGGAGTCCTGGACACCGAAGGACGAGACGGTGTAGTAGAGATAGTAGGTGTCGCCCACCAGTGTCACATCGGGAGCCTGGAGAGTGTCAGCATGGTACGAGGCAATATAATTCCCGAATAAATTACCCAAAGGTCATCCTTGCCATTGAGGTTAATCGTGGAGCCGGCGGGGATGGCAGCACCCTTGTAGGTCCAGGGTCCAGTGACAGCCGGTGCAGAGTGAATAGCAATCTTGCCACCTGCGATAGTGTTAGTGACCATTGCATCCAGCGGTCACATGGATAACTGACCAGTGGAAAAACGGTAGTATGTGCCATCGGTGTGGCGGATAAGGGCCGGGTCGTGGGCGTTGTTGCAAACACCGCTGCAGGCCATGGGGTTGGCATAGCCGTAGACAACACTAACTGCCGACAGCAGCGAAGCAATGATAGTAGAACGCATCCTGGCGATCGAGAAGCGAATGAAGAACGGGTAAGAAGATCACCGACTGAAAGGATGAAGACAAGACATGCAACGAGAGTCATTGTAGCTATATATCAGCCACGTAGGATCAAAGAAGCTCCCGAAATCTCGGCGTACTGGGGAAATGAGGATTGTTAACCCGGTCATTGTTTCCAACGGTGAGTGGTGGAATCACTTAGCTCAAGGTACGAGCTGTAAGTGCCGTTCCGGAGAATTCATACAATAGAGTAAGGCCATATTTGACAGACAGGCTAATCAAATGTGGAGTAGGCAGGCTAATCAAATGTGGAGTAGACAGGCTAATCAAATGTGGAGTAGACAGGCTAATCAAATATGGAGTAGGCAGGCTAATCAAATGTGGAGTAGACAGGCCGCGCTGTAGATTGTGCGAGGTTTCGAGTGGTTCACGGGTCGCAATAGCGTGGTTCACAGGCCATGCATGATGATGCTAGTGATGGTGGCTCAAAGCATGAAACTAGGGCCGTGCCGAATGTGGCTAAGGCCTAAGTAGGGCAGGTAAACATGAAACACTACCAAGTCCAAGTGCCGAGCGTCGGTAATTGCATACTATGGTATCATGCGTAAGTTTTGTGAGTGGAGATGCACGGTGGGGGTGCTTGGCGGATGATGCGGAACCTCTCTATCGTCCAAATTACATCAAATCCTACCTAATTCTGTATACAATACAATGTTAACCTGTTTCGAGAAGCATCTCTGTGTGCCCCCCAGAATGTCTACTACTCGTCCATTTCATCCATCTCATCTATCCTATCCATCTCATGTATCCCATCGATCAACCGTCCTAAAATGGCTACTCCTTGTCCATCAACACCACCCCATAGTCAGCATTTATCACGGGACCAGCGCCTGCAGGTACAGACTCTACGGCTAGCTGGTCATACGTACAGATATATCGCCAACCTCCTCCACGTCACCGAGCGACAAGTTGAGTGGGCAGCTACTAGTGTTTCTGTCACTCCAAAACGACGTAGTGGTCGCCCACGTATCCTTACAGATGCCCAAGTAGACGAGCTTGAGGCGTACGTCCGATCATCACGACGTACACGTCAGATGAGCTGGCATCAACTTGCGTACGGTCCCTTTGACGCATGGGGGTGTCAGAGTACGTGATACGCCGTGCCTTGACTGCTAGAGGATACACACGCCGCATTGCCCGAGCCAAGCCACCTCTCACCCAACTCCATAAGGACTTGCGCCTTGCCTGGGCTCGTGAGCATGTCAACTGGGAGCCTTGGCAGTGGTGGAGGATCCTCTGGAGTGACGAGACGTGGGTAACTGGAGGGCGGCACCGTCGAGTATGGGTAACAAGGAAGACTGGAGAGGAGTTAGATCCTACCTGTACTGTTGACAAGGTACCAAGATTGTATGTAAAGTATGACAAAGCCAAGATTTGGCCACCCCGAATAATACAGCCGAACATCTCCACCGTGCCGCCCCACTCACAAAACTTACGCATGATACCATAGTATATAGGACCCCTGACAATGATTCGAGAATGACTCGTGCACTGCATGCATTCTCTGAAAGACTTCTACAAAAGGTCTGTTGTCCACCCTCTACCAGAGTTGGCAACAAACAAATCAAGTCCAAATCAAGTCTCTCCACGCAGCACCATCTGGTCCGTGTTAGCGGGCACATACCAACAGTAGGGCTGTTCGCGGGACTTGATTTGATTTGTTTGTTGCCAACTCTGCCCTCTACAAACAACCAATGTCGAAACGCACATTAGTGCACACACGCACGAGAGACAGACGTCCGCGCTCCCACATGGCTTTTTCGAACACGTTACCGGAAGATCTTCTTAGAGGTTGACTGCTCATCACACAATTGTCTGCCTGCGCCCCAGAATGTCTATCGAAAAAGTCTTCCTTGTAGAAGTTACATGCAGTCCGCAGAAACAACAACATTCATCGCCATTGATAAGCGTCATACACCGATTTTCATTGTAACAAAAACTGTGTGCGAAGCTGCGCGGTAGGCTTGGAGCTCGCCAGGAGGTCCTCGACTTTGCCTTGGAACCTGTATCAAGGTCAAGTATGCCTGATCCCTAATAAAGATTATATGCTGATGTCACACATTCATTTGGCATTTTGTCAGACGACAGACGGACGCGCATGGTGTGTGGCAGAGGCTGCGACAATAGATGCGCAACCAACACCTATGGAGCGACAGTTTCCGGGTTAACGTGCCCGTGCACGCCGAACACCGACGCGCGCGTCTCAACACAATAACTTTGACGCGCTATAACTTAGCAACCATGGCTCCGATTGACGATGCAATTGCTGATATGGAATCGCAAGAACCAGGAGAACAACTTACAATAGCAGAATTTGCGAGGAAATGGGGTGTTAACCGCGCAACTCTATCGCGAAGGTGGAGGCGAGTGACAACGTCTAGAGATGAGGGGTATACAAAACAACAAGCCGTCAGCCCAGAGCAAGAGGTAGAGCTTGTACGATATATCACTAAGCTTACTAAGCAAGGCCTACCTCCTACGGGGGAGATGATCAGGAATTTCTCATCAGAAGTAGCCCGTCAGCAGCTCAGCGAGAGCTGGGTTACTCGCTTCATCAACCGGCACGAGATCCATCTCATCTCAAAGTGGACCACCGCCATGGATCGTACGCGCCACCTGGCTGATTCTGAGTCAAAATACCGTCTCTACTTGGAGCTACTGCATCAAAACATCACTGAATATCACCTTGAGGCTCGAGATATATACAATATGGATGAGAAGGGCTTCTTGATTGGCTTGATAGGCAGAAGCAAGAGAATATTCAGCAGGCGGCAATGGGAGAAGAAAGAGGTTCGAGCATTTCTCCAGGATGGATCACGCGAGTTTCTGACACTCCTAGCCTGCTGTTGCGCCGATGGGAGCTCGCTGCCTCTAGCCCTCATCTATGCAGCTGAAAAAGGAGCTATACGATCAAGTTGGGTGGAGGATATTAAGGCAGGAGAGCATGAGGTCTTTGTCTCATCATTTCCAACAGGCTGGTCAAACGATAACATAGGCCTAGCTTGGCTTGAGCAGGTGTTTGATCGCTGTACAAAGCAACGACCAGGTAGATGGAGATTACTTATCCTTGATGGCCATGGATCTCATGTCACGATGGAGTTTATCGACTACTGTGATCGCTATAGGATCCTCCTTATAATCCTTCCCCCCCATTCAACTCATACGCTCCAGCCGCTTGATGTAGTGCTGTTCAAGCCACTCTCTCAAGCCTACTCTAACGAGCTCACCAACCATCTCTATAAGGCTCAAGGCCTCATCCTAATCAAGAAAGGAGACTTCTTTCCGCTCTTCTGGAGCGCCTGGAAATCCTCCTTCACGGAGAAACTCATATTGAAGGCGTTTGAAGCTACTGGGATCTGGCCGATGGACGCCAACGCTATCCTTCGCAGATTTGCCAGCACGCTAGAAGCTGAGAGAAGCTCATCATTAGGGCTCTCTGATCATGATTGGAGAAAGATGGATCGATTGGTTCGAGCTGCTGTCACTAATAGCCATCAGTATGAGGCAAGAAAGCTGCGCTTAAGCGTTCACCATCTCTCTGTCCAGAATGAGCTTTTAAAGCATAAAGTAGAGGGTTTAGAAGAGGCTCTTTTATACAAACAGAAGCATAAGAAGAAGGGTAAAGCTCTTGACCTTCAACAGCGCCAGGAGTATCACGGTGGCGCTGTCCACTGGTCTCCTCGCAAGTTGCGTGAGGCTCGAGCTAGAGAAGCAGTACGGGAGCGAGATGAGACGGAGAAGAAACTCCAAAAAGCACGGGCCAAGAAGCAGCGTGAGGAGGCTCGACTGCAACGTCAAGTTGAGCTCGAGGAGAGGCGTGTGGAGAGGCAGAGGCTCAAGGAGATGAGGGAGCTTGAGCGAGCTGAGAAAGCAGCTGAACGCGCGCGCAAAGTTGGAGCTCAACACCAGAAAAAAGCCATCCAACAAGCTCCACAACGCAAGCGACCAGCCTCACGAGAGACCTTATCAAGCAACAAGCGTCAAAAACGCGCTGGCGCTGCTCACGCTGGCGTTTAAGCTCGAGATGAGCCATCTGCTGCTCCAGCCAAAGTCACATCACGTGGCCGCAACGTCAATCTCCCACAAAAATATAGATAGTACAAGTTGATCGCAAGCATCTAATTACTATAACACTATGTTTTTATCAATATTGAGCTATTGTGTGGCGTTGTACAGCCTCATTTTTGAGATCGCTGAGATGGTGTTCGGCGTGCACGGACACGTTATTGTTGTTATCGAATGTTTTGAGACAAAATGTGAACACTGAACACTTGTGAACACTGAACACTCTTTGCCCCTGCGTTGATTGGTACATATACCTTTCTAACAGAATGGCAGATTTTCCAGCAAGCGCCCCACTTATGCACCTCGGTGACTCAACAACCAACCACACATCAGCCATAGTTATGACCACTACAACACAGCACCCTTCCCTAGGGACCATTGCACGTTACAATGGCTTTACTCGATCTCATCCTTAGCACATTCCTCGAGCATCCCTTGACATCGACAGTGACATTTATCGTGCTGCTGATCTGCGCTCGCACGATATACCGCATCTACTTCCATCCGCTATCGCACATTCCCGGGCCGATACTATCCAAGGCGACTTCGTTATGGCTTCATTATCACGCCTACATTGGCGACGAAGCCAGCACCATCCATCGTCTACATACCAGATATGGTCCATACGTTCGTGTGGCGCCCAACGAGGTCGACATTAGTGATGCGGATGCTGTCCAGCCTATCTACATAGCGAAAGGTGGGTTTGCGAAAGCGCCCTGCTATGCAAACTTCGACATTGATAGCCACAAAACAATATTCTCGACCACAAGTTCTGACTACAGGGCACCACGAGCCAAGGCTGTAGTGGCACTTTTCTCTACGAAGAGCCTGAGAGAAAATCGGGATGCGATTTCTGGATGTGTCGATCGTATGGTCAGAGTTGGCAACAAACAAATCAAATCAAATCAAGTCCCGCGAACGGCCCTACTGTTGGGATGTGCCCGCTAACACAGACCAGATGGTGCTGCGTGGAGAGACTTGATTTGGACTTGATTTGTTTGTTGCCAACTCTGCGTATGGTGGAGAGGTTGAGCCAAGAAGCACTCACGAAGAAACCTGTCAACGTGTTGAACCTTACAAGAGCATTGGGTGTTGATGCAGTATCGACGCACTTGTTTCGCGAAAACTATAACGGAGTAGCTGAGAGTGGGCCAACTCTGAGTGTGAGTGCATTCGTCGACGCGTTTGTGGCCGTTGGGCGCTTCTTCTACTTGCCAACTACAGCCTTTGTTTGGCTGGAGTGAGCGGCAGCAAAATGGATGGCCGATCGAGAGACAGGAGAGCATGACACTCGTCGACAAGTTTGTTAGCAACCTGGTATCCGGCACGTCTGCCAAGTCGCAAACATATCCAGGCCGCCTGATGGCCGCCGGCATCAGCAATGCAGAAGTCGAAGCTCAGTGCAAAGATTTGCTGTTCGCCGGCACCGACTCGACTGGAATGAACCTAGCAACCATCATCAGAGGGCTCGTGATGTATCCTGAAAAGTATGAGCGGCTAAAGCGCGAGGTAGACAACAACGCCACGCTTGGTGCGGAAGCCGAAGACATTCAGGCTCTGCCTTACCTTACCGCAGTCGTCAAAGAGAGTTTACGAATTAGCATGGCAAATCCTACGCGTCTACCGCATGTGGTACCCGCGGGTGGGTGGATGTTCAAAGGGAAATACTTTCCTGCGGACTCAATAGTCGGATGTTCCGGCTATGAATTCCACTTCAACGCAGAAGTCTTCCCAGACCTACGCCAGTTTATTCCAGAGCGTTGGTTAAGCGCCACTGAAGAGATGTCAAAATACTGGTTCGCTTTTGGTGCAGGTAGTCGAGCATGCATAGCCAGGAACTTGGCAACCCTGGAGCTGCACCTTGCAACAGAAAGACTGGCTAGCAGCAAAGTTCTCGATGGCGGACAGGTGGTGCAAGAGGATGTTGAGATCTATGAGTGGTTCAATTCCAAGGTCAAGGGGGAAAGGATCGACATTAACTGGAGCTGAAAGAATGAAAGTAAGGAGCTTGTCGTCTATACGAGCTCGCGGGTCGCTATCCCAGCCATGTTTCCAGGTTCACTAGCCTGATGGTCAATCTGATTGAAGCTTGAGAGCTGTGGAAGAAGACTCATATCTTGTTAGTTCGAACCTCGAACAGGCAAAAGACACGAAAACACCAAAGCCTTTCGTCGCTTCTGATGTGAATCCAATCTTGCGCATGAGCAGCTGCAGGAGATCTTTCAATGCTTCATAGCAAGCTTCCCCATCCTCTTCATTCAGCGTCCTGGGCTTCTCTCTAGGGGCGACTCTTCTGCACCGGCATAAGTCCGCACTTGCCAGGTCTTATGAGCTGCTGGTTCTGAGGGGATCCGTCTTTCGAACTTCTTGGATAATTTCTACACATCTTCCATTTTGGGAATCTTATCCGTAAGTTTAGAGCTTTGTCTACAAGCACTTCTAGAGCCAACGTTGCAAATTTGTGAGGCCTCAGGTTTGTTCGTTGAGGTCCATCTAATGAGCTTTCGTGCTACGACAAGTACTTTACCTTGACGGATAATTACCTCTCCTTGTTGACTGGAGACGAGGTTTCATCCGTCGAAACAACCCGACTGGAATGGAAGCTTGCATAAGTAAAGCGCTGGCGTTCCTATCTCGCGAAATTCCTGGGAATCTGAAACCTGGATTGATCTTCGACATCGAACTTTAGGCATTGGTCATGAACCTGATTAGATAATGGTGTGCCATGTGGGTGACTTGTCTCCGCGCGTAGGAATGTTGGCAGCCAACATAAGTCGAGCTGCAGAGAAGGCAGTATTTCTAAGACTGTCGCAAAAAACAGGACAGTTCTTAATGCAGAAGACGTACCGTGCAGGGAATCTTGCAAGAAATCATGGCACAGCAGATCAACCAGAATTGACGTGGAAGTGGGTATCAGTGTTCAAGATGAGAGAGGTATACGGGTAGAGGAACATACATGATGCCCAGACGTGGATGGTTTGACATCAAAAGATGTCAGAAAGTAGGTGCGTAAAGAGAGGATCTACTGAACATCGAGCGTTAGGCCAAGGCGCTACCGTGTCCGTGCGCCCAATGCACGGATTGAGTCAATGCACGTTTTCCTCACCATCCACTCCACAGAAAATGAGGCTGTAGAGCCACTCACAATAGCTAATATTATAAGATATCGTGGTTTAGTAGTAATTGATTACTTACGAAAAAGATGTACTATTTAAATTTTGCTGGCAGCTTGACGTTGCGGCCACGTGATGTGATTCTGGGTGGAGGCGCCGGGGGCGAGGCCTGGGGAGCACCACCACCAACATCACCAATATTCACACGTTTTGAACGTTTTCTTGGGCCAGTAGCTTGTAAAGCTTTCCTCTTACCCTTTTGAGATAATTGTAGAGCTTTTGCAGCGTCGCGCTCAAGCTTTAGACGTTCTCTTTGAGCCTTACGTTCAGCGACTCCCTTGGCGTAATCTTCCTTCTCCTGCCTCTGCACCTCAGCAGCTGCCTCTCGAGCCACACGTCGATCCTCCTTCTCCTGCTCCTCCACTAGCTTCTTGGCAGCAGCAAGCTCCTTCTTGGAGGTTTTTTTGAGCTGCTCCTCTATATCCAGGCGTTGAACGACGTCATATCGATGCTCAGCTTCTCGACGCTTACTTGGTGACCACATCACAGCTCCACCATGGTATTCTTGACGTTGTTGGAGCGGCAAAGTATAGGACTTCTTTGATTGCTTCTTCTTCCGCTTTAGTGAGCTTTTGAGGCCCTGGATCTCTTTGTCGAGTAGTTGATTTTGTATAGTGATGTGGTGGAGTGAGCGCAGTACTTTCTGAGTATCCTTGCTCCGTCTGTCGGTAGTAATATTCCGTATAAGCGTCTCAACTTTAAGCCAGTCTTTGCTGCTGTATACAGAAGTATTAGAGTCGTTAGAGGAGGCCTCAGACTCCTCCTATGTGAACTTATCCACCACAATACTTGGATTTAGTGGTTGGTTGGTTGGTTGGTATTCATTTTACGTCTAGTTGATGAGGATTAAGTCCACCATCTCGCCTCCCGAAGGGCATATACGACGTGCTAAGCTATGGAATTACAGTGCTAACACACTACCTTAGAAAGCATTTCTGGCCTGCGCGGGTATTGCTACCATTTCAAGCTACAGCTCCCCGTCCAGTTAGGGAGACTGAGCAGTGTGTGTACATTAGGGTGGGACCCTTGTGTGTGTTCAGAGGCAGTTTAGTGCCGTGAGAGAAAGAAAAGGAAAGAGTAGGTGGGTGTGGAGAGCCGGTGCTCTGTCGAATCGGAGCCGTGGTTCTGCGCGAGGAGAGCCTTTGTGCTGGGCCTGGCGATGCCTGTGTCTGAGGAGATAGGTGTAGTAGGAAGGCAGAGCCAGGCCTATCCTTCTTCTTTATCCCCAAGGGTTGTGAAATGTAAGGCCATGCTGGCTGCCTTGTTTGCGTGTTGTGTCAGGTCAGGGACGCTGACAGTCGGTCTTCAGAGAGCTGCAAGCAGCTCTCGTCGTTGTGGGTGTGGAGAGCCGGTGCTCTGTCGAATTGTGCCGTAGCTCTTCGCGTGGAGAGCCTTGCGTTAGGCCTGGCAATGCCCTTATATTGCAAGAACAAGGAGTGGCAGGACTGTCTCCTTGTCTTGGTGGTGGTTGTGGCCTTCGACCGAACGTGAAAATCTGAGTGGCGCACGGGCCATTTTGAAGACATTTCAGCTCAGCGAAGAGCTGAAAGACAAAAGAGGCCAGCGCGCCTGCCACAACGCCTGCAGCGGAGAGAGGACGTTGGGAAACAGATTTAAGAAGGCATTTGAGTCGTATTTTAACGAAAAATCGATAGATATCGACCTTTCGCTGACCTGGAAAAGTTGATGTTCGGGTGTTGGATTTAGTGGTTGGTTGGTTGGTTGGTATTCGATTTTCGTCCATAGGATGGGGATTAAGTCCACCATCACCGCCTCCCGAAGGGCATATAGGACGTGCTAAGCTAAGGAATTACAGTGCTGCTACACTACCTTAGAAAGTATTTCTTGCGTACGCGGGTATTGCTACCATTTCAAGCTACAGCTCCCCTTCCAGTTGGAGAGACTGAGCCGTATGAGTACATCAGGGTGAGTCCCTTGTGTGTGTTCAGAGGCAGTTAAGTGCCGTAAGAGTGGGATGGAGAGAAGGAGAGTAAGGAGGAGAGTTAGAGGAAGAAAGTAGGGGAAAGAGTAGGGTTATTTGCTGCTGTTGCAACACAGGGTAAGCTACCGGGGGCAGACCTTGGTGTAGTACTGTGTGAGTTGGGTGAAGGCTTCGAAGGCCTCTGGATCCCCAATCAGCACGGCAGTATACGCTAGGCCATCGCTCCGGCTGGATGGTGGTATGGAAGGTCGAAGTGGCCACCGGCCAAAGGCCCCTAGGGTCTTGCGGCAGAGCGCAAGGTGCTCTGGCGTCTTGTCGCGCCCGCATGAGCAGGTGAGATTTGCATCGCTGTGATGGAACCTCTGGTGATACCATGCAAAGTCTCCATGCATAGATCGGATAGAGAGTAGTCTAGCTAAGGTGGCTCTTGGTAAGTCTAGCTCCGTTGGACCGCTGCGTGGTGCATAGTCCAAGTCCCAGCTCTTGTACCATTTTGAGAGCTTAGTCTTCTTGTCAGACCACCAGGTCTGTTGTGTGTGCTGTAGTGTCTTGCGGGCTATTGTCTTGATGCCTGAGAGTGTAAGCATAGCAGCTTTTCCAGTTGGGGGTGATGGGTGCTGGGCTTCTAGGTTGGCTAGTCTGTCTGCTGCCTTATTTCCTTCGATGCCTAGGTGTCCAGGGGCCCATTTGATAGAGATGTCGTGTGTCTCCATAGCACCGTGGCACTCCAGGAAGGCCCACTGAGAGGTAGGGGGTGCGTCGCCCCTGAGGCACCATATCACTGAGGTGCTGTCTATGCACAGCCAGATTCGGCGAGTGTTGAGAGCTGGTTGTCTTATGGTGTGCTGGAGGCCCCTCCATGCCCCTACTGCTTCCGCGTCGAAGACGTGTGAGGTAGGGTGAAGTGACCCACGTCCAGTGTGAAGTTGTTTTCCGTCCTGATACACTGCAAAGCCGTAGGTCACGCGCTTCTCCTTCCCCTTTGTGTATTGTTCAGAGCCGTCTGAGAAGATAGTCACGTCTAGTGGTGGGAGGTGGGCCCACCATTCTTCAAAAGCCTTCGCTGCGGTCTTTTTGTCTATGCCCATCGTTGGGTCTGTTTGGCAGCCAGGCGAGTAGTGAGGGGCTGTCAGTAGTGTCCTAGGTATCTCAGGCAGAAGAGATCCTAGATACTGGACTTTGGTCCGCATTCGTTGCAGCTTTCCAGCTGTCCTGCCTATGCTCATCCTGATGGCTGCCATGCGGCCGGCAAGTGGGTGTTCTCCATCTATTGTGCGTAGATGTGTCGCAAAGCGGAGTTTGGCTTCTTCTAGCGCTGTAGCAGCTGAGGGAAGTCCGGCGTCTCGGAAGAGAGTAGCAGTAGGGGTTGTTCGCCACACTGGGAGGATGCCTCTTGCTGCTATAGCCAGTGTTTTGTCCATGACAGCTATGTGCCACCCGACATAGGTGCTGACTTCGGCTGGTCTGCCAGGTTTGAGTGTGCGTGGAGGTTTAATACGGCCTCTGTACCAGCACTCGGCCCCATACAGAAGGGACGGGTATACGCAGGCGATGGTGGCCTTGCGGAGGGAGCTGGCTGGTGGTCCGTAGGCCGTGTTTGCTAGGCTGCGGATGTGATAGGCTACCTTGGCCGCTTTTGCGTTGTGTGGCTACATGCCGCTTAAAGGTAAGTTTGCGGTCGAACCAGACCCCTAGCCATCGGAGGGCTGGCTGGGTTCTTGACCCACTTGGCAAGATTGGATTAATTGTAAGCTGCTCGTCTACTACACAGGGCGGCGCGTAGCTGCTCTTTTGTCGAGTGAGGTGGATCATTTCTTGTTTTTCCGGGGCAAAGGTGACCTTGTTAGCTGTGCCCCATGCTCTGATCTGGCGTAGGTCTGCTGCTAGGAGCTCGACGTTCTCGTCTAGGGAGTGTGAGGCCTGGTATAAGCATATGTCATCTGCGTATCCGAATCTCCTCTTTGTGTCCATAGACAGCAGCTCTGCCAGGTACAGTGTGTACAGGACTGGGGAGAGGGGTGAGCCCTGCGGTGTGCCGCAGGCGGCTGGGTAGCTAG
The DNA here is from genome assembly GCA_009982855.1 of Lizonia empirigonia. Lineage (NCBI taxonomy): Eukaryota > Fungi > Ascomycota > Dothideomycetes > Pseudoperisporiaceae > Lizonia > Lizonia empirigonia. The sequence goes on along the minus strand of JAADKA010000013.1, from coordinate 119,268 downwards.
GGGTAGTGACTTGGCCTAGGCGGACTTGGACCCTTCGATCAGTGAGGAAAGAGTTAACAAAGAGGATAGCCCTTTGTGGCCATCCCTGTTGGGCCATTCGGTGCAGCAGGCGGTTCTTGAGGAGAGCGTCAAAGGCGCCTTGCACATCTAAGGTGACCATTGTGACATGCTGGCATTTTGCCCACGCAGCCTCTGTGTCGTGAGTAAACGCTGCAGTAAGATCTACAGCAGAGCGCTTTGGGAGGGCGCCTCCATGTTGGGGGCTGAGGATCTTGTAGGTCATAGCAGTCCAAGCTATTCGTCTCGCCACTGTTCTTTCAAGTCCTTTCCCAACGCAGGAGAGGAGCGCGATAGGTCTCCATGATCGAGGCGACTTCCGATCTGTCTTCCCTGCCTTGGGTATCATCGCTACCTCTGCGAGCTTCCATTGTGCTGGAAAATGGTTGAGTTCGAGGCACCGCTGGAAGGTCCTCCGTATGAGCTCTCCAACCTGGGCCCAGCAGGCGCGGAGCAATCGCACTGTAGAGCGGTCAGTGCCTGGGGAGGTGCTAGAGACCCCTATTGTGTTTCGTTCAGTTTCCTCTAGTGAGATGTGTGTGCTCCATGGGAGGGTATCTGCATTCTCCTGGTCTGGGCAGTGTCTGAGGTCATCCTCTGCTGTGTACCGGTTGAGGACTTGCTCTCGAAGGGCCTCTGCCTTCTCTAGGGGGTCTGATATTGTCCTGTTATCCACGATGAGAGGAGTGTCCTGGTGGTCTGGTGTAAGCTTGTGCCAGGCGATAACCTTAAACAGATCCTTGCCATCCTTAGCATTGTTAATAACATGTCTCCAGTATTGCCTTTTAGCCTGTCGGACTGTCGTCTTGAAAGCTCGTGTTTCTTCTAACAGGGCGCCGCTAGAGCAGTGTTGTCTAGCGTGTTTGTAGGCTTGGTAAGCTGTCTTGCACTCCCTAGTCCACCACGGCGCAGCGCGTCCTTGCTTGCGATCTGGCTTGCCTGCCGTTTGTATAGAATGCTGAACTGCCTTTGTCAGCAGCGTGACGCAGTTGTCTAGTTGTGCTGCATCTTGTACCCTAAGCGGGTCTGGGATGTTCTGGACGCCTATCTCTACTAGCCCAGTGAACTTGGGTAGGCTTGTCTCTGGGACTCTGTAGTGATACTGGTCTAGGTGCGGAGTACCGGGTGTGGAAGTAGAGACAGAGGTTACTATTGTCTCGTGGTCTGACCCGCTGTGCATGCTAGCATCTACAGCAGACTGGGCGAATGGGACGTTAGAGAAGGTAAGATCAATGACATGTCCAGCACAGTGTGTTGGCTGTCCTGGCACGCCGACGTAGTTCATAGAGGCGGCAGAAGCCCACCTGGTGAGCTCTATGCCGCCGCTAGCTGCGGAAACAGTGGGTTCAAAGGATTCGTGTCTGACGTTAAAGTCCCCTCCTATAACGCAGTGTTGAGGGGGTGTAAGGTGCGTAACGTATTGAAGTACGTCAGGGGTAAGTGGCTGTCTGTAGCAGTTTAGTATTGAGACTCCGTTCACGACAGCCCACAGCAGGTCTGGGTGATTAAGGCTTTCTCTGGTCTGGAGTTTCAGGTGGTACCCTTTGCGGATATAGGTCATCACCCTAGGGCGGGCTGAGCCTAGTGCGCTAGGAGCGTCCCAGGTGCTAATAGGTGCGAGGTGTCTGAAGCCTGGGTGGGTAGAGGTCCTTGAGTTAGCACAAGTAAAAGGCTCTTGGACGCATACGACGTCCATGCCTTTCTGGAAGGACACTTCTAGTATTGTAATGTGGCAAGGAGAGCTCCTGCCGACGTTGGCCCAGCATATGCGGAGCTGCTTTCTCTGCTGGCTAGGCTGTTGTTGCCTGTTGTAGGCAGAGGGTGCGTGTGGGTGTCCTAGCATGTAGATGGTGGATCGTCGCTCATGCTGGTGTCCTCCTCTAAGGTGGAGGGATCAGTGTAGATGGTTGATTGTGGGAGCAGACTGTTAGCAGACATGTCCCTTACATTCAGGTTCGTACGGCCTGCAGCAGCCCGTCTTGGTCTCTTTTCTCTACCAGTAGTGGGTAAGGATGCTTGAGAGGCGCTGCTTGTTCCAGTTGTAGCTGCCCTGCTATCCTCCTCCGGGGCTTGCCTCCGGGGAGAAGATTGGGGGGGCCGGTATCTCCTGGGCGGCCTCTAGGGGGGTATCCTCATGCTGCGGCGTTGCCTGGTTAAGGGTCTCTTCCACTGTCCTGTAGAGATGCTGGTATGTCGCTCTGCCTGCGCGGCGGATAACGTTTAGTTCAGTCTTAGTGGGCTTAATTATGTGTCCATGCACCCGGCGAGGGGCCGCAGGGCAGTTGGAGTGACTACTTGGGTGCGGACCATGGCAGTTAACACACTTGGCTTTATGATGACAGTCGTCCCCATAGAGTCCTTGGTGTCTATCTGTGCGGTCCCCACAGTGTGCACAGCGGGCTACTTGCGTGCAGCGGGCGGCGTTGCAGTATTGTTGGCAGCCTGGGTTGTGTCGCTGGATAGTAGGGTGTTTGTGGATTTCTTTAGAGAATTGGCTAGTGCCAAAGAGCTGGAATGAGCGGACTGGCTCCTTGTATGATATGATCCAGGTAGTAAGGCCATTCTGGTTGGCCCCGTGTCGTGAGGTTCTGCAGCTAACTGGCTGCTTGCCTGTTTGTGAGCAGACCTCCTCTACCAGCTGGGTGGTAGTAGGTAGTTCAGTACCGTCTAGAGTCCGGAAAGAGCTGGGTACTCCTTGTATAGCGTAGTTGATCCAGCGTTCTGGGATCCTGATTGCATCTCCGCCTAGCGCTTTTACTACAAGCTCCTGATTTTCTTGGGTCAGAAGTCGGTCCCTAATTGTTTTACTCGCTGGCGTGATTGCCCAGCCAGTGTTGATTGGCGATGCAGTGGGGATGTCTTGAAGGGTGATTCCTTCTATGCTCCTGCATACTGCTTGTCTTACCACAAAGGGAGAGGGTCGTTGCAGTCGCACTCCTGGGTCAGAGATTGTGATGAAGATTCGGGTGTCTTCTTTTGGCTTAGGGAGCGGGCCGGGCCGGGACCTAGCAGGGTTCAGGGGCCTGCCGCTACCCCTATTCTTTGGCAACGAGATTTGGGGGTCTCTGGCTACGTCCGCCCAAGAGCGGCGTCCTGACTCTTGGCTCCTGGGGTCGCTGTGATTGGTGTCACTGCTCCAGCGGGAGCTGGGGGGTGAGTTGCTTGGGGAGAGGGAGGTTAGAGCCTGAATGACTTTCTGCTGCACCTCCGCGGCGATCCTGGCTTGCTGGGGGTCGGCGTAGCCCTCTGCGTGCTGATCTACAGCTGCGGCGAAGGCAGTGATGATAGTGTTCCGAAGCTGGACAATTTGCTGAGTCTCAGTGATGTAGCGTTGGACGGCATCAGAGACTCGGGGTTTGGGAGCGCCCCCACCGGGGTTCTGGCTGCTCAGAGGGGGGGCCTGGTGGTGCAGGACCCTCTGGAGCCGATCTGAGGCGCGTGTATTGAGGTGCTGAGGAGACTCGGGGTCCGGGGACCTCGTATGCTGAGAAGTAGGAGACTCAGCCATCCTAACCAGCTCCTTTGCGCGTCAGCGCAGGGGGCTAGGCGGGCGTTAGAGGTACTCCCAGAGTGGCCGCAGTGAGCCGGATCAGTTGCTGGGATTTTTGGGGCCTCTGTGAAGGAGACCCAAAAATTAAGAGATTGGTGTTCGGTGTTGGATTTAGTGGTTGGTTGGTTGGTTGGTATTCGATTTTCGTCCATAGGATGGGGATTAAGTCCACCATCACCGCCTCCCGAAGGGCATATAGGACGTGCTAAGCTATGGAATTACAGTGCTGCCACACTACCTTAGAAAGCATTTCTTGCCTGCGCGGGTATTGCTACCATTTCAGAACTACAGCTCCCCTTCCAATTGGGGAGACTGAGCAGTGTGTGTACATCAGGGTGGTTCCCTTGTGTGTATTCAGAGGCGTTGGATTTAGTGGTGCTATCCCCGTGGCCTCAAACCCACGGAGTACTACCTCTTTAGTGAATGTAGCCACCCAGGCCTTCCAGAATAGAGAGAAGAAGTCGCTCTTTTTCACAGGGAGCAAGCCCTGGCTCTTGTGGGTGAAAATGGTGAGGTAGTGCTTGTAACTGGATGACAGGCTTGAAACAGACAACGTCCAATGGCTGGAGAGTATGTGTTGAATGAGGCGGCAGTATACACAGGAGTATCCTGTGGTCGCTGCAATAAGCTATAAAATCCATTGTCACGTGGGATCCGTGTCCGTCAAGGATCAATAGGCGCCATTTTCTCCGTGCTTTCTGCTTGGTGTGGCGATCAAACACCTGTTCAAGCCAGGCAAGGCCTATATCGTTGTTGCTCCATCCTGTAGGGCTAGTCATGAAGTGTACTGAGTGTTTTCTGGGGTCTATATCCCTGACCCAGCTCGATTGTACTGCTTTTCCAGAGGCGGAGTAGATGACGCCAGGGGTAATACTCCTCCGTCGGCACACACGCATGCTATTACTGTCACCCAATCGCGATTGCCATCCTGGAGGGATGCTCTGACCTCTCTCTTGTCGAATGTCCTCTTGCTGAACACTCGTTTTGAGCGTCCGACGATATCAGTCATGAAGCCTTTCTCATCCATATTGTATGTGTGTCGAGCTTCAACCTTATACTCAGTGATTTTCCACTGCAGGAGCTCAAAGTATAGTCGATATTTCTCAGCTGAGTCAGCGTTGTGACGGAGGGAGTCCATGACGGAGTTCCATTGTGATGTGAGCTGGTCACTATACTTGTTGATGAAGCGAGTAACCCAGCTATCCGAGACTCTCTTTTGAGCTACTCCAGAGGCAAAATTTTGTATCATATCCGTTGTAGGTGGTAGGCGTTGCTTAGTAAGCTGTTCTATATACTTTACAAGGTCCTTCTCTTGTTGTGGGTTGAGGTTTTGACGGTCTTCGTCAGTCGCGTCGCGTGAGCGCGTCACACCTCGGTACCGACGCGACAGTGTTGAGCGCTCAACACCATACTTTTCGGCAATTTGAGTATACTGAATCTTCTTAAAAGGGCTTAATTGAGCTATTTCTGCAAGGGCTTGATTGAGCGACATGGTGGTGTTGAGCAATATGGGTGTGAAGTTTGACGCGATTTTGTTGATTCGTGCATTGACTGAATCCGTGCATTGGGCGCACGGACACGGTAAGCATGAATTGGGAGTGATGATTCTGGAGACTAAAACCTCAAACACCACAAACCAAGCGTTGATTGACAAACAGATAGTTTACTGACTGGCCAGCTTGGAGCAACAAGAGCAGAGAAAGGCTTGAAAGGTAGAACGGGGGATTAGGCTTAGATGGCTCGGGTAGTTTCCAAAGTGTAGTCAAGACTCAAGGCTATGAGCACGGTCCTCGACGCGGGTCCTAGTGCTGCTGCCCAGTGCAATTTAGATATCGTATAATGGTCTTCACACAAGCTACTCTGCGGTCGTCAGTGAAGGTCGTACACGCTTGCGTCGAGATCACCGTTCAATGCAAGGTCAGGCCCTTGCTTCGCCAGGTCCTGGGTATTCGGACTGATGTCCTAGTGTACGGGTCAAAGACATCTGCATTCCATCCTAGGAGCCACGTGGGGACCGTATCTCGTTTATCGTGTGACCGTCCGGAGTCTTCACATTGGTGTGCAACCGGTGAAAAACCGGAGGAATGAAGACTAGTGACAAAGTTCACGAGGCATGACGTTGGCTGTTCGCAGCGTGCGGCTGACAGGCCGTTTTTCGTGGGGCGGCCGGATCTGACTGGGTGGCTCTACTGCACACACCCGCGGTTTGTTGACGAAGCCTTGCGGCAAATGTTCCTCAGTCGGTATGGTCATACCTGTAAGGAGCAATAAAGATTCCCAGAAGAGTTGACGCAAACACAACATTATCTACGTGTGCTCTTCAATCGAACGTTCATTGCAGGAAGGAGCAGATTAGATGAACCAGGGCCTTTCATTGGGTGTGCGTAGACATCTTGGGGTACTGTGGACCTAGCAGCGATGACATCACACTCAGCCGCTAAAGGCATCGCCTAGCGAAATTTTGCGGGGTTTCGCTTCTCGCCATGCACCCGATACATCAACCTGGACATGATGACCCACAAACACGCAGAACATCGCGGTCAATACCTTTCCGGATGAATCGCCAAGGGATGACTGCGCTTGTTTGTGCTTGTTCCAGTACGATAGCCAGCCACATACGTGTCACACATACTTGCCTGTGCACACCGGCAGTTTTTGCAGGTTTCTCTGCCGCTTGGAGCCGTACGACGACCGGGTGCATGCACTGGTGCACCAGTACTTAGTGGAGTCGACCATGCTCCCGTGAACATGATTTACTTTCTCCGGGTTTCCCTCGTTCTGACCTGTCAATTGAGAGGCAATCAGCATGCGTTCCCTCGCTCTTCTTGCCGGCGCGCAATTGGCGACGGCCCTGTACCACAATGGTTCAGTCATTGCACCTTGTGACTCTCCCATCTACTGTTACGGTGACTTGCTTCGCGAGATTGAGCTCGCTCGCCCTTTCTCGGATTCAAAGACCTTTGTGGATTTGTAAGGACGCTCTGACCATAGCATTGGTGTCCTGCTTACAGTACCAGGCCCACTATTCGCCCGTTGGACGAGGTTCTCGCAGCATTCAGCAATCTAACAAGGCCAATTCAGAACAACACCGAGCTGAACAACTTCTTGACTACTTACTTTGGTGAAGCTGGGTCAGAGCTCGAGCCTGTGCCCACAGATCAGCTTACGACCGAACCTGATTTCCTAAACAACGTCAACAGCTCCGTTATCGTAGACTTTACCCGCCAAGTCATTGACATTTGGCCTGATCTGACAAGACGTTACATTGGATCCGGCACGTCAAACTGTACAGGATGTGTCAACTCGTTCCTTCCTGTCAACCGCACTTTTGTGGTAGCTGGTGGTCGTTTCCGCGAGCCTTACTACTGGGACTCGTTCTGGATTGTCGAGGGCTTGCTGCGCACCAAGGGATCCTTCACTCAGATTGCAGAGAACATCATCGAGAACTTCATGGATCTTGTGGAGGAGATCGGCTTTGTTCCAAACGGAGCGCGGAGGTACTACGAAAACCGATCGCAGCCGCCATTGCTCGCTCAGATGGTCCGCGTGTACGTTGAGTACACGCAAAACTACACTTTGCTAGAGCGAGCCATACCAGTGCTGGAGCTGGAGTACGATTTCTGGGTCAACAACCGCTCAGTCACTCTCGAGCGTGGTGGCAGGAACTACACTCTGCACCACTACAATGTTTCAAATACCCAGCCGCGACCGGAATCGTACCGCGAGGACTACATCACCGCGAACAACCTGACATACTTCAACGAAGAAGACGAGCAGTTCAATGCAAGCCAGCCGCTGAACGATGCTCAAAAAGCGGCACTGTACGCAAACCTTGCCTCTGGTGCTGAAACTGGATGGGACTACTCATCACGATGGTTGGCGAACCCATCGGACGCCGTCAATGACAACTTCTTTCCCCTGCGATCTCTCAACGTCATCAACACCATCCCAGTCGAGCTGAACGCAATTCTGTACTACAACGAGATCACGATTGCAGGATTCCATCGCCGTGAAGGCAAATACAGCGCCGCGCGCCAATGGGCCGAGCGGGCCGCAAACCGCAGTGAAGCTATGACAGCAATTCTGTGGAACGCCGAGTACTACAGCTACTTTGACTACAACCTCACCTCCAGCGCGCAGAACATCTACACGCTCGCCGACAACACCAGCACACCTCTTTCACTGGCTGGTGCGCCGGAAGGGTATCAAGTCGGATTCCAACTCAGCCAATTGTACCCGTTCTGGACGGGCGCGGCACCCGAAAGCATCAAAGGCGACCCCACTGCGATCCGGCGCGCTTTTGCTCGTGTTGAAGAGGCGCTCGACACCGAAGCCGGTGCCATCTCTGCTACAAACCTGTTTACCGGACAGCAGTGGGACGAGCCGAACGTCTGGCCGCCGCTACAGTACATTGCCATCCAAGGCCTTCTGAACGCGCCGCTGGAAGTCAGCGAGGATGATGATGAGCAGACCGCCGAAGACTATGTCTGGACACAAGAGCTCGCTCTCCGCCTCGCGCAGCGTTATACAGACTCGTTATACTGCACATGGCGCTCGACAGGCGGAGCCACGGACGGCGAGCCCCAACTGCCCGGCGCCGAGGGCAACGGGACAATTTTCGAGAAGTACTCCGACGATGCCATCAACGCGCGCGGCGGGGGCGGCGAGTACACCGTCGTCGAGGGCTTTGGGTGGAGCAACGGCGTCTTGATCTGGGCTGTTGACCAGTTCGGCCAGAAGCTGACGACGCCCGACTGCGGGAATATCACTGCTGCGGCGCCGCCGTCGACCAGGCGGAGGAGGAGCGCTGTGGAGCTGAGCAAGAGGGATACGATGTGGATCAAGGGAACGCAGGAGAATAAGATGTTCCGCAAGTAGGTGAGCTTTGTTTTGATGCTGCTGAGATGTATGTAGTGTTTGACAATGATAATGGTTCCAATGCATGTGCCTATCCTAGCTTTACACGTCAGCCATGCAAAGAAGCTTGCCGATGCATTCCCTTAGGATGTCCACGTGAGACAGACAACAGTCCCCAACCACCACATACCATGATCCAACCAAACCGATCCAACACCCTCCCCTCACACCCGCCACCAGCATCTCTACCATCACCGCGGAAGACAACTCCGCCCCCGCGTGTCCCAAGCCGACAATCCCCAAACGCCACAACCACAACCACGCATTCCAAAGCTCCAAAGGCCCCCCCCCCCGGCAGTTCCAACTCAATACACAGCCCAATCCACCACGCCACCCAACCAAGCCAACACACGACCGCTGCACCACGTCGGTGTATTGTAGGGCGGGCCTTGGAATTCATACAACCCTCCTCCTCTCCCCTCGTCGTGGACTATCTATCCTCCACGCAAACTCCTCCCTCACACTCGACCTCACTCTCCTCGTGCAAACCAACCCAACCCAAACCAAACCACCCTCACGCTCACCACACCACACCACCGCCCCACCCTGTTTTGCCGACGCCGGTATGGCGGGACTGCGTCCCCGGGTGCGAGAGAGTGGCAGGATGAATTGGATTTTGGTGTGTGTATGGTGAGGTGTGTATGGTAAGGTGTGAGGCGTGTAGTAAGAGGCGTGTAGTAAGAGGCGTGTAGTAAGATTATTGTGTGGGAGAGGGGGGGGGGTGTTTATGGTGCCGGGAGGTCTTTGGTAATGGATGGGTGGTTGGGAAATGATTTTTCTGATTGGGGGTGGGCATGACACCCCCCCCCTACCCTACCTAAGAATTCTAATCGAAATTGGCATTACAGCACAGCGCATTACACCACACACCACACCACTACACCCCCACCCCACCCCACACAGCAACACAAGTCACAACACCACACTACAAGACATGACAGGCAGAAAACCATTTGTTTTTAATCAAATCTACCTACACATTAACCCCCCCTACCCCATTTCATTTTAATTCATTTCCCCATCCCATCCCATCCCACCAGACCCCCAATGCCAGTGCATGGTATCTCATCCCATCCTATCTTACGTATCCTACGTATCTCCCCACCAGCACTCCTTACCCAAAAAGCCAGACAACGCAGTACGCAAAGAAATTCGTGTCGTATTAGTACAGTCGTATATATAGCCCCAACGCTGCGGCCAGAAAGAAAAACGTGTGTCGAAAAAGTAGCCGTGTGGAGTTTGAATATGTGATCGTGTGAGTGTTGGAAGATGAGAGAGGGTCTTGCAAGATGGTGCAAATAGCGAAACGAGTTGTGGTGGGCTTTTAGTCATGCGGGGCCAAGAGGTGCGGTTATGCTTCGTCGAGGGAGATGGGGGGTATTGCGTCGTCTGGGGTGAAGAGGAGGAACAGGCCGGAGAGGGGGGTGCCGGGAGCATGTGAGGTAGTGCTGGGGCCATGCGGTGGTGTAGGATGGGGACTGTCGACGGCGCTGAAATTAGGCAGTGCTGACGAGAGCTCTCCCGCGTCACCGAGACTAGGCAGCGAGCCTGATCCGGGGAACGACCACGAGAAAGATCCTGGTATGAAATATGCGAACATGCGTCCTGCTCTCGTGGAAGCCTCAACAGGAAGCACTTCATTGTCAAAGTGCGAGGCGGGAACGCGACCCTGGCTCACGAAGCGACGGCGCTCGGCTTTGATCCAAGACAGAACCAAGTCCTTTCTCTGCTCGAGCTCCAGGCGGTCCAGAGCCGCGAGCGACAGAGGTTGTGGTGCCGGAGGGTCTGGACGAGGGCTGGCGGGGTCGTTTAGGGCTGCGCGGCTGAACGTCTCTATCCACACGCGGTCGGGTGCTTTCTCGTCCTTCTCCAGGTGACGTATGCCACGCTCGTGACGATCGTGGTGGATCCAGCTCGCCGTGCGCGTCCTGATCTGATCACCTTTCTATGGCTTTTGATAGAGTAGCGTGGCACCATTGCTCCAGGTCGACTTGCCCTGGATGTAGATGGGAAAGCTGTAGGCCATGGCAGGGCCGGGGCGCTTCCCCTTGTCCTGGGTTGCGTCTGGTTCACTCTTTCGGTCCGGTGTGGGCGGTCTGTCGAGGTCGACGCCCAAGCCGAAGGCGAAGATGCTGAGGACTGGGGGGAGAGAATCACGCCCGTCGGCAGCATCGAAATTAGCCTCGTCTTCAAAATTAGCCTCGTCTCCAAAATTAGCCTCGTCTCCAAAATTAGCCTCGTCTCCAGAATTAGTCTCGTCTGCAGCTCCATCAACAGCCTCCTCCGCAGCTCCATCGCAATTGACATGGTCTACTGTATCATGGCCGCATGCCAAGCCCCCACTCTCGCCTCGCCTGCACAGCATCAGCAAGACCCTCTCAGCAGGCGGCTAATGGTACCGGGGAGGAGTCCCCTGGGCATTGGGCACGCCATTCGGCTGGAACTCCATCTCTCTGGCCATGACCTCGCGGGTCTGGGGAAAGTAGGGCTCGACGCCGTACGTCTTGAGGTACGAGGCCGTCTTCTCGATGCGCTTAATCTCGCGCTGGACGTTCCACTCCTCGCCCTCGCCGAAGCGGCGCTGGACGACGTCGACCATGGCGGCGTCGAGGCGGCTGTAGAAGTCGCGGCGGGCGGCAATGTCGGTCTGGTCGGCGCTGTCGAGGCCGCCGTGGGAGTTGAGGTTGCCGCCGAGCTTGAGGATCAGGTCGAAGGCGTACTTGGGGCCCTGGGGCAGCAGGGTCAGGCGCTGGATGTCTGGCAGGAACTTGAGCATGGAGCTGGCGAAGTGGGACGAGGAGATGGAGTCGTTGAGGTCGTCCTGCAGGCGGTGCAGGTCGAAGTTTACGATAGTGATTTTGCGGTCGAGCTGGGCGTTGAGCGTGTGGGCGGCGTCGGGGGTGGTGGTGTCCATGATTTTGGCGATGGAGGGGGGGACATCTGGTCAGTCAGCCTATTCACTGCATGGTTGTATATCATTATATCTAGAGGGACGTACCAGGACGCAGGCCGCGCTTGTCGATCCAGCTGTGGACCTCGGCGCGCTGGGCCTCGAGCTGCTCGACCCACGACTGCATGTCGGCCAGCTGGCTCTCGAGCTGCTCAATCTTCTCCGTGTACGGCCGCACGGCCTGGTTGAAGGCGGCGGCCAGCAGGTCGGGCATGGGCTCGGGCTTGACGCCGGCGCTGGCCACGGCGGGCACGGGCGTGGCCATGGCGGGCATGCTGGCGTGGCCGTGGCCGCCGTTGGACATGCCGCGCGAGGGGAAGCTCTGCTCCTGCGGCTGCGACTGGCGGGGATACATGTCGGCCTCGTCGTCGGGATGCGCGGGCAGCGGGGCGTCTTTGCGGCTGCTCTCGGGGCGCTTCTCGGAGAAGTCGTCCAAGGACTGCGAGCGCTCGTGTTCGACGTAGCTGTTGGCGCGGGACGAGCGGCGCTTGAAGAACATGGCGAGAAAAGAAGAAGCTGCGGTCAATATATCTTCCCGTATTGTTGGTGGAGCGTGGTTGGTGCGGGCGAGCTGCTCCCAATAGCGGAGGGCCTGTGGCTGGGGCGCCCTCTTATCAGAGAGGCTGGGTGGCCGCGCGCAAACACTCGGTTGGGCGGGAGATGACGTGGTACAGCTTTTTTTATCAATGCGTGCGATGCCCGTTGTAGCAATGTGTAGATAACACAGTAGATAGTGAGCGAAGCAATAATGATTCAGTGTGCGAAGAAGCGTGTCCCTCTGCGCTGCCCAAAGCTGGTCCGCAGCTACGAGAGCCATGGATCGAGCTAGCACCCCGCTCCTGCCCGCCGACCCGCTCCAGCCTCCCGCGCCAAATCGCCCATCACGCCGTCTTCATCTGTTGCTCTCTCGACACATCCCCCACACTACACACTACACAGACCTCGCAGTGATGTACTATGTAGTGCACGGCCAACATCATCACCATAGCGATTGCACTGAATAAACTCGGACACACGCCGGCCTGCCTCTAATTAATTGTTGAAGTTGCTGCTGCCCCTGGTCAGTCCACCACCTACGGCTCTTCAGCGTGTTTCGCAAGAACAAGTCGAGGCATCGCAGCTGCACAGCAGGGTAACGTCTGCATCTTCACTAGCGGGCGCTAGCCGCATGGGAAATAGTCGGCGGCTGCATCCTGGCGCCGATTCTGTTCGTGGTAGGCCTCGCCGAACGCCTGCCCTGCGCGGCTTTCGTTTGCGCACATCACTGCAATGCACACACGATGCATCATAACATGAGTTGAGTACAACTCAGTCCTACGAGAGAAAATAATATGCGTGCAGCAAAAGTCAGTTCTGCCGTCAGAAAGACTCGGGATAATAGAATGCCAGAGTGCGCAGCTCTATTGGTAGCATGAGGGCTCTTGCAGGCAGCAAACGCTGGTATCTTCATATGTAGTCCCCTCAAGATTAGCATCATCTCAAGTCTTTTACAATCTTCACTCAGACTTGGAAGCTCCTGCTTAATATACATGTCCAGCTCTTTCTATTTCGAGCGAGTTGTCGACTATGCCTATTTGGGCGAAGCATTCCGGCGGAATTTGTCCCTTTCGAGCCACTCGCCGCGCTGCCATTACACCTCACCACAGCACCTCCAAGGGCGTCGACTGATGTACCCAACGGGACAAAAGCGGGCGATGAGCTCATGACTGCATCTGCGGCGAACAATGCCCACGCCCAGGCGGCGACCACGACCCTGTGAAGCGTGCAGGGGCCGGCATCTCAAATGCATGTTCTCGCCCCTCTAAAGACTCAGTTCTGAACATGGCTCATATCGAGCAGGTGACAAAGAAGACAGCGCCGAGTCTTGCTCCAACTGCAAGCGTGCGGACGTTCCATGTGTCAAGGCGACCAAGCAAATGCGATTCAAAAACGGAGCGAAATCTCAAAGTGCATCGCGATTCGCTGCGAACCAGCGATGGCTGCAGCCTTCATCGACTTTGTCCTTTCTTGATGAGACAGCAACGGTGGCAGAGGCCTCAAAGGGCCCTACCACATCTACAGGAACCGAGCAAGTGCTGCCGCTATCGCCCCAGAGGCAGACCGAGCCAACGCTGGACAAACAGCCCTCAGTGACGGTTGACAGAACCTCAACAACACTTTCACCAGCAATTTCATTGCCGAGCGTGCATATAGAAGCCATCCACCACCGTCCGTGGGAAGACACGTATGTGCCACCTGGCTCGATTGCTCACGCCGTTGTTGGCTTGTCTCCCACCACCATCATCGTTGCCACCCCGTCGCCTACCGCTACACCGGGTATGATCTTTTGCTCACACACAAAGCTGGTTCTCCTAAAATCCGCAGATGCTCTACCAAAAGCACTTCCCATCGGCCTGCAAGAGGCGTGTCTAATCAGGCACTTCACAACCAAACTAGCTCAATCAGTAGGTTCACCATGTACCTCACGATGACCCTCTTGACCTCTTCTAGTTCGAGGTGACTGATCGCGATGCACACTACACCCTTACGGTACCCCAACGAGCTCTGAACAGCCCAGTCCTGCTGTATGCAATATGTACCGTATCCTCTCGCCTCTTGACCAGCCAGTGGTACAGCAAAACGCCGAAGCCGACCGTCCTGTACTTTGAAAACATTCCCTTGCCTGATCTCGATGAAGACTCAGCAATTCACTACCACAATGCTTGTCTAGGGCTGCTGATGGACTTTGCTAATATCCCTGCAGACGAAGCCAATGCCCAGGCTAGGGCTGATGCGCTTGCAGCTACTACAATTCTACGCACTTACGAGCAGTTAGACAGTATGTACTGCAAGTCAGGTATTGGACTAGCTGACAGCGCCAGCCTCCTTGACGGGTCTCGATGCGGAGATTTACCAGGGCGTGGTGCAGACGGTGATGCAGAAGCACCACAACGTTTCCATCTACTCACTCGACAACATGGACCTGAAGCATAGAGATGGACGAGGTGCTTTGATTCTTGCGGAAGGGCTCAGGACATCGGCTTGTTTGGTAGCTCTACGACAAGAGATCTGGTCCGTTCTCCTATATCGCAGGCCCTTCCGGCTTCCGCTCGCTGCCGACATGGACTACTCCACACTCGGCCCCACCGACGACTTCACCTGGGCCAACCGACTTATCCTATGGTGCGCAGACGTACTGCGATTCTGCTTCGGCTCAACCGCAACGCCACCCCAAACCCCTAATCACCACAAACCCGCACACGAGCAATGGCGCACCCTCAACGCCTTCTCGCACCACTGGACCACCAACCCCCCCTCCTGCTTCCGACCCCTCTACTTCTGCCCCGCGCAGCCCAACAGCACCACCTGCTTCCCGATCATCTGGCAGCTCAACAACGCCCACGTCATCGCCATGCAGCACCTCGAGCTCGGCCGCATGCTCCTCGCCGTGTACGACCCGGGCCGCCAACGCGTCGGCATCGGCTCCAGCGCATGCAACCTCGCCATCGAGCAGCAGCTGCGCGACTCGATTAAAGTCCTCTGCGGCCTGGCGCTCGCCAATACGCACTTTCAGGCGGGCATGACGACGGCCGCCATGGGGATTAGTATCGGCGGGGAGTTTTTTTATAAGCCGTGTGAGCAGCGCGGTGTTATTGCGTTCCTGGAAACGCTTGAGGACGAGCATGCCTGGCCTGCTCGGACGATCGTCGACGCGCTGAGGGAGGCGTGGGGTGCGAGTCGGGGGTGCGCTCGCGAATGAGTACTTCTAGACAGACGGGGGGTGGGAGATGTGAGTGGGAGATGGGGACTGTAGGATGAGGATTTGTTTACGAGAATATGAGATTATAAATCTCGACTTTTGTATCTCGACTTCGTTGGATATGTGCAGCAAGAATCATGTAAACTTGGCTCCTGGCCTGTCTTGCAAGGAGTCGCGCACGCATCGAAGGTCGGGATATTATTCATTGTGATAAGTCGGAGTGTAGGGATTGGGGGGGGGGTATATTCAACGCGAATAATGGACATGGAATGGGATGGGATGGGGATGGGGATAGGGATGGGGATGGGGATAGGGATGGGGATGGGGATAGGGATGGGGATGGGGATGGGGATAGGGATGGGGATGGGGATAGGGATGGGGATGGGGATGGGGATAGGGATGGGGATGGGGATAGGGATGGGGATAGGGATTTATTGCACTTTATAATAGCTTTTATATAGACTTTAAGGAGATGCTTAAGAACAGCCCCTCTACACTATATAGGTTGAGATCGCGAGCTACGCGAGAGATTGGAATAAGATGGTGGTTTTTAATATCTTGTGTGTATTGCAAGGAGAAGTTGGGATGGGATGGGATGGCTAGATGGTTCAGGATGTGGTGAGTATAAGGTGGTGATTATGAGGTGGTGATCATAAGGTGGTGTTTGGGATTGGGATTGGGATTGGTACGTAGGTAAGTGGATTGGTAGTTTTCTGGAAAGCAGATGGGGGTGGGGGTTTTGGGAGTGTGTTGGGGCTTTAGGGATGTGTGGTGCTTGGTTTGAGATTTTGGGAGATGGTCGCGCGTCTTGTAATCTGGAAAAACATAATGGGTTTAGCTGGAGTGCCTTTTGGCCTTAAGGAACATGTAGGGCTTGCTTTGAGATTTCAAATAGATGAGTTTGGGTGCGCGCATTGATTTTTTTTGAAAGGACACAACGGACTTTTATAAGAGTTTTTGGTTTTTGGTTTTGTGGAACATCCAGTGGTTTTTTGTGGGTTTTGGATAGATAGGTGCGCACCGGGTGCGCGAATTGTTTGTTTGTTTGTTTGTTTCATTCCTACTCGGTTTCAGCCGCGTACTGCGCAGCTATGCCCGGAGTGACAGACAGCGGACGCAGTGCAGACATGAGTCGGCACCGCCCCACTTCACTCTCGAAAGAGCCATCTGTCCCCAGAGGCCTGCCGTTGTCTTGCTTCTATCTGCGACTATGTACATTTCGTCTCTAGAAGTGACGTGTTTGCCTGTGTTTGTGTTCCTCAAACTGTTGTTTCCGTGTGTGTGCCGCACTCGAAGTCGTATATGTATACCGTTGTTTCAAGGCTCGTGTCTCCCCCTAATGCTCGGCTTCGTCTATTTGCACTTGCCCTCGTGCCCTCAGGGCTTGGTTTAGGCTCCGTTGTTCTTGTTCCTTTGTGTTTTATTGCCTCCCACTAGGTTCCTATGTGGCCATGGTGTGTGGTGTGACCTGCCACCGGGCGCAGCGGCAGCAGCATTGCGTCGCTACGCAGCTCTACGAGAGCGATGCTCCGCTCGTGCGAGTCGTCGAGCCTACTGAGCATGAGAGCTCTCGCGCGAATATCTTCAGACCTTGTCGGGCTGTGTCAAAGGGGACCCATTCCTTCGACACAGGGTGGGGGCGACAGTGGACGAGGCTGTCTGGTGATCAGTAAGTATGTTTTGGCACCGATGGTAGCATGTTGCTCGCAGAGTTTGTTGATCCGTCCCTGCCAGGGCCGCAACGGCCGCTCTACAGGTACCAGACCTACGCGGAGGGACGCGAGATGGCCTATAGAGAGCGTTGCAGCCTCTGGCAGGTGTATTTGCACGTTTTTGTCATGGTAATTCCAAAAATTGACTTCTCGCTGTGTGTGGTGTTTTTCTGGGGTGAGTTGTTGTTGGTTGATTGCCTTCTGCTCCCGGGACGCTGCCAGCCCCTGATACTGTCGGGCCAAGGTGGATCGCTCAACACCATGACTGTCAGCTACTTTCGCGTAAGATACTTCACCTTTCGACCTCTGCAATTCCAAATCTGCAACCGCCTCATCAATCCGACTCATATTGGTGGAGTTATTGGTGGTTGAAGTTTGGGGTGGTTGGGGTTGATGGGGCGTTACGCGCCGCCGGGCGTTACGCGGCCCGACATGTTAACGTATGTTGGAGATTTTGAGATGGCGCAGGAGGTGTTTCAATGCATGGCAGGTAGAGGAAAGGTAGTCCTAGTGGGAGGGCAAGTGCTCTAACTAAAGCAGGTGTTTATGCTTATATCAGCATTGAAAATTGCCACATGTGTTGAAAAACCTTATGCTCGTCGTTCCCGTCGAGACACCTGCCAACAGACCATCCCGATTTCTCTTCTTCACCCCTCTCCGCTGCACTTTCTTTTTTCGAAGTTCAAACCCTAATTCTGCCTTGCTGAACTACAGTGCTGGTCTGAAATTGGGATGGTTGTTTCAATGGTTAAAGATCGGGGTAGAACCTTATTCGCACCGCATGATCATGCACAGCCCCCTGTGTGCTTCGATTGAGTTTTCGCAAATCTAGTTACCGTCTCCGGTGACAGGATGTTTCAGCCCACCTCTTGCCTTTGTTAGACAAAGTCAACTGATTTTGCTTCCATCTCGGTCCCTCTCTTCACCAGGAAGGTATGAACGTTGCCAAGCATTCCCGCCCTATTCTCTCGCCTGTCCTTCCGACCCCGCCGCCGCCCACTCAGCCAAGACATGAGATTTTTCTGAGTTCGGTCAGATCTATAGCCTCTGTTGTACCGGAGTGATTGAACACGTTCTGCTACAGATTGACAAGGTAGACAGCGCGCAAGTAGATCTGAAGTGCTCAAAGTGCATCTCATGGCCCACGTCATTAACCACTTGTGCAATATTTACCTGACCGGTAGATAAGATGATGTCGAAAGCCATAGTAAGAGCTGAAGTCAACAATATGCTGTAACCATCTGCACCGAAACGTTGTTCGTGACTGATTGGGGTACAGTCGGCCGCAAGGACTGTTCGATATCTGTACTACATCCTTGCCCTGCTCAATACACGGACTGGACTGTCGTCAAAAGGAGATTGATTCCCTGAAGCACACCGCGAGCTCATACAAGAGCTATGACCATTACCTGAAGGGCCGATGATGCCAAGAAAACGCCCTGAGCAGACCAACACTTGCATTGAATGACTAGTGATGTTTTACAATGAAAAAGCCCTAGTGTGGCAATTTCGTAACGTCAGTCCGCTCGGGCACTCCCATTGTAAGTGCCCGCCCTCTTCCGAACGGAACAGTCTGTTCCTAGCAAAGTACGGCTTCATCCGTGCAGGCCTCGATCGGTCTTCTTTGGCTACTCTGTAATTAGCCACCATCTTTGCGCTTTCTTCACTATGATCTTCCCTTCCAACATATGTGATAACGCTTCTTTAGTTTCACTTGGATTGATTCAAGCATGGTCATGGGTGTGCATGATGGCTTCGGACTTTCATATGCCTCTTCGTCTGTTCTTGGGGGTGGTGGTTCATGCAACTCGGCTTCGATGAAGTGGGTGATTGTTCCGTGAAATAACCCTGTTGGCCGAGCGTCTTCGTACCGGCAGTGTGTCTGTTGATCTCGAAGCCCCTGGGCATGAAAACCATATCGACAATCTGACCGAGTGATTCATGTCCAGACGTGAGTGAACTCATGTTCCTGGTCAAGAATTCGGAAACGGTCCGTGGATCAGCCATCCCCTAGATGGCGGGAAACTGCCTTCGGTAATTAAGAAAGAAAAAACAAAAAAAAGTTCTTAATTTGCTTAATTACCGAAGGCAGTTTCCCATCATCTAGGGGATAAGAGATCCTCCGGAACCTCAAGTCGTCTACAGCTTACTTCTCTTTGCTGTATCGATCAACATGTTCAACAATTTGGTTGGTGGTGCTGTACCGCAGCTACACCGGGATGGACTCTACTGGAACATCATATCTGGCATCGTTCTTGTCGTCCTTACCAGCGCCGTCAAAATGATATACCGCGTACACATCCATCCTCTGCGATCAGTACCAGGACCTTGGATCAGCTCAGCGACCTCTCTCTGGATCCGGTGGCAAACATGGCATGGCAGACTGTTCTTCGAAGCCGACAAGCTCATGGCAAAATATGGACCTATTGTGAGAATCAGTCCAAATCTGGTCATCCTAAACGACCCTGAGGCTGTGGAGAAAGTCTTTGTCAGGAAGGATCTGGATACTTCCCCAACATCAATCCATGCTTTCCACGACTGCACCGTTACGTACCCACAACACCCTGTGATGATTGCAACGACGACCAAGAACCTCAAGCTCCATCACCAGGTCTTCGTCGACTACATTGAAGCCATGGTCCGAGATCTCGCCAAATCAGACGGGAAGAAATCAGAAGACATCGTCCATCATCTCCGCATCTGTACTCTGAAGAATTCACAAATTATCATGGGAGGATCTGCAGTCGACATGGATGCTACTGACTTCCCCCGCGTGGTCGGAGAGTACAATTTCCTCGTTGTGTGGAGACTGTGCCTGCCAGAATGGTTGTTTGAGTGGCTTCAATTTGGCCCTTTTGCGTATGCTCGCTTCCGCGTACGATCGAGTGACAATCTCTTCGACCTGGGTGAGGAGCTCTGTTGGCCAGCTGCGAAGAATGAATCTACGTTCGAAGATCCTAGCATCCACAAGTTGTTCACTGACCCTGGCGCGAAATATCCAACACAATCATGGACGAACCCGGAGCTCGGGGCGGAGATGGCGGGACAGGGTACGTGACAGTATCGAGAAATGGGAACACTTCCGCTGACGTGTGGATCTTGTAGTACTCGCAGCGACTGAAACAACATCGTCTGCTCTCGCGTTCACCTACTATGAGCTGGCAAGGAACCAGAGCCTTCAACAGGACTTGTACCTGGAGTTGTGCGCTCATGATAGATACGAGGAGCTGGACTCGCTGAAGCTGTTGGACGCGTGTATCAAGGAAGGCCTTCGCTTTCGTCCTCCCGTGGCCCTGACTGGAAGTCGCATGGTGCCTGAAGGGGGCCTGTCCGTCCTTGGCTACTTCCTTCCTGCTGGTACTGTGGTGACAACGCAGTCTCTATCCATGAGTCGTCAACGACCGGATCTGTTCCTGGATTTTGACAGTTACAATCCCCGCTGCTGGCTAGAGGACGAGGATAGCGCAGAGAAGCGCCGGCTTCTGGTGCCATTCGGAATTGGGGCACGCCGCTGCCCGGGTGGAAACATGGCTACGTATCAGATGCGACTCATCTTAGCTGCCACATTTCGAGCGTTCAGAATTACATTAGCTCCCAAAACGACTCCGGAGAGCATGGCGCCCTTTGAAGCTAACGGGTATCGATCTCGTCACGATAGGTGCGATCTCATGTTCACGCCTCGAACAACCTGATTGGTTATCAGTACTGGATATCTTCATAGTCGAGGGCACTTGTGGTGACGGGCTGGGATAACTGAAGCTTTGGGTTGACGCACTATCTCGCCACCACGACTCCTCTTTGCGGGTGCGTCAGAATGAATCTGGTGTTGGTGTTTTGGCCGCAGACAGATGGATAGAAGAAGGTAGTTTTATGTCATGTTTCAGGGGGTTACAATAACGTGTTGGATAAGCGAGTGACGCAGGCAAGCGAGCGACGCACCCTACCAATTTTGCGCACCTCTACACGCGTATATCTCAACCACCTTATAAGATAATGTATAGATATTGATAGAGTAGATTAAGCAGTATCTAAAGTATCTTTCTTGCACGTACGAGAGTTATGCCCAGTCTTTCTGTACCTCTTACAGCGCGCAAGAGCCTGGCGGCTAACACCTGATTGCTTTCCTCCTTGACGCTCTTCAAGAGCAATCTGCTGGTCAGCCTCACGTTGAGCGAGTAGATCCTCTCCAGCTCCCATTATTAATACTCCTTGCTTCTGTATGCGCTTTTTCTTACGCTGTTTACGCGCACACGCTGCCTTGTTGGCTCTCTCAAGACTAGTAATCCGATCGCGCATTAGTCAAGCTTTGACAGAACAACATCTGGCTGGAGAGGCACAAGGCCTGCGCCTCGAAAGGCTGAGCAGATATTGGCTGAGGTGAACGACCGACTAAACGCTGCCTTGAAGGCTGGCAGGAACTCGAGCTTGGTGATATGGTTGATGTGGTGGCGGATCAGGCTCTCAACCTCACGGCTGTACGCGCGCTTCAACGGCGAGAAGCAGCCAACGTCAAGCGGCTGCAGCAGGTGGGATGAGTGAGGCGGCATGCAGAGCGTGTAGATATTGTTCTCCTTGCAGAGCTCTTGAAACTCAAGAGAGTTGTGGCTCTCGTGGCCGTCAAGGACGAGCAGGCGACGCGCACCGACGACGCGAGTCTTCGTGTGAGCGTTGAAGTGCTTCAGCCACTCCACTCCTAGCTCGTTGTTCGTCCAGCCATTGTCGCTAACTGCAATCACCCAGTCGCGTGGGATCTCTGCTTCCTCGTACCAGGCAGACAGATGATACTGGCCAGCGAAGATGAGGAACGGCGGGACTGACCAGCCAGCAGCGTTGATGGCAGCGATCGCCGTCACCCATTCACGGTCGCCAGGCTGGACAGTCTTTGGCCTGCCTCTTCTCTCTGACCCTGTCACGACAAGCTGAGTCGTAATCTTCCCCATCATGAAGCCAGCCTCGTCAAAGTTGTAGACGTCATCATCGCAGATGCCGTACTTGGCCTTTGTCTCCTCTACAAGCTCAAACCAGCTTCTGATCAGGGCTGGATCCTCGCATAGAGCTCTCTGCCTATCGTACGCTCGATTGAAACGCGTTGTGAGACTGTCTGTACGCTTGACAAAGTTGGCTGGCCACTTCTGCCCAACCTGCCCAGCGCCTCGCGCAGCCAGCAGTTTATCAGCCATATCACGTACAGCATCGTACGTAGGCGCGAACCCACGTGTATCCAAGTCGAGTATATGACTGACAATTACCTCCTCCTCACGCAGAGAGAGCTTCTTTGAGTTGGGCTGGCAATCGCGTCGGGCAGGTACTCCAGCGCGTCGGCGGCGGAGCGTGGCTTCAGCTACGTTGTAGATCGCTGCAGCAGGACGATTGCCCTGGATCTGTTTAGCATTAATAGATGAGATAGCAAACTGAATATCTGCTTCATTTGAGAGTAATTGAGTAACGTTGCGTGGAGCCATTATAAATTGAGATAGGAGCAGTGCGCAAAGTTGGTGGGGTGCGTCGCTCGCTTGCCTGCGTCACTCGCTTATCCAACACGTTACACTAGAATCATTTGTCGTTTAAATACATTTTAAGTTTAAAATCCGAATTAGTAGAAGCTGATTGCCGCGTTCTGGCCTTCCGACACATTTTTCACTGAAGCAACCTTGATTTTCCAAGCCTTTTTGATGAAAGGCAGCGCCGACTGGGAGCGTATCTAATCCTTTTTGAGATGTGGTTTTGCAACCCGTGCTGGTCAGTAGCAACGTCTTCTTACGATGCGCTCTACCAGATGGCAATTAACACGCGTACAGCGGAGAACATGAGCATCGAGTAATCAAAGATCAATCAAAACAATCAAAAGTACACAAGTATATTGAATTTGTTTGAAAATTGTAGGCAAGATATTGATATTGATTTTGATTGAAATTTCAATCAAAATCAAACAAATTTTTGAAATGATTTTGATTACTGGCATCTCTGCATACATTGTGCTTACAACGAGCCTGGTCCCCAGTACATAGCGAGCAATCTCAAAGAGGAGCCATGATGACCTGGATCTTGACTTTCTCGCAAGCAATCCAGCTACAGCGTCGCAGGAGGATGGAGATGGCAAAAGAAGATGGGAGGACCACTGCGAAAGGCGAAGATGGACTTTTCATTCTGGGAGGTGTTCTGATTCGAGCATTCATTGGCTTTGTATAGAATGTATGGCCCTTCCCATTTTTCCATGTCAGTCATCGATCTTGTCCCTCAAAATTTCGAGATCTGCCTCGCGTCGCTCAGCGACAAGACTTGCGCCCCAGCTCCCACCAAGCCCCGGCAAAGCAATGACGTCGCCCCATCGCATCTCGCCGTCCTTACCCCCCCCCCAACTCCCCACCATTCCACCACCCCACCCAACTCCCCAGCATGGCCCGCCTCCCATCCAAAACCCCACGCACCCTGCGCCTCCCCCTCCCGCCTCACCGCGCCCTCTCGCTCTTCCCCTCCTTCGCCACCCGCTTGCCCACAAACCGCCTATTCGACAGCGTCCGCCAGCCACAGGACCTGCACACGCTGAGCCTGCTCAACGCGGCCTCCAACCGCGCCCTGATCACGCTATGGAGCGCTCGCTGGAGCGCACCGAGTCAGGCCGTGACGTCGCTCGTCAAAGCGCTGATTGCGGACTCGCGTGTCAACTCAAGCTCAGGCGGCCTAGGCTTTGCAGAAGTAGAAACCGACAGCCCTTTAATCGGGGACCTGCCGCTTACGTACGGCATCACGAGCATACCTACATTGCTTGCGTTCAGCCGGCAGGAGGCGCAGGTCGACACGAAGCTGGTCCGGCCGCAGGAGATGCAGGATGAGGAGTTCTTAAGGGAGTGGCTGCGAACGGAAGCGCGGAGAGGCGGGCGTAAAGGTGGTGCTGGGGGAGGTGGCGCGTTTGGTTGGTGAGATTCTGCGCCGGCAATCGAGGCCTGAAGCCGTAGAGCCTGGCCGTGGATGGGCTTGGACGGTCCTGCAGGCGGTGAGGGTGCGAGAGGCACGTACAAGATGATGGAAGTACATGTACGATACCGCACAGAGGCATGTGAGTACCACCTCCGCGCCCTAATGGGCAGGACCAATTTGACGAAGCCTGGCGGTGTTGACCGTTCTAGATGTACAATAGCAACAATCATACATACAGCGCTACCGAATTTACACCCTCCTTGTCTCGTCATCGCAGCTTCTCAGAAGCGCCCGCTCTCCCTCCTCCCAACGCCCAGGTTCCCATACCCACTCCCCCTTGCCTCCCCGTTCGGCATGTTCACCTTTTTCAATGGGCTCCCCTCTCTCCTGCTCGGCGTCTGACTACCCGAGGTTGTGCCCAAGCCCTGCTTCTCCCGCGCCACACCCGTGCTATTCCTACTCTTCTCCAGCCTAGGGGTGGACGACCTACTCGCGACGCCGAACCGGTCGCTCAGGCTCAACTTTGGCTTGTTGTTATCCTCGGTGTCGCCGAGGTAGTTTGCACTCGCTGATTTGCGGAGCGGGGAAGCGGCGTGTGTGTAGACCCCCAGACTGCCGCCATCGCCACTTGTGCGGGCGATTGATGGGGCGTGGCGGAACGGGTTTGGTGTTTGGGAGGGACGGATCGGGGAAGAGACTTCTTCGTCGTCTCGTGCATCTGAAGCGGTCGACGTGTATGAGGAGTGGGCGGATGTGAACGCTGGGCGTCTGGCGCTTCTGGAAGGCGTTCGGCCCAGCGACAAGTTGTCCGGATCATACTGGCTTCTATAATTCGAGTTCGGATTTGTGAGAAAGACCTTCTTGTTCACTATTGTTCGCGGCGTGTACGTCGTGACTTCGCTCGCCAGATCATGGGGGCTGCCCTTGACGCCAACACTCGAATCTCTGTTGCGCTTCTTTGATATTGTCTGGATGCCCACATCGCGAGATGGCCTCTGCAGCGAAGGGTGGACGTATTTGCTGTCGTATTCGTGCAAGACCTGACGGTTGATGATGCTGTTGTCCTTGATCTGCTGTGTGAACGAGGAGCGCAGGAGCCAGAGGTGGAGGGACAAGACCACGCCGATGAAGATGGTGGCTACCACGCGAACGCTGGGACGCGGATCAAGCGGCGCAACGGGTAGGTTGAGGTAGTAAAGCGCAACGTGCAGTGGGCTGAACAGGCAGAACAGCTCCAGACACAGTGGGTTGGGGTCCCAGACGGCGATCTCCCACACATCTCGCGTAGCATCGGGGTGCGCGCGCGCAGCTGCCGAATTGCGCTGGGCGATATTGCGGAAGTAGCTGAACGGTGAGGCTCCAGCCGGCGACGAGTCGACTCTGACGCGCTTCGCAGAAGGAGTTGTCGGCGTGGTCTCGATGGGCTGCTCGAACAATCGGTAGTGCCTCTTCTTGCTGTAGACGAGCCACCCATTCGCAAAGCTTGCGCAAGAGAGCACTGCGACCAGCAGATTCGCAAGCCAGCTGAGCCAGCCAGGACCGGACGCCTCTTTGAAGACTCCGTCGTTGTCGAAGCTGTTGGAAGCGCCCGTGTTCGCCTGGGCCACAATGAAGGCGACGTTCGCGCCGAAGCCAATGTAAAGCGCATACGACGCAGCAAAATCCTCCCAGTCGCTGCTGCTGAGCTCCTCTGAAATCCACAGCGCCCAGTCGGAGGGGTCCAGATACGTCTTGATGCGCTCGCTGAGCGGCGTCTTGCGCACGAGACGAGGCATGGTGGCGGCGCGGGGGAGCTGTGCGCGGTGGTGTTTGTGGTGAGATCAGAAGCGGTGGCTCAGGAACCCTCCATCTTATGCCGGTGAAGGATGAAAGAACATGTGTTGTTTGTTGCGCCTGTCCATGTCCCAGACAAATTCTGCGCTAGGGCCCAAATTGGAATGGCGCAACCCAAGCTCCATCGTCATTGCCCTGCAACTCACTCACCGCAGCTGCAGCAGCGAGAACCAACACATCATGGCAGCCCCGGCCTCACAGTACAAGGACCGGCAGTTCATCGCCGTGATTGGAGATGAGGTGCGCCGCCTCCGTCTTTCTGACGTGCACAGTTAACACGTGATAGGACACAGTGACGGGCATGCTGCTCGCGGGCGTCGGCGTGAGTCCCCACCACCACCAAGGGCGCAGAGACGGGGACGACGGACGATTGACAGACCGCAGCACGTGACACAGCCTCCGGACGCACAGAAGAACTTCCTCGTCGTCGACGCAAAGACGGAGAACAGCGCCATCGAGGCCGCATTTGACCGCTTCACCAAGGAGCGCAAGGACATTGCGATCCTGCTTATCAACCAGCACGTATGTGAAGCACCGCGATAGCATCCAAGGCGAGACACATGGACCGGTGCTGACTGTCCCAGATCGCCGAGAAGATAAGACACCGAGTGGAGTTGTACACAGCCGCTTTCCCCTCGCTGCTCGAGATCCCCTCCAAGGACCATCCCTACGACCCCGAGAAGGACAGTGTGCTGAAGCGTGTCAGGAGGTTATTTGGAGAGTAGATGCGTGTGGGCGTACAGGGGTGAGAGGGTGGAGGGACGGCGAGTGCATAGCATGGCAATGATATCCACGTACAAACCCACCAAATTTGTACTACATGTATACACTGCATAGTGAGGCGTTGCAGAGCCGTGTCAGGTGTGCATCATCACGGGTCTAAGAGCTCAGCAGTGTGTCATGAGTATGCATTGCCTCTGTCGTGTATACATTATGCCCTGTGCGTAACCAAGGAAAACCAACAAACCGAATCGATTGCTTGGTATCGTGCTAGAATCGAAAAACACACCCTAAAGCTCACTTCGTTGTCGGGAACGTTCTTGCATTCTCTGCTGCACAAGCCCAGCAGCAGGCCCCGACATTTCAAGTTTCCGCTTGCCAACTTTCACATTGCCAAAACTGAGGATGCTGGGCCAGCATCAGAGTCGCCACCAGAACTGTCGTCGTCGTTGTTACTAGTTCGATGCCTTTGGTGTCATCCGTGAGCGTCGTGTGGCAATGCAGTTACCGATGGAAAGCAATCTTGGCAGTTAGGCAGGTGATCTTGTCGCCATCCTCGGTGTAAACGTCCGCGAGAACGGTGTAAGTACCCTATCAATAGCGTCAGCATTATCCACTCCAAGTAGTCTTGCCCTATCGACAGCGTCTGCGAACACATACCGGAGGAATCTCCCTGGGCAGATCAACGTCCTTGGTCAGGCTCAGCTCGCCCTTCTTGAGCGGGCACTTGAGATCCGCCTGCTCGATGGTGTCACACGCATCGCGCTCTTGGTTGATCAGCGTGATCAGACCGTACTTCACTTGCAGATGCATTTTGGAGCCCTCGCCGACTTCCTCCTTGAAGTCACCGGATGCCTTGATGGAGAGCTTCTCGCCGCTGTGTCAATGTCAGTTCGAAGTCTTTCTAGTGGACGGGCGACTCTGGAGGCATGGCACAGTAGGCGCGATACGTCAAGAGGCGCGTTGCAGGCAGACGCACGGCTTGGGTGGGTTGGGGTCGAGGTCGACCTTCTCAATTTGTAGGATGTAGTCGGCAGGGTCGGCGCAGAAGTATAGCGGGTTGTCGCCGGGCACCTTGTACTCTTCCTTCACGGTGACCTGGTTGGGGACCCAAGAGGCGCCCAGCGAGGGAGCGGCCGACACGCTGACGGCGCTGAGGCCAGCGAGTAGAAGTGTGGTGAGCTGCATGTTGTGTAGAGCGATGTGGGTTATTGGCGTTTCGTAGCGGCGCGCAGAGTGTTATGCGCAGTGCAGTGGAGGCGAAGGCGGTGGAGACGCAGACGGTTATCGTGGTTGAGGCTGGGGCGCAATGGGAAAGGAGCGCTGGGTGGTCCCTGCCACATCGTCATCGCGTCATGCGCAGGCTAGACTGCTAGCCGAATCTGGGGTCGACAATTGACAGTTACGTCTTAAAAGTCGCTGGTGCCTGCACATTGACATTTTCGCCCATTTCATGGAACAGACTGGACTAGTCGTAGAACGTAAAGGGTCAGCGATGATTGCCTTACCAGTCACGCCGGAGTTGAACCTTGGTTGGAGCTGAAGGTGTTTGCACGTTCTTTATCATCCTTGGACCTTGGGGCACCTACCTAGGCAGCTAGCAGGCTAGCCTGAGGTATATCTTATCCAGGGCTTGGCTTCATGCCTTTCAACCACATGTTGACGGCCAGAGCAGAAACATGTAATGTACCTGGAGCTTGCTCGTTCCCAAGACGAAGAACCTGGATTTTGAGCAATGGACCAAAACCGCACCACAGTTGGACTGTCGATCTGGAGTCCCATGCTACATTAACGGTGCCAAATTTAGATCTCAAGAAGCCCGAACTGTTGCTCGAAAGCCTTTAGATATAGCAATTCCTACCGCCTATCTTCGAGCGGGACGATCAATTCCACGAGATAGGGGCTGATAAATTCTAATCCTTGGCGAAGTTCATGCTTACTTCACTCGCAGTGCATACCCTCTATGCGCAAAGACTTAAATCTGTTATGTTTGAAATCCCAGTATTGATCGGCCAATCGGCAAAGCACATTCCTGACAGATGGATGTTCCGCAGCATCTTCTCTGCCAGGGAGTAGGTGGGTCAGAGCAGGAAGACACCCGCAGTCTAGAGCAACCAACGTGGACTTCCTTCCGAAATGCCGATGCTCCCCGTTCGGACGAAAGTGTATACGCGTCAGCAAGGCCATGCGACTCTGTCAATAGACTACCCTGCATTCCAAATGCCAGAAAACAGCCTGCGAAGCTCATATGCATTTATGCTAATGAACTAAACCTCAAGTTCGGTTCCTTTACTCGTACTGCAAAATCATGACGTCTCTGGAATGGCATTCAAAACTACTCTACGTGGCACTCGGATTCGACGTCAGGACTGTATGGTTGGTTCACCGCACACAATATTGGACGATGAAGAAATAATGACTACTATCGGCACGACGTTCGTCCTCAAGGAGGGTCGAAATCTGTTCACAGAGAATGTAAATTCTCTTAACATCACACTCTTCGTATGTCAGCAAAGCAGAACTAATGTATTCATTCCATGATGTTGCCGTGGTAGCAGGTAGCTTCGTGATTCATTGAGGTCAGGAATTGAGAGAGTCTTTGGGATTAATTTACCGATTGGGGGGAACTGGGGAAAGGAGCTTGAGAGTAATTCATGTTGTGTTGTTGTACTGAGATTATTGTCTGTCACTACCTATTGGCTTTGTGTTTGCAAGCACATATATTCGCAATATATTCGGATTCGATTTCGCTGTCTGATGTATTAGCATTTAATTGGAATATCAAAACAGTCGATCAAGTGTGAATGGCGCTATCAGACGAGTCATGTAAAGCTCCCGCATCACTGCAGTCACCTACACGCCCGACCATGGAGTCTCACGGCGCTCTACACTCGCGGGGACTGAGTGCGTGGATGAACATCAGGCCAGGCCCACAGCCTTCCTCGCTGAGACCATATTTAAAACATTCAAGCGTCCAGAGTCATTTTAGAAGCCCCTCCCCGTAACATTTGGTTGTCGCGCAGGCATGAACTAGCCGCTTATGAGAGCTCCCACGACGAAGTCACAGTGAACAGCATCTCCGACCCGATAATGCTACCGAGCCTCATATGGGCTCTTCTTAGCCGAAAGAGTCTGCATTGATTATCATTGGATGTTTTGGGGCCATCAGGGAGAAGATGGTTTGCAATGCTGCGAATCGTTTCGGATGTTGTTGGAGCGCCAACGTCGCGCGCCATCACAGCAGTCCAAACTTTCCAGATATCTCAAGGCCGAGACCTCCCCAATGCATATGGCGCCAGTCCATCATGCTATTTGCTTGGCCTTTTATCATTTTTTACCTTAAACGTCTTCTCGAATCAATGGATGAGATACTGAAAGCCCGCGACACTTGATGTAGCTCACCGGATCCTAGGTAGTGCATATTGCAACCCCCTTGCGGGCATTTTGCCTTCATTCGCGCCCTCGGCCCGTTTGCTGAACAGAATGAATGCAGACCAAACGGCTTTTTATCTTGTAGCTTCTGCCAGAAAAGAAAATCAAGTCGTCATCGAGTCTATATTCTGGAATAGTCGACAACTGCTAGATTTTGCCGAGAGCACAAACTGCCGTGCGGCAGCTGGTTGAGGAATGCGTCGGTATCTAAATCCAATATTCCACGTCTGCGGAATATTGAAAGTAGCTGTTTCATCGATCCTACTATTCAAAATGTACAGTATGAGCGTGTCAGCCATCTCGAATCGCTTGTTCGGCATTCGGTTCTGAAGAGCCATTACAGCTGTCATTTTAACACAAATTCTTCTTTCTCTGTTGAGACCGCTTTCGCAAGACAAATTCTCTGCCACCAGTGGGGCTGCGGCGTGCTTTGCTTAGAGGCAAAGCAGGTCTCATCACAGATCCAATCTTATAAACGCCAATACTACGAGCTAGCACCGCCGCAATGGAACTAATTCTCCACTGAAAAATCGAGAAGCTGCTCTGTAACTGTGACTTGTGTAAGCAGAAAATGCGCCACATCAGCCAGATTTGCATCATGCTACAACACTTCCCCTGTGGCTGCCTCTGCACGAACAAGGCATGTATCTGGAGCTAATCAATCCGTAGAGCTCTATGATAGATTCATACGAGTTTAAAGAAAACCTGCTTATTGTTCACGATGTGTACTCCAATGTCTCTTCTCTGATTGACATGCTTATGCCTCTCGACCCGACTCAAACAATCTATTACCCATCAACTCTCCACACGACGAGAAGAATGACTTAAAAGAGTGACCGCAAGTTCTGGCCAGCTAGTAGAGAGATCGTAGCAGAGTCTGTCCTTCATACGAACTGACTTGTGGATGCCGAACTCGAGGAGGTTGAGTACGAGCCAACGCCAAACATAAGCAGGCGGCTACATCAGCTGCTCAGGACACGAAGGAAAGATCGGATACCTTGTCCAACTGATGGAGAACATGGAATCACTAGTTGAAAAACTCCGATCGAGGATTAATCCAAGGAGACTGTCCGAAGGTCGGGCAGAGTGCTGATTTTCAGTAACGTGGTTCACCACCGAGTCGCCAACCCCACCGAGTCGTCAGCTCTCCCCCACCAACACGCCTGCGCGGCAACAACGCGTAATGTCTCAACAACGCAACGTGCAAAAGTCCTATAATGAAGGAGACATTTACCTTGCTATCTCTGATATTAAATTAAAGCAAATTCTAAGCGAAAATCGCGCTGCAGAGATCTACAACGTCCCCCGAACAACAATCCGAGACCGACGCGCTGGACGACGCGCCCGATGCGACTGCGAGCCAAACTGCAAGAGCCTGACAAAGCTAGAGGAGGAGGTGGTTATACAGCGTATACTTGACGAGAGTCTACGTGGTGTACCACTCTCGAAGGCACACATACGAGATATGGCGGATAGACTGCTGGGAGAGCGCGGAGGCAACCCTACTGGCAAGAACTGGGTTGATAGGTTTATTAAGCGTACTCCTGAGCTGCGAACGCGATGGAGCCGTCCGTACGATCGCCAGCGAGCTGCCTGCGAAGACCCAGCGGTTATCGAGCCCTGGTTCAGCCTGGTTCAATCGGTGAAGGCAAAGTACGGTATCCTTGATGAGGACACCTGGAACTTTGATGAATCAGGCTTCTTAATGGGCAAGATCACGTCTCAGCTTGTAGTGACAGGCTCAGATAAGCCTGGGAAAGCAAAGAAACTACAGCCTGGCGATCGCGAATGGACTACCCTGATACAAGCTGTCGGCGCGACAGGGAAGCGCATCCCACCCTTCATCATCTTCGCTGGCAAGGTCCTAATCTCTACCTGGTTTGAGCTGGGTATACCACGCGACTGGGTTATCCAAGTTAGTCCAAATGGCTGGACAAGCAACGATCTAGGGGTTGACTGGCTTAAACACTTTAATACGCATGCAAAGTCTGTAGGAGCGTACAGGCTGCTCATTATTGACGGCCACGAAAGCCATTGCTCGCTTGCTTTCCAGGACTACTGCAAGGAGAACAAGATTATCGCTCTCTGCATGCCATCTCACTCATCGCACTTGCTGCAGCCTCTTGACGTCGCCTGCTTTGCGCCGTTGAAGCGCTCTTATGGCGACAGCATCTCAGCCTTGGCGCGCAACCACATCCACCACATCAGCAAGGAAACCTTCCTACCAGCCTTTAAAGCTGCCTACGACCTGACATTTACTGAGGAGAACGCTCGCGCAGGGTTTAGAGGCGCTGGATTAGTTCCATTTAACCCAGATGCAGTGTTGTCGAAGCTTGATGTGAGATTGCGCACGCCAACTCCACCACAGCGCGACGACGCCGCGTGGGAGGCGAAGACGCCGCGCAACGCCAAAGAGCTAGAAGCTCAGACTACGCTCATTCAACAGAGGATGCAAAGGCGCTCAGGTTTCTTAGCGAGCTCCCTTGATGAGCAGGTACGACAGCTGAGTAAAGGCGCGCAGCAGATAGCGCATAATATGGTGTTGCTGCAGGAGGAACAGGCGCGTATGCGAAGCGCAATTGAAGAGCTTACAAAGCGCAAGGGCCGGAAAAGGCGGTATGTACGGGTAGAAGAGACCTTAACAGTTGGCGAGGTATCAGACTTAATTGCTGAGAGGGAGGGTAGTAGTCGTAAGGACGGCGAAACGCCTGCAAAGAGGGTGCGCGCTGAGAGGCACTGCGGCCGTTGCGGCGAGGTTGGGCACAATTCCCGCACCTGTAGGGTAGAAATAGAGGATGCAGATGATAGCGAAGAATCTGAAGTATAATCTACTGTAGTGTATAGTAAAAAAGATTGTTGTGGTGTTGCGCAGCGTTGCCGCGCAGGCGTGTTGGTGGGGGAGAGCTGACGACTCGGTGGGGTTGGCGACTCGGTGGTGAACCACGTTATGCTTTTCGTGTTCCTATCTAATACTGAGCGATAGATAGCCAAAAACCAACCCTTACAACTTAACTTCAAGAACTGGTAATATTGAAGTGGCCGTCGCAATCAAAATTTCCGTTTGTTTGGAAGTTGCACAGACTGGGCACTCCTCCACCATGAACATCAACGTCGTTGATGGTGATATTCTTACAACTACCCTTGCCACAAAGAATGTAATAATCTCTGCCTTCGTCCGTCGCCGTACCAGTGACGTTTCTGATTACAATATCCGAGATGCTAACACCAGAAGTCGGGTTGCCGGATGGGCCGCCATTGAGGTAGTCTTGCTGAATGTCAATGCCGTAGATGGAGATGTTCTCAACGCGGATATTCTCGAACAGAATGTTGTTGATGAAGCCGGTGGTGTTCTCGTTGGTCTTGATGCGGGCGCCATTCTCAGCGTTCAGGACGACGGAGTTGCTGAAGACCATGTTGGTGACGTTGTTATTCGCCTTGCCGCCAACCGAGCCAATAGATAGACCGTGACTGCCATTGCAGTACATGTTGTTGACGACGATGTTATTACCGCTCGTGATGGCTACACAATCATCCTGGTTGATAACGACACTGTCACGAACCGTGGTGTCGTTGGTTGACGCAAAACCAAAGCCATCACTGTTGTGCGAAGCCGGAAGGCCGTTGGAGCGAGCGTTGGGCGCATATCCAGCGCTGTTGTTGAGAGTGATGTGGTATATGTCGAGGTCAGCGCTGTCTCTGATGCTGAAGCAGTGAACCGGGTAGTTCTGGATGTAGATGTCGTGGACTGAACTAGAGCCAAGAACCTTGCTGAGCACGATGAAATGATTAGGCCTGCATTTCTGTCAGAACGATAAAGACCAGTAGTGCATATTGAGGACTTACTTGGCAATACCGCCGTTGCTGCCGAGACCATCCCACCAGGATTGACCATTACCATCGAGAATGGCACCCTCCATGGCAGTGACCTCAATGTTTGTGCCACCGACCTTGATGAACGGGTAATTGGCATCAAAATATTCCCAAAACGTAGTGCCCTTGAATGTAACCTTAGTACCGGTATTCAGGTTGGAGAGGTCGATAGTCGAATTCCCGGGAACAGTGATGCCATCAAGCGTTATGGCAGTGCAAGCTGCTGTAGCAGCCGGAATAGCTGAGTATGCTGTAACGTAGCATGCGTCGGCGGGCACACTTGTGACAATCGGAGTTGCCGATGGCGTGCTTGTTGGCAGCAGAGATGAAGCTGCCATGGATGAAGCTGACGGAGTTGAGCTCACAACTGTTGCTGAAGGGGCAGCACTGCTTGGTACAGCAGTTGGCTTTCCTCCGTTTAGACAAGTGCACGCGCTCGAGATCTTTGCCGGGACTTCGGACCATTGTGCAGCATATGGGGGGAGCGTATAAGTCGGTGCTTTAGTGTAAGCAGAGCAGAACGGTTTTGCAGCGAAAGCAAAGAGCTCAAACAGCTCGAGGCAGGCATCTAAAGTGCATGTTCCAGTAGCGCGCTCTTGTATGATGGCAGACTGTCCCACAGTGGCAAGTGCCAACAGCGCTGGGAGACCTACAACCTGTGTTAGTTTGGCCCTTTGCGTCTTATTGCAATTGCTGTATACCACTTGCTCGCATCTCGGAAATGCTGAAAACTAGAATTAAGAAGTAATTTACGGTCCGAAGTTCCTTCAGAGTTTCTCGAGCCTGGAAACTATTGACACTTCTTAGGGTACTTATACTTGCACCTGGTGACAGGGTATCTCCAGATAGTCGCGCGGATGGCCATGCAAGTGCCCTGACTTTCCGCCATCCCGGCTCAGGCACTAAGGCTAAGAGTAGTCAAGACACGCCAAGAAAATCAAGATTTTGATTGCGAAACGGTGCTTGTATCGAGCATTGATCCTTCTTCGACCAGGGCGCACGACACTTAAGGCGCATGCGTCCGCAGTCCGTCCGCGAGGAAAGCTGAAGCGGTACGCTGCTCGCAAGAAAGAGTGTTCTATTCGGTCCAAGAATCTGGGAAATGCTCTTGATCTGGGGAGCCGCAACGGGCTGTGGAGAGTTGGGGAAGGTGGGAGTTGCGCAGGCGGAAAATTGGATTTCCGTCAATGGGGCGGCAATTTTAAGGCCTCCGCAGCAGCGATTTGAACGGGGCAAGGGTCCGCACAACCTCCTCTCCTCGTCTTCGTCTTAACCTTATGGTGGACGTCGTTGGCCCTACCCTGGAGAGAGTTGTTTCATGAACGATCAGTGTGCCCAGGTGAGCTCTTTTCGAAGGTTCCAAGGCTACCTATGCCACACGAGTGCTACAACCCACAGTGGAGACGATAGAACTTCAGCGCTTTCACTCCTCGATTGTACTTCAGTCAACAGAAGTCAATCAATCGTTTGTATCTCCGAATACCCGTCATCATATTCCACAGCATGTCGTCGCAAGCTGGATCAGGCCACGATACTACCAGACCAAATCCATACTGCACCCGGGAAGTCAAACATCATGCCGGATGCTGAATGAGTAGGATCATGAACCAGCTTTTGTGGCATCTGAGAAGTAGGCCAGGCTGAGTGAGTTATCAGTTGACCTAATTGGACGACGCGGAACGGGCGAGCGTCATGCCTCATGTTGACACGAGCGTGCGTCCAGGCCTTGAGGATGTTGGCGAACGAAACCTTTCCAGTTTATTTATTGGGATTTGTAGGAGGCTCTAAAGCCCTACAATGCAGGTAACGTTGTGCTTCGCCGATGAGCATCCCCTGATGTCAAAAATGCAACCGATCGACTTGTGTAGAGTGATATTATTGGCATGAGGCGGTTCAAAGACTATCTGGAAGAGCAGTGCAGTTCTTTTCACGGCGCGCAATATATGATATATATCAATTTATCGCACTTCATGTAACAAGATGTCCTGGTCAAGTGCTAATCGCTAGAAATCCCCGCCTCTGATGGCTTGGACTAGGTCGACTCGGTCTTTATAGACTTAAAAGAGGGATTTCAACCAGTAGCGCTATTTATCCCGTGCTCGAGGGTATATTCGTATCTCGTATCGCCCGTCATCAAATTATAATCGAAGATGACAATGTGTTCGCCATGTAGATGGGAAGAGAGAAATGCCACATGTAACGTGCACGGTCACCGTATGCGCGAACATCAAAATAACGCCAGTTTTCAACGCGCCACCACTCCACCAATATGGACCCTGTTCAAGCTGCGATCGAAGATTATGAATCGAAAGAACCTGGAGAACAATCAGTACAAGCGGTGGCAGATAATCATGGCGTGTGGCGGTCTACCATGCAGAGGAGAATGGATGGCCAAACAGTCCCACGAACAGAGCACACAGCCAACACTCGAAAGCTCAGCCTACAGCAGGAGGATGAGCTTGTCCTGTATATTGAGAGTCTTACTGCTCGTCGTCTTCCACCCACAAGAGCTATGATCCAAAATTTTGCCTCTGAGATAGCGCGCGAGCGAGTCTCAGAGCGCTGGGTTTCACGCTTCTTGATCCGACACAACAACAGCCTTACACCTCAATGGACCGACGCCATGGACAGGCATCGCCACCAGGCTGATTCAGGACACAGATACAAGGCTTTCTTTGAAGAGATATATGATCAGATAGCCAGGCATGAGATTGAGCCCCGACAATCATACAATATGGATGAGAAAGGCTTCCTTCTTGGAAGGATTGGGAAGTCAAAGAGGATCTTCAGCAAGGCCTTGTGGGAGCAAGGGGGGATACAGAAAAACATGCAAGATGGAAGCAGAGAGTGGATAACTACTGTAGCTTGCATATGTGCTGATGGAACTGCTATCCCTCCTGTCCTCATCTTTGCCTCAAGAAACTCTACTCTTTAATCTACCTGGGTGAAGGATATCAAGGCCACAAAGCACTCAGCTCATATTGGATCATCACCTACTGGATGGAGTAATGATGAGATGGGCTTAGATTGGCTCAAGAATGTATTTGATCGATATACAAGGGAGAAAGCTCGAGGTTCCTGGAGGATGCTTATCCTTGATGGCCATAGCAGTCACCTTACCTCTACTTTTATCGCCTACTGCTTCGAGAACAAGATCCTCTTGATCATATATCCACCTCACGCTACCCTTACCCTCCAGCCACTTGATGTGGTCATGTTTCGGTCCCTTTCCTTCAACTATAAGGAAGTTCTCTCTACCCAGGTTCAGGACAGGCAAGGACTCCTGCCAGTAAAGAAAATGGATTTCTTTTTGATGTTTTGGACTGCCTGGACTGTCTCATTCACCAAAGAAAATATATTACAGGCATTCAAGTCAACTGGGGTGTGGCCAATGGACCTAGAGCCAGTCCTCAAAAAGTTCCCTCCACTAATAACAGATAACAAAGAAGATCCAGAATTTGAACAGCTTGAGAAAGTACTCTGTTGGAAAGACCTCCAAAGGTTGTTTAACAAAGTTGTGCCGGATAAGTCTACTAAAGAAGCAAAGACTCTGTCTTCATCTCTCCACTATCTCTCTACCCAATTTGCACTCATATTAGCTGAGAACACAGGACTAAGAGCCTCTCTTCAATGCAAAAAGAAACACAAGGTCAAAGGCCAAGTCCTCTCCCATTTGACAAACAACAGCGCGTCTTTGACTCTGTCTCCAGCAACAGTAGAAAAGGCTCTTGAGGCTTTGGCACAGAAAGACCGAGAAGCAGAGGAAGAACTAGCTAGAAAAGCCAGATCAAAGGCTGCAAGGCAGGCAGCTAAAGAGAACAAGCTTGCCCTGCAAGCAGTAGCAGCTGATAAGAGGAAGGCAGACAAAGAGAAGAGGGAGAAGGAGAAGGAAGAGCGGACCCAAAAGATAGCTCAAAGGAAGAGAGAGAGAGAAGAAGCTAGGTCTATCCCAGCACCCCCAAAGAAGAGGAAACAGGCCTCAAAGCCAGAATCA
This sequence comes from Lizonia empirigonia, assembly GCA_009982855.1. Taxonomy (NCBI): domain Eukaryota; kingdom Fungi; phylum Ascomycota; class Dothideomycetes; family Pseudoperisporiaceae; genus Lizonia; species Lizonia empirigonia. Next base: position 81,576 of record JAADKA010000013.1, on the reverse strand, counting down.
AACAGGCCCTCCAAGAAGCAGGCAATCAGACAACCAGGTGGCGGTGCATTGGGTGTGGGAGGTGGAGGTGTGGGCTCAGAAGCAACACTGGTATCCCCACCCAAAGTCACCAAAAGTGGGCGCAACATCAGCTTTCCAAGTAAATTTAGATAATATAACTTTGTCGCATTGATCCTGTGAGCCACCTCTGAGAGTTGCATGTAATTTGGCCCAGTGGTGGTGGAGAAACAATTCACTGGAGTTGGGTCATGGATTTGGTGTTCCCGCGCACACGGCGCGGGCGCGCATACGGTGACCGTGCACGTTAGGGTTGGTTGGTTGGTTGGTATTCGATTTTCGTCCATAGGATGGGGATTAAGTCCACCATCACCGCCTCCCGAAGGGCATATAGGACGTGCTAAGCTAAGGAATTACAGTGCTGCTACACTACCTTAGAGAGCATTTCTTGCGTACGCGGGTATTGCTACCATTTCAAGCTACAGCTCCCCTTCCAGTTGGAGAGACTGAGCCGTATGAGTACATCAGGGTGAGTCCCTTAGTGCACGTTAGGGTGAAGCACATGATGAAGATTAAATTCAAGACGCACCAGTAGTCCTGCACTTCCAACTACCACGTTTCTTGCAAAAGAATAAGACAAAGAATTCTGTAAACGCAAATCCGATAAATGAAGCGTGGCTCATACGCTGCTTTGTCTATTTTGCCTAGACCGAATAAGGTCACGAAGTCCCCTTTGCGGCTTGTGCGCACCTGATAGAAGCTGTTTCTCGTCCGATGCCGCGATGATGTCTTCACCTGTATTGGGATGATCCACTCGACTCTCTTCGTGCGGGAACCAGCGCATCAGAGCCCAATAGAATACTCCAGCGGCCACAAAAGAGTACATGTAGCCAATGGCAAAGCTGTATGTGCGTAAGCCTTGAGTCGTTTTCACAGTACTCTGAATTAGGCATGAGACCCGGAGAACTTACAGGTGCTTGCCGCCACTCGAGACGTCGATGGTGTCCAGAGATACGCTATTGATAAAACCGGGTAGAGGAGGCGCAAAGCCAATGATGAGCGCGACGACACTACGCCAATTGGTTGCGTACCTGGCAGAGTAGCGATACATTCCGTGAAAGTTGTACATATCGGGAACGGACACATTGCCACGTCGAGAGATATAGTAACTGTCTATAGTGTCAGTCTCAAGAGCATCAATATGTCAGAGCATAAGACTGAAAAGTTCAGCACGTACTCTGTCATCAAGATCGCTGTCATAGGTCCCAAGAAGATGGTGTAGCCACCGAGAAAGGCGAGGAACTTCTGTGCAGATGCAAGGATTTTCCACTAAAGAGGAGATGTTAGTAGGGCAACGATTATGTTTTAGAGCAGTACTTACAGGGACGCACGCCCAAGCACCAATTATGGCTGCAAGAATCTGACCTCGACGAATGTTGATGTACTTAGGGCAGAAGGATACGAGATCGTTCGCAGCACTGATAGAGTTCGCCGAGATGTTGATACCAAGAGTAACAATGAGTAGACCAATTGCACCGAATGCAGCAGCCGTTCTACCACCATGGGATCCACCAGCCTGCCAATCATTAATGATCTCGATTGGGTTCCAGATGATATGTCCATAAGCTGTTTGTGCCGCCGCAGCGGTGAAGATGCCGAGGAGACCGACAATCGTGAAGATGAATGGGATGACAAACGCTTGCACGTTCTGTGCGCTAGGTTTGTTGGCGTAACGAGAAAAATCCGCAATGTTGAGACCAAGGGTAGCGTAATTTCCAAGGACCGAGTTCAGATTAGAGAAGAAGGCCCATGCGAGCGCAGATCCGTGAACCGTCGTACCCTCCGTGATGACCGTACTGTGACTGATGGTACCACCAGCCTTGTGTAATGTCGACCCGAAAACAGCCAGGAAGATAATTGGTGCAATGATCGACTTGAAGCCGAAGAAGTACTGGATCTTCGTGTACGGTATGCAGAGGAATGGCAGTTGGAGTAAGAAGTAGAGGAAAAATGCAACAAATCCAGATGTCGTTAAGCCTTGGCTCACCGGTACATGATTGGGAATTTTAGCAAAACTAGGCCAGATGGCGGTCAGCAGCACCTCCATACATTGGCCTCCCGTGACTGTTTGTACTCTGTGGAAATTTGTCAGCGAACTCCAGTCTATCATATTGGTACCAAAAAGACGCTTACCCGAGCCATATGATAGCCAAAGCACAACGAGACACGACTACAAAGTAACTGAAGTAATATCCAAACGGCATGCGGGCGAGAATTGGAAACGGGGTGTGGAGCTTTGAGGAGATCAGCAAGTCTTCTCGCTCGCATGGAATTGTTGCGTGCTTACGGTTGCGCCGATACGACCGTTCATGGTGATAACAAAGCCCATGAGAGTATTGCCCAGAACACACGCTCCAATCGCCATTCTCCAACTCAGACCTGCGGCAATCATAGAGGAAGCTGCAAAAAAATAGTCAGACACGCCGTACTTGACCAATGTGACCGTTGGGGAATTACTCACCAACTTCCCAATTAGAAACAGCCCAAGCATCTGCCATCCAGTAGGCAATATAGGCACCAGTATGCCATGTGCGCTTTGATGGAGGTATAGGGTCGAAATCGGCATTAGAGGCATTCGGTGTTGCAGCAAAACTGCTTGGTTCTTGGTCGACCGCAAGTGAGAAGCGTCCACGCTTGACTGGTTGAGGATATCCAACCTCAGCTGGCTCGCCAGAGGAAGCATAGCCTTCGAATTCTGGGCCCTTGGGGTCTGAAGATGCCATGGCAACGAGAGTCTCCCCAGATTTCAAGGATGTGGAACGGCAAGAAGAGGTGGAGGGTGACTTGGCGAGGTCGGGCGCGATGTGGTTGAGCTCATGTATTAGTACATGTGAGAAGCTGAGCAGTCGCAGAACCTTGAAGCGCAGGCTTGGGGTCTCGTATCGGATAGACCGGAATATAGGTGAAGTCCAATCAACGCGGGCAAGATAAGTCGGGCTTTTGCTTAGCTCGAATGTTGGTGCAGATGTGAGTGGCTAGTAGATCTTGAGTCTGGCATCTCAATAGATCTTAGACAGAGTGCGACCAGGGCGCGAAGATACACAACACCCGCGCCAGGCATGCGGTTCTTATCTCGACGTGCGTACGCGAGCCATCATATCTGGCGTTAAGGCGAGCCCCGCCAGTAACGTCACGGCGATCACGCTGAGCCGAATGCAACCTCAAGCCGGCAACCGTCTCTCGATACACCACTGATGAACGAAACGGAAGAACATCGGAGAAGCTTCAATGCGTAGAGCCATTGCAAGAGATCTAGATTTCGATCAGCTGCACTAGACGGCGCTCGCCGCAAAAGATGTTGAATAACTTGGAACGGAGATGCCGAATTTGGTGGAGGGTTCAGCAAGCGGGACCGATCTCGCTCGGCCCCCGGTAAAGCTTATCAGACAACGTAATTTGCTTACTTGACATCCGACAATTCAACTCCCACGCGATTCGGTCTGCGCCTTTGCAGCAACGCCTGCCCTACCGCCAACTGTGCACAAGCGTCCACCCTCTGGAAGCACGTGCTGAGTTGCCGCATGGGGCTCCCACAAAGCAGCACGTTCGCAGCTATAACACCAAGGCCGCGCGCTGTGGCTGCTGTTTTCTTGTGTCATAATACTTGACGACCAAAAAGCGGAGTAGAATGGCTGTACCTAGGTAAGCACACCCGATTGTGCTGCAGCCCTCAACATTTACGAACATGTGCAATCTCAATGCCGTGAAGGCCTGTCTTCAATTCCGCAATCTGTATCGATCGGTCGTTCACCTCAGCCAATATCTGCTCAGCCTTTCGAGGCGCAGGCCTTGTGCCTCTCCAACCAGACGTTGTACTGTCAAAGCTTGACGTGCAGCTGCGTACACCTCCTCCAGCTGCTATACCAGAGGCTCTCTGGGAGGCTCGCACGCCAAGCAACGTACGTGAGCTTGAGGCTCAATCAACGTTAATAAGTGATCGCGTGCGACGGCATAAGAGCTCATCACCAGCTTCGATCATTGAGGCGATTGACCAGCTCAAGAAGGGCGCTGAGGTGATGATGCTCTCAGCTGAGCTGATGCGCGATCGGATTGCCAGTCTTGAGAAGGCTAATGAGGCAGCGTCAGCGCGCAAACAGCGTAAAAAAAGCGTATACAGCAGCGTGGGGTCTTAACAAAGGGAGCTGGAGAGGATCTACTTGCTCAACGTGAGGCTGACCAGCAGATTGCTCGTGAGCAGCGTCGAGGAGAGCGATCAGGCGTAAGCCGCCAGGCTCCGGCGCGCTGCACAAAGTGTAGAGAGACTGGGCATAACTCACGTACGTGCAAAAAGGATACCTTAGCTACTGCTTAATCTAACCTGTAAATATCTATATATCATATTATCGTGTTGTTGAGATATACGCTTGTAGAGGTGCGCAAAGTTGGTGGGGTGGCCCGCTCGCTTGTATGGCCCGCTGGCTTATAAACTACGTTATGTAGCTGTCAGGGTTTGGTGTTCGGGCGGACGGTTACGCCGTCCGGACGGTCACGCCGTCACGCACGGGTAGAGGACGACAACACGGTATGTAAACAACAGCACGGAAAGGTGACACATCAACTACACAGCACAAAAAAATGCATTAACGTACTCCACAAGCGAGCCGGTCACCCAAGCGAGCCGGTCACTCAATTTTACACCAAAAATTAAGATTTTTGCACCTTAATAACTCTACAACCAGATAATAGAATTGTCTAAAACTTGAAATACTATGCTGCATCTACGTAAAGATCAATTCTATAGAAGCGCTAGGATCCTGTATCAGTCGCACCGGAGTTATTAAACAAAAATCAAAATACAGGGATTATTTTAGCGTACTTTCTAATAACTCTACACACGTTAAGGATAGAGCTTAGATCTCCAGGGCAACTGATCTTGACATAGGTAAAGCATAGCATTTTGATTTTTAGACAATTCTATCATCTGGTTGTGGAGTTATTAAGGTGCAAAAATCTCAATTTTTGGTGTAAAATTAAGTGGCCGGCTCGCTTGGGTGACCGGCTCGCTTGTGGAGTACGTTACTGTAGTATCACCACTCTGTACATTAGAAACCAGCTTTCCTTAACCAGCGAAGGAATATAGTACGACACCGCACTACCAGCGGAACATACCCAAGAAATGCTTTCTACGGCAGTCTATCAGCACTGTAAGAGGTCTTGGCATTTCACAGTAGCAGTTCGCGGGCGTTTAACGCCCAGGATAACGTACCTCACAAGCGAGCTGGCCACACAAGCGAGCTGGCCACCTGCGCCAAGACCCTACCAAAATCAGTACTGTACACGACCGTAGAGCACCGTCAAGGATAGTAATTAAGAATCGTAATAGGCTATTCTACTCAGAATCTACTAATACTTCTTGCTTACACGTACGTGCGTTATGCCCTGCCTCGCCGCAGCGTCCACAGCGTCGTTGGCTAGGCTCACCTGCCTCAACGCGCACCCTCTTCTTTGCCTTCTTCCTATCACTACGCGCCTCAAACTCCTTAAGGGTCGTCAGGCGTACGCCCTCCTCAATCGTCAAGGTCCCTTGCTGCTGCACGCGCTTCCTTTTATATGATCTACGCCTACTTGAGACCTCGTTGGCGGCTTGGAGCTCAGCGTTGCGATTAGTCATTAACACCATAGAGTGCGCCATCATCTCAGCTCCCTTTGTGAACTTTGTAAGGGCCTCTACCATTGAAGTTGGAGAGCTATCTACGTGTCTCTGAATCCTCTCTTGAATCAGCTTCGATTGCGACCTAAATTCCAGGGTATTGCTTGGAGTTTGCGACTGCCAGGGAACGTCCTCAATCGTAGGTAGTGGTGGAGTGCGCAGCCGTACGTCAAGCGTCGATATCACCGCCTCTGGATCAAATGGGACTAAGCCAGCGCCTCGAAAGCCTCCTTGTATATTAGCCTTTGTGATCGCAGCGTCAAAAGCGCCTTTAAAGCACGGTAGGAACTCCAGTTTAGTGATATGGGTGATCTTGTTGCGCATCAGATCCTCGGCTTGGCGGCCATACGCCGTCTTCAAAGGCGAGAAACACCCCACATCAAGAGGCTGCAGGAGGTGCGACGAGTGAGGAGGCATGCAGAGAGTGATGATCTTGTGATCCTTGCAGTACTGCTGGAAATCGAGCGAGTCGTGGCTCTCATGGCCGTCGATAATGAGCAGCCGATGAGCGCCTATAACCCTCCTCTTTGTATGCTCGTCAAAGTGCTTCAACCACTGCAGGCCAAGCTTATTTGTTGTCCAGCCGTTCTCAGAGACTGCAATAACCCAGTCGCGAGGCAGGTTATCCTCCTTGTACCAGGCAGAGAGGTGATAGTAGCCCTGGAAGATGATGAAGGGTGGGATCGACCAGCCCATCGCATTGATCCCTTGGATCACTGTAGTCCACTCTCAATTGCCCTGCTGAACGCTCTTTGGCCGTCCTCGACGCTCAGAACTAGTGACTACTGCTCCAGTTGATATCATGCCCATCATGAAGCCAGCCTCGTCAAAGTTGTAGGTGTCGTCATCAAGGATACCATACTTAGCCTTCATGTTCTCTACAAGCCGAAACCAGCCTTGTATAATCTCAGGATCCTCGCAGAGAGCTCTCTTATAGTCATATTTGCGATTGAATTTGACCTTGAGCTCAGGGTGACGTTTGACAAAGTTTGCAGCCCAGTTCTGGCCAACAGGATCACGGTGACGCTCAGCCAGCAAAGAATCAGCCATATCCTTCACAGCAGCAAGCCGGGGCGGAAATCCTCGCGCGTCGAGGTCAAGGGTATGCTGAGTAACTACATCCTCCTCTGTCTTAAGGAGATTTATTGAGTTGGGCGTGCAATCGCGTCGATAAGGTGTTCCAGCAAGGCGATTACTGAGTGTTGCTCGAGAGACGTTGTAGATAGCTGCAGCACGTCTCTGGGATAGCGTCGCGTCGCGTTTGATAGCCTCAAGAGCAAGCTGTAGTCGAGCATCTTTTGAAGGTAGTAGATTGTCTGGTTGTTGGCTCATCGCGATTATACTATGCGCAATAGTATGTTTGGTGGGGTCTCGGCGCAGGTGGCCAGCTCGCTTGTGTGGCCAGCTCGCTTGTGAGGTACGTTATCTGGTTGTAGAGTTATTAAGGTGCAAAAATCTTAATTTTTGGTGTAAAATTGAGTGACCGGCTCGCTTGGGTGACCGGCTCGCTTGTGGAGTACGTTACAGAATTTTGTAAGTGGTAATAGTTACTGTCTAACGTGAATTTTTAGAATCGATGCTTCTACAGCTTCTTATCAAATTGCGTATGCCGAGCAGTGCCTACTTGCTCATTATCTACGTCCACGCGTTCAAACCTCGTCAAAACCCATGTCCACCCACATCTCCTCCACCTTTTTCCTCAACTCGTCGGGGTAACTCGTCTGGAATCCTACCGTACTGAATGCTGCACGAGAACCGTGCTCGTATTCCATCTGCAACACGCAATCGCTGATTACTTTTCCCCCTTGTCCCCCTTTGCCTTTTGGACCTCTGCCATGGCTCATGTACGGTGTCATCGGGAAGCTTGGAACGTCCTCAAAGATCTCTTCATCGACACCAGGACGGCAGCGCGTTGCGAGCGCCCAAGTCACTGATTCGAAAGAGTAAACATCAACGTCTTTGCCAACAAGAATGAGACGATTGATGAGCATACAGGCTTTGTTGTTGAAGAGACGGCTTCCAAGCATGCGACGAAACGCTGGTGCAGTGGTATCAAGATTGCTGAGAGCGTCTGTGTCAATTTGAAGAGCGCACCAAGTTCCGTAGCTTTCAAGCGGTACGCAGGCAGAAAGAACTGGTAGCCCCATCTTTCGGCAGAGCGCAAGTATCTCGACGGATGCTAACGCGGAGGTTGTGTGCTATAAAATCATCGTTACTTGATTAGTGGCATTCTTGTAGTGGCGGGAATCTGTTCTAGAAAGAAACGCCTTACTCACCGATTCGTCGCAAGTTCTTCCCGGCACCGAGATGGGGAGTATTGGATTATCCCGATACGTTATCATGTCCACGCGGAATAATGGATGTTTTTGCTTGTTTCCTTCAAACACTACGGCAAGTGCATCTCCGAATGGACCTTCGTCACCCTTTTCAGTCAGTGACATCGTCCCCTCGAAGACAATCTCACTGCTCGCTGGCACAAGTAGATTGCTCATCTCGCACTTCACCATGTCCAACGGCTGTCCGACCAGAGCTCCGGTAAATTCAGCCTCCGAAACTCCTTCTGGTAGAGGAAGCCCGGCGACGAAGTTAGCGGCTGGTGGCACACCGAATGCTAGTGCCCAGGGAATCTTCGTATGACCTTGTGCAAGCCATTCGTCTCTGATAATGGAGACGTGCTGCCCGTTACCTACAAGACAGACTAAGTGCTTGCTGTCATGAACCATTCCTCGAAAGATGGACCAGTTGCTCCATCGTCCGTCTGGGGTCTGAAGGATGTGGACTCCGTACGTTTGGAGATACTTGCCTCCGTCATCCATATGTAGCTTCGGGGCAGGTATCTTGTGCAGGTCCACCATGTCACCTCTCAATATGTTCTCTTTGCATGGCCCTGTAGGCAACACTCGGGGCGGTTGTGCAGGTGCACTGGCGCCCCCCTCAAGTCGCAATGAAATATCTTTCCAGCTCGCAGTAGGCTTTAATCCAAAAGTTCGCGCGATTCGGCCATATCGTTCCTTTGCTGAATTACGTAGAGAGGCAGCGTTGCCAAATATGCGGAATAAGCCCCCGGGCTCAGCACCCTTGATGTTATTGAACAAAGGTGCTTTGCCCTTGACTTCGGCTACCCTTCGTACAATGGCGGCAGCTTCTAGATGCGGATCAATCTCGCGGTCGATTTCCGCTAGATCGTGATCGTGACGTAGTAACTCAATGAATTGACGGAAGTCAACTTGTGCTGCTTCGACGCTAGGGACCCTAGTATGGATGTGAGACTGCAGGAGGCGTTTGGCTGAATGCGAGCGTTGGCAAAGTCTCGCCCGAAAGAAGGAAGGAAACATAGAGCCGAGTGTTGTGCTTCGAGAGGATTTGAGTATAGATCGCATGAGGCAGTGGTGCTGTAGGAAGGATTTTGTCAGTCACGGCAGTACTCGAATTACTTTAACATGCACAATTTGGTGACTAGAGAGCCAGGCCGGAGTCACTAGCATGCGACACAAATTGATCTGAACGCCTGGAACGCTAGTTACCGTAGAGGTCTGTGCTGACCTCTTCCGGGCCTTCACCGGATGTGATTGCATGTCGTTAGGCTTAAAAGCAAAGAGGCTTAGACTTCTTCACTGACTTGGTTTAGACCCAGCATAACAATCTAACACGTTGCACACTAAAATTTAATGCGCCGAAATGTAGTACAACAGGATCTAGCTAACGCGTTGGGCTAGAAACTAATATCGGCCCGCACTTTAAAGAGTAGCGCCGGTACCCGGCTCAGCTTCCAGAGTTAGACCGGATGAACCACGTAGTTGAGCCTCAACCGCTTCAAGACACTACAAGGGGGATGCCTGAACGGGCGAGAATACGATCTTGCTTGCACTGAGCATCTAGTGATCTTTTACAACAGGAAAACCCCAGGTGTATTCTCGCCCGTTCAGGCACCCCCCTTGTAAGTGCTGAGTCACCACGGAGAGATCCGTAGCCTTCCGATGCGGACTGATTCTTTGGCCGAACGCTAGCAGGGCGCGGCCGGGTAACATTGGGGATAACTGGGGAACAGTATTTAACGATTAAATAGGAGCCGCTGAAAAAGCAAAGACCATACGTACGTAATTAGGGGGGAATTAAATTAGAGGACTAGGTAGAGCGTAATTTAAGTTATCCGGGCTCTGCCGTGCCCTGCTAGCGTTCGGCCAAAGAATCAAATTTCTACGGTAGTAGTATGTAGGTCGTTGCGACACTTTCTTATGGCCGTCCACAACGTTGCTATCATGTTCGCGCAAAGAACACTCTCTCAATTAGGAATCTCTCACGGCTTCTGTCCAATTGCACGACTCCGATGGTCCGCACCTTTCATACACCATCTATCTTCTCGGCCGCCTCATGGCACTCGTTTCCATCACGCTCACACATGCGTATCATATATGCCCGAACGCTGTCGAAGAGTGGTTGTGGGCATTACCGGCGCTACCGGGATTATCTACGCAATCCGAATTCTCCAGATCTTAAAGGAACTCAACATCGAAACCCATCTCGTCATTTCCAAGTGGGCTCACGCAACTCTCAAATATGAAACACCACTTGGTGCTGCTGAAATCACTGAACTCGCCACCAAGATCTATGGTCACCGCGATGTGTCTGCTCCTCCGGCTTCCGGCTCGTTCCAACACGACGGCATGATTATTGTTCCCTGTAGCATGAAAACTCTCGCAGCGGTTCGATGTGGAATAGGTGAAGACTTGATTACCCGTGCGGCGGATGTCAGTCTTAAGGAAGATCGAAAGCTTGTGCTCGTGGTACGAGAAACACCTCTGAATGAGATTCATCTAGACAACATGCTCGCGTTGCGTCGGGCAGGTGCTGTTATTTTCCCACCTATGCCAGCATTCTATACGCAGCCAAAGAGTCTTGATGATGTGATCAATCAGAGCGTGGGGAGAATGCTAGATTCAATGGGTATATTTACTGATATGTTTCCGAGATGGGCAGGGTTTGAAAGAGGCGTAGAGGTGAAAGCCTGATTGTAAGGAAAGTACCTTAGAGGGTTAAATAAGTGCTTTAATGATAACGTACTCCACAAGCGAGCCGGTCACCCAAGCGAGCCGGTCACTCAATTTTACACCAAAAATTAAGATTTTTGCACCTTAATAACTCTACAACCAGATAATAGAATTGTCTAAAACTTGAAATACTATGCTGCATCTACGTAAAGATCAATTCTATAGAAGCGCTAGGATCCTGTATCAGTCGCACCGGAGTTATTAAACAAAAATCAAAATACAGGGATTATTTTAGCGTACTTTCTAATAACTCTACACACGTTAAGGATAGAGCTTAGATCTCCAGGGCAACTGATCTTGACATAGGTAAAGCATAGCATTTTGATTTTTAGACAATTCTATCATCTGGTTGTGGAGTTATTAAGGTGCAAAAATCTCAATTTTTGGTGTAAAATTAAGTGACCGGCTCGCTTGGGTGACCGGCTCGCTTGTGGAGTACGTTAACGTAAACTATTATTGAAATCGACATGACGAGTGGGGGCAACAAGAGCTCCTGGTATTGAAGATGTTCGATCGCAGGCCGAGCCATACCTATGGGTTGGCAACAGCAAATATTTTCGTCCATTCGCTCACATCTGTCTGGAGCACCAGCAAGAATGGAGGTGTTGCTTACAAGCACGCTTAAAGCCTACGTCGCATGTTCATGGAAATTTGAGGAGTCGACCGAATATCACGAGACAGCGGCCTACTTGTCTTACGTGCATAAAGAGCTCCATATCAAGCTTTCCGACTTCCAGGGAAAACAACTGTCGGAGACTGGTGAAGTACTTCTTGACGGCTGGAGCAGCGAGCCCTGCAGGTTCTACTGCCCGCGAGACGATCCTTTCGACGCGAATATCAAGACAGACCTCTTCGCGCTGGGGTGCACTATCTACTTCATTATGGTTGGCCATGCCGTGTTTCCTGACATTATCGACAGTGAAGACAGTTGGCATGAGAAGGTGGAGCACAGATTCGTGAGCAGGCAATTTCCCCACGATCAACATGCCTGCAGCACAGTCACCTTGAAGTGCTGGCAGAAGGAATACGAAAATGCCTCGGAAATAGTTCGAGATATCGAGTCTCTTGAGTCACTCGACTCTTCTTAGTTTTTAGCTGGAAAAGAAAAGGGGGGACAAGACGAGGCAGCAGCGGAGGGTAATTTGGGTCAGCAGCATCAGATTGAGGAGGCAAAATGATGTCGAGATCGGCAATCTGAGTGTGGCAAGCCGCATCATGCTGGGCGTACTAGATTACTGGATGATGGAGGAGTGTCACAGCAAGAAAATACCATGCAGGTGAATTGAGAATGTATTTGAATTTCGTGATCTCTGCAGTAAGGACCGTGGTCCTCACCAAACGTTGGCCCCTCTCCTTTCATCCTCCTCTTTTCGGATATTGGCAGTGCAAACTTGCTCTTGATGTTCTTCAGCCTTCCCCGGAGCACATAGTTCAGAATACTCCGTATCGGCGGCCGAAATCTCGTTCTCCTTCCTCCACGAGAACTCACATATCATCTTTGCATGATGTGCTTCCTCGCCGCGCTAATGCACCTGTATCTGCGTAGAGCGGTTATTGTACGTGAGTGGGTGCAGACTGCAATTCAGTTTCCAAATTGCCACTGTTGTCATTGTATTCAACCTCATCAAAGCAGTTTGTATGGTCCTGACACTTTTCATGTACCGAAGGCATCAGGCACTTGTTACACTCAGAGATGCTATATCTCACTTTCTTGACCACCCAGATCCGGAGACACAACGTCGGTGTCTCTTCTCGAGGCACTTGATGGAAGCTCAGTGGAAATGGGAACGGTTCAATGGCGCTGGAAAAGATGAGCTTGGTGTGACTCCAGAACCCTTTGATCCCAAGCGAAGAAGCTGGCGGAGGGCTCCAAGTGGAAATCGCTGGCTAGCTACGTATGTTCTGTAAGTTCTGAAGTGCTGCTGTGAAGTTTCTGCTTATATTGTCCTAGATATGGGTCCTTTGCAAAATACCTGTGGCATCTGGTTAGCGTGCGGGGCAGGGCTCGGGATGACGACTGGATCTTCTGCTCACCAAAACCTCATACAAATAAGATACTGAGGCTATTATCAGCCTTCTGAATCGTTCTAATCAATATTAAGGCTTCAATTTTGGCCTATCGTGGCTTTTTTCGGTGTTGTGATGCCTCTGACGCGCTCAAAGAAGACCTCCGCTGATGCGGCAGCCACACAGGAGCCAGCTGCTCCACCATCTACACAAGATACTAGTAAACGGAAGCGGAAGCGTCCTACACCGTTCGAACGAGGGGAGAATCCTTCACCGTCTACAGCTCGTAATAAGCGACCGAAGAAGCGCGTGCGCGTCGAACCCGAGCCTCTGGAGGCAGCAGAAGCGAGCCAGTTTGCCGCTGAGGCACAGGCGGGCGATATAGTGTTTAGGGAGGAGGTGATAACTGGTCAAGGCGTAGAGGATGAGGACAACGACCTCGAAGAATCGGTTGACCCGTGCCCGAAGGATGAGGAAGCTGTCGCCGCCGTCGCTGGTGCTGTCGGCGATGAAGGAGTCTCTTGGGAAGAGTTTGAAGCTGTTGCAAGTGTAAGGTACCGCGCTTGCCTTGGTGATCTCACCAGGCACCCGCTGGTGGCTTCTGACAGCTTTATGGGTGTCAAAGTTGACGAGATGGTGCTGCTAGATGTGTGGGGGTGGGTAGATGATGTGGTGATAGATTTGGCTCCAAGAAAGATCAGCGTTACAAGCCTGACTGTAGTAGTGTACCCAAATAAACAGGCAAAAAGTGAGCGACGGCAGAAAACGATAAAGCGCGATGGGTACCTAGCCTGGGGTGAATTCAAGGAGCTAGCCAAGCAGTTGGACTTCGAATCGAGCGAAGCCCTCAACGTCGACTTTGACCTGGTGTTGAGTGAGCAGAAAGAGCAGGTACAGCAGGTACAGCCGTCGCGCGTTCGAGCAGCCACTGCGACGATGCTGCAGGAGAGAGCTCTGCCTGGTGTTGTAGCGACAGAGCAAGCCGCTAGTCCAATGGTACTCGCCATCATCGACAGATGGCGCTGTGATAATAGGCACTGTCATAATACTTAAAGACGTGCTGGGTACCACAGCTGAGTACTCCGCCGCGCTTCGATAGTCATCATCCAGTGCTGAGTCGGCAGCTGTCGAACTGGGCGGAAGATGTTGCAGAAGGTCGCTGTACTATCAACGAGCCGAGCGATCGCGTCAGGCTTGCTCTAATGACATACAAAAGAGAGCGAGATAGCGTAGAAGAGAAGGCTAGTAGGCCTCTATCTGTGGTTGAACAGATCCAACAGATGCAGCAGATGGTGTTAATGCAGCAGTTGCAGCAGATGCAAGCTTCTTCACAGCAGTCGCCTACTCAGTTGTCACCAACTACAACTCGATCGGCGGAGTCAACACCTTCAAGGCCACGTCGGCAAGCTGTTACTATTGCAGCTAGAGTACCTGAGGTAGTTGAGAAGGAGCCGATGGTGTGGCATCCGATCGAGTGCGAGCATTGGCTTGAGTTACACTACCATACTCGCAACTTCCTCCGCCACTTCAAGCAGGTTCGGCGAGAGGATATAGTTGACGAGATAAAAGAGAAGGTAGTTATGCAAGCTCGGATGGATGTCAATATGTTGATGGAGAGTGAGGGAGAGAACGGGCTCGGCATGGGAGTATGGGTACATCACTTCAAGCTCCAACCTGGTGACCTTCTGCGATTGCGACAAGAAGTACTAGTATGGCAGGGGTATTACACCGGCCTTCACAAGAAGCAACAGGATCACGTTGATCGACTTGTAGCTGCAGCGAGGCTTCGGAGAGAGCGCGCGGAGGAGGAGGATGCATCTGATGATGGTGTTTTAACGGAACTTTGACGAGGTTCGTCCATCCGTCCAATATTTCCAGCTCTATTGATCAACACCACAACACAACGCCACAATAAAAAATTAATTCTAGCTTAGAAAGAACTAACAAGCATATACAGGAGCTTCTGCCAAATTTTTAGAACTTTAAAATCGCGATTTGTTGTTGCGCGATCGAATTCCGCCTTGTTGCGCGATCGAATTCCGCCATAGAGGATTCCCATCGGCCGTCTAGCTCATCCCCAGTTCAAGCCGTACCCAGCTATTGCAAACCAGCTACGGCCATCAACTCCGAAGCAGCTCTGTTCTACAGCAAACTGTAGGAAGTAGCTAAAGTCTTCAAACAACTCAGCGATCATCCAGAATCGTTTTATCCAGCTCTTCAGTACTTTGAAACTCTTCTCGATCGGGTTGAAGTCGGGTGAGTATGGAGGCAAGTACTCCAGCTCAACACCTGCTTCACGACAGATGTCTGCAACGCGAGGTGATCGATGGATAGAGGCGTTATCCATGACAACCACTGACCATCCAGGCGTGCAGTATGGCAGCACTTTGTACACCAGAAAGTGCTCAAATAAGTCTGCAGTAACGGCGCCTTGAAACATGAGGTAGTCGAGGTAGCCGTTGACTGTCATCGCGGGTAGAATACTCCATCGCTCGCTGCGCTTCATGCTGTAAATCAGCTCACATGGCTCTCCGATAGGTGACCAGCCGTACTTGCGATCGCCAGTACGTTCATTGCAAGCAGTTTCGTCAACCGCGACTACCTGCTCAGCCTTGCATAAGTAACCAACTCGGGCGCGGAATACTCGTCGAAGTGGCTCACTCTGCTCTCGGGCTCGCTTTGTTGCTATCTTCCGGCTCCAGTTTGCACGCTGGAGAGTGCGGCAAATAGTGCTCAACGACACTACAACGCAGTGCTCTTCAAGTAAATACTCCTTCATCTCCTCCAGGAGCGCTTGTGGGTACCCATTGAGCCATGCGATGAGGTCGTCGATGTGGGACTGCCGCAGTTTGACAGGTCTTCCGAGCTTGACAGAGGCGGGCGAGTATGGCGCTCCCCACCACCTCAGGCTCTGCCTCATCTTTGCAACACAGTTACGATTGACTGTAGTTGCTTTGGCGATAGTCTTATTCGATTCGCCGGCATCTATATGGTCTGTAATATACTGCGTGACTGTGGGCTCGAGGCGGTGGCCAGTACCCCCCATGGCGATAGGAGGCGTGGCCGCAACAACAACACCAGAAAAGCGATTGCGATAGCTCAATTGAGCTCTAGAAAGCGACCCATAAGTGCTACAAGGTCGTCAGAATCGCTGTTGCACAGCTCTATATAGTAAACTTGTATGAGAATCAATGACGGCTGAGGTGCAGCTTACCCCTCGCACTAACCCATCGCGGGTGGTGCCACAGGTATTTTGCAAAACATTATACTGTATGAAACCTCTCCTTTATTTCCTCCTGCTTATACACTTACACTCCTTGCTTTCAAATTGTTATAATACTCTGAATTATGTGGTATAACCACCCTGTACACTAGACTAGCTTTTCTTAACCGGCGAAGGAAGATAGTACGACATCGCACCAGCGCGAAGTACCCATGAATTGCTCTCTACGGCAGTGTGCCAGCACTGTAAGTCCATAGCTTAGCACGTCCAGATACCCCACGGGAGGTTTAAGTCTTACCAGCTCCAAGCGACGTTAAATAATAACGTAATCCACCATCGAGTTGGCCACACCATCGAGTTGGCCACTATATGCAGCTACCTACTGTACAACCTTAATATCTCAACACCACAATATAATAAAATAGTGCACTATAGCTTAGATTAATCGCCTTATCTAGCTGCATCTTTCTTGCACGTGCGCTTGTTGTGCCCTGCCTTACCACACCTCCTACAGTGGGGAATACCCCTATTGCTAACACCTGCCTGGACCTTCTCTATACGCCTATCTACCTTAACCTGAGCCTCAGCGTCCTTTTGGGCAATTATTTCCTCTGCCTCTGCCTGTGATAGGTTACCATCCTTCTGAATCCGCTTCTTCTTTCGCTTCTTACGCTCAGAAGCAGCGTTGTTGGCTGCTTGAAGCTTGATTACTTCACTAGCTAAAAGCACCTGTGAATGTGCTAGTATTACAGCTCCTTTCTGCAACTGTTGCACCATCTCAAGTACTGATTCTTGTGATGAGCTCCGGTGGTCTCTTATCCTCTTTTCAACCAACGTTGATTGAGCCAAAATCTCAGCAGCGTTGCTTGGTGTTTTAGGCTGCCAGAGGGTTGACCCAGGTAAAGGTGGTGTTGGCGTACGAGGCTTCACATCGAGCTTTGATAGCACTGCTTCTGGGTTATGTGGGACTAACCCAGCTGTCTTAAATCCAGCTTTAATGTTGTTAGATGAAAAGGCATCCTTATGAACCTCCTCATACGCAGCCAAGAACGCCTTCTTGTCGATATGGTTGATGTGGCTGTTTGCCAAGACATTGATTTCCTTCTTGTACGCACGCTTCAAGGCGGCAAAGCAACCCACGTCAAGCGGCTGGAGGATATGGGAGGTATGAGCAGGCATACAGAGAGTAATGATCTTGCTTTCCTCACAAAGGTCTTGAAACTGGAGCGATTGGTGGCTCTCGTGGCCATCGATAATAAGCAGTCGGTAACCACCCACTGTACGGGCTGTTGTATGCTGGATAAAGTGCTTCAACCAGGCAAATCCAATCTCGTTTGTAGTCCAGCCATTATCGCTGACAGCTATTCTCCACTCCTTGTCTTGTTGGTGATACCAGGCTTAGTTGTGGTGCTTTGCTTTGAAGATGAAAAAGGGTGGGATACCCCACCCCATGGCGTTGATTGCAGCAATCAACGTTACCCACTCACGATCACCAGGTTGGACTCCAAGTGGCTTAACACGTCTCTCAGACGCAGTTACCACCTTGACCGACCCCCCAACACCCATTTGGAAGCCTGTCTCATCAAAGTTGTAGGTATCTTCATCCAGGATCCCACATACTTGGCTTTGACGTTGCGTACAAGGTCAAACCAGGGACTAATAATAGCCAGATCGCTGCACAGGACCCTCTGGTGATCCCGAAGTCTGGTTACCTGAGACTTGACATCAGGTCTCCGGTTAACAAGACGGTATACCCAGTTGACCCCGACCTCACTACCATCACGTACGGCTAGGAGTTGATTGGCCATACTGCGTACGTGGGTGAACGTAGGGGTAAACCCTCGCGCGTCAAGCTTCCTTATGTATTGTATAATCGTCTCCTCTTCGTGCTTTGAAAGCTTTGATCGGTTGGGCTGGATATCGCGTCGTGAAGTTTGACCAGCGCGTCGGTTGGAGAGCGTGCTTCGAGGAACGTTGTACGTGGCTGCAGCGCGGCGCTGACTCATTGACGCGTCGGATTTCATTACTTGGATAGCAAGGATGACTCTATCTTCACGGGGAAGTAATTCAAGATTAGGTTGTTGAGACATCACGATATAATGTAGGTAGTAGGTTGAGTTTTGGTGGGGTGGCCAACTCGATGGTGTGGCCAACTCGATGGTGTGGCCAACTCGATGGTGGATTACGTTACAAACAAACTTTTGAGAAAGAATGACTCTCTCAGTCATGGCATGTAAGTGTGTAGATTGGAGTCTGCTCTACTCAGGGGCTAAATACAGGATTATCGGTCACGTGGTGCTAGCCTGATTAGGACAGTGCAATTCCACTTTCCAACACTCCCCCAGAAGTGCAATTGTCTTAAGAAGGCAAGCCACTGCTAGAACACCCTCTAGAATAGTAAAACTCCAGGACTTGATCTGGCTACTCTCGTAGCCAATCGGACTTCTATGTGCCTTGTCAACAAGAATGAAACCTCCCTGTCACCCTGTAGCGGCCGTCACGTTGCGAGTCCCTCAAGTAAAGTGAGGTGTCGGCCGAATGAAGAGTCGAGAAAGAAGGTCGAGAAAGAAGGTCGAGAGAATTTTCGCGTTTGAAAATCAAGGTAGAATCGATATCACCAACATACCGACTCTCCCTCGACTCCTACGTGAGAGTCAGCGCTCCCCCAGCTTGGTACTCCCAGTACTCCAGCTGTGTACGCTCTCCTCTGTCCTAGCGCTCCCCTAGCTTGGTACTCCCAGTACTCTAGCTGTGTACGCTCTTCTCTGTCCTAGCGCTCCCCTAGCTTGGTACTCTCAGTACTCCAGCTGTGTACGCTCTCCTCTGTCTCAGCGCTCCCCCAGCTTGGTACTCCTAGTACTCTAGCTGTGTACGCTCTCCTCTCTTGTTGTCCCCGCTCCATTCCTCCGCTCCTGCCTCCTTGTCTGTGTCCTATTCGGGGCTCCAGACCCTAACACCCTTACTCTCCCCCATCGTTATAAGCCTTTGCTTCTTTGCGTTTATTTGACGAAATCCTTTGGAAAGAAGATAAAAAATCGATCGAGAAATCGGGTGGGGGTAGGTGGGTAGAGTTCGAGAGAGTAAAAAACCTCGAGCACCGTCAAACGGTAGGTTTTCCAGTTTGAGGAATCGAAAGTAGCTGTCGAACTGTAGCTACCGGTATGAAAGAAGGGCTCGAAAGATTACCATCGATAGGCAGGCAATTCGAGTCGTTTTCGGAAGAATCGATGGTTACCGTCGGTAGGTAGGTATTCGAATCGTTGTCAAAAGGTTAGTTGAAAAGGGATAGAGCAACCATTGCTCTCTTCGACTCGCGCGTCGGAATTGGGTATAACTCGCCCAAGGTATCTTCGAGACGCTCCCAGCTTCTCCGGACGATAGTCCATTTTTCTTCGGACTTAATACCCTTCGCGGTAGCCAGGGCGACGGCCCAGTGTCTTAGAATATAGAAGGCGACGACCTCCTGGGTTGTTCTGGCGCAGACACGCATATACCAGCTTGCTGCCCATATCGAAGAAACGACACTCCGGACACTCACAATGAACACGCAAGCGCGTAAATCCGGGCTCATAACCTTTTGAGAAAGAATGACTCTCTCAGTCATGGCATGTAAGTGTGTAGATTGGAGTCTGCTCTACTCAGGGGCTAAATACAGGATTATCGGTCGCGTGGTGCTAGCCTGATTAGGACAGTGCAATTCCACTTTCCAACACAAACAAACAAACATGCAGAAGGACGAGGTGCTGCCCCGCAACAGTGGAAATAGTACGTCACTCAATCTCTTTCGTCATTCCGGTCACGGAGGGGGTCCAAATTTCCGACGACTGATTGCCTAGGTTGATCTTGCGGGGATACAAAGAGTCCAGCGTGGCGCTGGATCATCCCAGACGTATGTGAGTCGTGACCTCAATCAAAGCAATCCCGTGAGACCGTCCGTACATGAACTATCGCTGCCATCGTGACAGGCCCTAAGTGGAAGCCGAGTCGAGTCCGTTGGGAGACCCACACAGACTCCCAGATAGTACCTGTAAGACAATTAAGCTAAATTCAGGTGTGGGCGGTAGATTCATCGACTTTAGTCACGCATTCGAGACCATTTTGCTAGTCTTCACGTGCTTGACTGCTCGCTTCCTTTCCAAGAGTGAGAGAGCAAGACGGGAGCTACGAAGGGTGCAGCAGTATTGATTTTTAAATTGTCTAAGGTGCCATCTCAAGATTGGGACAGCTCGACTTGAGGTTTATAATGAGATGACAGAGGAATCCAGCTGGACCTTGTCCAGATACACTGTCGCTGCCTAGCTTGTAATACAGATTGAGGTTGGGTAACAGTAGAGTCTATGCATGGTGACTCAGGTTCTTCAGAGTCAATCGCACGTGCTCAAAGTTTGCGTTGTCCCGTAGACCTTTAACGCGGGAAATCTTCTCTATGGCGCTGTGATTAGGTGGCTTCACCTGTCACATCTACTCATTTATGTGTGACTAAGTCTACAATCTCCTCTCCTTGTCTCGTCTAGACGTTTCCAGAGACATAGAGCCCCTTCGAACCAACCTGCACGTACTCAGAGATTATTGTAGACCAACGCAGGTGAAGTAAACGTTTCTGATATCATGCTTGTTCTTTAAACTTGATGCCACACCACAACTCGGTAGTCGTGGGTTCTAGGGTCAGAGCCATCATCTAGAAATCTGGAAATTTTAAATGGCTAAGCTTTCCTCAGGGTCCTACGGGAAGAGCGGGATATCTGGGAGCAGTGCAAGAAACTTTGCAGCATGTCTAGTTTCACGTACAGAATGGAATCAAGGAGATTCATGGAAGGCGATAACCAGATTTGGCAACGTTTCAACGGCCTTGCTTACTCGACAGAAAACCTCGTTAAATAACAGAGACCACCGCTCTCCAAAGATCACCTGCTTTGCGCCCAGTGCATCTGCGTCCCCTGCGTGGCACTCGCTTTTTTAGTAATCAGGAAGAAGAGCAAGCCCGCAAAGTACTGGACCGACGCCATCCACGCAGTGACACCACCACATCCATCCTTGCCTCACTCATCCCTTCCTTTAGCACCTCTGTTGTTCATGTCGAGAATTCACGTCTCAGAAGCCCTCTAAGACGTTGTGGAGTCCCCTCCCAAGGAATTGTTAGTTTCTTCGATACATATGTACTGCAAATTGGGACAAGGGACGCATGAAAGGAAGCGGGGTTGTCATATGCTTTTGTAGAGAGGTGTCAGAGCAACCCCAAGAGAGTGACAAAACGCTGCAAACAGATCATCCGCATTCTAGATACACAGTGCGTGTAATCTACAGCACTACCTCTCTGAGACACGATCGGCCTATCTTTAGGAAACTCCTATAAATAACTCGAAAATGAAGCTACGAGGTGACCGCGCGAGTTGTGTGCAGCTGCTGCTGCTGGCTGTAAGGAACCTCATCCCTTCAATCCGCTCCGACTTCCAGTACGCCGTAAGTAGGCAGGATCAAGCCCCAGCTGGAGAGGTTATTACATAGCTCGAGAAAACAGATGCTTTGGTCGGTACAAGGAAAGACAGAGCTCCCCGGTAGAAGACATCACGCCGGTTAGTTTGTGCTTAAGGGCAAAACGAAATTACTTGGAGGTGTAACAGAAAGAACGACAAGAAATACGATTTCCAGGAGTGACGAGTTGGAGGGTTGGAATGAAGGACCAAGTTGCGAACCGAATCTTCATTATTCGAGGTGAATCTTGGCTGGCATTTTGATTGAATTGCAGGATTTCCCGATCCGCCTTCTACAACAGTGTGGAAAAGTCATTCTAGCTAGATGGCACTTTTCTGACCCCAGACGACGACGCATGGAAAATACACACCCTCTCTTGGCTTCAGAGTTTCGAACAACTCCTCTTCCAATTCCTTTCTCCTTGTCTGATTCTCCTCTCCCGGGAGCAAATGCTGGATGGGTGCAACCCAGGTCGTAGGGAAGAGCTCTCTAGCGAACTCAGACCAGAGGTGAGCCTCAGGCTTCTCGGAAGGGCTCAGTTTGTACACCTTGCCTTCAACACCTTCAAGACCAGCGGTACGCATTAAGGATTGGAAGAAGTTCAGGCCTGTGGGGTCGTTCGGTGGCCAATACATGCCTGGATGCATAAGCTGGAGCCATTGCCAATCGCGAGAAATTTCCTCATCGTCCTTGTTCCGCCAAGTAGCGCGAATACTTTCATGCAACTCAAGATATCCGCCGGGAGCCAGCAGGGTCGAGATATTCTTGACGTGCTCCAACCAGTCCTCGACTCCAGCAGCCATGAACCTGCTATAAATGTAGTCTGTTGAGCCTCGAGCCAACCGTGGGTCATTATCGATCAGATTATGAATGTTGCCCTGGATGAATGAGACATTGTCTGGCTTATCTTCGATGTTAACATCAGAGAGATCGACGCCATAAACAGTTGCATTTGGGAACTTCTTGGCCAAGAGTAGTGTCATAGACGCATTGACTCCGCAACCCAGGTCGAGAATTTTGGCTGATTTTAGATTGGCGGGCAAGGGGGCGTGGACGGGCTCATCGTGCATAAAGGCAACAATTGCTTCGTGTTGCTTGCGGAGTCGATGACGTTCAGTAGCACTGGAGTGTGTTAGTCGGAGTCATTGAGAGAAGGGTGGATCATACTCGTTTGGAAGGAAATACTTCGAAGAAGATTCGCGGTGGAAGGTGGCTCAGATTGTCGAGCCAGCTCTGTGGAAGTCATCTTGCGAGAGACAAAGTGTGTTCCTCACGCGTGTGCGCAAGGTTTAAGTCGAGCGTAAGTATACTAATACAGTAGCAAGGCGATAATGGACAAATAGACGTTATATAGGCGCAAGAGCCGTGGGACATGACCACAACGCCGATAAGTCACCAGCTAGAACAGAAAGGTCTTAGATGGCTATCTAAGCCAGTCACTAGTTCTTACTTCACAGCGCACTTCTGTTATCCGAGATACCTCCCTAATACGTACTAGCACTACGTAGGGGCTTACGGTCATAAATTATTCTACCCGTAAGTTCTGCCGAACAATGCCCTTTACAATTAGCTGTTACCACGTAGCGTAAGCATATATCTAGTGAGTGCCTTATTATGCTTAAAACTAACGATACGATGTGCGAGACCCGGAAAACTGAATTTGGTCAGCACTAGACACGTACGAAGTCTGTTGAGAAGTGGCGAGCCTGTGATGGCCAACTACTCGACATGATTAATTTAATGATCCTGGACTTCAATGCCCAAGATTGCAATCCACGGCTGCTTTTCATCTCTTACGGTCCGAAAGCTTTGCCAGCAGGTCTCGGAGGGATCCTGAATGCAACTCCTGTTATAGGAAAAGTATTGTAGGTGGAGACGGGCCGATTGAGCTTAGCAGCTGTATATAGGTTAGTTTCATCTCTGATGCTTGCATCCCTGCTATGGCGTTCTCCACATACAGTACTTTTGCCTGTATACAGTAATAGCCTGTCGTGTGGATCCGAGCATACGTGGAATGCTCTTTGTTCCGAACATCGCTTGGCGCACACGAACAACAGTATCAGTCTTCAATTTGGCATGTATATCGAGCAAGCGGACTTACGGAGAGACACACGGATCGCTTTGGATGCATTTAAAAGCGCCCTGAGGCCACAAAGAATCGAAGAAAGTACCAGTGCCTTCTCAAAACAAGCCTCATGTCATATCCGACTCAGCCCCTCGACCTATCGGCGCTTGTCGTCTTTCTCTTTACACTCTTAGTAGCAACGTATCTTTTCAAGGTTTACACCCACCCGTTGAACAATATTCCCGGACCCTTCCTGGCCAAATTTACCAACGCACGATTCCTGTACCATGCTTGGAAAGGCGACCTTCATCTAGATCATTTCCGGTGTCATCAAACATATGGTTGTCCAATCTGTCTGGCCACCAATATTAAGCAAGAAGGCGAGTTAATACGAGCATAGGACCGGTCTACCGCTGTGCCCCAAACAAGGTAGTCTTCAACACCCTCACCGCCGCCAATGGTACGTTTCTTACCACTCTCCATTCATTTCAGTCAATAACAACCCGTCTGCCAGCGATTTACTCCGCGGACCGCACAATTCGTAAGAGCGACGGTTATATATCACATCCTTGGACGCGGGAACAAACTCCCGCCTTATTCAACTGTGTCGACCCCGTTTGGACAAGTCGGAAGAAGAAGACGATACGCCCAGCCGCGTCACAGGCCGCGTTGGAATTGCATTACGCGAGTGTGAATGAAAATGTAGAAATTTTGGCTGATATGTTCAAAGATGGCCAGAAGCAAGATCTAAGTGAAGTCGGTGAGTGTTGTTTTGTTTTGGGAGCCGAACTGTGGTCCCATAGGTTACTAATCCATTTTCAGCATTTCACTATGCCCTGGACGTTATTTCTCAGTCCATGTTGGGCGAACAGTTCAAAACCTTGCAGGATCCTACCAATCGCTGGATGACGACCTCTCTTGAGAGTGGCAATCGACACATGTACCTCCAACTAGCCTGGCCCACCCTGTTCCAGATCTTGGGACTGTTCATGAATGCCGAGGTTTTGAGCTATCCGCAGTTCTTCAAAGAAAGTAAAATGTTTCTCGATTTATGCGAGAACTGTATTACGCAGGGAAACGCAAAGCAGAAAAGCTCGATATTTCAATTGATGAAGGCCGATCTACCGGATGGTGTGACTGACGAAGAGCTCCATGTGGATGCTTATTCGTTTATGCGGGGAGGTGCTTATTACCCTATTAGATACTTTTTGCCTAGCACATGGCTGACTTGTTCTCTAGGCGGGGACATGGTCGCGGTGACGATTGCAGCCACCTTTTTCTACATCAAACAGAGTCCGCGGATTCTACAGAAACTTCAGCACGAGATCCGCACAGCCTTTGGCTCACATAAACCCATCAATGGCCCAAAATTGGATGGCTGCACATATTTGCGCGCCTGCGTCGATGAAGCTCTGCGTATGGCACCCCCAGGACCTGGGGTTTTCTGGAGAACGTCTTCTTCCCATCACGTAATCGACGGAATCGCCCTTCCTGTTGGAACCGAGTTTGGAGTTTGCATTTACGCCATGCATTACAACAGCGCAATCTTCGACGAGCCGGAAACATATAAACCGGAGCGCATGATACGAAAGGATCCGGACTCGTTCAGCGATCGGGAAGCACTGATGGCGTTCCTCCGAGGTTACAGAGCATGTCCGGCGCAGAAATTAGCGTATGGTTCCATCTTGCTCCCCATTGCGAGACTTCTTTGGGAGTTTGAGCTGGATTCTGGCGAGCTCGTATCTGCATCAGAAGGGCCGTCAGAGTCACAGCGTACCGAAGTGTTTCCGCAAGTTGACGTATTTGGTTCCCATATATCGGGACCAGTGATCTCCTTCAATCCCTACCACGAACAAGGAATCTAATGGGCTGATCTATATAAAACGTCAGTCGGCGAGTGCAATAGCACCCGGAGAGAGACGGCGATCGACAGGCTCATTTTCAGTCTGCTAGGATTGTTGACATTACTCGTGAAAGCGGTGTCGAATTCCTAATGGCGATGTCGCATGTATAGACGTGGTATCCAGCCAAGATAGAACAGCGCTAGTGTCGCAACCAAAACAGGGCAAAATGTACATACATTCGTACCTTGATTTAGTGCAATAATATAGGCCAAATCTGCTGCGACACACCCCCAGCTTAGCGAGAAAGAGACTCGGTGAGGTGAATACCTATCGCAGAGGGCCTTTGACTCTGAGTGCCAGCCTTTACGCATGATCCTTTGGGTTATCTCTTGGTGACGCGCGTACATTTTAGCGCTAAACCAACGCGAGCCCTTATTGCTCTCGTGACCTTTTTGCGACGAGGCAGGCAACTCTGCCGATTAGATCTTTTTGCTGACGCGCGTACATTTTAGCACTAAACCAACGCGAGCCCTTATTGCTCTTGTAACCTTTTTGCAACGAGGCAGGGAACTCTGCCGATTAGATCTTTTTGCTGACGGTCGAAGTCTAATCGCTTGTGGTCACTCACCCTACAATCCATCAAGGCAAGGCTGGGGCTGCTTTAGCGTCCCGGGCTTATAACTGTCGCAACCAAAACAGGGCAAAAATGTATATACATTCGTACCTTGGTTTAGTGCGATAATATAGGCCAAATCTGCTACGATAGCTAGTAATTAGCTAAGAAGAAAGATTGACTTAATCTAGTTACTATAGCGCAGTGCCTGCTAGTATAGCTTAGTATTAGCTTAGCGTTAGCTATTAACGTACTCCACAAGCGAGCCGGTCACCCAAGCGAGCCGGTCACTGAATTTTACACCAAAAATTAAGATTTTTGCACCTTAATAACTCTACAACCAGATAACGTACTCCACAAGCGAGCCGGTCACCCAAGCGAGCCGGTCACTCAATTTTACACCAAAAATTAAGATTTTTGCACCTTAATAACTCTACAACCAGATAATAGAATTGTCTAAAACTTGAAATACTATGCTGCATCTACGTAAAGATCAATTCTATAGAAGCGCTAGGATCCTGTATCAGTTGCACCGGAGTTATTAAACAAAAATCAAAATACAGGGATTATTTTAGCGTACTTTCTAATAACTCTACACACGTTAAGGATAGAGCTTAGATCTCCAGGGCAACTGATCTTGACATAGGTAAAGCATAGCATTTTGATTTTTAGACAATTCTATCATCTGGTGGAGTTATTAAGGTGCAAAAATCTCAATTTTTGGTGTAAAATTAAGTGACCGGCTCGCTTGGGTGACCGGCTCGCTTGTGGAGTACGTTATCTGGTTGTAGAGTTATTAAGGTGCAAAAATCTCAATTTTTGGTGTAAAATTCAGTGACCGGCTCGCTTGGGTGACCGGCTCGCTTGTGGAGTACGTTAACGACTAGGTTCTTAATGTCTCTAAGAACGGCTAGACTAACAATGAGCTTGGAGTTAAGTGGTTAAAGCACTTTGATAAGCACACAAATGCGCACTGTTGGCAGCTACCGACTGCTTGTTCTGAACGGCCACGAGAGCCACAACTCGGTTGATTTCTACCAGTACTGCGAGGAACACAAGATTATCACTCTGTGTATGCCTCCACACTCGTCACACCTGCTACAGCCGCTTGATGTGGGGTGTTTTGCCCCAATGAAGAAGGCCTATGGCCGCCAAGCCGAGCGGCTAATGCGGAGCAAGATTACTCGCATCACCAAACTTGAGTTCTTGCCGTGCTTCAAAGCAGCTTTTGACGCCTCAATCACGGAAAGCAACATCCAGGGAGGATTTAGAGGCGCTGGCCTGGTCCCACTTGACCCAGAGGCTGTGATATCGAAGCTTGAAGTGCGGTTGTGTACTCCACCACTACCCCTTGTGGATGAGAGCACCTGGGAGTCTAAAACACCAAGCAACACCCTGGAATTTGGTTCTCAATAGAAGCTGATTCGAGAGAGGATTCAGAGACACGCGGATAGCTCGCCAACGTCAATGGTTGAAGCCCTTAATCAGCTCACCAAAGGCGCAGAGCTGATGGCGCATTTACTAGTTTTGGTGCGCAACCAAGTTGCGAGCCTTGAAGCAACTAATGAGGCTGCCACGCGCCGTAAATCACACAAAAGAAAGCGAATCCAGCGTGAAGGGACACTAACGTTTAGTGAGGGAGTGCGGCTAACTACTCTGAAGGAGTTCGAGGCCCGTAGTGATGGGAAGAAGGCAAAGAAGAGAGCGCGTGTTGATGGGAGCACTCAGTCTTCAAGACGCTGCGGCACATGTGGCAAGGCAGGGCACAATGCGCGCACGTACGGAAAAGATGCGCAGAGTACTATAGATTATTTTAATATACTATGCAGCACAATATACTATTGCTGTGTACTGTAATGTTGCAAAGTAGTTATAGTATTGGTGTGGTCTTGGCAAAAGTGACCGGCATACCCGGGTGACCGGCATGCCAGTGAGCTACGTTATAGACTTAATAAATTAGCTACGGACTATTATATTTAGTAGCTCTTGAGGTCTTTTTACGTTTTGTGGCGAAAACGCCTAGTAAGAAGGTGCCAGCTGATTGTAGAGTACGTTACTTCATCTTCTATTTAGGCATGATAATCCGCCGCGATCTTCTCTGCCGCAATCTCTCCCACTAGATAAGCTATGCTTACTGGATGGCAATTCAACAGAAATGGTAGCACACTCAAATCTACTACCCTCAAACCCTGCAACCCTCTAACCCTGAAATCGCTACCCACACAAGCCTCCTCGTCCTCGTCACTACCCATTTTCACGGTACACGATGGATGCCAGGTGCTAGTAGCGTTCTTACTCCAGTATTCCAGCACATCATCATCGTGGTCGCTTGCGGGAGCGTCGACTACAGAGTCAATGTTAGCCGCCATGGAGGGGTGACGAATGAATGCCAAGGCTCGCTTGGTGGCTGCAACAGCACAGAGACGGTCAAATGGGTGTGAGAAGAAACGCGGATTGATACGTGGCGGCGCCGCGGGAGAAGCGGATAAAAGCGTGATCTCTCCTCGAGATTGAGGGTTATGTAAAAAGACGAACGAAGTTAGATAGTCGTGCTCCGGAGCCGCGAGTGCGCTGCGAGTGCAGGGTGGAATGTCTACTTTAGTCAGGATTGCACAATCTCAAGGCGATGCCAGAAGCACTTACGGCAACTCAACTCCCAGATAGGCACAGTTTCTTTCCTTAGATGTTCTTTTACACCCTCGTCTAGGCTTTCAAACTCTTCAGTGCACAGGACTTCATCAGCCTTGAAGAACCCCATCGTCAGCCCTTGAAAGAATACACTCAACGGGCCTGTGCCGTTTTCGCGAAATTCTAATTGTGCTGACTTAACGGTATCCGGATTCGAGAAGTGTTGCCGCCAATTCAGATCACTCCTTTTCTGCCTCCAACAGAAAGCGACACAAAGATGGTCTTGAAGACATTTTCCGACTCCAGGAAGGTGATGCAACGGATCAACGCCGTGTTCTACGAGCTCAGTCGTATTGCCGATGCCGGATAACATAAGGAGCTTGGGGGTTTCTACTGCTCCTCCTGAGAGAATAACTTCTTTCGATGCGTAGTCTGTTATGTAGTATCGTGTCAGTGATTGTCAAGTTCGTTCTCCGAGTTGATAATTTACATTCTTCACCACTTGCGACCTGGATCCCAACTGCTCTTTTTCCCTCGAGAATAATCTTGACGACCTGTTTCTCCGTCAAAATAGACAAATTTTTTGGTGCGTTCTCCAAGTACGCCCTCGCAGCCGTGACTCTCAGTCCATTTCTTGCCGTTGAAGGTACGCTGGCCATCCCCAGTGGATTACCACTGTTGATATCAAGACTGAAGCCCAGCCCGGACGCTTTCGCAGCATCCAGCTGTGTAATCATTGGACTCTCCCAAATCCGCGGGATCGATACAGCAAGTGCTCCATATCCGCCGTGGACGCTCATATCTGGCAATGCGTATTCCCTAAGTTCTTCCTCGACTCCATGGAATGCCTCGAGTTTCTCTTTGCGAATTCTGACCGCGTTCTCCCATCCAAAACTAGGATCTCCCACAATCTCAGCCCAACGCTCGTAATCATCCTTCGGTCCAATGGTATAAGCACACATATTAATCGCACTACTTCCACCCAGGACTTTGCCACGACCATAGTTGATAGACCGATTGTTCAGCCACTTCTGGGCCTCGGTGGTTTGATTCTCCACACTGTTTGGAAATCGCGAAAGAGCAGTCCATCGCTCAGCGAGGATGTCGGCATTGGAGGTGTCCTTGGCTATTCCGGCTTCGATAAGAAGGACAGCAGGAGAAGATTCGCTGGACGCGAGACGTGACGCGACGCAGGCGCCAGCTGGACCCGCTGTTCTATGTTAGAAGCACAATTCGAAGCACAAATGATGAATAAGTTTGTGAGAAAACTTACACCCCACGACGATGAATTCGTAGTTGCTCCTTGACATTTCTTGAGCTGGATCACACAAGGAAGGCTTGCCCTCGACCTCTGGACTAGCAATTGGTGTCTTACAGCGCTCGAGGCTCAACCACGATATAAAGCCGGTCTAATTAAGAAACTAGAGGTACTGGCAGCACTATTTATCTTAGTCTGCCAAATACGTACATAATCCTAACTCCAGGGGTATAAGTAGAGGGCTGGAGCGTAATCTAAAGTTATCTGGGCTCTGCCGTGCCCTGCTAGCGTCCGGCCAGAGGAACTCATTTATACGGTAGCAGCTGCTGATGCAGAAGCTCGGAGCTGCATCCTGAAGGAGGTGACTTCTTATCTCGATCGGTGGATCTTCGGACAGTATACGTGGCCAGCTCTTGGATATCGCCGAGCTTCCAGATACGCGAGACCTACGAGAGAGACCTTGTGAGGTACTCACAATAGCTTCGTGTCAGGTTTTAGCTTGTCAGATTCTAGCCTGTCGGATTGCCATATATTGCTTGTGCATCTCAGCCAGAGTTAGAGAACGACACTCATTCTTGACTTCTTCTAAGACCCAAATGGCTCACACGGTTCCACTTGACAGGATTGAAACCCGTCACTACATCAACGGCGCCTTCTCATGCTCTAGCGATGGGGCCACTTTTCAACTCAAATCACCCTACTCTCACGATAAGATCGCAGATGTCAGTGAAGCCTCCATCGAAGACACCAATCGTGCTGTAGCTGCTGCCAAAGCCGCATTTCCAACCTGGTCGAACCTCGATATTCCTACCCGAGGCGCATACATGAAAAAGATGGCGATCTTGATCAGAGAGGACGCCGAAGAACTCGCTCAGCTGGATGCTTTGTCCATGGGTCGGCCGGTCTCGAGTTACTTTGACGCGACTTATGCTGCCGAACAGATGGACCATTACGCTGAAGCCGGCTGGGAGGCAAGGGGGGAGACGAGTCTCAACACACCGGGATTCGTGAATATGACTTTCAGACAGCCATATGGTCCTGTTGCAATTATCATCCCGTGGAATATTCCGGTGGCAATGTGGGCGTCGAGGATCGCCCCTGCTCTTGCTGCCGGCTGCACCGTTGTGCTGAAATCAAGCGAGAAAGCGCCATTAAGCGTAAAGGACCTTCCCACATGTCATTGCTAATATTTACTAACAACGCTTCAAGTCTGCTAAGCTCGCGTCACTAGCTCATCGAGCGGGATTTCCCCCTGGGGTCATCAATGTCCTGAGCGGCCATGGCACACCCTGTGGATCCACACTCGCGTTGCACATGGACATCCGCGTTATTAATTTTACGGGATCATCCGCGACGGGCCGCGCAATCCAAACCGCCTCGTCATCGTCTAACCTTAAAAAGGTCATTCTTGAGCTGGGGGGTAAGTCGCCGACACTTGTTTTTGAAGACGCCGATATTGAAGAAGTCGCGGCTGATACGGCAAAATCCGTACTGTTCAATTCCGGCCAGACCTGCATGGCTAGTACTAGGATTTATGTCCAAGAGTCCGTTGCAGAGTCATTCATGTCAGCATTCGTCAAAATCTTCTCCGCCGCACGGAAGGGTGATCCATTGCTCCCGAACACAGAGATGGGCCCACAAGCAGATAAGAGACAATTTGAGAACATCAAGGCATATATCGCTACTGCGAGATCCGAAGCCACCGGTACGCTCTTGACCGGCGGCAGAGCCTCGCACGAAGCTGGAGACGGTGGCTACTTCATCGAACCAACCGCTTATTGCAATGTTGCCGAGAACGCCAAGACGCAGAGGGAAGAGATCTTTGGCCCCTTCGTGAACATTAATAGTTTCAAGACGGAATCAGAAGCAATTGAAAAGGCGAATGCGACAGAATATGGTCTATACGCTTCGGTGTATACAAAAGACCTCAGTCGCGCGCTTCGTGTTGCAAAACGGTTTGAGTCTGGATTCGTAGGAGTCAATTGCACCAGCCCGACAAGCCCTCCGGATATGCCGTTTGGCGGCTACAAATGCTCCGGACAGGGCCGTGAGGGCCTTGGACACAGCCTATCGGAGTATCTAGAGTGTAAGAGTGTGATTGTGAAGCTAGAGAGGACAGCGACCAATACGCATTAGGCCTATAAACGTACTTGCATGACTAGCGAATAGTATATTTTTGCTAAGACCCTACTGTTACCATAACTACTTATTGACGGGCAATTAAAGTGCCTATAACTAGGACGACTTGGCCGCATCAGATAGAAACGCTGTTTCGGCGATCTACTGCTATACGGTAAGGGAAGCTCGCGACAATTGCCCGACCCTGCCGCTTCCATTCATTTCACAACTAGAGTGCATGTGATAGGCTCACTGATCCGGACTATATCAAGCGTAGATTTGAGGTGGTGATGCAATGGCGAGTAGCTCATCTTCCACTAGAACACTAGCCGTAAGACGACAGGGCACTACAAGGGGGGTGCCTGAGCGGGCGAGAATACGAGCTTGCTTGCACTGAGCGTTTAGTGATCTTTTACAAGAGAAATGCCCCGGGTAGGCCCGCGTGATCGATTAGCCGGTACTGAGATTCGGCCCGTTCGAGGGTGCTAAGAGCGGGGCTGAAGGGAACATACCGTATACATAAATAATAAAGAGTGGCCGAACGCTAGCATGGGTGAAATTGTGGAGAGACCCATCGTAGCTGTGCGTTGGGTGGAGATCATTCAGGTCCGCTTCCTCCCGTGCCCTGCTAGCGTTCGGGATATTAATTCGGACCGTTAAATACACGTCATCAAAATTGTCCCTTTCGCTTTCCTTGTGGGAAGTACGACCCGTGGCACGCAAATTTTTAGGTGCAGGGCCGCATCGGCAGTGTCAAGAGGCCACGATTTAGTAACCAAGCGCTTTGCGTCGTGCGTGCATGCGTTTTGCTTCGACTACCGTGCGTGACGGCGTGACCGTCCGGACGGCGTAACCGTCCGCCCGAACACCAAAATCAACACCCCAATATAAAGCTACTAAGCCACGTACGACAGCTATTGTCGCGATATTTTTTAGAGGTAAGCTCTATAGGCCTTGATTGATATATATAGCTATCTATATTTTGCTGGGAGTTTAATTGCTCGGCCGTGTCGTGATAGAGATGATGGTGGGCCTGCTGCAGCACCTAAGGCCTCACCACCACCTTGGGGTTGCGTAGCTACTCTCTTTTTCGAATCTGCCTTAGTAGCTGCCTTCAGTTGTCTCCTCTTGCCCCTCTGGGCAGTTTTTTGAGCTTGCTGGAGTCGTTGTTGAGTCCTACGAGCTGCCTGTCGTGAGGCTCGATCAGCAGCCTCACGAGCATTCTCCTCCTGCCTCATCAATCGAGCTGCTGCCCTTGCTTTACGCCTTGCCTCAACCGCTAGGAGCTTCTCCTGCCTCTTCTCCTCACGTAGGCGAGCTGCCTTAACTTTCTGATGTTGTAGTTGCTCCTCCTCGAGCTCTTGTTGGTGCTGGCGATCAAGTGCCTCCTTCACCTTCTTTGGGGACCAGAATATAGCCCCACCGTGATACTCCTCAGCTGCCTCTAGAGGTAGAGCCTTGCCTCGCTTCCTACGCTGCCTCTCATTGATGAGAGCCTCCTTGAGTCTCACGTTCTCATGCTCAGCTAGGACTGATCTGATCGAGAGTCGGTGGATCGTTTGGTTGAGCTTTGAGATCTTTCTCTGGTCTCTATCAGCCACAGCGTGATCAACCAGCTGCCTGATCTTCCTCCAATCAGAGCCGCTCAAGGCTGAGGAGTCGCTATCGCTCGATTGGCCTGATTGAGCTGGCTGATGGAATCGTTTGAGTATCATCTCTGGCTCGAAAGGTTGGTTGGTTGGTTGGTATTTGATTTTCGTCCATAGGATGGGGATTAAGTCCACTATCACCGCCTCCCGAAGGGCATATAGGACGTGCTAAGCTAAAGAATTACAGTGCTGCTACACTACCTTAGAAAGCATTTCTTGCGTACGCGGGTATTGCTACCATCTCAAGCTACAGCTCCCCCGCCAGTTGGGGAGACTAAGCAGTGTAGATACATTAGGGTGAGTCCCTTGTGTTCTGAGGCAGTTAAGTGCCGTAAAAGAGAGTAGGAAAGAGTAGGTGCGGAGAGCCGGTGCTCTGTCGAATCGAAGCCGTAGCTCTGCGCGAGGAGAGCCAGTGTCGAGGAGATAGGTAGAGTAGGAAGGCAGAGCCAGGCCTGTCCATCTTCTTTATCTCTAGAAGTCGTGAAATATAAGGCCATGCTGGCTGCCTTGTTTGCGTGTCAAGAGCCGGTGCTCTGTCGGATCGTGCTATGGCTCTTCGCATGGAGAGCCTTTGTGTTTAGGCCTAGCAGGTGCCCATATCTTGCAAGAACAAGGAGTGGCAGGACTGTCTCCTTGTCTTGGTGGTGGTTGTGGCCTTCGACCGAACGTGAAAATCTGAGTAGCGCACGGGCCATTTTTAAAAGATTTCAGCTCAGCGAAGAGCTGAAAGACAAAAGAAGGCAGCGCGCCTGCCATAACGCCTGCAGCAGAGAGAGGACGTTGGGAAACAGATTTAAGAAGGCATTTGAGTCGTTTTTTAACGAAAAATCGATGGATATCGACCTTTCGCTGACCTGGAAAAGTTGATGTTCGTGTTGGCTCGAAAGGTGAGGCCAGTTGCCTCAAAGGCCTTGAGTATGGTATCCTTCTTGAACGAGGCCTCCCAGGCAGCCATAAACATGGGATAGAAGTCTCTTTTGCTCATAGATGTAAGCACTTGGTACCTCTCCATGAACGCAGCTACCTGGTTTGAATAGGCTGATGAGCAGGCTTGTCAACAAACAAAACAAACAATATTTGAAGCCCGGTTTTGATTTGTTTGACGATTTCCTGGTGTTGTACTTTGTTTGATTGGTTTTGATAGACTATAGGAGCTGTTTTGATTGTTTGATTGTTTGATTATTAAGAATTGTGAGGCTCTACAAGGCGACTTGTATAGCAATTACTAAGGTAGATCCTCCCAATCCTTGATCCCAAACTCCTTCACGAGCGTCTCTTCGGAGTACTTTGCCGCTGCCGTCGCGCCAGGTGGTTTAAAGCCAGCGTGTATCCACCGTTGCGTACAAATAAGAGCAGATAGTAAATGTGGGTTCATCTTTCGCCTCTGTGGCTCTGAGATTTCGCCAGCAGCACTGAAGACTCTCTCACAGTCGCTCTCAGAGGCAGGGATCGTTAGTACGTCAATCGCGAGCCGCGCGAGGTTGGGGTACT
Source organism: Lizonia empirigonia (assembly GCA_009982855.1). Classification (NCBI taxonomy): domain Eukaryota; kingdom Fungi; phylum Ascomycota; class Dothideomycetes; family Pseudoperisporiaceae; genus Lizonia; species Lizonia empirigonia. The sequence continues at coordinate 46,453 of JAADKA010000013.1, read as the reverse complement.
TTGTTTTCAGCGATAACCAGTATTGTATAGCTGTTACGCCGTCCTTGTGTTGTTGAGCTGTCCACGCAGGCTCTTCTAGCCACTCCTTGTATTCATCTTTCTCCATCGCGTCGCAATCACTATTGCCAGCGTCAAGTATAGAATCGATCGCGTCGTTAAAGCTGCTCATCGCGTGCTTTGGTAGGGAGATTGGTGAGGTTGTAATCGCGTCTGTCGGCTTGTACGGTGCCCAGAGTTGTAGGAAGCCTGTATGCGCAACGTGGAGAAGGTCGGGTTTGTTGCGCCAGAGCCGCTGGCAGTAGGTCTTGTAGCGCGGATGGAGTATTGTAGCGCGGATGGAGTATTGTAGCGGTGTAGTAGACAGGTGACTCTAGTAGTTTGTCAAGGTATTGAGTCGCTTTCCGCCTCGCGGCTCGTAGGTTGATCGGCAGGTGGTCTTCAGGCGCCTCGGATGGCATATAATCAACGCTTCGGTATGGCTCAAGGCGGCTATCTAACTCATTAATTATAGACTCCAGCACAGGGATAACCTCATATAGCGCGCCGTGACGTCCACTCTTACCACGACCTTGTAGGCGATCAGTAGCAAACTTGAGAGGTTGTAAGATAGCAATATAGTCGTTGATCACTGCCCAGTCAGCAGCAGTAAGCCCAGTTGACCTCATCCAGGATGGTACTAATGGGAGCTTGTTGTTGCGAGTCCGCGCAGTAGAGTCAGCGGCTTTGGTCTCCGTTATGTGATAATCGGCGTACGACGTGATGGCTTGTTGAAGCTCTACACCACGCTCAAGTGAGCTACAAAAGCTATTCCAGCGTGTGACAACAGGCTTCATAGGCTCGCGGATAGCAGCTGTAGCAGAGCCAGTAGCCATCTCCTTCACGGCCTGTCGTTGACAGCTCGCAAACAACGCGTACTGATTTGGCGTGTTGATGTAGTTAATAACGCTGAAAAAGACGCCTAATGGTCCATCCTTCCGCCACTCTCTCATATAGTACTCTTCTTCCTTTATGTTCTCAGGCTCGTTGTTATACGCGTCAGCGTCGCGACCAAACATGATTGTTTGGCCGATGAGGTTGAGTATGTGGCAGGCGCAGCGGAGACGGCGATTGGTGTTGTTGAAGTTGTACATTGCAGCAAGCTTGTTAACAGCAGTATTGTTGTTAGCCGCGTTGTCAAGTACAAAGTACCCAAGCTTGCTACGACCAATATTGAAGTACTGTAAGATGGCTGCTACAGCGTCAGCTATAGCCTCGCCAGTGTGGGCGCCGACAACCTGTGGCAGCGCGATAGGTAGGTCAACTATCTCAGCGTCCTTGTTGGTGTAGTGAGCAACCACAGCGAAGAAGCCACGTTTGCCGCCTTTAGACGTCCATCCATCAAAGCTTATGTGTATCTGACTCTCCGCCTCCGCCAACGCGCGTGTGACCTGTGGTTGCATATAGCTGTATAGCTTCATCACAAATCGTGAGACGCTGTTGTGGGACCTCCACAACGCCGCCTCTGCCTCTGGGTTGGCAAACCGTATCATGCTACGAAACGCTGGCGTCTCAAACTCTCGGAGAGGTCGATTATTCTCAACTAGCCATAGCACAGCAGCCTGCCGAAATCCGTGTACGTCAAAGTTACCTAGTTCATTGAAGGTAGATGTAGAGACCTGAAGGCCGCCCTGAGTAGCAAATCGTAGCGATTGTTGACCAGGTTGCCGTCGAGGCTTTGGAGCAATTAGACCCGCCTTGCTAAGTCGATGACCAGGTTTATCAAGAGCGAGGTGTTGTATAGCAGCGCTTGTTGATCTGGTAGTCTGGTGTACTGCTCCAGATAGCTGATGTGTGTGGCAGTATTTACACACAAAATAGAGCAACTCCGGCTCAAACGTGTGCTCTTTCCACACCCGCCAGCCGTGTTTATAGATCCAACTGGCGTTACCTTTCGGACCTGCCAGCGGCTTTGCCATGCCTCGCAATCAACTAAAGTCAACGTCGTCGTAGTTGCTAATCCACCTATTGCTATCATTGTTGTCATCAATTGTAGCCTCCGTTGCTGCGTCAGAGCCAGCCAGCGGTTGTACAATTGCCGCCTCAGGCTTGTTATGCATCAATTGTGACTCCCAGGTATTATTGTCGATGATTTGTAAGGCCTCCGGAGTGGCTAACTGTAGGTCTCGGCGCGGGGATGTACGTCGGGGTGAGGCATCTACAAGTATAGGCTCGTTTAACTGAGTTAAAGGTGTAGATGGAGGCTCAGGTGTAGTGTTGTGATGGATAGAGTGGCTCCCGTCTCCTTCGCGCTTCTTCAACGAGGGCTTCGGCGTACGTTTTGGGTATTTAGCAGCTGATTCAGCTGCGTCGGCAGGCTCGTGTGTACGCTTTGGAGGCATAGTACATAGTGCACAAGCCGTAAGTGTAGTGAGATAGATGGGGGGGTAGGTGTTGACGCGTTGTGTACGCGAAAAGGACGCGGCTGGCCCATCAACATCACCGCCTCTGCCAAGGGTTGATGCAAAAACGCTATACAATCTGCCACAACAGAGATAGAGTAAATCTAACAAGTAGAACCAATTTAGCAGCATTACTTTAGTTATTACTAAGCTTAGTTTCTAAATTTACCACGTGGTTGTGGCTGGCGATTTTTTGACAGTTATATATAATAATTCTTGAGACAAAATGTGAACACTGAACACACTTTGCCCCTGCGTTGATTGGTACATATACCTTTCTAACAATAATTGATATTCGTGCTTATATGCCAGACCTAAGCTCTCATCAGAATCTCACTCTGCCACAACACTACAACACCACAATATTACCCTATTTAGTATATTGTATAACGTACCCCACGGGCGAGTCGGCCACTGTGCCAAGACCCCACCAAAATCTACTATCACGAACAGTAGAAACGTGATGAACCAACCACTAAACGAGCTACCAGCTTCAAAGGAGGCTCGATTACAGCTTGCGCTTCAGGCTATCAAACAAGACGCGACACTCTCTCAGCGACGCGCAGCAGCTATCTACAACGTCTCTCGAACAACACTCGGCGATCGACGCGCTGGAAAGCAGTTTCGACGCGATTGCGCGCCCAACTCAGCAAACCTTCGTCTAATAGAGGAGGCCGTGATTGTTCAGCATATAATTGATCTTGACGCGCGAGGATTTCCGCCACGGCTTGCTGCTGTCAAGGATATGGCTGATCTACTGCGCAAGGAGCGTGGCCAACCGTCGGTAGGCGTCAACTGGGCTGCAACCTTCGTCAAACGTCGCCCTGAGCTTAAAGTCAAGTTCAATCGCAAGTACGACTACAAGAGAGCCCTCTGCGAGGATCCTGAGGTTATACGAGGCTGGTTTCGACTTGTAGAGAATACAAAGGCCAAGCACGGTATCCTTGACGAGGATACCTACAACTTTGACGAGTCTCGCTTCATGATGGGCATGATATCGACTGGAGCAGTAGTTACAGGCTCTGAGCGTCGAGGACGGCCGAAGACGGTACAGCAGGGTAATCGAGAGTGGACTACCGTTATCCAAGGCATCAACGCGACTGGGTGGGCGATCCCGCCCTTCGTGATCTTCCAGGGCAAGAACCACCTCTCCGCCTGGTACAAGGAAGACAATCTACCTAGTGACTGGGTTATTGCAGTCTCTGAGAACGGCTGGACAACAAATGAACTTGGCCTAGCGTGGTTAAAGCACTTTGACGCCTATACAAAGAAACGTACTGTTAGCACAGTACGTTTGCTCATTATCGACGGCCACGAGAGCCACGACTCGCTTGATTTCCAGCAGTACTGCAAGGAGAACAAGATTATCACTCTCTGCATGCCGCCTCACTCGTCGCACCTCCTGCAGCCTCTTGATGTGGGTTGTTTATCGCCGTTGAAGAAGGCGTATGGGCGCCAAGCCGAGAACCTGATGCGCAACAGGATTAACCACATCACCAAACTTGAGTTTCTGCCTTGCTTTATCGCTACTTTTAAGGACTCAATTACTAAAAGCAGTATCCAAGGAGGCTTTCGAGGCGCTGGCTTGGTCCCACTTGACGCGGAGGCGGTGATATCGAAGCTTGACGTCCGCCTGCGTACACCCACACCACCCACCACCGACGTCGCGCCCTGGGTGTCTAAAACCCCAAGCAATACCCTAGAATTTGGGTCGCAATCGACGCTGATTCGAGAGAGGATTCAGAGACACGTTGATAGTTCGCCTACCCACATGGTTGAGGCGGTTGAAAAGCTTGCTAAAGGCGCAGAGATGATGGCGCATTCCTTGGTGTTGATGAGCAACCAAGTCAAGGAGCTTCAGGCGGCTAACGAGGCCGCCTCACGTCGAAAATCACGCAAGAGAAAGCGTATACAGGCTGAGGGTACTCTGACAGCTGAAGAGGGCGTGCACTTAACTACCTTGAAGGAGTTTGCAGCGCGCAGTGATGGGAAGAAGGCAAAGAAGAGCGCGCGCGCTGAGGGCAGCGAGCCGACTCAAAGGCGCTGTGGACGCTGCGGTGAGGCTGGGCACAACTCGCGCACCTGTACACAAGAAGTAGAAATAGTCTACAATTAATATAGACTACTATGCAGTACTGTACAGAACTGTTAAGGACCGTTAAGGACTGTTTTCTACTGTTCGTGATAGTAGATTTTGGTAGGGTCTTGGCACAGTGGCCGACTCGCCCGTGTGGCCGACTCGCCCGTGGGATACCTGTGGCACCACCCGCGATGGGTTAGTGCGAGGGGTAAGCTGCACCTCAGCCGTCATTGATTCTCATACAAGTTTACTATATAGAGCTGTGCAACAGCGATTCTGACGACCTTGTAGCACTTATGGGTCGCTTTCTAGAGCTCAATTGAGCTATCGCAATCGCTTTTCTGGTGTTGTTGTTGCGGCCACGCCTCCTATCGCCATGGGGGGTACTGGCCACCGCCTCGAGCCCACAGTCACGCAGTATATTACAGACCATATAGATGCCGGCGAATCGAATAAGACTATCGCCAAAGCAACTACAGTCAATCGTAACTGTGTTGCAAAGATGAGGCAGAGCCTGAGGTGGTGGGGAGCGCCATACTCGCCCGCCTCTGTCAAGCTCGGAAGACCTGTCAAACTGCGGCAGTCCCACATCGACGACCTCATCGCATGGCTCAATGGGTACCCACAAGCGCTCCTGGAGGAGATGAAGGAGTATTTACTTGAAGAGCACTGCGTTGTAGTGTCGTTGAGCACTATTTGCCGCACTCTCCAGCGTGCAAACTGGAGCCGGAAGATAGCAACAAAGCGAGCCCGAGAGCAGAGTGAGCCACTTCGACGAGTATTCCGCGCCCGAGTTGGTTACTTATGCAAGGCTGAGCAGGTAGTCGCGGTTGACGAAACTGCTTGCAATGAACGTACTGGCGATCGCAAGTACGGCTGGTCACCTATCGGAGAGCCATGTGAGCTGATTTACAGCATGAAGCGCAGCGAGCGATGGAGTATTCTACCCGCGATGACAGTCAACGGCTACCTCGACTACCTCATGTTTCAAGGCGCCGTTACTGCAGACTTATTTGAGCACTTTCTGGTGTACAAAGTGCTGCCATACTGCACGCCTGGATGGTCAGTGGTTGTCATGGATAACGCCTCTATCCATCGATCACCTCGCGTTGCAGACATCTGTCGTGAAGCAGGTGTTGAGCTGGAGTACTTGCCTCCATACTCACCCGACTTCAACCCGATCGAGAAGAGTTTCAAAGTACTGAAGAGCTGGATAAAACGATTCTGGATGATCGCTGAGTTGTTTGAAGACTTTAGCTACTTCCTACAGTTTGCTGTAGAACAGAGCTGCTTCGGAGTTGATGGCCGTAGCTGGTTTGCAATAGCTGGGTACGGCTTGAACTGGGGATGAGCTAGACGGCCGATGGGAATCCTCTATGGCGGAATTCGATCGCGCAACAAGGCGGAATTCGATCGCGCAACAACAAATCGCGATTTTAAAGTTCTAAAAATTTGGCAGAAGCTCCTGTATATGCTTGTTAGTTCTTTCTAAGCTAGAATTAATTTTTTATTGTGGCGTTGTGTTGTGGTGTTGATCAATAGAGCTGGAAATATTGGACGGATGGACGAACCTCGTCAAAGTTCCGTTAAAACACCATCATCAGATGCATCCTCCTCCTCCGCGCGCTCTCTCCGAAGCCTCGCTGCAGCTACAAGTCGATCAACGTGATCCTGTTGCTTCTTGTGAAGGCCGGTGTAATACCCCTGCCATACTAGTACTTCTTGTCGCAATCGCAGAAGGTCACCAGGTTGGAGCTTGAAGTGATGTACCCATACTCCCATGCCGAGCCCGTTCTCTCCCTCACTCTCCATCAACATATTGACATCCATCCGAGCTTGCATAACTACCTTCTCTTTTATCTCGTCAACTATATCCTCTCGCCGAACCTGCTTGAAGTGGCGGAGGAAGTTGCGAGTATGGTAGTGTAACTCAAGCCAATGCTCGCACTCGATCGGATGCCACACCATCGGCTCCTTCTCAACTACCTCAGGTACTCTAGCTGCAATAGTAACAGCTTGCCGACGTGGCCTTGAAGGTGTTGACTCCGCCGATCGAGTTGTAGTTGGTGACAACTGAGTAGGCGACTGCTGTGAAGAAGCTTGCATCTGCTGCAACTGCTGCATTAACACCATCTGCTGCATCTGTTGGATCTGTTCAACCACAGATAGAGGCCTACTAGCCTTCTCTTCTACGCTATCTCGCTCTCTTTTGTATGTCATTAGAGCAAGCCTGACGCGATCGCTCGGCTCGTTGATAGTACAGCGACCTTCTGCAACATCTTCCGCCCAGTTCGACAGCTGCCGACTCAGCACTGGATGATGACTATCGAAGCGCGGCGGAGTACTCAGCTGTGGTACCCAGCACGTCTTTAAGTATTATGACAGTGCCTATTATCACAGCGCCATCTGTCGATGATGGCGAGTACCATTGGACTAGCGGCTTGCTCTGTCGCTACAACACCAGGCAGAGCTCTCTCCTGCAGCATCGTCGCAGTGGCTGCTCGAACGCGCGACGGCTGTACCTGCTGTACCTGCTCTTTCTGCTCACTCAACACCAGGTCAAAGTCGACGTTGAGGGCTTCGCTCGATTCGAAGTCCAACTGCTTGGCTAGCTCCTTGAATTCACCCCAGGCTAGGTACCCATCGCGCTTTATCGTTTTCTGCCGTCGCTCACTTTTTGCCTGTTTATTTGGGTACACTACTACAGTCAGGCTTGTAACGCTGATCTTTCTTGGAGCCAAATCTATCACCACATCATCTACCCACCCCCACACATCTAGCAGCACCATCTCGTCAACTTTGACACCCATAAAGCTGTCAGAAGCCACCAGCGGGTGCCTGGTGAGATCACCAAGGCAAGCGCGGTACCTTACACTTGCAACAGCTTCAAACTCTTCCCAAGAGACTCCTTCATCGCCGACAGCACCAGCGACGGCGGCGACAGCTTCCTCATCCTTCGGGCACGGGTCAACCGATTCTTCGAGGTCGTTGTCCTCATCCTCTACGCCTTGACCAGTTATCACCTCCTCCCTAAACACTATATCGCCCGCCTGTGCCTCAGCGGCAAACTGGCTCGCTTCTGCTGCCTCCAGAGGCTCGGGTTCGACGCGCACGCGCTTCTTCGGTCGCTTATTACGAGCTGTAGACGGTGAAGGATTCTCCCCTCGTTCGAACGGTGTAGGACGCTTCCGCTTCCGTTTACTAGTATCTTGTGTAGATGGTGGAGCAGCTGGCTCCTGTGTGGCTGCCGCATCAGCGGAGGTCTTCTTTGAGCGCGTCAGAGGCATCACAACACCGAAAAAAGCCACGATAGGCCAAAATTGAAGCCTTAATATTGATTAGAACGATTCAGAAGGCTGATAATAGCCTCAGTATCTTATTTGTATGAGGTTTTGGTGAGCAGAAGATCCAGTCGTCATCCCGAGCCCTGCCCCGCACGCTAACCAGATGCCACAGGTATTTTGCAAAGGACCCATAGTCCTATATCGTTGTTTGTCCAGCCAGAAGGTGAGGAGGATATATATACTCGATCCTCAGGCCTCATGGCCTGCAGCCAGGTGTCCTGTATCGAGCCTGAGGCTGATTGATATATCAGCGCAGGCGCGAGGGCTGATCCATCAGTGCATATGCAGGCCAGCAGCGTTATCCACTCCCGATTGCCATCCTGGATGTGAGCCTTGATCTTCCCCTCCTCATATAGCCTCCTGCTGAACACCCGCTTTGAGCGAGTAAATATTCCTAGCATACAGCCCTTCTCGTCCATGTTGTACATATTGCAAGGCTCTATATCGTATTGGCTGAGCTTACCCCCTAGAAGCTCGAAGAAGAGGCTATACTTTGACTGAGAGTCAGCCTGGTGGCGTGAGCGATCGATGCCGGTGGCCCAGCGTGAGATTAGATCAACCTGGTGTCGCTTGATATATCGATCAACCCAGTGTACGCCGAGCTCGCTTCTGGCTATCTCTAAGGCAAAGCGTCGTATCATAGGCCGTGTGGGAGGTAGGCCTTGCCTTGTGAGTCGCTCGATATAGCGTAGGAGCTCCTGCTCTTGCTGGGGGTGGAGCGCTTGCTGGTTTTGAGCCTTAGTGCTGCATGAGGTTGAGACACCTTGGTGTCTTTGGCTGAGCGCTGAGCGACTACATCCATACGTAGCTGCTATTTTTGTATATGAGAATTGTTTTCCTGGCTCCAGCGATTCAATCGCCCTGATCGTATCCTCGATTGCGCCCATATTGGTAGAGTTATGTCGTGTTGAAGTTAACGTAGTTTATAAGCCAGCGGGCCATACAAGCGAGCGGGCCACCCCACCAACTTTGCGCAACGCGTGTACTTTAATCAACCATGGCCCCCTCCCACCACGCCCAAAAGAGCTCTCATGAGGCTGATATATACCTCGCAATCTCAGCTCTTAATGAACACCAAATATTAACTGAGAGATCTGCCGCCCAAACTTACGAAGTCTCCCGAACCACCCTCCAACGCCGACGCGCTGGGACGCGCGCCCGACGCGATTGCCAGCCCAACTCAATGAAGCTTACCAAGCGAGAGGAGCAGGTGATTGTCAGACATATACTTGACTTGGATACACGTGAATTTGCGCCTACGTACGAAGCTGTACGTGATATGGCTGATAAGCTGCTGGCTGCGCGCGGCGCTGGTCAGGTCGGCGTCCACTGGCCGCGCAACTTTGTCAAGCGTACAGACAGTCTCACGACGCGTTTCAATCGACCGTACGATAGGCAGAGAGCTCTATGTGAGGATTCTGTGTTAATCAGAAGCTGGTTTGAGCTTGTGGAGGAGACAAAGGCCAAGTACGGCATCTGCGATGATGACGTCTATAACTTTGACGAGGCTGGCTTTATGATGGGCAAGATTACGACTCAGCTCGTCGTGACAGGATCAGAGAGGAGAGGCAGGCCAAAGGCTCTCCAGCCTGGCGACCGTGAATGGGTGACAGTAATCGCTGCTATCAACGCTGCTGGCTGGACAATCCCACCGTTCCTCATCTTCGCTGGCCAGTATCATCTATCTGCCTGGTACGAGGAAGCAGAGATCCCACGCGACTGGGCAATCGCAGTCAGCGACAATGGCTGGACGAACAACGAGCTAGGAGTAGAGTGGCTGAAGCACTTCAACGCTCACACGAAGACTCGCGTCGTCGGTGCGCGTCGCCTGCTCGTCCTTGACGGCCACGAGAGCCACAACTCTCTTGAGTTTCAAGAGCTCTGCAAGGAGAACAATATCTACACGCTCTGCATGCCGCCTCACTCATCCCACCTGCTGCAGCCGCTTGACGTTGGCTGCTTCTCGCCGTTGAAGCGCGCGTACAGCCGTGAGGTTGAGAGCCTGATCCGCCACCACATCAACCATATCACCAAGCTTGAGTTCTTGCCAGCCTTTAAGGCAGCGTTTAGTCGGTCGTTCACCTCAGCCAATATCTGCTCAGCCTTTCGAGGCGCAGGCCTTGTGCCTCTCCAACCAGACGTTGTACTGTCAAAGCTTGACGTGCAGCTGCGTACACCTCCTCCAGCTGCTATACCAGAGGCTCTCTGGGAGGCTCGCACGCCAAGCAACGTACGTGAGCTTGAGGCTCAATCAACGTTAATAAGTGATCGCGTGCGACGGCATAAGAGCTCATCACCAGCTTCGATCATTGAGGCGATTGACCAGCTCAAGAAGGGCGCTGAGGTGATGATGCTCTCAGCTGAGCTGATGCGCGATCGGATTGCCAGTCTTGAGAAGGCTAATGAGGCAGCGTCAGCGCGCAAACAGCGTAAAAAAAGCGTATACAGCAGCGTGGGGTCTTAACAAAGGGAGCTGGAGAGGATCTACTTGCTCAACGTGAGGCTGACCAGCAGATTGCTCGTGAGCAGCGTCGAGGAGAGCGATCAGGCGTAAGCCGCCAGGCTCCGGCGCGCTGCACAAAGTGTAGAGAGACTGGGCATAACTCACGTACGTGCAAAAAGGATACCTTAGCTACTGCTTAATCTAACCTGTAAATATCTATATATCATATTATCGTGTTGTTGAGATATACGCTTGTAGAGGTGCGCAAAGTTGGTGGGGTGGCCCGCTCGCTTGTATGGCCCGCTGGCTTATAAACTACGTTATGTAGCTGTCAGGGTTTGGTGTTCGGGCGGACGGTTACGCCGTCCGGACGGTCACGCCGTCACGCACGGGTAGAGGACGACAACACGGTATGTAAACAACAGCACGGAAAGGTGACACATCAACTACACAGCACAAAAAAATGCATTAACGTACTCCACAAGCGAGCCGGTCACCCAAGCGAGCCGGTCACTCAATTTTACACCAAAAATTAAGATTTTTGCACCTTAATAACTCTACAACCAGATAACGTACCTCACAAGCGAGCTGGCCACACAAGCGAGCTGGCCACCTGCGCCGAGACCCCACCAAACATACTATTGCGCATAGTATAATCGCGATGAGCCAACAACCAGACAATCTACTACCTTCAAAAGATGCTCGACTACAGCTTGCTCTTGAGGCTATCAAACGCGACGCGACGCTATCCCAGAGACGTGCTGCAGCTATCTACAACGTCTCTCGAGCAACACTCAGTAATCGCCTTGCTGGAACACCTTATCGACGCGATTGCACGCCCAACTCAATAAATCTCCTTAAGACAGAGGAGGATGTAGTTACTCAGCATACCCTTGACCTCGACGCGCGAGGATTTCCGCCCCGGCTTGCTGCTGTGAAGGATATGGCTGATTCTTTGCTGGCTGAGCGTCACCGTGATCCTGTTGGCCAGAACTGGGCTGCAAACTTTGTCAAACGTCACCCTGAGCTCAAGGTCAAATTCAATCGCAAATATGACTATAAGAGAGCTCTCTGCGAGGATCCTGAGATTATACAAGGCTGGTTTCGGCTTGTAGAGAACATGAAGGCTAAGTATGGTATCCTTGATGACGACACCTACAACTTTGACGAGGCTGGCTTCATGATGGGCATGATATCAACTGGAGCAGTAGTCACTAGTTCTGAGCGTCGAGGACGGCCAAAGAGCGTTCAGCAGGGCAATTGAGAGTGGACTACAGTGATCCAAGGGATCAATGCGATGGGCTGGTCGATCCCACCCTTCATCATCTTCCAGGGCTACTATCACCTCTCTGCCTGGTACAAGGAGGATAACCTGCCTCGCGACTGGGTTATTGCAGTCTCTGAGAACGGCTGGACAACAAATAAGCTTGGCCTGCAGTGGTTGAAGCACTTTGACGAGCATACAAAGAGGAGGGTTATAGGCGCTCATCGGCTGCTCATTATCGACGGCCATGAGAGCCACGACTCGCTCGATTTCCAGCAGTACTGCAAGGATCACAAGATCATCACTCTCTGCATGCCTCCTCACTCGTCGCACCTCCTGCAGCCTCTTGATGTGGGGTGTTTCTCGCCTTTGAAGACGGCGTATGGCCGCCAAGCCGAGGATCTGATGCGCAACAAGATCACCCATATCACTAAACTGGAGTTCCTACCGTGCTTTAAAGGCGCTTTTGACGCTGCGATCACAAAGGCTAATATACAAGGAGGCTTTCGAGGCGCTGGCTTAGTCCCATTTGATCCAGAGGCGGTGATATCGACGCTTGACGTACGGCTGCGCACTCCACCACTACCTACGATTGAGGACGTTCCCTGGCAGTCGCAAACTCCAAGCAATACCCTGGAATTTAGGTCGCAATCGAAGCTGATTCAAGAGAGGATTCAGAGACACGTAGATAGCTCTCCAACTTCAATGGTAGAGGCCCTTACAAAGTTCACAAAGGGAGCTGAGATGATGGCGCACTCTATGGTGTTAATGACTAATCGCAACGCTGAGCTCCAAGCCGCCAACGAGGTCTCAAGTAGGCGTAGATCATATAAAAGGAAGCGCGTGCAGCAGCAAGGGACCTTGACGATTGAGGAGGGCGTACGCCTGACGACCCTTAAGGAGTTTGAGGCGCGTAGTGATAGGAAGAAGGCAAAGAAGAGGGTGCGCGTTGAGGCAGGTGAGCCTAGCCAACGACGCTGTGGACGCTGCGGCGAGGCAGGGCATAACGCACGTACGTGTAAGCAAGAAGTATTAGTAGATTCTGAGTAGAATAGCCTATTACGATTCTTAATTACTATCCTTGACGGTGCTCTACGGTCGTGTACAGTACTGATTTTGGTAGGGTCTTGGCGCAGGTGGCCAGCTCGCTTGTGTGGCCAGCTCGCTTGTGAGGTACGTTAACTATAGTTAGTTATAGCTAATCGTACGATTCATCTACAAAGAGCCACTACCTCAGGGTTGCTCCAAACCCTTCAACTCGTCCTGCGCTATCTGGAGTATCTCTTTCATCTCAATGTACAGCTTTGGATTTGGATCCCTCCACCTCCCGCCATTAGGAAACACCTTCCTCCGCAACCTGTTAACGCAAGGGACCAGTGGCTTAAAATATGACGTAAACTTCATCTTCGCGGTGCTCAGAAAATCTCTCTCATCAGAGATCAAGCCTTTTTTGAGCTCAGCCAGCTTCTGATCACTCTCGTAGTTCCAACACTCAAATTCAGTTGCTCCGATATCTTTATCCGGCCCATCATAATGAATGCATATCCAGAACAGCACCCAGAAGAACGATTCCAGATCGTGCATAAAGGAATGCAGTTCATCGTCTAAAAGTACCCCAATCGCCATGAACGCTCTTGTGCCAGTCTTCCCTCGCGCCCCTGACGGTTTCTCGCGATTCTCCTTGATAGCAAGGTCCAGGTCGATCAAGAACGCGGGCCAGGAATGGTTGTCCTCTTCTTCATTCACCATGAGGTTGTTCGGTGAGATGTCGCATTGTAGCATGCCAGCCCTTGTTTGTAACGACTCGTATCCGGCGATGCAGCCTTCCAGTGCAGCCAGAAGGCTAACTCTAGAGCTCGCCATGTAAATGGGTTTCCCGTAGTCTTGGACAATAACGCGGCGGTGTATTCGGTTCGCTGTCGCCATTCCCCCTTTCACTGGAGAACTTGAACAGGTTCGCTTGCTGGGTGGCAACGGCGCGTCTGTGCAGCTCGAGGATCGCTTTTGTCCGGCGGCGCTTCTGCTTCTGCTTTGCCGCGAGGTGCGGCGTTCTGTTGTGCTTGGAGGCAGCATTGTGCTTTCTGGCGTGTAGTTCGTTGCTCTTGTTATGTCCAGGCTTTGTCGGACGTTTGCGCGGATGTTGTCGTCCTGGCCGCCCACAAGAACCGTCTCATGATGATAGTATCTCGCCACATTGACCACATCCTCCTTTTCGGTTGCCTCGCGCAGCAACTCTCCTTCCTCCTCACGCTCTGGGTACTGCCATGAGTCTTTGATGACAAGAGGCTTTCGTGACTCATCACCCTCGCGATGGGCTTTCCAGCAAGTCGTCGCTCGGCCGGCGATGCAAGGTGATCGCTGTATCACCTTTTCGATAATAAGAAGTTCTTTCTGGTTGTTTCGTTCGATCTCGATGTACCGTACATCTCCAGCCGTGATAATGGAAGGGTCGAACCCGAGCTGCTCCTCATTCAGCCAGAGAAACCCAAGCACTGCGGAAACGAATCGTAGCCCGTCTTCATGGATGTTGAACTGCGAAGAGGCAATACCCCCTAGTCTGTCGAACTCCCACAGCCGCATGCGCGATCCACACAACGTGAAGCCAAGCACGAAGCGGCGACTGTCTTGAGCGGCAAGGACTTCTCGTGCGTATCGTCCGAGGTCGAGCCATGCTTTAGAGGCTGTATCGGCAAATGGGTTGCTTTTGAGTTCCCCCGGGACGAGGATCTGCTTCCAGTGGTATTTGGAGTCTGCGCCGGCGCTCGGGTCGTCCACAAAGCCAATGTCTAACTTGCGGTCTGCTGTGGAGCCTTGCAAGGGTTGGTAAGGTTGTGCCAGCGGTCGCCGTCGAGGCCTAGAGTCCGGCTGGTACTCTCCTGCCAAATCCACGAACTTGTCCGTAGTCTCTGCGAACCAGCTCAGGACGTCTCGCTCCCTGGCCCCCTCAGGCCAATCCTGCCAGCCGCTCTCCTCTCGATACAGCGGATTGTCCCCTTCTTTGCATTTTTCGAATACAGCCTGCGCTGCCGGCTCGAGACTGGCGACGTTGCCAAAGAACGCTTCTTCGAAGCCAGGAACCCCGACGTACATAGCCCCCAGTTCCTCTTTCAGCACGTCATCTACGTATTTACGGTGCTCATTTGAGTTGACGAAGCTGCTCGTGTTGCGGAGCCATGGCGTCTGTGCGATAGACGAGGGAGGACGCGGAGGGGGGGTCGATTCGGCGACGAGGTCGTAGAGAGCATCCCAGATCTCTTCATCAGGTTCGCACCTGACGACTCGTTCGCATAAAATAACAGTGCGCTGAATATCGTATGCTTTTGATGTAATATTAGGAGTAAAGCGGTCGATATCGTCAAGGAGCGTTGCGTTTCGGGACTTGGAAGGGAGCTGATGAGAAGCTGGAAAGTTCTGAAATGCTAGTAACAGATTGCGCAATAGGTTTTTAGAATCTACCATATATCAGCGATAGAAGTGAGATCAAAGTGCTAGGGCTCACTGTTCTTAACGATAAACAGCACCGCTTCCGAGAGGCTCGGGATCTCCAGCTCTGCCTGCGTGGATTTGAACAAACCGCGAAAAGAATCTAAGCCCGAGCCTATAGGATTATCGTTGATTATGTTCGACCTAGATATGGAGGCCATTCTGAGAAAGCCCAGCAAACGACGCGTCCACAAAAGATGTTTTAACACAGGCAGAAGGATGGGAGGCGATGTCGCGAGTCCGAAGGCTGGGCCGGCAAAACGTCGGCGTCTTTAACGTGCACGGACAGCTCATGCCCGGAGACACCTCGTGCCCCGCCGAACACCAAGCCGCGTCTCAACACCACAACTTCAACGCACTATAACGCTACAGCCATGGCACCTATCGACGATGTAATTGAAGATTTGAAATCGCGTGATCCAGGAGAACACTTTACATTGAAGGAAGTTGCTGAGAAATATCAGGTTAACCGCTCAACGCTGGTGCGAAGGTGGAGAGGCGTGACAGCGTCTCGGGAGGATGGATACTTAAATCAACAAGCTCTTGGCCAACAACAAGAGCTAGAGCTCATACGATATATCACAAAGCTTACAGAGAGAGACCTTCCTCCCACGAGAGAGATGACCAGGAATTTCTCATCTGAAATAGCCCATCGGCAGCTGAGCGATCGATGGGTTTCTCGCTTCATCACCAGACACCAGATCTATCTAATCTCAAAGTGGACCACCGCCATGGATCGTGTTCGCCACCTGGCTGATTCTGAGTCAAAATACCGTCTCTACTTCGAGCTACTGCATCGAAAGATCACCCAATATCACCTTGAGGCTCGAGATATATACAATATGGATGAGAAGGGCTTCTTGATTGGTATACTCGATAGATCGAAGAGGATCTTCAGCCGAAGGATGTGGGAGAAAGGGGAGGTCAATGCATCTCTCCAGGATGGATCACGCGAGTTTCTGACACTCCTAGCATGCTGCTGCGCTGATGGGAGCTCGTTGCCGCCAAGCCTCATCTATGCCGCTGCCAATGGAGCTATTAGATCAGCCTGGGTAGAGGATATCAAGGCAGGAGAACATGAGGTATTTGTCTCATCATCTCCAACAGGCTGGTCAAACGACGACGTAGGCCTAGCTTGGCTAGAGCAGGTGTTTGATCGCTATACAAAGCAGCGATCAGGGAGATGGCGATTGCTCATCCTTGATGGCCATGGATCTCATGTCACGATGGAGTTTATCGACTACTGTGATCGCCACAGGATCCTTCTTATAATCCTTCCCCCCTATCCAACTCATACGCTCTAGCTGCTTGATGTAGTGCTGTTCAAGCTACTTGCTCAAGCCTACTCTAACGAGCTCACCAACTATCTCCATAAGGCTCAAGGCCTCATCGCAATCAAGAAAGGAGACTTCTTCTCACTCTTCTAGAGCGCCTGGATAACCTCCTTCATGGAGAACCTCATATTGAAGGCGTTCGAAGCCACTGGGATCTGGCCAATGGATGCCAACGTTATCCTTTATAGATTTGCCAGCACGCTAGAAGCTAAGAGAAGCTCATCATCAGGGCTCTCTAATCATGACTAGAGAAAGATAGATTGATTAGTTTGAGCTGCTGTCACTAATAGCCATTAGTACGAGGCAAGAAAGCTTCGCTCAAGCGTTCACCATCTCTCTGTGCAGTATGAGCTTTTAAAGCATGAGAATAAAGGCTTAAAGGAGGCTCTTTAGCATAAGCAGAAGCATAAGAAGAAGAGTAAAGCCCTTGACCTTCAACAGCGCCAGGAGTATTATGGTGGCGCTATCCACTAGTCTCCTCGTAAGTTGCGTGAAGCTCAAACTAGAGAAGCAGTATGGGAGCAAGATAAGACAGAGGAGAAACTCCAAAAAGCATGGGCCAAGAAGCAGCGTAAGGACGCTTAACTGCAGCGTCAAGTTGAGCTCAAGGAGAAGCGTGTAGAGAGGCAGAGGCTCAAGGAGATGAAGGAGCTAGAGCGAGCTAAGAAAGTAGCTAAACGCGCGCGCAAAGTTGAAGCTCAACACTAGAAAAAAGCTATCCAACAAGCTCAACAACACAAGCGAGCAGCCTCATAAGAGATCTCATCAAGTAACAAGCGTTAAAAACGCGCTGGCGCTGCTCACGCTGGTGTTCAAGCTAGAGATGAGCCATCTGCTGCTCCAGCCAAAGTCACATCACGTGGCCGCCACGTCAGCCTCCCACAAAAATATAGATAGTGTTGAGAATAACTGGGTTCAGTCCAGGGTGGAAGGTGTTCGGGAGTCACATGATATGCTGTTGTGGCAGGCACTGCCTGGTGGGCAATGGCACTCACAATGACAGTGTGAGTCTTACACATAACACGATAGTCAATACAATACGTTGCAGCCACCCCGCCTTGTTCCTCTCCTACTCGGTTATCCATGGTAGTCATACTACCAGAGGGACCTTGTTCCAATAGATAGTACAATTTGATCGCAAGCATCTAATTACTACTTGTCTACAAAATCTCATAATAATAGCTATTGTACGTGGCTCAATAGCCTCACTTTTGAAGTGGTGGATATGTGTTTGGCGGGGCACGAGGTGTCTCTGGGCATGAGCTGTCCATGCACGTTAGCTTAGCAGAAAGCATCATGACTTCAGCCCCCTTCTTGAGCTGGTTCATTGCCTCAATGATTGAGGCTGGCGATAAGCTCTTGTGTCTTTGATCGCGCTCATGGATCAGAGTTGATTGGGCCTCAAGCTCACGCACGTTGCTTGGTGTTCGAGCCTCCTAGAGAGCCTCTACTAGAGCAGGTGGAGTGGGCGTACGAAGCTGTACATCTAGCCTTGATAGAACAACGTCTGGCTGGAGAGGAATAAGGCCTGCGCCTTGAAAGGCAGAGCAGATATTTGCTGTTGTGAACGCTTGATCAAAGGCTGCCTTGAAGGCTGGCAAGAATTCAAGCTTGGTGATGTGGTTGATATGGTTTCGGATCAGACTCTCTACCTGACGGCTGTACGCCTTCTTCAATGGAGAGAAGCAGCCAACGTCAAGTGGCTCGAGTAGATGGGATGAGTGGGGTGGCATACAAAGAGTAAAGATATTGTTCTCTTTGCAGAAGTCTTGAAATTCAAGAGAGTGGTGGCTCTCATGGCCATCAAGGATGAGAAGCCGACGTGCTCCAACTGCCCGGTTCTTTGTATGCCGATCAAAGTGCTTCAGCCACTCAAATCCTATTTCGTTTGTTGTCCAGCCGTTGTCACTGACTGCGATAGCCCAGTCTTGGGGAATATCCTTCTCCTGATACCATGCAGACAAGTGATACTTGCCTGCAAAGATTAGGAGTGGTGGGATAGCCCACCAAGCTGCGTTGATTCCTTGGATAACTGTTGTCCATTCACGGTTGCCTGGCTGAATAGTCTTTGGCCAGCCTCTTTTTTCTGATCCAGTTACAACAAGCTAGGTAGTAAGCTTGCCTATCATGAAGCCAGCTTTATCAAAGTTGAACACGTCCTTATTACAGATCCCGTATTTGGTCTTTGTCTGTTTAACTAGATCAAACCAACTTCTGATCAATACAGGATCCTCACATAGGGCTCTCTGCTGGTCGTACAGGCGATTGAAACTTGTCTTAAGACTGTCTGTACGTTGAACAAAGTTGGATGGCCACTTCTGCCCAACCTGTCCTCCACCGCGTACAGCTAGCAGTCTATTAGTGTTACGGTTTGGGAGGTAAGGGCATTGCGCGTGTCACGTGTGTTGTCCTGGCGCTCCTCCCTCACCTTCATGAGCACTTTCTCCCATTACAAGCATCAGAGATACGTCATGTAAACAGACCCTGCTGCTAGCCTTGAAGAGGCCAGCTCAAGCAGAACAACAAGACAGGACAACAATACACTTCATACTCTGATTACTGCTTTGCGCAGTTGCACTTTAATTTGCTACATTCTCCACCGCAATAATTAGCCATATCACGTACAGCTGCTAGAGTTGGGGCAAATCCACGTTGATCTAGGTCTACTATGTATTGAACAAGCACATCCTCCTCTGCCTGGGTGAGTTTCTTTGAGTTGGGCTGGCAATCGCGTTGGGCAGGCTTCCCAGCGCGTTGGCGTTGGAGCATTGTTTGGGGGACATTATATGTCTGCGCAGCACCTCTCATAGACTAGATTTGGCTTTGATTGATAGCTAAGATTGCAAGGTGTATATCAGCCTTAGAAGAAGCTGGTTGGGCTTGAATTGGGGGAGCCATGGTGGGTAAGAGTTCACGCGTCGCGCAAAGTTGGTAGAGTGGGCCACTCGCTTGCTTGGGCCACTTGCATTCCAATTACGTTACATTTATGAACGTATAACAATAAGTGCTAAAAGAAACCTTTGTATCATGAAATATCAAGTACACTATCCAAGATTATCACTCGTGAATTGCTAGTTGGTTTTAAAACCTATTAGCGATAGATATTACTATAACGATGTGGACAAACCTTGAGATGTTCGCAATCTTTCTATGAAATACTGTGAGCTTGGAGCTTATGCATAGCTTGAAGCTGTATCTTCTTGTCAATTTCATTATACAAAAAAGAATACATATCTTGAGAACTAGATAGAAAACAGCTTGGAATAATGAGCAGGGTCTCTACCTGCTGCGGTTCTAAATAAGCAAGCTTTTGCGATATTTCTCTAGACGTGCTTTCATATCCCGTTCTTGGAACATGTTGTGGATGATAGTCTGTGCTATTTCAATACTAACTGTGCGTTTGACTAACAAGTTGTTGGCTTTAACGTTAAGTTTGGTTTCCTCTGCCACTGATTTGTGGCAACAATTCGTACAGCGACAGATGATGCAGAGCGGAATACAAGGGTAGAGTAAGCATAAACTCTATTAAATGGCCATCGTTAGAAGTTATAACGTGCTGGTGTCATAGAGTGACTAATTATTAGCGGATATTGTATGATCTCTAGCGAAGCAATGTCCTCTATCTTGATCGTGGTGACTATGATAGAAATAATAGCGACTACAATGGCTATGACATGGGCGTCTTAACAGCGAACGAATGTCTGTTCAGATGCCGGTGCTTGTGCCATATTAGGAGCTGTGAGCGACTGATCGGCGCTGGGGCGAGTGACCATCGATACATCTGGTTTGGAGCAGGCAGCAGTAAGAACTGTGCCGGCACGGCTGCGCCAAACACTTCGACCGGCCTATCGTAGGCCAGACCCGCTGCTCCTGGAGGCACTGAAGAGGTACAGCTCGCAAATAGTGGTGCAGCGCACGACAGAACGCCCATCGCCTGATCCTTGCAGGCGAGGGGCAGCCTCGCAACAGAGTTCTCGCGAGCCGTCCGTACGCCTAGACCTACGCATAACCCTAAGAGACGTGTGGGTATCGACTTCCCGCTAGCTGTTTTGGTCGGCCCATTGCCTGGAACTAATGTTAATTCCAGAATCGTGGGGGCGCCGTAGTAGTAGTCGACATATTAACCACCCCTGTGGCGCACGGCCGGTTCCCAGAGCACCGAACTGGTCGGTGTGTAGTAAGCCGAATTCTGGCTTCTGGAGCACCGAACGTTCGGTGCTACTTACACCGCGTTTTGACCGGTTACGCCGAATTTACTTCGGTGCTCTGGAAACCAAACCTCAGAAGTGAGTATACCTCGTGCTGCGAATAGGGATAGACAATTGAAATCTGATTGCATGGTACCTGAAGCTACCACGCCCAAAATAAGCAATGTAGATATCAATTCATCTCTGCCCGCCCCAGAGCTTCCTGACTAATTAACCCTCTCTTAGTCCTGGGAGTTTTGATGGGTGTGGTGCATGTTGAGGGTCTGCCTTCCATCCACCTAGCTTCTGCATTCCACCCCAAGGTACCACATACAAATCCAGGCCAGCCTGATGCACGCTAAGGGCTCGCTTTCCATCCATCTGGTTTTTGCATCCACCTGGTTTTTGATCCTACCCTAAGGTACCACATACAAATCCAGGCCAGTCCAATGCACGTCAAGGGCCCGGCTTCCATCCGCCTGGCTTCCATCCACCTGGCTTCCATCTACCCGGCTTCCATCTACCTGGCCTTTGCATCCTACCCCAAGGTACTGCATACAAATTTCGGCAGATTGATGCAGGTTGAAGGTCTGTTTTATAGCCATTTCTCTTAGCTCTCTTGATTGGTATTCTCTCTAGCTCTCTCGGTAGGTATTCCCTCTGGCTTCTGGCGTTGTTCTGCATTAATTATGTATACACATAGTAGTTGCATCCTACCCCAAGATACCACATACTAATTTCGTCAGTTCAGTGCATGTCAAAGGCTGGCTCTGCCTGGTTTTTACATTCTACCCCAAGATACCACATACAAATCCAGGCCGGTCCAATGCACGTCAAGGGCCTGCCTTCCATCCACCTGGTTTATGCATCCTCCCCCAAGGTACCACACACAAATTTAGTCAAGTTGGTGCACAGTGGCGGCCTGCCTATAGTGGCTCCTTCTGAGTCCCTGGCCTCTTCGGTGGTTGTTCCCCCTGGCTCCTTTGGTGGTTGTTCTCCCTATCTCCTTCTGCTTTAACTATTCATGGTCGAATGAGTGCATCCTACCCTAAGGTACCACATCCTCATCTAGGTCAGGTTAGTGTACACTGGGTGGTCCTTCTTGCTAGCTCCTTCCGCTTGGCCTCTGTCCCTGACCGTCGCATCGTACCCTATGGTACCAGGTACGATTTTATGCTGTGTTGGTGTATGATGTAGGGCGTACTAGCAGGCGTTAGGTGTTTCTGTCGACTTCGTTATAGAAGCCATCCTTCCCTACAATGCGCTGCCTTGTGCCTCTACCAACGCTTATAGTAACTATCCCTACTACCCCTACTATCAGTCGCGCTTCAAACCAGTATCGATGAAGGTTCCGGAGTTTTGTGTAGCAACCAGTCTCTGAGCAGTCTCCCACTCCATGACGTATGCAAGATCCCATGGGTTGTTTCCAAGTACTCTGGCAAAACACCGCACCTCGCCAAATCGGAGCGTACGATCGGCGTCGCTCCAGTAATACGCAATGTAGCAGTTGTTTCGATTTACTCCTGTAGCTCGTTGTGAACCAATCGACGTAACAAGAGCGCCACTTAAAATACGGTAGCTGCTGTATATACGTGTTTCAGCGTGACTGTAGTGGTTGATACCATCTTTGCCAACTATCCAGTCGCGTAGCTGGTTTCTGATGTATCCCCCCCGCAAGACAACGTCCATCTCCTGGACCAGGCCTGCGCGGATGGGCAGCGTCTTCACATCATATGTGTTTGTCCTGAACAGAGCTATGGTGTACCTGTCGTCGTCAAGTACCCCATCAATCAGACTGCGTACCATGTGCGGTGGGCTATCAGCTTCTCCCTTGATGTATCCCAGGTAGCCTTCAGGGAGCCATTGTGCAAATATTGAAGCTGGTCCCCAGTTGCGGACGTCACTTGCTATATGTAATAGAGAATGGCGTTGCAGTGTGCAGACAGATATCCTTGGAAGAGAGTCCTGGTCTCTGAGGTCGGTGTAGTAGAGCTTCTCATGGGTAGTTACAAACCTTTCTGCCAGCGTCTTGATCTCTCGAAGGTGCGTTGGTCGTATAATACTGTTTAGGAGTAAGCCATACAGACGGCTTAAGTCAAGAAAATTCCTCCAGTATGGTAGTTCTATTGCCCCCTGCATGACAGCTGGACCGTATACCAGTAGGAAAGCCTTCCACTCCGCTGTTTTGAGCTGTTTCATGTCTTCAAGCGCTATCTCCCTTGATGGAGGTGCTATGTACGCTGGTACAGTAGCCTTTGCATCTCGCATAGCGTTACTGATGTGCTCTTTATCTTGGGGAGTGACGCAGTATGACCCTTGGTTGCTTGCTGAAGCGAGTTTAGGCCACTTCGCACCCCACAGTAGACGGAAGACGTCCTGTGACAAGTTGTGGGCAATGCAGTGCATAGTGTCAACTGGAAAGCTAGATGGCCAGTACAACAACGGTATCTTACGCAGTAAACTTCGACGCGTTACTCCCTTCTCGTCGTCCGGACTCCTGGTAGAGGGTACCCAGTTGTCAATGAAAACGTCAAAGTGCTGACGAAGAGGCAGACGGTTCACGTCGATGTTTGTGTGCGGCATGTAGTAGTGACCTGCGCCATCTCGAGTGCCCTTCATCTCACATGTGCGGCATGCGTACACGGCGTTGCCCGGTTCCTTCATACCCATGGCTTTGGCAACCGCCCGACCGTCGCCGGTGACCAGGACAAGATGGGCTCTTAGTGTGAACTCAGAGTTGCCATCGCTAGCATCGATAGCTGAGACGCCGTGGGTGGACAAAAGCCGACATTCGTCAACAAGTGGTTGCAGGAAGGTGTCGAGTGTATGGTTATCATACCCGCCAGGTATTACCATGCTGAGAAGGGTATTTGACTTGGTAAATCGCACCTTAGGGCTCAGGTTGAGTATGTAGATAAACACCACCATGACCTTGTGTAGTTTGGAATCCACGCGTTTGTTGGTTAGGGTAATCTCATCCAGTGACATCTGCAGCGCGAGTTCCCTTTTGTCGGCAAAGTAGCCATTATCTCCGAGACGCTGGTATATCAGTCCATCCGTCCAATCAGTCAGGTTGGTAGAAGGTTGGCGCTGATGACACTCCTGCAGCTCTCTTGCTCGGATGGCATTACAAAACTGATCAAGGAGACGTTTCTGGAGTGGGATATAGTCGAGCTGCGAAATTGGTACTAGAGCCTCGTCTGGGTTGTTGGCGGGCTTATAGCGATCCTCGTTGCACTTCTCTTGCCTGCCTTTGGCTACGAACTGGCACTGGGTCTGTGTTGCAAACGCGCCAGTGAACGCCATATGCCCAAGTCTACATCTGTCTATCTTCATCACAGGTATGTTGATGGCCTTACGCACCCTACGGCTGTACGTGTCGCCGTCGTGAATGTGTATACCATAGAATGTGTCCATGATGCGTTGAAAGTCCTTCCACATCCGTCGGCCAATTTGGCGGTAGAAGCGATGAAGTTCAGTGTGTTTGATGAGGTTGTTGTCTGGATCCTCGCTGTCCATCTCCGCTGTGTCAGAGTCAAGGTCGTTGGCAAGAATCTCAACCCCTCTGTCCATACCAAATACGTCGAAGGGGTTGTACACATCGTCAACCCAGTTCTGGATGTTGCGGGCGTCGTCCTCGTCCTCGTCCTCGGACTTATCCTCCGCACTGTCGTTGTACATACCATGTACTCGACTATTGTCTGCTACATCACTGTCGTTGAGATCTTGTGGTGGCGGTGGTAGATTGTAGTCGTCTGGTGGCAGCGGTTCTCCAGTAGTCATGGCAATGATGACGTCTGGGTCAAAGCTATGATAGTTGTTCTTCTCTTGAGCTATCTGGAAGTGCTTCTGGAAGGTACGCATATTTACTACATGGTCGCCGGAGTGTTTTATGTAGTTGCGGCACTTGCAGACACGCACTTGGTGCACTTGGTTCGACCGAAAGCTTACCTTTAAGCGGCACGTAGCCACACACAACGCAAAAGCGGCCAAGGTAGCCTATTACATCCGCAGCCTAGCAAACACGGCCTACGGACCACCAGCCAGCTCCCTCCGCAAGGCCACCATTGCCTGCGTATACCCGTCCCTTCTGTATGGGGCCGAGTGCTGGTACAGAGGCCGTACTAAACCCCCACGCACGCTCAAACCTGGCAGACCAGCCAAAGTCAGCACCTATGTCGGATGGCACATAGCTGTCATGGACAAAACACTGGCTATAGCAGCAAGAGGTATCCTCCCAGTGTGGCGAACAACCCCTACTGCTACTCTCTTTCGAGACGCCGGACTACCCTCAGCGGCCACTGCGCTAGAAGAAACCAAACTCCGTTTCGCGACACATCTACGCACTATAGATAAAGAACACCTACTTGCCGGCCGCATGGCAGCCATTAGGATGAGCGTAGGCAGGACAGCTGGAAAGCTGCAACGAATACAGACCAAAGTCCAGTATATAGGATCTCTTCTGCCTAAGATACACAGGACAATACTGACAGCCCCTCACTACTCGCCTGGCTGCTAAACAGACCCAACGCTTGGCACGGACAAGAAGACTGCAGCAAAGGCCTTCCAAGAATGGTGGGCTCAGCTCCCACCTCCAGACGTTACTATCTTCTCAGACGGCTCTGAACAATACACAAAGGAGAAGGAGAAGCGCGTGACCTATGGCTTTGTAGTGTATCAGGGCAGAAAACAACTCTACACAGGACGAGGGTCACTCTACCCTACCTCACACGTCTTCGACGCGGAAGCAGTAGGAGCATGGAGGGGCCTCCAGCACACCATAAGACAACCAGCCCTTAACACTCGTCCAATCTAGCTGTGCATAGACAGCACCTCAGTTATATGGTGCCTAAAGGGCAGCGCATCCCCTACCTCTCAATGGGCCTTCTTGGAGTGTCACAGCGCCATTGAGACCCACGATGTCTCTATCAAATGGGCCCCTGGGCACCTAGGCATTGAAGGAAACGAAGCAGCAGATAGGCTAGCAGACCTAGAAGCCCACTACCCATCACTCCCTACTGGAAAGGCTGCTATTCCCACACTAGCAGGCATCAAATCCATCGCTCGCAAAGCACTGCACGCCGCACAGCAGACCTGGTAGTCTAAGAAGAAAGAGAGCCTCTCTACCTGGTACAAAAGGTGGGAGTTGGGCTACTCACTACGCAGCAGACTACCTGAGTTGGACCTACCAAGAGCCACCCTGGCTAGACTGCTCTCGATCCGATCTATGCACGGCGACTTCGCGTGGTACCACCGAAAGTTCAGTCACAACGACGCAATACTCACCTGCTCATGCGGGCGCGACAAGACGCCAGAGCACCTTGCGCTCTGCCGTAAGACCCTAGGGGCCTTTGGCCGATGGCCACTTCGACCACCTATACCACCGTCCAGCCGGAGTGATGGCCTAGCGTATACTGCCGCGCTGATTGGGGATCCAGAGGCTTTTGAAGCCTTCTCCCAACTCACACAGTACTACACCAAGGTCTGCCTCCGGTAGCTCACCCTGTGCTGCGACAGCAGCAAAACAGCCCTGCTCTTTCCCTACTCCCCCTCTTACTCCCCCTCTCCCTCTCTCCCACTCTTCTGGCACCTACCTGCCTCTGAACACACACGAGGGATCCACCCTAATGTACACAAACTGCTCAGTCTCCCTAACTGGACAGGGAGCTGTAGTTCTAAAATGGTAGCGATACCCGCGCAGGCAAGAAATGCTTTCTAAGGTAGTGTAGCAGCACTGTAATTCCATAGCTTAGCACGTCGTATATGCCCTTCGGGAGGCGGTGATGGTGGACTTAATCCCCATCCTATGGACGAAAATCGAATACCAACCAACCAACCAACCGGTGAGACAAAATACAAAACAGTGGATGGTCTGTGTGCTGCCGGTACTCCCAGCCTCACCAGTAGCCGTAGAACTAGACTTTTTTGCAAGTGAGGCTTTTCCCTACGACGCCAAGGTGTTGTGCTAATGCTACGCCGCATTGACTGGCTACCCCAACCAGCACTCACTGCTCTCATTGGCGAGGATACAAAAAACGGCGTTTCCGGCTGCCTTGTTGTCGTCATCATACTGCCTAAACTGGCAAGAACTACGAGATTCGTTGATTTCCGAGGCAGATTAAGGACGCTCTCGGGCCAGGTCTCGCATGGGTGTGATCCCTAAGTTTGTGAGTCGGGGCTGCATGGCGTAGACGCCCGCTGTGGTGAATAGCAGGCTCTGCACCGACCAACGTCTAGTCGCCGACCCAACTGCAGCATCCTCCATGTTTGATGTTAGGCTGTATTGAAAGTGCCCAATTCTGGATCGCGGAGATCGCAAGAAGAGCGGTGAGGTGACGGGATGAAGGACCTCTCAGCCTTGTCGGAGGCTATGCGCGACATGCCTTTAACATCACAGTGGCGCACCATAGATCAACCAACTAGGGGTGCTATTAGTACCCTTGAGAAGTGGATAATCGACCTATCATCCCTTGATCCTATAGGATGGCAGATGATGCATCTTATTCCCACGTCACAGTGACATAGCGTAAGTGGTTGGACTGTAGCGTGGCACATGGCTGTCAATGTGAGTTTCTTTGCGTCGTATGTAGTCCGCCTCATTAGTCCTTACCGCCTGAGAATGTTTAAGGAAGTGGAAGTATTTGGTGTCAACATTGACGATCCGCCAGCAGTTTATCAAACCAGCGCAGATAACTCATCAAGTCTTTCAACACCGCAAATGATCACACCTTTCTGGTATCTAGAATAGCTAAGCGAAATTGCCGATCCTAGAGATCCTTCTTGTCGCCTTCGCGGAAGCGGGATACAGTCACCATGAAGGTCCTCCATGTCGCCTTCTTGCAAGGATGCTACAATCCCTGTTTGTCGCCTAGGAGGCAGGGGTTGACGGGAGGGCACTGCGCATATCACCTATACAGTGCTCGCTCAGCACTTCCTCGATGTCGAGTTTCCCTGCTTATCGACTAACGCTATTCGTAGACGTAGCGCCTTGCATATCTTGTATCTCAAGATTTTCAAGGTCTGAGGCCGCCCCCGACTACCTAGGTGGTAGCTTACATGTCTTTGCTCTCCGAGGCCTTCACAAGCTACCCAAAGATGACGTGCAATTAAGCAGCTTCGATTCCGTTGTAATACGTCTCCCTTATACTACATACGCACTCGAGAACTGTTCTCTCTATGATTTCGGGAGCTGAAAGAAATCATACAACTTGCGGCCTCTACTAAGCGAACGTGTTTCTATTTATTTGAATCAAACGGACCACTACTCTACGTGCGTGGTCTGCAACAGGTTAAGTACATTATCAGGACTGTTAATCCTGGCCACGGAAGAACGAATCACAATCTCGGCACATTCTTAGCGCTCGACATTCCACCATTCTTGTAAAGCTTGGCAATTGTTGACAGGCGTTGTCTGCATGTCTAGCGCGCTGGGCGCATGCTATCGTTGTAAGCGAGGTCCCGGAAATTGCTGGCCGCATTTCTGTGAGGGTTGATGATCGTCTGAAGACATGGGTTCAGACTCGGTACCTACTGCACGACCAGGATGGCCACCCTTGCACGCAGGCTTCCAATCCCATAGCTGTAGATCAACACTGCATTGCTGCATCACATGGATCTCACACCTCTTCTATGTGTCGATAATGTTTGCCTGGTCTCTCGAGAAAGAATAAATAGATACGGTATTCCGCATTTCAACTTTATTCCATACCATCACGAACATTTCTCACATCGAAAGCTCCATTATCACCCATCACTAGCAATGACCACCATGTAAGTGCGCCTAGACAGGCGTTGGAAACTTCAGCTAAACATCATTTTAGTTCGCAATGGGAAACTTACCTGCGAACCGCTCTTGACCCAGAAGACAAAGGCAATGGCTCTTATATTGTCGACCATGAGACACGACAAGGATCCAGCAGCACGGGCCTGATTCTCATCCATTTCCAGCCCAACAGTGGAGAATCAACGGTTGTCATGGTTGTGGGCCTCAGGCAGAAACCCACTGTCTCAGTCGACGCGAGCGCAGAAGTTGCCGCTCAAGCTATAGCAAGTTATCCACCGATTCAATTTCTCGGCAATGGGGTTTACTACGCCGTCATCGAACCCTGGAACGGATACATGTATTTCTATCAGCTCAGCGCGAGCAACGACGAAACATCACTGGGCGCGTACAAGTTAGGAAATGAGCGAGATTATTTGGTGCTACGTCTACTCGACAACAAGCGTATGTACCGAGTGTAATAGGGTTGTGTGCTAGAAGTCTGTTGTGAAGGAGATGTGGAAAGGCTTCCATGAATACCACGCTCTTTCAATCTCCTAGCACGACATTAAAATTGAATTGGCACTTTGTTTTACCCCACCAGATACCTTTGACCATTGTATGTTCCTGGAAGTCTATCACGTCGGGTTGATCTATGTCAGGCAGCGTAGGTAGGAAGTTGCCATCTTCCATTCGTATCTAGCTTTCTTGTGAGATATGCATAACAGATTCACATCAAAACGGTTACTTACCTGGAGAAAAGGCATATTACCGAGGGGGCATGAACGACGTTGAATCCCATACAATCGCACCGTCCTTGGCTCCAGTTTTGCGCCCAATGATACTTCTTCACGATCTTCACCCTTTTCGTCGAAAATACCGCAAAGACTATGGTGGCCATTATAGGAGAGATATATTGATGCGCGAGTAGAAATCTCGACATACGAAGGTATGAAGTATCCTTCGATCGGTAAGGAAGGTTCACGAATGGTAGTAACGGAGTAAGGAGCCCATCTTCCGAGTCTGTAGGGGAGGAGCGGCCGAAGATGAGGGCTGAAAGGGACGAGCGGCTGAGGGTGAGGACTGTTGCAATCTGGGCGAGCAATATCCATCATTCGTACTTTGATAGACTGTCGAATTTAGCTTGTGATTACTCTTGGAATGATCTCGTACGTACATCAGAGACGAGGCGTAGGAGAATAAAAGAATCATCGTCAACGCGATCGACAAACATGTTAGGAAGCAGTCTTGCATTGCGCAAAAACTCTGGTGTTCCATCTGTTCCATAGCGGAAAGCAACGTTGCAGACTCCAAGATGACTGGCCTGTATCGCAAGCAGTCTCGACGGTGTGTCCACGCAAAATTCGATATCCCACTCCGATAGGTTCCTGTATTCGCACCTCTTCAAAATGTCTTGTAGGTAGACTTCGCTGCCTAGCGGCACGAAACGGGCGACCATTTTTCCTGATAGCTTGATCACTTTCTCTGTGTAGGACTCACTGTGTGGTTGATTTTGTAAGAGCTGAGCTGCTTGTATCCCAACTATGAGATATTGTCTGGCGAGATCTTCTTTCACAGCCTGTTTCCAAAAGGAATCCTTGAGGCCAACCGATATCATGAGAGCATGATCGGGCTGACAGTTGGAGAGAATTTGTGAAAGAAGCTCAGGCGGCAGGTTGTACAGGAGATCTTGGAGCGTTGGACAAAGCCTTGGTATTTGTAATTGCGGATGACGACTGTTTAGCGATTGCGGACTGAATATCCTGGTGAGGAAAATTTCATCCAGGTCCGAGAGCGGTTGGAATCTGGTCTTGTCGACTGAGCACATGGGTGACAGGATACTGATAAGTTTGAGGATAGAGATTTCTTGTTTGTTGCAGTTCGCAGCCTTGCGAAGTATCCTGATGCAACGAAGGTGCGTCAAGTAGACTCCTGGAAGCGATCCAATTGAACGAATGCATGACGCGCGAAACGAGCCGATGATTATACGTCTGGCATTTGGGTCTTCAAGAACAGGGACTGTATCTTCAAGACTCTCTTCTCCAAGAAGCGCTCGAATAGCTCGATAGGAGTGAACATTGCGGCACTCGACGGGCCCGCCGCAGAGCTTGCATTCAGCATCGTACCAAATGCCTTGTCGTATCCTTGGTAATCCCGTAGCCGCCATGAGAAAACGAAGTTGGATGGCTTTTGAAGACCTCAGAACGACGTGGGGGTGCTTTTATATAGTTGCGAGAGAGCAGCAAACTTTTCGTGTTTGTGGAACCTAAGAACTCTTTAGCTCCTCCGAATGTTACACTTGCACAACATTTGCAAGTAACACAAAGGGTTCAAGGGACGACTTAGATAGATATAGTGGACGACTCTGCAAAAAAAAATAGGGTAGAGGCGGTGCTTCAGCTGATAGATGCGGTAGAGTTGACATTGTTGAAATTGGCAGGACTTGAGAAAGGCAGCTTAGATAAGTACTGGTACCGGGATCTCTAGTCAGGCAATAGTGATCGGTAGGAGCGGGCAGCAACTACTCAATTCCTAGGAAGGTTGATGACCATGGTGACGACGCAGTATACTTTCTCCTCCCTGACTGTGGGAGTTGTCCAACCCAAAAGCGCCTCGCGACGAGACCGTCTCGCTAAACACACGCGTAAATGTTACCGTCAAACACGACGTTGAGTAAAATTACCGTATAAGCTGTAGGTATTGCGGTTAGGCGCCCAGTGACACGTTGTGCGATTTGAACGCGCTGGTACATGCCGCTTGACCTGCGCTGTTTCGGTACCAGGAATATACTCATCTGATCTCTTGCGTATATCCCCAACTAGCTGTGCTCATCTCCGTTGTCGCAATAACGCGGTTGTCGCCACCACCTCGACGTCGCCATCGCCAGTAGCGTCGGGCGCCACATTGCACGATACGTTTCGCGTCCCGTCGCCGTACGCGCGCGGCGAGGACAGTGAGGTTGAGGTGCCTGGCTATCGGCGTCAGTAATGAGGGGGAACCTGCGCCGCGCCTACCGTGCATTAATAGAGGCTGCAACCCGACAATTTCCACATACACTGGTGGGCGAATCGCGAGCGCATTCCAAGGTTGAGCTGTCCGCCGGGTGCCCAGCCTTGCGCGATCGCAGCGGCGCCGCAGCCTTGACTACCATACCACCTCGATCGATATTCCGTCGCCGTACCAAACGCCCGCGCTGTCGCCCCACTCACCGCCTCATCACCATTAGTCTCATCAGCTGTTCCAGCAAGCAGCGCAATGCCCGCCGGCGCAACAACAGCACTGGAATCAGCAGGCCTTACACGGGTTTGCGGCGCCGCAACGTAGCCGTGGCCTCACTCAAGGCCTCGACAACAGGCTCATCCGCCCTGTCCCTGCCAGTTCCCATGGCCCTCGTCGGCGCTCCAATCCACTGCTCACAGCGATAGCGCTCACGTGTATGTCCAGCAGCCTCAGCCGCACGCGAGGCAGCAGCTCGCCCTGCCGACACAATTAGTTGACTTCCGGCGACGTGTTCCAGACGGCGCAAAGTGGGTGCATGAGGAAGTGATATTAGGGCTGGTCAGATGCAGGCTGTGACTCTACCGTGAGGTATGCAGCCAAGGAAGCAAAGTGGAATTCGCTCACGCGGGACAACTTCCAAGGTGCCTATGGGGCCCTAGATTATCCATCCCTGGCCTCTCCCTCAAACACGTCTTCCTATACTGCAGCCTCTGCCTCGTTAATCGGCCGGCAGCAGCCGATCCCTTTTTTGGTGAAGTTGAAGGTCAGATAGTATACTGAGGGTATGCAGCTCTCACAAGTACACGACTGAGTAAATACATTGATTTTGAGCATGAGAGTGCTGTGCAAAGGTCGTGGGGTCTATAGACAGTCAGGTACTACTGCGCATGCTTCGCCTACCTTCTGTGTACGCCTTACAGTGTTCGTGCATCCAACTAGCCCTTAGACCAATGAGCCACATGCCACATTTCGGCCACATTTAGCAATGAAGCTGTACAAACACACCACAAAGCTACACTCCCATGCACTTGCAGTTTCCGCTTTCTGCATGCAGCCCAGCTTTCATCCCACACGATCTAATGTCTCGACTGGTGAGCGCTTGCCCCAAAACATCATGGGCTCTGTAAGCGTCTGACTTTGATTGGCCAGGAGATACTGTTGTCTCCCTACATAAGCTACTGCTGACAAGAGCTAGCGCTCTTCGGTCAAGATTATCATTAGGCGAGAGAGGCTTCGCGTGGGATGAAAGAAAGATTACTTGCAAGAACCGGAAACTGCAAATGCATCAGAGTGTATTACATATCGCGGGATTGAAGACATATCATGGAAGTTTTCACGCTTAGATATGGTCGGCGTCGCACTATACCCCGGGCTGGCTGACTTCAAAGCCGGACTTATCACAGTTGCGCTTGCTATAGCGTCTAAGTGCTTGATTGACAAGGCGACGGCATGGATGAAACAACACTTACTAATCCTTGGCAGTTGGTCACATGCAAGTGAGGGCATCAAAGAGATATCGCGAGTGCAATAGTCAAAATCACTACTTATCTCCTCTCGTTTACATGCTGTCATCGTTTAACCTTCCATCTATTGCCTTCACGCTTCAAATTCTTGCTAAGATGCTGACCGCCTTAGCTAGACTCGCCACCTCCTTGGTCAGTTGTGCCCGGCACCGCTTCAGTACTGGCGCTTCGCCCGCAATCTCCTCCAACGCATCAGCAGAGAGCTGGCTTACAAAGACGGATGAGAAAAGCGCTAGTGGACTTTCGTCACTCTCCAAGAGGTAGTGGATCACCGACTGTCTACAGACGCTGTCGACAAAGGTCTTGCGACAAACCTTGTAATACGACTTCAAGATGTCGTGAATATCCTGGACGACGTGCTGCTCGTTGCTCATCGAGCGAACAGGCTGTAAAGCATGCTCGAGACGGACAACCGTACCATGGCTACCGTTATGGAAAGCGTTCCTTTTGACGTGGGCAGTGGTCTTTTCCTGCCAACTTCCAAAGATTAGTCAAATAGAGAAGACCTTATCATAGTTTACATGTGCTTACCTCCGCTGGAGATTGTCGTTGAAGTAGTGATTCATGGTCATAGGAGTATTGCTCTTTTCTACCTTGAGAAGGAATCCAGCGCAAACGATAGCGTTCTGATACCGCCTATTCAGCTCGTCAAACAATTTGCCGGCCAACGCGGCGCGAACATTGCGGTTGTTGCAAATGGAAACCAGAGCTGAAGCAATGAATCGGTGGACTAGGACGATAATGTCAGCCTGGCACCTTAGTTTGATTTGATTTGATTGGGTCCTACACGGTTGCAGCCGCGAAATGCAGCTATGCCCGGCTGGCAGGTTTAGCAGACAGCCGACGCGGTGCGGACGTTGATCCGCGCCGCCCCACTTCACTCCTAAGAACCATCTGTCCCCAGAGGCCTGCCGTTTCCCTCTCATCACTATCTACACGTGGCTGCCAACCTCATCTAGATAATGACTCTACTAACTGAACACTGTACTTCTAGGCTCGTAGAGGCACGTGTGCCTCGTGTTTTGCGTCTGCAATACCTTCAGTCTTCCCCCAGCGCTCGGCTGTCGTCTTCGCGCCTGCGATCCCCATTTTGCCCAAGGATCTGCGTCTGCTCTACATACTGGATGGCTTTCGTGGCTAGCTGTGGCGTGCTTAGGATGGTCCGGATGTTGTCTCGTCCGGACAGGTTGGCGAAGATGCGGTTCCGGAGGTTCCTGCGCTTGCTGCAGTGGAGAAGGATGTGGGCGACGGTCTGTCGTCTTGCTCCGCAGTCGCAGCGGGGGCTGGTAACATCTGGCACTCTTCGGGCGAAGAGAAAGTCGTTAAAGCCAATCTTCTCGGTCCGTAGCTGCACCAGCAGCGCGCTCTCTCGCTTGGTAAGCCCCTCGTGGAGCCGGAGTACCTTTTTGGTGGGCGTTGGTGTGTGTCTGTAGGTTGCGCGGCCCTTTGTGTCTGTGCGCCACTTCGCTATCCATGCCCGCTCTGCTTGTGTCTTGCACCATCTTTTCACTGTCGACCTTATGGTATATAGGTTGGGAGGCGCGTCTGCCGGTGGGCTTCTGCGCCCGTGTTCCCTCCATCCAGTGGCCTCCTTGGCTGCTTTGTCGACGGCCTCGTTTCCCGGGATGCCCACGTGGGCTGGTATCCATCGGACGGTTACTATCCGTCCTTTGTCCTGGAGCTCCTGGACCTGTCGTGCGATGTCCGCGAGGATGTAGGCGCCTGATCATCCCTCAGCCTTAGCTATGGACCAGATGGCGGCCTGGTTGTCTGTGTATATGGCGATGTCTCGTCGCGCGCCGTTTCGGCTTGCATATTCTTGAGCGATCTGCATTGCTAAGCTGATGCCTTGTAGCTCTGCTGCGTATACCGTCGACGCCGTGTCTGGACCCATGTGTACGGATCGTACCTGTTGTGTGAGTGGACACAGTGCTGCAGAGCCTATCTCGCCTTCGATGCCGCTGCCGTCTGTATAGATGCTAAGGCTGTCGTCTTTTGCGTGCTCTCTATCGTGCCGTGCCCGCGCGCTCTCGGCAGTCGCGTTAATATAGGTGGTTGGGCCGTGTCTCCAAGGTGGAGTGAGGAAGCACGGGATCTGTTCTTGTGTCTCGACGCCTTGGATTTGCTTGCTCTTCATATCCTTGTGTACTTTTTCCCAAGAGCTTGTGTGTCTGATGCGGGCCTTGTCCGCGGCTGTCGGCTGTGCTGTGCTTGTCTGGAACCCTGAGGTGCCCGCGATGTCCCTGCTCGAAAGTAGCCGGATAACAGTGTTTGCGTTGTGCTTCCATACCTGCTGCTCGATGGGGAGGAGGAACGACTCTACGTCTAGCGCCGCTCTCGATGTTGCTCTGTAAGCGCCGCTAATGACTCTTGCTGCCCTTGCCTGTATGCTCTGCAGCGTATTGAGCATCCTCCTAGTGTACAGCTTCCCTTTCATGCTGGCGTTTGACCATATCGAGCATGCGTACATCATCTGCGGGAGCACTGTGCCTTCGTAGATTCGCCGCAGATCAAGTAGGCTGGCGCCCCAGTTGGACCCTCCGAGGCAGCTGAGCGCATTTACTGTCTTCGTGGCTTTCCGTCTGATCACCTCTGTATGTTCCTTCCAGTGCAGCTTCGCATCCATTGTCAGCCCAAGGTATTTCCACGTTGCTTTGGGTCGTATCTCGCCCCATTCAGTTTGAATTGGTGTCTCGATGTTGATACGTTTGCGTGATCTTGTGAAGTGAGTAAGCTGGAACTTGTTTGGGGCAAAGACGGATGCGTGTGTGCTAGCCCAGCGCTGTGCCTTCTCAAGGATTTGTGCCAGTGTCTCGCATGTCTGCTCTGTTGTCTTGCCCCACGCAAGGATGCCGACATCGTCTATGTAGCCCGTGGACATGGCTTCCGGTGTGTTGTTACATTCATCTATCAGGTCCGCGTTGTAGAAGAGGTAGAGGATGGGTGACAGTGGCGATCCTTGGGGAATGCCTGTGTTGATCTGATACGCTGTCGACCGGAAGCCGTCGATTGCGATGCTCGTGTGCCTGTTGCTGAGAAAGCTTGCGATCCACTTTACTGTTTTCTCGTTTACTCGTCTCTTCCGCAGATCGTGAAGCAGGCGTGCGTGTGAGACGTTATCAAAGGCGCCAGAGACATCTAGCAGCAACAGGCTCGCCACCTGACCATTGGTTTGGCTCCATGTTTTGTATATCTTATGGGTGACGGCATGAAGAGCATGTTCAGTCGAGCGCATCTTCCTGCCGCCTATGTGTGTCGGCGGTAGGACATGATGAGTTTCGGCTAGGTAGCTAAGTCGCCGCGCTATGACTGCATCCATGATTTTGCCTGTAGTGTTCATCAACGCGATAGGTCTGTACGACTTCGGTACTGTGTAGTTGTCTTTGCCGGGCTTGCGTAAGACGATCGTGGTCGACTCGCGAAAGTGGGCTGGGCAGTATCCTAGGTTTAGGCTCTGGTTGAAGATCCTCGTCAGATGGGCTGCGAGCTGGGTTGCTCCCGCTTGTAGGGCCTTGTTGGCAATACCATCCGGGCCAGGTGCCTTGAGTGGCGACGCTGCCCGTATGGCGTCACGGACCTCCTTCTCTGTTATCTGTGGCATGTCTATTTGGTTGTCGTACTGAGCGTCCCGTATGTCCTCCAGATCTGCCTCTGGTGGTGCTGGGAAGAAGGCGTCACGGAACACGTCCGCTTTGGCTTTCGGGTCCACTATCTCTTCCTG
This sequence comes from Lizonia empirigonia, assembly GCA_009982855.1. Classification (NCBI taxonomy): domain Eukaryota; kingdom Fungi; phylum Ascomycota; class Dothideomycetes; family Pseudoperisporiaceae; genus Lizonia; species Lizonia empirigonia. The sequence continues at coordinate 9,877 of JAADKA010000013.1, read as the reverse complement.
TGTCTCTGGGTGTCGTATGGCGGGTGTGACCACAGGGGTCTCATTTCCTCTTGTCTTTGCCCATTTGACGAGTCTCCAAAGTGCTTCTGGTGACTTTGCGGCTTGTTCTACCTGTTCTCTGTGAGCGTCTCTCAGGGCCTTCTTGATCGTTCTTGCTTTGTGGTTCCGTGCTACGCGGTACGCCTCCCACGACTCGTCTGTATGATGTTGGTTGTATGCTCTCTTAAGCCTCTTAGCTTCTGCGAGCACTGCCCTGCACCCGTCTGACCAACCCTCTCTCATTCGGTCCGACGGGCGTGTGTATGGTGTTGCTTGATCGATGGCCTTTTGGATGGCCTTGACGACCTCTTGTACGTATGTGTCAGGCGCTGTCTTGTTTGCAGGTCTGCGAAGTGGCGGTAGGGCCTTTTTGAGCACTTTGTGGTACGTCTCTTCGTCTAATCGTTTCCAGTCTCTTTTTGGCAATGTTTCCAGCTGCTGTACTCTGATGTCTATCACAGTGCTAATGGGAAGATGGTCAGAGTCGTGGTCGAGGTCTCGGTCGACCTGGCTCCTGATCACCCGATCGACCAGACCCATAGTCACCAGGCAAAGGTCGATGGTTGTGCGGGAGGTTCTTTCTTCGTATGTGATGGTTCCAGGAGGCAGCGTGCTATCCAGATTGAAGTCCTCCATAATCACCAGCAGGTCTGCAGACTCAGTGTCGGTGTGTCTTGTGTTTGTGCCTCCCCACATGGGGTGGTGCAGGTTGAAGTCGCCAAGCAGGATCTGCTCATTGGCTTGATTGTTGTGTAGTACTGTGCGAATGTCCGACAGTACGGTGCTGTGGCCCTCACTGCGTCTTGCCGGGTTGTAGATGTTGTGTATGGTAATGTGTCGTCTCTCCAGTTGATCATCACCGAACTCTATTGTGAGCGAGCAGATGTCTCTGCTGTACTCCTTGAATTGCCACTTCTTGTGGTCTAATCTCTTGTTGATAAAGAAGCATACCCGGGCGGGCCCTGCCTCCTCTTCTGCTGGGCTGCAGAGATGGAATATACTTTTTGCTGGGTGGTGTGTCGTCGCCGCGAAGGGGTTCCTCCACGGTTCCTGGATGGCCAGAATATCGTACTCGTGGACTCGGGGGTCGCGCAGCATGCTCGCCATGACCATGTCTCTTGATTTGTGAACGTTGTACTGTAGTATGCTTAGTGTGGTGTGTCTATTCATGCATCGTTATCGGAGTCGATCTCCATGTGATGGCTGTTGTGGTGCTGCTGCGTTGGTCGAGCGCTGTTTCCAGTCGCCTCCAACGCTCTTCTGCTGGGTATGATCTGCCGATGCGGTCTCTGGCTCGCCCCTGCTTGCGTCGATGGGCTCTCCTGATCCGTCGTGTCGATATTGGTTCCGGCGTTGGTTCTCTTCTGTCCTCGTCCGGTTTGCGATCGGTTCCTGGTGAGCTGCGTCGGTTGCGAAGCCGCAGCCGGTTGACTGGGTCTTGTCCTTCGAATTGTAGACGTCGGTATGTCAAGCTGCGCGTTTTGTCCGGCCGTTTGCGAAACGTGATGATAGCGCGGCCGCATCTCGTACGCGGCCCTTGCCTTGGCCATCTCGTCCTTCCTTGTGGGGCACTGGCGGCTCCATGCTTCGTGCTCGCCGCGGCAGGCAGCACACTTCCTGGCTGTGGTTTGTCCGGCCCTCGATGGGCAGTCCCGGGTGTCGTGCTCCTGCGCACAGTGGCCACATGCTGTTGCTGCCTTGCACTGGGTTCCTATGTGGCCGTATCTTTGGCACTTGAAGCACTGCTTCACTCGGCACTGCCTCTCGTATCGCTCGCACTGGAAGACCTCGCCATGCCAGATCAGGCCCTCGTCGATGATCTTGTTGGCATCCTCTGGCTTGGTGAACTCGATGGTGATGGTTGATGACGTCTTGGCAGACGCGTCTCTGGTCAGCCAGCCTATGTGTCTTATCTCTGCGCGGGGTATGAACGGTCGGTTGTCCTGCAGGATCTGTGCTCTGATTTCGTCGAGCTTGCTCATGTCCATCGTGCTCGTGCGTATTCCATGAGCCAGGACGCCGAACGTCGGGATCTGCACTGTAGTCCCACTGCCGATGCGGTGGGCCCAGTCGTCCGCGAACTGTCGCAGCGCCTCGACCTCGTTGCTGCTTGCTGTCTTAATGCTCAGGTCTCCGCTCTTCAGCTGGTTAGATGAGACAATCTTCACGCTTGCTATGTTTTCGTTGCCGCTCTGCTCGATAGCACGCTGGACATGAAGTTTGAGGTTACTGGGGTTCATTGCCCTCAGGCTCTGTACGGTGAGCGGGTCTCTGATGTTCATAATGACCTCACGCTGTGTCTGCGCAGATGGTTGTTTGACGCTTTGTGCATTGTATGTAGCTGCTAGTGGGATGCCCCTGGCTGCCGCTGCAGCGTAGGTCATGGGTCCGTTCGCCTGCTCTTGCGATCTCTTGTTTCTGATCTCTCTCGCAACCTCCAGCGTCGCTTTACCCACCTCTGTAGCATCCTTGGCCGCTGCCCTCGCCTCCTCTGCCGTATTGCTATTCTGCTGTATGTTTGCTGCTGACTGCTGAACGATTTCTGCAGTGTTCTTGAGTTCACTCTTGATTACGTCGAGGGCCTGCGCCGTGTGTTCTGCTGTGGCCTTGGCCTCGGTCTGGGCGACGCGGAGGGCGTCGCTGATAGCGCTCAGGTCGGGCGTGTGCTGCATCTTTAGGACGAACGTCAGTGAGCCGCGAATGATGTCGCTGACGATGTCTGTCGGCATGGACTGGCTGCCAGTGCGCTCGATGAGGTGCAGTACGTCGTGGAGAAAAGTGCTGAGGCATGTAGCGTGCTCGCGAATTGGGCTTGGCCATGTCGACCGTCGAGGCCACGGTGTCGCCATGACGCCTCAGAAGCAGTGGGCGCTGCTCCTGAGTGCTGGCTAGTCGGACGGCGTCTCTAGCAGATGTCTACGTGCGATAAATTGCGTTGATTCCAAAAAGTGAAATTCTCGCTGTTGTCGTGTTTTTCCACCCCTGCATTGCTACAGCTACCTTAACATTTTCTCACCTCGGAGCGATAACACTGTAGATCGATAGCTTAGGCACGTCCTCCTACGTGTTAAGTACATGCAGTTACGGGAACACTCCCTTCCGGCAGTTTCTCCGCGTTAGGCACACACAATGCCAAGGATAATGTTAGCTAGCGTGGTAATCTAGTACGCTTACGTAGAGCAAGGCAAAGCTTGAGCTGCGTGTATTGTATACTGCGCTATGCCTAGTTAGCCTACGCTGTAGCGCTGCTTTAGAGCGTCCCGAAATAGAACAGGCTAGCTGCTCTGGGCGGCTAGCAGGCGGCACGTAGTGCCCACTCCCACTCTGCGCATCTAATCATCGCTTCTACGCAATGGTTAGGTTTGCGTTTATGCTACGTTTACTACTACTATGCTTTACCCTGCCTCTGTTTCCACCCTAGCTTCCTGAGCAGTCTGTTTTGTCTCGAAGCTGACTTAGTCGGCGGCAACCTAACGTCGACCTCGCTATACGTAGAGATGTGGCGTTGCACCGACGCTATGTTGGTAGAGGCATCTAGCTTTTCTGCTCCTTCTTCTGCTTCTCCTTCTTCTTCCTCGCTTGCTAGAGCTGCCAGATTATCACGCAAGGCCTGACACTTGTCGTTGCGCTCTCCAAACGTTTTCTTGTATCCTAAGAGAGCGTGCGAGTACCAGTGCCTAGCGTCCTCTATACATCCTTGGCTTTGGCGTAGAGAGGCAAAGGCCCACATGTTGTTTAGCGCTGGAACGCAAGTAAGGAGGTTATCTGGATGGACAGACTTTGCGTATCCAGCTAGCGCACGCTGGTACATCTTCTCCGCCTCGTCAAGCCGGCCTAGCTTCATATAGAGACCTGCCAAGTTGTTGACTGTGTCGAGTGTTGATGTGTGCTCTGGTCCCCATGCCTTCTCTTTGCCTTGCAGCGCCCGCTGGAACATCTTCTCCGCCTCGTCAAGCCGGCCTAGGTCCACACAGAGGTTGCCCAAGTTGTTGACTGTGTCGAGTGTTGATGTGTGCTCTGGTCCCCATGCCTTCTCAAAGCCTTGCAGCGCCCGCTGGTACATCTGCTCCGCCTCGTCAAGCCGGCCTAGGTTCTTGTAGAGGATGCCCAAGTTGTTGACTGTGTCGAGTGTTGATGTGTGCTCTGGTCCCCATGCCTTCTCGTAGCCTTGCAGCGCCCGCTGGTACATCTTCTCCGCCTCGTCAAGCCGGCCTAGGTCCACACAGAGGTTGCCCAAGTTGTTGACTGTGTCGAGTGTTGATGTGTGCTCTGGTCCCCATGCCTTCTCGTAGCCTTGCAGCGCCCGCTGGAACATATTCTCCGCCTCGTCAAGCCGGCCTAGGTTCTTGTAGAGGATGCCCAAGTTGTTGACTGTGTCGAGTGTTGATGTGTGCTCTGGTCCCCATGCCTTCTCGTAGCCTTGCAGCGCCCGCTGGAACATATTCTCCGCCTCGTCAAGCCGGCCTAGGTTCTTGTAGAGGATGCCCAAGTTGTTGACTGTGTGGAGTGTTGATGTGTGCTCTGGTCCCCATGCCTTCTCTTTGCCTTGCAGCGCCCGCTGGTACATCTGCACTGCCCGCTGCCTGTCTTCATCATCGAGCAAGTACCCAAGTTTGTGAAAACAGCCTGGCCATATCAACGCCTCGACCGCCCTCTCTTTGTCCGATCCGCTGTCCGTTTCGATCCATCCGCTGACACGCAGACCGTGCGCCATAACCCGCTTCCGCTTCTTCCAGAACTCCGCCTCTGACTCTGAGGACACGTTCGATGCCACGAGCCCCACCGCCAAGCAACCCAGCTCGTGCTGTTCCTCCTCATCTTTCGTTAGGTATCTACACCATCGATGCAGCACTGAGTGCATGGAGTGACTGTCCGTGCCTTCCCTACCCTCGGCGAGCGAGTAGCGCGACAGCAGGCCCATTGCGTCGCCATACGCCAGCTCGTTCTCTGCCACGGCGAGCAGCCACGCAGGGACATCCATCTCTGCTGCCAGATCTGAGCCTGCCGCGATCAGCTCATACCACACCTCCCCGCTGTCGAGAAATCCCCATAGCTTCAACAGCCAAGCAGCCTTCTCGCTCTCCCGCTGCACCTGCGTGTACGATATAGTCCACGTCGTTAAAACGCTTCGGTCGCCATACTCCTCCCGCGGAAAGCGTGCTTCGCTCTCCATCAGCCGCTCCCATGTTCGGCTGTAGTGCTTCGCATACGTGGATGCAGACGCGTTCGTCTCGCGCATGTACGACCCAGCCTGCGTGAGGGCGAGCGGCAGCCCGTGGAGGAGCTCGAACACTACTTCGGCGTCTGTTCGGCCTGCATCAGCGACCACGACTCTAAGCCGCAAACTTCGTCTTCCACTTACCCTCGACCACCCGGCCAGCGTTGTTCTCTAGTATAGCACGCGCTTGCTCTGCTGCCACCGTTCCCACCTTAACTCCCGCACCGAGCCGCTGGAGACTGGGCAGCCGGCTCGTGATGAGTATTGAGCCGTGGTCTGCATGCGGGAAGTACGTCTGCACGTTGTACGCCTGTGGGTCATTGTAATGGTAGTGGTCGCGGTCGACGTTGTCGATGATCAAGAGCCAGTGACGGTTCGACGGCATAGTCAGCCACCGCTGACACTCGCGCACGGCCACATCAGCCTCAACAGCCGCCTCGCTAAGCCGCGCTGCACCGTCAGCCGTCAGCTCGTCGCGCGGGAGTCTCTGCGCCACATCGACAAACGACTGCTCTAGACTAGCCTTGGATGATCCGTCCAGCCAGAACACTGCACTGAACCGGTGGTGATGCTTGCGTGCAAACTCCACCGCCAGCTGCGTCTTGCCGATGCCGCCAAGACCGTACACGGCGACAACCTTCTGACGATGCTTTGTTGTGGGCGAGATTGGAGGTGAGGCTTCAAGAAGGATCTGCTCCACGGCTACCATCTCCGCTGGCCGATCCACGAACTGGCCCACCACCGGCACGCCTTGAAGACTGAGCTCGACCTTGTGCTTGCCGTAGTCTGCCAAACAGTTAATGTTCATCTTATTTCATCTACTCTAGGATGTTTAATTACAATGAGAGCGAGCCGATACAAGTAGGTGGGATGCTTCCACCATACCTTCGACTACCTCGACTACTGTATCCCAAGCTTGACCCGAAGCCTTTGCAAACTTGTTCATGTTAAAGTGGGTGCGTGGGAGCGGGTGACTGCTCGTTGCGTCCGTCGTATCAAGGCACCCAGAGCTCTGGCTGACTACAAATCGCTGTGAGTGCGGTTAGCTTAATAATTCAATACACTACTCTTGCACACCTACTGTCTGATCCTCCTTGCCCACGATCCTCCCGACGTTGCTTGTCCACTGCTCCCAGAAACATGCAATCCTTGTTTTGTTTGTCTGGCCCCGCGTTATTTTCAAGTAGTCGTTGACTACGTCCCTCAGGTATATGTTCCCTGGCTGCAACACCTCAAGAGCGGTAGGCAGTACCTGGTCGTCATGATACTCGCGGCGCGCCGCCTCCAGCATCTCCATCTGGTTCATCCCTTCCGCGCCTCGAAACGGTGTACCGAAGAAGATCAGACCAGTGGTCGATTTAAACACTCCAGGCCAGTCCTTCTGGAATTGCTGGGCTATAACTAGTGTCTAGGAAGATTTTAGCTGCTAGCACGTAGATGTTAAATTCACCTCTCACCTTGAGCACAACCAGTCCGCCGAAGCAGTGCGCTACAAACAGCAGTGGGCGCAACGAGACATCCTGAGCGACTTAGCAGACATCTAATACCTGCAGAAGACACTTCGTACCTTTCTCTTCCGCCTCAAGGCTCCAAGTAGCTGCTCTGCCACTATAGAAACGTTCTGCTGCATTATCTCTTTGCCAAACCACTGCGACTGGTATCCATATCGCATGATGCGCGCATTTAGCGCCAACGCCGGCAGCATGCTTTCCTCGGTGAGCCAGTTGACCCATTTCGAGCTATCCGCCTGCGCGCACCAGCTATCATCAGGATGGGCGCCGAGGCCGTGGATCGCGACAATGCTAGATGAGTTAGTGTAAGTCTGAGCAAGCAGATTCCACAGGTGAACGTACTCAATGATCTGGGTTGCATCTGCCGGTGGCTCGCGGAGCACCTTTAGGCCGATGTCATCGTCTGTCACCGCTCGGACCTGGTTCCACGTCAGCCTTAGCGCGCTTCATTCTGCGGCCGACCCACCATTGTCGTATGTCAAGGAGCAGCGTCTGCTCAAGCTTTTAATAGATGCAATCGTTACAAGAGAAGAGTACAGAGCAGAGAGCGAAGGTGAGAGTGAGATGAATGGAAGCGGCGCGAGGAGCAGTTAGGCTGAAACGGACCAGGCTGAGGCACCAGGCTGACTGCCAACTGCGTTTGCTGGCGCGCGGTAAGGCTGAGTCCATCTGGCCATCCTCTCTGGACTGAGTGCTGCCACCCACACATCGTATAGGAGAGTCTATAGTTATAGGTTGGACCTTTCCACATCTTCTCCGAACACAGTTATGCCACCTTTTTCTAAAGCAAATGAGCTTGTCCGGGATCTGGTGCCTGCACCTAGCGCAGCGCAGAGCGAAACCTTGCCTGGTCAGCCTTCTGTTCTACTCAAAGACCTTAATCGTACGAGAAAGTTCCTTCATGATGACCTGTGTTCAGAAGATCTCGACCGAATGGCACCGCGTCTGTGGATCATGACGACCTTATCAAGCGCGAATATCAACCCTCTACACCGCCAACGCGTCAAGGGCCGGGAGGTCATCGTAACAGAAGAGGCCCGCCTACATCTTGTGTGGATACACGATCGCATATTCATCAAACCTATCCCGCGGTATCTTTTGTCATACAACTTCTGGGAGGCTTATCTAGACCGAAAGCCAGATTCGCTGGACAGTGATAGAAGCAACCTTCGCGCGGCTGCAGCTGGCTTCCTGCGGACGTACCGCTACTTGATTAGGCACGAGTCGGACTTTCATATTGCTCAGCAGGACAGCCTTCGCCTCATTCCCAAGGATGTGAACTGGGCATCCTTCTGCCGTTTCACCTCGGACCTCAACGATATTCAAGACTCAGCTGTATCAAGGCGGTACTGCTTCGGAGAGCTGAGGCTGACGCGACTCAACTTCTACGCCCCGTTCCTCCTGCGCAAGTTCCGCTTTGAGCAGGTGCATGGACAGTATGGCGACTATTTTGCGCGACTATACGGGCCTGTGCTGTTCGTGTTTGCTGTAGTGTCTACCATCCTCAACTCTATGCAGGTTGCACTTGCAGCTGATCAGTCGCTGGCCGTGCACTGGGTTCCTGTTTGGCATGTATCTCGCTGGTTTAGCGCGATTAGCATCGTAGGGACCGCTGTTATTGCCCTTTGCTTTGCAGTTCTTTGGCTGTGGATGTTCTTAGACGAGTGGGTGTACACCCTAAGACAGAAATGGAAGGCGCGGAGTTCTCTGTTGGATGCGTCGAAATGTTGAAAGACCTTGGTCGTGGTTGAAGAAAAGGCTATCTTACGGCAAAGGGCATTGAGAGACGTGAGGGTCTTTTGCCTACACGGCAATCAAGGCAGCACGTGGGAAGATCTTAGTTAAGTCAGGCGCTGCTAGGACTGCATCACAACGCGACATGGCACTTGTGCGGAGGCTAGTAATAGATGAGGTTTAGGTACACGATAATACGTATGTTGTCTTACAAGTATGATTGCAGTCTAAATAGCATTTGTTGTCATAGTAGAAAAGTGCTGGTCCGCTCGTGCTCCTCTTCGATAACTTTTCGGGAGCATCTGCGCTACTGGGGCCCTCCATGGCACTGGTACTTCCCTCGTCAGTTCTGCTGGAGTCCTCGCCAATTCTGCTTCCCTTGTCTGTATCACTTGCTTCTTGGCTCCGTGATATCTACCACCAGCGCAGGGGCCTTGCGCTTACGACCGCGTGCTGCCTTGCCCGAAGCAGCCTTCTCTTTCTCCTTGCGCTTCGCTCGTGCCTCCTCAAGATCCTCGTAGCTCATCACCTTCGCCTTCCCTAGCACCTGCGACTTGGTCGAGCGACGAACCTTGGCTTCGTTGTTCATGTTGGACAAGAACCGATTCTGATCTTGGAGGAGGGCTCGCTCTGCGAAGGATATTTGGGCGGCACTAGCAAGTTTCTTAACGTGCCCCTGTAGACGCTGTTTGCTTGTTTGATCAATCGCATGAGCATCTTGAGTGATCATCTCATGCCAACGATGTGACAGCTTCTGTTGTTACCGGTGTTACAGGCGTTAATGGCATATCTGACACTTTGTCTTGCGGACTAGCCCTCACAATAACCTCTCTAGTAACACTCACTTCAGAAGGCGGCTTCGGTGTATCCTCTGAGTACTCTGTCCGGGTTGAACGGAAACAACCCAGTCGCAGCCCATGCAGCCATTATGTTCCTCTTAGTGAAAGCCTTCACCCTTGCCGGGCTGTACAGAGAGGTGAAATGCTCCTTACCAACTGTATCTGCACCTCCTCGATACAACCTCTCGACCTGGTCTCGATAGGCTGCCTTCAAGGAGGCAAAGACTGCGACATCACAGGGCTGGAGTTTATGGGATGTGTGGATGGGAGACGACACAAGATAATGTTGTTCTCAAAGCAAAACTCCAAGATCTCAAGCGACTCGTGAGACCCGAAGCCGTCGGAAATCAGTACGCGTGGTTTGCCGTTAGCTCGCTCTCTAGTCTGAGGTCAAACACACGCTTAAGCCACTCTAAGTTGATCTTAGAGTCATTGTACCCGTTTTCCGAATGCGCGTAATGCCATCCAGGGGTGGGGAACGTGGTCCAGTTGCTTCGGTGGGTCGAAGCTGGCCAGATTATAAGAGGTAGCAGCAC